>CM056193.1:124997775-125622775 GCA_029692085.1 Gymnothorax javanicus | reverse complement strand
TGTGTTTTAAGTTAAGCTTACTGTCAAGTTCACATCAGCAATGAAAGGGTTACTGTCATGAAAACATGTTATCCAATCAGAATCGCCCGTCTCTATGAAGACCCGGTCGGCTGGCTCATTAATTGGTCAGGACTTCATGAATCTGGGGGAAGGCCAAGGTATGCACAAAGCTATGGGTGCGTTCGAGCGCGTCTGCAAGTAAGCCGGCTTGCGAGATTCGAAAAAATTACATAAGAATCTTGCGAAGTTTCGCGATAAGCCCTCCAAACCATGCGATAGCTGCAGGATCTTGCAGCTGTCGCAAGGTTTGGAGGCTTATCGCGTTAACTTCGCAAGATTCTCGCGTAATTTTTCGGGGAATCTCGCTTTTGCAGACGACTAACGCGCCCTATGTGTCTTGGTTTAGAGAGTGAGGGCAAATTGACCAATCACGGGTTGATTTTAAGTAGGCGGGACAAAAACAAAGGGGTGCGTTGAGCACATCTGCAAGTAAGCTGGCTGCTCGAGATTCGAAAAAAATTGCGAGAATCTTGCGAAGTTGCGGGATAAGCCCTCCAAAACCCCGCGATAGCTGCCATCGCGGGGTTTGGAGGGCTTATCGCGCAAATTCGGCAAGATTCTCGCGTAGTTTTTCGGGAATCTCGAGCAGCTGGCTTATTTGCAGATGCGCTCGAACGCACCCAAGATCTTAGGCCTTCGTGAAGTCCGAACATCTTAATCTCGGCAGAGTGGTGAGGGCGGGTGACGTTTTTTTTTTTTTTTTTCCCAAATGACATATCTATTGCACCTTTTATTCGTCCTCTGATTGGTCAATCGTTTCCAAGGAGACACTGAAACTTCTGAATGTGCGTGGTCATGTGGTAGAGCCCCCGACTCACGGAAGCGTATTGCTGCCATTCCTGATTTAAAAAAAAAAACAAAAAACCGGTCTGTATCACATTATGAGTGAAAAGTCTCGTCATTACAAGATGCTTTTCCTGTTATTACAACATATTTTCATGTTTTAACAAGATATCTTCACTTCATTTCAACGTAAATACTTATCACATTATAATAAGAAACTTCTGGCTCATTTACATACTTTGATTAAGTTCTACTTCATGCTTGGGTTGAAACGTGGCGAGATTCTGTTATTATTGAGCACGGTGGATGATATTGTGATTAGTATGCATACACTGAGAGGGATTTTAAAATGTTTGGGGCTGTACAGAAGACCGAATGAGCCTGATCCCCTGGAGGTAGCGACGTTTCTGAACACCGGTCAAGCTATCACTTGCTCGGAAGCCGACAGTCGCATTATCGCAGCTAGAAATAGGAATGCGCAAATACGGCAGACATCACGGTAGTAATGTCACATGATGTAATTGCTGTCAAATAACCGTCTTGTGGAAAGAAATAACGACTAACGAGGCTTGTTCAACAAAAGTAAATGTATACTTTTGTTCAGAAAAAATGCGCAAACAAACTTGCATAATTTGGTTTTTGATTGGTCATTATTTATTTATTTATTTTTTCACTAAACAGGATACAAAGTTGGTAGTTTGGCCGAGGTGACGGGTGCGATTTTGGTGAGGTGCTATTACTCCAGATCACTAACAATTGCTTGTTACAGTACAAGTGTTTTTACATAAAGCAAATAAATAAATCAATATGAGCAGAAAACACTCTGGAATTAATACACAAATTGCCATCAAAATAGGTATCTGGTGAAACGGAGAAAACTGAAGAGGGGAACATAACACTTGTGTAATTCAAAATGTTTGTGGAAAAATACACTACCATACTGCGTGTGCTGTAGTACAAGTGAATTGAATAAGGAGAGATTCAATGCGAGAATTAGTCGATAAATGGACTTCAAAGTTGGTACTTTGCAATGTGCGATTGGAGACAATAGAATGGAGGGCCATGTTTTAGGGCCTGTAATTTTTGATTTTCAACAAATTTGCAAAAATATATTTTTTAACTACCATAATAGATGTATTCTGGCACAAGCCCACTGAATACAAAGAGATTCCATAGCGGAATTATTAAATAAATAGCTAGCTGTCAAAGGTGGTGTTGCGTCAGTATGGGAAAATTGCCCATGAAAGCTTTTGATTCCTTACCATAGTGACTGTGTGAAGAGATGTATGTGGGCCTAGAAAATGCATTTGTTTTTTGTATCATATGTGCTAGGACAGATGTGGGCCAAATTTAGATGAGCACCCCCCTAAAACCAACATATGGGGATAAATCAATGAATAACTCCCAATTATCATGGTGCTAGTTCTTTGAAATTATGAGACCCAGGTGGAATTGAGGCCATAAAAAAGCATAATTTGGCTACATTTTTCATCACAAATTGAAAGTTTAACGTTAAAATCAATATAGTTTCCACAGTGATCCACCCTAAATATTTGGTAAAAAGTAGGTGCAGTATGCCAAGTTCGTTTGCACAAAGTTTCAAGAAATTCTTTCACCGGTAACAATGTAGTAGGACGGCTGTATGTACACCATCCTCGGAAAATATAAGAAAATCTAAAAAGCCATTTTGAGGCAAAGGCAAACTAGATCATGAAAAGAGTGAGTAAATAGGTCACAGTGGATCCAGTATTCGTCATTTAGGGCCTTTACCATCAAAGGAATAATATTTAAAAGCAGAGATTATATCTGGGTCTCTTCTGGATCAGATCTCCCTTGAAAAGATCCAGCATGTATCATGTGTATTACTTGTATAAAGATGAAAGATTATAAATAGGTTTATGTTCACACGTGGCTTTGTTGACATCGACAGCATGATGGGCGAATCTTCACTCATACAGCTCTGGAAAAAACTATAAGTCCAACCATGGTATTGAGGCTTTTTTTATTTTTAACCAACTCCAAAACCTCTTCAGATATGAGATTTGGAACGCTTGCTGGTGATTGATGACTACCATAATGCTATGGGTCCTTGGGTAAGGCACTTTCACAAATCATATCTTCTCAAGTACAGCATCAGTAAAACAGTTCAGATAAGTTACATGGGTGGTCTAATAGTTTTTTTCCAGAGCTGTATGAGTGATAGAAATTTCTTGAAACTTTGTGCAAACAAACGTTAAACTTTCAATTTGTGATGAAAAATGTAGCCAAATTATGCTTTTTTATGGCTTCAATTCCTCCTGGGTCTCATATTTTCAAAGCAATTAAGCCATGTTTGATGTCAAATTGTTCCTTGGGATGGCAGCAACAATGACAGTTATACATTCTAGAACTAGCACCGTGATAATTGGGAGTTATTCATTGATTTATCCCCATATGTTGGTTTTGGGGGGGTGCTCATCTAAAGTTGGCCCACATCTGTTCTAGCGCATATGATACAAAAAACAAATCAATTTTCTAGGCCCACATACATCTCTCAACACAGTCACTATGGTAAGGAATCAAAAGCTTTCATGGGCAATTTTCCCATACTGACGCAGCACCACCTTTGACAGCTATTTAATAATTCCGCCATGGAATCTCTTTGTATTCAATGGGCTTGTGCCAGAATACATCTATTATGGTAGTTATGTGTTATTTTTTTTGCAAATTTGTTAAATTTCAAAAATTACAGGCCCTAAAACATGGCCCTCCATTCTATTGTCTCCAATCGCACATTGTAAAGTACCAACTTTGAAGGCCATTTATAAACTAATTCTCGCATTGAATCTCTCCTTATTCAATTCACTTGTACTACAGCACACACAGTATGGTAGTGTATTTTTCCACAAACATTTTGAATTACACAAGTGTTATGGTCCCCTCTTCAGTTTTCTTCGTTTCACCAGATACCTATTTTGATGACAATTTGTGTATTAATTCAAGAGTGTTTTCTGCTCATATGGATTTATTTATTTGCTTTATGTAAAAACACTTGTACTGTAACAAGCAATTGTTAGTGATCTGAAGTAATAGCACCTCACCAAAATCGCACCGTCACCTTGGCCAAACTACCAACTTTGTATCCTGCTTAGTGAAAAAAAAAAAAAGAATAATGACCAATCGAAAACCAAATTATGCAAGTTTGTTTGCGCATTTTTTCTGAACAAAAGTATACACTTACTTTTGTTGAACAAGCCTCGTTATTTTTTTCCACAGGACGGTTAGTATAAGGAGGGCAGCAGTGGTGCATAGCGTTTGTCATGTCACCCTGTTCAGGTACTGCAAGAGGAGGGCAGAGGCAAGAGGGCAGCAGACCAGGGCCCCGGGGCACAGGGCTCACAACAAAGTCTTCACAGAAGAACAGGAGAAGAGACTGCAGGCATATATAAAGAGAGCAGCCGACATATACGTATTTTGGCCTGAGTCCTAAAGAGGTGCGAGTAACACCGCAGACAGAGCTACACCGCTACCGCCATATAGCAAGCACCTCCGCTCCGGATCTGCCACGGCTCGGGCCGGATCAGCTGGAGCCAGGGCAGATCCGGAGCGGAGGTGCTTGCTATCTGGGAATTAACCTCTTTTTTGCTTTTTTAGGTGCGAAAGTTTGCATATGAGCTGGCCCAAAATATTGGCCTCAAAACTCCATGTTCATGGAAGAAAAACCAGATGGCAGGGAAGGATTGGCTCACCTCCTTCCTCGGCGCAACAAAACCCTGTCCATCCGTCGACCTCAAGCCACCAGCATGTCCCGTTCCACCAGCTTCAACAAGACCAACGTGACCCGTTTTTTTTTTTAACAACCTAAAGACTGTCCTCACCCGCTATAATTTTGAGGCAAATGACATCTGGAACATGGATGAAACAGGTAAAAAATTTATATTTAGATAAATTTAAAAGCAACAGTGATTTGCACCAGCAATAATTCATTTCACTCATTATTTCAGGTACCACAACGGTTCAAGTGCCAGACAAAGTCATTGCCACCAAGGGCCAGTGCCAGGTCGGTGCTGTGACCTCCAGGGAAAGAGGGACATTGGTGACCGTTGCCTTTGCTGCCAACGCACAAGGCAACTTTGTTCCCCCTTACTTTATCTTCCCAAGGAAGAAGTTCCATGACCACTTCATCCGGGATGGTCCCCCTGGCTCCACTGGTTCTGCCAATGGATCGGGGTGGATGGAGGAGACAGATTTTTTGGCCTTTTTACAGCATTTTGCAAGACACACCTGCGTGACCCGGAGTCGAAGTTGCTGCTACTCTTAGACAATCATGCATCACACCTCTCTGTGGTAGCTATTGACTTTTGCAAGTCACAGGGCATTGTACTCCTGTCATTTCCACCCCACTGCTCCCACCGTCTTCAGCCGCTAGACCGAAGCGTTTTTGGCCCTCTGAAGCACTACATTAACAGTGCAGCAGACAATTGGATGCAAATGAACCCTGGAAGAACTTTGACCATCTACAACATCCCAAGTCTTGTGGCTAAAGCTCTGCCTCAAGCTGCGACACCAAGCAGCATTTCGTCTGGGTTCTAGTGTACCGGTATCTGGCCCTTGAATCCAGCTATTTTCAGTGAGGCAGACTTTACTCCAGCTTTTGTGACCGACCGTCCTACACCAGCACCAGCTCCATCCCCAGTGCCAGGGCCAGCTCCATCACAAGCGCACCCTTCATCACCAGCGCCAGCTCCATCACCAGCGCATACCATCTATCCAGGTATGCTAGTGGTTCCAGGAACATCTAGTGGCACGCCAGTACAGAGGTTCAGCCCAGAAAAGCTTCGCCCATATCCAAAGGCTGGCTCGAGCAAAGAAAATAAAAGGAGAGGCCGAAAGAGGTGAGTATAGTGTCATTTTTAACTCGTCTTGCTTCTCTTACTTGTATAAAAACAAGCTGATTCTGACTATAATCTCATTGAGTGTTGCAGGTCAACAGCAATACTGACCGACACCCTGGTGAAAGCTGCTTTGGAGGAGGAGAGTCGGCAGAGGGGCCAGAGAAAACAGTCCTCTTCAAAACTCCCAAAGAAAACGAGGCTTAGTGGACACACTGCAACCACAGTTTCTCGGGGCAAGGATGAGGAATGTCCTGTTTGTGGGGAGACATTTGCCTCATCTTTGCCTGGAGAAGTGTGGGTACGGTGCATCTTTTGTCTGCTGTGGTCGCATGAGGCATGCACTGAGGGTGCCACTCATTATATCTGTCACAACTGTGATGAGTAATTTCATCCCAGATAGCAAGCTCCTCCGCTCCGGATCTGCCCGGCTCTGAGCGGATCAGCTGGAGTCGGCTCAGAGCCGGGCAGATCCGGAGCGGAGGTGCTTGCTATCTGGGATAATTTTTTATAAATAGACCTTGCACATTAAACATGTTCACGTTCACTTTTGGAACATTTGAAGCCAATTAAAATGTTTAAAACAAATGTCTGGCTGTTTTTGCTTCTGTTTTAACGAGAAATTTAAAAAGATTCCAGTAAATTTGATCACGTTACTTTTGCCCTGCCCGTGCATTACTTTCATCCCGGCTGGATGGGTCGAAAGAAGCAATCCGCAACTTCCGTTCGACATCAAACTATGCCGAAGTCAATACATATGGTGATGATTTAGCACCTGATATTGACAGAACACACCTAAAAGTAGTTAATCGCTCCAAATTTTTTTTTTCGGTCTGTAATGTTATCTTTTAAAATGACGTCCATGTGAAAAATGTAACTTTCGTACCAGCTCTCCCCTACTTGTCACCAGAATTACCTTCATTCGCTGAAGAGTTCTGAAATGCCACTCTCACTGGGGGAAAAAAAAGTTACGTCACTGAGTGCCAGTGCATATACCTAATTTTATTTTTCTAAAATGGGATTTTGTTCTATGCTTCATTTCAGATGGGAGAGGGAGTTGGTAGTGCATGGCGAAATGCATTTTTTTTTTTTTCTTTTTTTTTTTTTGAAGTTTCCATTACAAAAGGGGTAGGCTTGACTTTTTTTTTTTTTTTTTTACTACATACCAAACATCAAACAATATGTCAATGTCAAATAATAATAATAATAATAATAATCATAATACAATTAATAATACAATACAATTCATGATTAACTTAACAAAAACAGATCCTCCCCTGACTGGATTTGACCTCAAGCACGGGCAATTTAACTTCGTCAATGGAGAAACGTGGCGACCTTCCTATCACGGATTTCGGTTTGAGGATTTGGGATAGCGCAGCCTGCTCCGCAAGGCAGTGGTACCTGGCACACTGATTGATTTAACTGGCGTAACGCCCAAACCACGCCTATGCATAATATAACGGGTAGCGCTGGTGTTTTAGGGATATAGGCAGGTGTGCAAGATAGCAACTTTCGCGGGGGAACGCCTCTTACGCAATGCGAAATCCCCAAATAATGGGTTTAGGGACTCTGGCGTAAGATAGGGCCCTTAGACTTTTCTGTGCACTTTTCAGTATAAGCTAAGTGTACTTAAGTATTACTTTGCTAAGTATATCTCTGATAAGTACATCAAAAGTAAACTGAAGGTATACTTTCTTATTATTAGTTTAGAAGAAATATACTAATAGCACACTTGAATAAACTTCTTTTTCGTAAGGGTTACCTTTATGATTTTTTTCAGTCCTAGCCATCACTGAATAGCAGACCAAGTCGCAACCAAATGGGTTCGGTAAAGATGATGTTACATCAGCTAAACTTAGCATAATAAAGTAGTCGTTCACCGGAGAAGAGAGGTGAGCGGTATTTGTAATAGCGATCATTCAGTGCCACTTCAGCAGTTATACATTTCCGCTGGTAACCTTGCAAAATTAGATTCAAATAAGATGATTGGGCGAAACGATGCTGTTCGCTTCGTTTCTGCTGGTTAAAATTAGCTTTGATGATTTAACCAGTGACTGCCTAACGTTAGCCTAGCATCGGGCATCTGTCAACCTATGGACCGGTTGCACTTTCTAAACATCAACATATTCGCGATCATACGCAAACTAGACTTGAACCCAAGCCTCTACGAGCAGGACAGAGCCTTCCATCCCGCACACTTTGCCCACGGAACCACTAGAGAACCTCTAAAACCAAAGCTTTGTTAAATTATTTGACACATTTCAACAGTTTATTCATGTCATTGTAAGATGATTTTCCTGTCAGATTGAAATATGGAAAGGAAATGTCAAATTTACTGAGGAAAAACTGTTAAAGAAAATAATGGAAAAAAAATTGTAAAATTTACTGGGAAAAAATAGTTAAAGAAGTGTTATTTTTTACAGTGTACCTTCCACACGCTTTATCAAGTCTCATCTGGTCTGGAGCTTCTTTCCTTTTCATCAATAGACTGGGAAGTTAGGTGTAATAAATCAGGATGGGCATGACGTTGGTTCTTGCGATAAGGGGCCGTTATTTGGTTTGAAAAGTGATCTGTGGGAATTATTGATTAATTGAGCCAGTGTACTCAAAATGACTTGCTGGATAGGCTGTGAGCTGAGCTGAGAACTATGCTACGCTTGTCTCAGGAAGCATAAAGGGGACTTTATTCAAATGAAAATGCAAACATGAAAAGGAAAATGCAAACAGTAGGTATATGTGTGTTTGTGTGAAAAAAAATCCTCAGTTTAGATGTTTTCGGTAACATAATCATTCTGTGGGATGTTCAGATTTTTTTTTATTTTTATGTTGGCTCTGTCTTCAGGTCCTGTGAGACAAAGTGCTCAAAAATTGATGGAAATAAAAATATCAGTTATCAACAAATATTAAATGCTGACTGCTCATTTTCTTGGAATTGCAATATGACATATAATTGAATGCACATTGATTTTGGACTAATTTGTCTTTATTGAAATGAAAATGCAAACATGGAAGTGAAAATGCAAACTTGAACATGAAAATGAAGGTTTACGATGAAACAGTGCCCCCAGTCATTTGCATTTTCATTTTTGTGTTCACCATGCTCTGTCCAAGACAAAATCCAAATGAAAGTGCAATTTGTCAGGCCTCTCATTGAGGCAGGTCAATCCAGTGCCTTCCAGGTTCATTTTTATGTTTGCATTTTCATTTTATTTAAGTCCCCTATATGCACATGTGGAAAAAAAAAAATACAATTGTGAAAATGCATTTTCATTTTCAAGTTTACATTTTCATTTTTGCATTTTCATTTGAATAAAGTCCCCTATATGCTTCCATACTTGTCAGCCAGACTGATGATAAATTGGATTTTTTTGTGCACTTTGCTTATAGCTAGTGGTACTGCTAATTTTCTAGCTGTGTATGTGAATGTAGCAAGAAACACTGAGGAAAAGGGGCTCTTATTGATTTTTTTACTCACCTTTTTGTTGCACCAAAAGTCACATTGGGAAGGCAAGATCTGTAAGAAGTCAATCTTTTTCAACTCTTGGAGACCACTCCAAAGCCATTTGGAATTTGTCTATCGGTTGGTGTTTTATTTTTGTAGGCCTATTTTAACTGGAGGATATCCATTTTGGAAATGAATATCATGATCAACTAGGTTATTTGGGTGTGACAAGCATTGTTGATATGTTGACCAAAACAACAGGGCAACATACACAATATGACATTTTTGTGACTCCAGCCGGTTTCAAGCCTCTGGTTATTTGTGTCCCTAAACGTTCAAAAAGAATGAATCACCATTTTCCCCAAAGGCATAAAAAAAGTCTAGAATTAAAAAAATATTGAAAATACTGTAACCTCTACACAAACTCAACAACTGTTAAAGACACCTACAAACTAATCATGTGATGAAAAGTTTTGTTTTGAATTTAACCAAGCTGAACTGTATCTATCCGTTTTCTCAACGATTGAGGCTGAAGCAGACTGATATGATGGAGGATGGCATTGCATGCAGCAGTCGCACTTTAAGCAAGATGGCATCTACTATGAGAAAGGTAGTGGATCACTGAGATTTAATACAACTTTAAGACTGCAGTTTGTCCATTTAACTTGGTGAATTGGAGGTACTTCCAAACAAATTCCACTATTTCAGCCACATTGTAAGGTACGGTTCTGGAACCAGACGCGAGAGTCGAGCAGTGAAGGTAAAATGGGATTTTATTGGAAAGGGGGGCGAACCCCCGCAGAGCAGGAGGCGACAGTACAAAGTCCACAATCCAAAGAACACAATCCCAGGGACAAAATCCAAAAGTCGAAAAACCAGGGCAGCAATCACAGTAATCGTGGTCGGGCAAAAAGGGTTCGAAAACAGATGCAGACAAAAGTACAAAAGAGCAGAGCCAAAAATCGTAAGTCGGGCGGTCCAGTCAGAAGATTAACACTATGAATACAAGGCGAAAGATAGCAGCACAGGTAAGCAAGAGGAAACGTTCTGACGGGGAACTGCAGTGAGAAGACAGCTTAAATACACTCAAGGGAAGTCACATGCTATGATTAGGATCAGGTGATGAGGATCAGACTAATTACAAAGGAGGGAACATGAGGGAGAACCTAATCACATGAAATTGGCAAAAGCCAAAACGCGGACAGGGAACACGAGACAACCTATGACAAAACATACAGCTCCGGTTAGGGAGTTCTAATGTGCACAGATAATGAGAGGTAGGACAGAGTGGAGCAGGTGCAGAGGATCTGCTGAATTGCAGCAAAGACTAAGTGCAGGCAAGAGGCGGAGACTAGAACAGGGCGAAGTGCTGAGAGCTTGTTAATCAATTAGTAAGTGCAGCTATACAATCCCTAGTGCTCGTTAGTAAGTTAGTATTATATACAATGTTAGTTTGGGTTAGTAACTTTAACGTAAAAACAACAAACTGTTAGTATTGGTTAGTAATATAGAAAAGAGAGGCGAAGGAAGCAAACGAGATTGGAAGGAATGTTTGAAACCCAGAAACCATGAAATCACCTAAGCATGTGACACGCAGGACTGGGGAGAAGCTGTAACTTAACAAGAGACCAGACAGGGGAGACAAAAAGTGCAATGCAGGGCATGAACAAAGACATGGACCGAATCTAACAGAATAGTGGATTGGGAATGGCAAAAACGAAAACATGGCAAAATGCAAAAACTAAACAGAACATGGCAAAACCTAACAGACATAATCATAAACATAACAGGGAATGGCAGAATCATAACAAACATGGCAGAATCATGACAGACAGAGCAGAATCATAACACACATGTTAAAAGCTCCACTTCTTAAGCTATTTCTTAGCTTGAGGTTTACAATGTTTCTTAATTTGGGTGCATTTCATGATTGGGGAACACAACATATAACCAAGTTGTAATGGATCAGGGTGTCCAGAGTAATGTGTGACTGAAACTCCCAGTGATTACCAGGTCTGCAGTAGCAGTGCATAATATCAGTTTCTACATACTTGATTAACTTGTGAGAGCAGAAGAATATATTTTGTTATGTCAGTGCTTAATATTTTAATTGTACAACTCTCAACTTTGAGCATGATAATACTTCATGCATCTGACTCGTGAGATTACAGGATAATTACAATAACTAACACTGGAACTGTATTCTATATCTATATTAATATAATATATTCTATATTGAATATCAGCAATAGATAAACACAGACACCAGGGCGACATGAGGATTGGTGGGCACCATTGCTTTGTTATGTTAGATGAAAGCAAATTCTCTCACAGAGGGAAAGTAAGTGTTGTTTTGTTCGTTATTTCTTTTGAAAATTCGTCCTTTGTTTTATATTCATCTAGCATGTTTGAATTATAGTATTAGGCTATGGATACTGATTTCCTCCATTGTAGTTTATATATTGTTCATTCTATAGCATAATGCTGCTCTTATTATTATGCTATCATCTTTCTTATCTTGTTTTCACCAGAGTAAAATAATATATTACATTAACTCTTTGATAAAAAAAGTTACCAGCTGGGTTGGGATGAAAGGTTTATTGATAGCCACTTTTCTCACTTGTACTGAAAAAGTATAACAGAGGAAGCTTTGGACCTGCCTGGCGCTGCACAAAAAAGAGGGTTTTGGGCTTGCTTGAAGTGGGCCAGAGGTCTAGAAGACCCATACTGAAGGAGGTGAGAGGGCGTTCTAGAGAAGACCTTCTGCCAACCATAATACGCCATGTGCAAAGAGGCTCACAAATTGCCACTGATGAATGGCGAGCTTACCAGCGGGCCCTGACAGATGTAGGGTTTGAGCATCACACAGTATGCCATAAAAGGCATTTTGTTGACCCATACTCTGGAGCGCACACTCAACATTTGGAACGTGCATGGCAGACATTCAAGGTTGAAGTTTGGAGGCACCATGGAAACCAGACCACAAAACTTCTGAAAGAACATTTAAAGGTGCCCTATGTAAGAATTGAGGTCAAAATATCCAAAAAATGAGCTAGACACAACAAAAGAATGAGAAGAAATAAGGGCAATGATGTCATAAAAAAGATGACAAGGTATAGTGCTGCAGAGATATCAACCTGAATTAGCACGCTAAATCACTAGCGGCACACCATCCTGTGTCATAATACCAGTTTCTGCCATGGGTGGGGGTATGCGGGCAATAGCCAGCCAAACTGCAGTGCACAAATAAATCGCACGGCTTGAGGCCGTACTTGAACCTGATGTCAATCGTGTGGAAGCCTGGAAGGTACATTAACTAAGAAGCTTGAAATGGCTTTGATGATAATGATCCCTAACATACACAACACACGAAACATAATGGAAAACTTTGCATAATGTAATGAAACATGACAGAATGTTTAGTTGTGACTGATGATACTTGATTGCTAGAAGAGGTCTTGCTAATGAAGACTGCATATATCAGGCAAATTGGTAGCAAACTGGTAGCATGTGAAATTATCATCAGGCAGGCGGCATAAGTAACGTTCTAAAATGATCTTGTCCCTGGTTTTACTTGTACATGTGCAGCTAAGATTACTTCATAATTTTGAACACCGCTATAACTGTTTTGACGACGTACGGTAAAGTGATGGTCAACTAACAGTGGCGATCGACTGGCCAGCTGATTTTGGGATCAGGGACTGCTTATGGTAAAGTCCAGCATTGGATAGATTTATTCATGCAAATGTTGGTTTAGCATTAGCGCTGAACATTAGCCAACGTTACGTTGACGCTGGCTTGCTCAAGAGCAGCGAATGTTATCTAGCTAATGAATTTATTTCGAATGAACAATGACACGTAATTTGGACATATTTACTGGATTGGGTGAAGGGGAGTAGCTTGAAGATGTCATAGTACAGAATCACTTGACATCAACTGACGTTCGTTCATGTGTTTATATCTCAGAGTGGCCCTGTTTGGATTGTAGACAGTCGGCTATGGGGTCGTTGGGAAGGTGGGGGCGATTCATAGACAGTAGGCTTGATGGGAGGAGAGACTGTGTCGTTTCTCGATTGTTACGCTAGGGTAGACCAATTCACTTTCTGCAGGTATACTGCCCCCTTTTTCTTTGGAGTGTGAAGAGTATGAATTAAATTTTTGGCTGTCCATTACACAGGGCACCTTTAAAGGTGATTGAGTGGGAGTAGTGGCTGGGCAGGAAACATAGATTTCATATAATTGGTCGGCTGTTACATGACATTAGGAAATATGCTGTTCATAATTGTTGAAAAGCGAGGTGTTTAATTTGCGACTGTTTTGTGGATAAGTGCCATGAACAGCAATTGCACTGATTTTGTTTTTTGGAAAATTCAATTATTTTTTTATTTTCCCATTTTTTAACCTAGGGAAGGTTGGCTGAGCATGTATGCCCATTTACAGTACAACATCCTTTTTGATCGTTACTTCTGTATATTCACCCCCCGGCCAGTGAGATTGCCCGGTACTACCCCAATATTGTGCCATTGGCCATTGTGTTGGTGATGTGGTTGTGTTGGTGATGGTGATGTCATTTTCTGTTTTATTGTGTGCTTGTTGTTAAAAAATAAAGACAACATGGCTTCAAAAATCACAGCGATTTTTTTTTTTCTTGCACTTTACTTACGGCCAGCAAATACCACTCACAAGCTCTTATATTGGAGTTTTAATATCCTATAATGGCTAATAACCTTATACAGTACTGGCACTTTACTTAAAGCTCGCTAAGTCATGCTATAGTCCCTTACTGATATTTATAGCCCATTATTCCTGTTCAGAGGCTGATAATTTATAATTTGTTATAAAACCTTAAAGCGCTTCTCTATGTATCTTTATAATCGGCTAAATTTTGTGAGTTATAAAGCCTAGTGCAACTGAGGACTGACTTTAAGGTTATAAATCATTATGAATGCTGAACTTTATGCGTTATGCCCAGCACTTATAATATGTTATCAACCTTGTTATAAGGGATCACCCATCATTATAAACATTTATAAAGGGCTTTATAATGCATTATGAATGTATTATAATGTGTTATGAATGCGCTCATAATGCATTATAGACATAGCCTTCATAGGAAGTGTTACCAAATTTTTTATCGAAAAGTAATTGTAATTGAACATTCTGTCCACAAAACAATTATACAATCAATTGTAATTGAAACAAGTGTTGCCCCTAAATGTGGCCATGTCCCCCGTCAGGTGACGGAAATCGACTGGGGTCGGCATATCGCCTAATACACCTTGACAGTAAAGATGAATGGAATTGGTCAAACCTGTCTTGAGATATTGCGTTCACAACAAACGGGACGTGATGGACGGGCGGACGGATGGACGGACGGACGGACAGAGCTGAACACTATGTCCCCTGCCCCTAATACACCTTGACACCAAAGCTGAATGGAATCGGTCAAACCGTTCTTGAGATCGGGCTCTAATTTCTTGGCGCAGCGCAGGGTGGCGCAGCGTGGCGCAGCCCACGCAGTGGTAATTTCGTGCGGTGCAACACCGTGCGCAGCTACTTTGGCAATTTGGTAGACGGACGTGCGCTGAGATGGGTGTGGCGCGTAGTAGGGGAGGTGTCACATATTCATCAAGACGCAGTGACAATTTTCAGAGAAAAAGTCTTCGCTGAAGTTGCGCAGAAAGCTCGCCAGCTCCAACCTGGTTTACTTTCTGTGCAGTGATAATTTGGCTGACCGGCGCACAGTGCAAGACACGCCACCGAAACCTCACAGGCAGGTTTCCAGAATGTCAGGCACATTTCAGTGCAATAATTAATTACAGCAACCACTATTTAATGTAACTATCTGAATCAGGACATAATTTATAGTATCTATATCGATAGTCCTGATGTCAGATTAAAGGCGGTTGGCACGCGTAATGGAAACTCCACCTGGCTTAATCAACGCAGCTGAATCTGTGATGCAAACTAACGACTTCACATCTTTCTCAGCCAACCACAAACTGCCTATATATATATATATATATATATATATATATATATATATATATATAATGCTTGCATTCTATGCTCAGTAAAGCCGCTTGCACACTGGACGCGAAACAAATTTTTCGCACGACTGATTACAGTCAAAGTCAATGCGAAGACGCGAAAATCGGACAGGGTTTTGATATATCTCCGTGTCCGAAAGTCATTAAATTTCTAATTTTTCGAGTATTCCAGGAATTATTAGACGTGCAAACTTGGCCATGTTTGTTTTCGACCTTCACAAAATGCAAATGGATAGCTATCGACTTTTCTTGGTCTTTTTATTCGTGTGTTTTCTTCCGTTGAAGATAGACAACAGTCTTTATTCGGTCTCTCTTTTGAAAATTAGTCAGATGGATCGAACAGATTCACGCTTTATTTGCACACCAGAGATAAAACAGTGCTTGTAGTCAGTGAGCAAATCAATTCCATGACCATTGACAGCGTGAATAAATCATCACATGCACGATCAAGACTCTCCGAGGCGAAATGCAAAATACTCCATGTCCGGCAGCCAGCAAAAAGTAAAAGTATTGGTATGAGAACAGATTTATTACGAAATAAAGAATAAAAATATATCACCAACAAACAGAGCATCCAAAAGAGATGGCCCGCAAATAAATAAATCGCAGTGTTCATTGGATGTTCTGTTTGTTGTTAAAATGTTTCTTTTTATTATTTATTTCGCGATCAATCTGTTCTAATCGTCCTCTTTTTCTTTTTTTTTTTTTTTTTTTGCCGTCAGACACGGAGTATTTTGCATTTAATGTCCGACAGGCATTGTACATTGTCCCGCGCCAATGTCGACTCACTTTATTGAGCAGAGCTTAAACAGAAACATTGATTGAAATTCTCGGTACTCATCTTGAAGAACTGAGCCCAGTGGGCACACAACGTTGAAAGAATGTTGAAACAACGCTGTTGGGGTTGCTTCAATGTTATATCAACGTTGAATCAACGTCGTGTGCCCACTGGGAGCCCTCTTATCAAAACATTCACGTTTAATATCTAAAACATTCAATAGATTTGAAGAAATTAAAAACAATAATCGACTGTCGGACATGGAGATATATTAAAACCCTGTCAGACTTTTGAACACGTAGACACTGCGTTCAACGCAATCTGTCGTGCGAAAAATTCGTTTCGCGTCCAGTGTGCAAGCGGCTTAATACTAGGCTACTATTATTGTCACTTAGGTTTTATCGTTTTTAGTGGGGGAAAGGAATACAGCCTGATTGCTATGATCTCGTACCAAGTTAAGATCACATATTGAAAATAAATGTGTAACGTATCTTGCATTGTTGCCCATGCATGTTAATCCCAAAATTTTAAGCAGCAACAGGGTGTAATAATAGGAACACGCTATCCATCGTTTCTCTTCCCAATGATGCAGGCAGAAGAAATAAATAAGCAACCGTCGTATTTCATTCCAACTTCATAAGTTTGAATGATCTGACGTAGTTTCGTTTTGAAATTCCATTCAAGTTCGCTAATGGTGATAAGAATGCCCTAGCTAGCCAGCTAACTCATATTCGTAATGCATAATATAGACGTAAGCAATGCAGAAAACATGCCTGAAGCAGCAAAGTAAAATGCAACATTAACGCATCATGCAGATATGGGACAGAGGCTTCTACATTCCAACACATTAAAGGTGAGGAGAGGAGCTCATTTGATTGGTGAAGATTTGACTCAGCTGTGTTATACCCAAACACGCCTTCTCTCCTCCCTCTTTCCCACTTGCGCCGGCAGGAGGGACCGAGGCGGGACAGAGGAGTGCTTGCGCCAGGCTACGCCGGGCACGAAATTGCAACATACGCCTGGACACACCCCGTTGGCGCGGCGCACCCCCCATTCGCCGCGCCTGCGCCTGGTCTACGAATTTAGAGCCCATCATGTTGACAAGGTATTTGTAAGTGGTCAAATGGTTGTAATGACCTTGAGAATAATGCCAAGGGCACGTAAATAGAGTGGGCTTTGAGCACCCCCCTAATACACCTTGACACCAAAGATGAATGGAATCGGTCAAACCGTTCTTGAGATATCATGTTGACGAGGTATTTGTAAGTGGTCAAATAGTCATAATGACCTTGAGAATAATGCCAAGGTCACGGAAAGCAACTGGGGTCGGCGTATCACACCAATAATTGACACCAAAGATGAATGGAATCGGTCAAACCGTTCTTGAGATATCGCGTTCACAACAAACGGGACGTCACAGACAGACGGACGGACGGACGGACGGATAGAACTGAATACCATGTCCCCCGGCCTTAATACACCTTGACACCGAAGATGAATGGAATCAGTCAAACCGTTCTTGAGATATCATGTTGACAAGGTATTTGTGAGTGGTCAAATGGTCGTAATGACCTTGAGAATAATGGCAAGGTCACGTAAATGGAGCGGGCTGTGAGCACCCCCCAATGCACCTTGACTCCAAAGATTAATGGAATTGGTCAAACCGTTCTTGAGACATCATGTTGACAAGGTATCTGTAAGTGGTCAAATGGTCGTAGTGACCTTGAGAATAATGCCAAGGTCACGGAAATCAACTGGGGTCGGCATATCACACCAATACACCTTTACACCAAAGATGAATGGCATTGGTTAAACCGTTCTTGAGATATTGCGTTCAGAACAAATGGGACGTGACGGACTGCTGGACAGACGGCTGCCTCATTTGCTCTAGTGGGGAATAGGCTGGGCCCTGCCCTTTCATTTATTTAATCTCTCACTGTAAAGCATCTTTGTGACAGCCTCTGTGAAAAGCGCTATACAAATAAATTGAATTGAATTGAATTGAAAGTTCAAGGATACGTTCATATTATGTTTTCACTTTTCACTCCTTTCATTTTGTCACCTTTCCATATACGCTTTAACCTTCTTCTGTAAATCCCTGATTTTATTCACATTCTTTTATTAAATCTTCATACCAATTAACATATAGTTTATTTTCAGATCTTCTCATGGGCCATTCCATAAAGTAGTAAACTTTCTGTACATCCAATCCCTGGGTATTAATAACTTCCTTGCCTAGTAATATAGTATAGTCAAATGAAAGTACCTTCTTCTGACGTATATACACATGCACATGTACAACATTTGTGCCCAGCGAGGGGATGCTACGCTTTGCGTTGCCTTTGTTAATACGAAAATTGGGTCTGCTTCTTTTGGACGACGGTCATAATATTTGTTCCTGGTAAAACTTTGAATTTACTAACAATTTGGCGCTGCAAGTAGGGTGGATTTGTTTACGGACCTCCGTGAGTTTCCTGACCAATTCAAGTAGAGTGAGTACTTTGTTTTATCACAATATAGTTTGGAAGGCAAAACTACAGAGATCTGGAATGCTCCACCCAGTGATGCATTAACCTATAAACTAGAACTTGACCGGTATAGAAGCGATCAGTTGTTCGTGGTTAAAAAACTGTGTCTTTTGTGTAACGTGTTTATATGGTATTGTTATCAGCTACTGTTTGTAGTACCAGTGCTGTTGTGTGATACAGGCCTATGTATTGGTGAATGTTGGTCATCCCTGTGGTGGAAATTTTGATATTTTATTCCTGTAAGAGAACACTCCGAGACAGAGATATTAAATAGGATCCAGTTTACTATTTGCAAATAGGTTCCTCGTTGCATGCAAGAACAAGGACAAAGAAATTCCTCCTTTGCTTGGACGTGTAAGAGCACGAAGTCATAATCTCCTCCCCTTGGGGCTGATTTATACATCATTATATTAGTTCCAGCATTTTACGGCCAAGAGTATGCATCCCACGTATGGCTGACCCTGGCAGCCATATCAGCAGTACAGAGGAGTCTTTCTTTCCCCAGTTATCTCGTGCTTATCTCATGGTTCAGCAGGCTCCACAGGGACTGTCTCCTGGGAACACACACAACTCAGAAAATACACTTTTGGTCCCACTGGACCTCAAGGCTTCAGATAGAATGAATACATAATAAACACATCTTATGGCATTTCTACTTACGCACAAGCTAGATTATACAAGTTAGCAATCAGGCATGACCTAGGCTACTCAAGGATAAGCAATTAATAACAAAATAAGCAATTTATGACCAAATTCCTCTCATATTTCCCCCTGTTTATAATTGATTATCTGCTAAAATGCCACTTCTTTCAATTTTCAGCATGTGCTTCATTCATGGGAAATGTTTATTTTTTTACACTTCTGTTCAAACATTCCCTCTATTTCCATCACAGCATCGTATGACTCCCCCGGCAGAGTATGTCCCTCATCGATGTCCTGTAACATAAGCATCTGATATCGTGGGTTAGCATTCCACATTTTTGATATCAATCCTCTAATCATTGGGACAATGAATCTTTCACATCGCTGTGGAGGAATTTGGCCCACTCTTTTTTGCAGAATTGTTTTAATTCAGCCACATTGGAGGGTTTTCGAGCATGAATGGCCTTAAGGTCATGCCACAACGTCTAAATCAGAAATAAGTCCAGACTTTGACTAGACCACTCCAAAACCTTCAGTTTGTTTTTTTAAGCCATTCAAAAGTGGAATTGCTGGTGTGTTTCCAATCATTGTCCTCCTGCATAACTGTGCACTTGAGGTCACAAACTGATGGTCGAACATTCTCCTTCAGGATTTTCTGGTAGAGAGCAGAATTCATGGTTCCATCAATTACGGCAAGTTGTCCAGGTCCTGAAGCAGCAAAGCAGCCCCAGACCATCACACTACCACCACCATGTTTGACTGTTGGTATGATGTTCTTTTCATGAAATGTTGAGTTAGTTTTACGCCAGATGTACCAGGACTCACACTTTCCAAAAAGTTTGCCTTTTGTTCTGTCAGTCCACAGCATATTTTCCCAATAGCCTTGGGGATCATCAAGATGTTTTTTGACAAATGTGAGACAAGCCTTCATGTTCTTTTTGGTCAGCTGTAGTTTTTGCCTTGGAACTCTCCCATGGATGCCATTTTTGCCCAGTCTCTTTCTAATTGTTGAATCATGAACACTGACTTTAACTGAGGCAAGTGAGGCCTGTAGTTCTTTAGGTGTCGTTCTGGGTTCTTTTGTGACCTCCTGGATGAGTCGTCGATGCGCTCTTGGAGTAATTTTGGTAGGACGGCTACTCCTGGGAAGGTTCACCACTGTTCCAAATGTTCTCTTTTTGTGGATAATGGCTCTCACCATGGTTGGCGGGAGTCCCAAAGCCTTAGAAATGGCTTTGTAACCCTTTCCAGATTGATGGATGTCAATGACTTTGTTTCTCACCTGTTCTCAAATTTCTTTAGATCGCGGCATGATGTGTTGCTTGTTGAGAAATTTTAGCCTACTTCACTTAGTCAGACATGTTCTATTTAAGTGATTTCTTGATTCAACAGGTCTGGCAGTTATCAGGCCTGGGTGTGGCCAGTGAAAATGAACTAAAAAAATGTGGTTAATTGCAGTTATTTCACGATTTAACAAAGGGGGGCAATTACTTTTTCACATAAGGCCAGATCGGTTTGGATAGCTTCTTTCTCTTAATAAATGAAATCATCATTTAAAAAATGCATTTTGTATTTACTCAGGTTATCTTTGTCTAATATTAAAATTTGTTTGATCTGAAGCATTTAAGTTTGACAAATATGTAAAAAAAATAAGAAATCAGAAAGGGGGCAAAATACTTTTTCACAGCACTGTATACACACACACACACACACAAGCACCCATACACAGAGTTACTTTAATTATATGCAGTTACATGCACAACAATGCGCACTAACACAAACACTGTCCTAAGGCACTTTTAGGGCTTGCTTTTTCCATTCCACCTTTTTCACTTTTGGCGATATAAATGTTTTCACGCAGTTTTTGATATAAGAGAGAGCAGCAGATGCAAGAAAGATATGCATGACAATTTCAGCTCCATACATCTGCTTCCAAGTACCTCAAATTAATATCTATTACTAGTTTTTAACGCCGAAACACATCCATATCATGCTTTATTTTCAAAAAGCAAAATATTCATCACCTAACACACTAACATTATTTTTAAAATCCCTGACATCCTGCTACCTCTGACCTCTCCATGCTCCTTTTCAGAGTTTTAAAATAATGATAAATGAAGAAAGCTTTTTGCAAACGCATCCAGGCCTGTGCATCCATGAATCTCTGCCTTGACAGAATCCTTTTTGTTCCCATGTTTCATTTATTCTGTACAGAACCTCTGAGTGATGGTTCTGTAATGAAGATTTGTATTTGTGCCGTTTCAATATGTAGGAATAAAAAGTTTTTTTTTTTTATATGATGCAATGATTTTTAACTAATTAAAATTCCTGAATATAACACCAAGTGTACATGAGCTCTGGGTACAGTATATGTGCTTGATTTAGTCCGCTTGTGGACCGCATGTATAAGTATGTGGGTGGGAGCAGGGGATTCACAAAGGAAAGCTTCACACGACATAAAGTGGGAGATGAGAAATGTCACTATGTGGCAGTCTCCACCTCCACCTTGCCTCCACTGGCGTCACCAGACTTTTTATTCTGGGGATGCACGGGGGGGGCACAACAGTTTGATGAGGGGGTAATCTGTAATGTTATCTGGCGCACAAAAAAATTTGTTTTGTGTGCCCCCCTTGGCAACGCCACTGCTTGCCTCACCAATCCTATGCTTCAAGGTTGTCATCAGTTTGCCAGTGAATCTCGTCCTCCAACCTCCTGCTGTATCTTATCCTGCTCCGGTCCCCTCCCTTTCACAAAAGGTGTAGATCATACTTGAGTTAAACAGCCTCTTGTTTACTTTGTTACTTTGACCAAAAAATGGAGTCAACAGCTGCTGGTTTTAAACACACTGTTCAAGGCCAGAATCGTAGACTCCAATGAGAATTCACTGGGAGCACCCAGGCCATAGCTGCATTAGCGCTGATCTCCAGGATCAGATTAGTTTATATTTAATGCAATCTGACAGATGAGTGCTTGTGACTGAGAGACTGGGAGGAGGGAAGAAAGCGGTTATGTAAGCCTACCAACACTGTCTGAATGGGGGAGGAAGGCATTAGCCATGCAGTGGTAAAGAGCGCCGCTCTCTCTCTCTCACCGTGGTGCTGATGCACTCCCTCCACAGCCTAGTGTTGTTGTGGGGGAGGTGTGGCTCATCGGCAGGCTACAGGCGGATGAGGGGGATGTGACAACACAGACTTTGGCGTATAAGGCTGGTCGTGTCGCGAGTGAGGGCAGAAGAGGTTGCTTATCACAGACATTCACTGTTCGCCCAGACTCAACAAGTAAACACATACATTGAAAAGTCTATATTATTAAGTTACATGGTGGAATGTGATAGTATATCATTGCAGATCAAGGGCATGCAGGATCATCAGGAGAGGCCACTGGCCCCACCCATTTTCACGCATGTGCAGTGAAAAAATGTAGGACTGTTTCCACCACTCACACAAAGCTATGGACAATTTCATATTACTGGTTTAGTCATTTTTGTAAAATACTGATCTATAAGTAATTCAACAGATTAAAAAAAACATTATTATTATTATTATTATTGAATGTTGAAATAATTTTATATTATGTCTCATCTTAATATCATTCTGCCCATGAGCCCAGTTGATGATTGGATAGTCGTCCAATGTTTGAATGCCATTGCATGATTCATTCACTGATTTAGTGTTCAGGTGCACATTAATGTTTGGCTTTGAAAATATGAAGCCAGCAGTGACATCCTGTGGCGATAATTTGTCATCTGTATAATTAGTTTTGAAACAGAACAAATGGCAGTGGTAGTTACTAGTTAGCAGCATTGCATGAACCCAGCTCCCTCTAAGCCTCTAATGTAGAACACATAAAAGGTTTTATATTCCTGTCGAACACCACAGCAGATTACATTGTACTAGCTTCAATAATACCGCCAGACAATGGCATTTGTAAAATGATGCATCACATGATATTCGTCAACGCATACACAAAGGTAGTACAATATAACATGATGGTAACAACAAATTATGGTGTTAATGGAACCACTGGACAGGTGTATTTTCATACACCACATTGCCTGAGATTGAAAATAAAAAGTACAACTCTTAAGGATATCCCTGAGGAAGCATGCAACTCCATGCTGGATCTGCACCAGTTCAGTTGGTCAGAACAGACTGAGCCATGAATCCACTGCTATCTGGGCCTCAAATTCTGACACAGCCCCATGGGTTCCTGGACACAAGACTGAGCGCCCCTGGTCATGAGAGTTTGTTTTGTATGCACGCAAACTGCCAGAGAAAGCAGACAGATGGCCGACTTCAGTTGCGTCTACGTGTGCCTGCTCTTAATTATTTACGTGCTGCAACCATTGAGTGAAGGTGAGCACGTCACTGGGCTCTTGTTACCAGCTGATTACCTGGATAGTCTGCCCACCCCTAAGACATTCCAGGCTCAAAGTTTTTCCCCTCTCTCCCAACCTGCTGCCTGTCCACAAAGGAGATGCTGGGCAAAGACTCCATCAAAGTGGCCGTGAGGGTTCGGCCTTTTAACAAGGTCAGTTACATTTTTTACCCAATCGCATGTATCAACGTTCACAAATGTGAGGTCAATGGCTCTCTGTTATTATGTGCAGCAGTGGATTTTTCCAAAGCCTGATCTTGCATGGGGCTCCCCTGTGTATGCTAGTTTTTTTTAACAACCTCAATTCCATATGAGGCTTTTAACAAGTTGATTTGTCTTAATAAGGTGCATTTCATATTTAACTCTTTTCCCTATAGACTCCCCTCCCTTTCCCCATAATGATTACAAATGACAACAAATGGGGAAGCCAGGGAAAAGGTCCATATATATATATATATATATATATATAGGGGAAGAATTAAAGAAGTTTGGCCAAATATAATAATAGGTGTGTTTCCCATTGCACTTATTTGAAAAATAGGTAGGGTAGGCAGGCATCTTCTTTATAAACTGAAAGTTTTTTCGGGTAAAATTTTTAGAGTACTTAGATGATCGGCCTTTTTTATGACCAATATGTGCAGCATATGCGAAACCTGAGAGAGACATGCTACCTGTAAATGATTTTGGTGTTTGCCACATGCAGCATAAAAATATGCAACAACTGACATACTTGTAAAAAAAATTTAATAAACTGAAAGGACAATAAAAGTTGTCATAAAAAAGTTTAAGATACTGTATAAGCACTGTACATTTGAACAGCACTGAGCTAGACTGAGACAACTAAGATCTAAAGAACACTTTAATTTTTGTCTGTGATACAGTTTGCATCACTACGTGGAAGACAACAGGAATCTGTGACCAGTTGGTGTCCAAGTGTGTTTCATTGCGTACACAGCAGTTCCAACAGCAGGTGGATCCAGTTAAACTAGTAATGAAGCAACATCTTTAAAACAACAATCCATGACTCAAACTGAACTTCAACTTCAAACTGGAAAAACCAAACCACTAAGTGACAATGTTTTTACAAGTCAAATCATTTGTCTTTATGACATTTGCCATATGGTCTCTGGACAATACTGTTTCTGCCTAGAAAGCTCTGATATTGGCTTTTTTGCCGATATCCAATATGCCGATATTGTCCAACTATCAATTTCCGATTCCAATATCCACTGATACCAATACTGATATATGCGGGCTATTTTTCCTCAAAACTAATTTTAGGCAACATCACACATCTCCTGTTGTGGAATTAGCACATCATGCCTACTTTTCTTGTGATGCACAACTGGATGCATTCACAAATACAACATGGCTTTCCAAATGTAAACATTGATGGTGCAACATCAGAAAACTACTTCAACTTAAGTTATGGAAAAAGTGCCATATTTATTTGTAACATTTTGTCTCAAACAGCAGTTTGGATCACGTTCTCCTTGAGATTTGGGTGAAATCCAGGCATTATTTTATCGGTTTTCATTATCAGCAAAAAAACCGATAACAATATTTTCAGATATTACATTTCTATGCTAATATCGGGCCGATAACATTGGTCCACCAATATTATCGGACATCCCTATTTCTGCCAACACTTTTGCAGTTCTCATATTTTATATATTTTATCACATAACTGCAGTACCTTTCCCATAGCCCAGCCGACGACATATTTTTCTTATTACCCTAGGGTAATATCACAAATTGCGAAAATTTCACTGGCTGAGAGCATGGGGGGAAAAAAATCGCTCCACATTACATCACGCTGTTAATATTTAGCCAAACTGAATACCAAGTCGGTGAAATCAGTATGGCTCAGCGCTGTTGCAAACTCGCTAGGTTCCACTCACATAACTCAGTTCACGTTACTTTGCTAGCTGGTTAGCGTGTACGTAGTATGTTTTTATAACCATAATGTAACATTAGTTTGTTGGCTAGCAAGCTAATGATAGCTAGCTACTCAGTTAACTGAATTTACAAACCGTTGCTGGTTTAGCCGCAAATGTCTGACTCAGTGACCGACTTTGTTAGCAGAGCGATGGCATTAGCTCAGGGCAAACAAACAATGGGCGCTAATGGAAATTACAGTTGTTTTCTTTTAAATTACACAATTCAGTTATGTGATAAGCAGAATACTCTTCCTCATGTCATTATGAAAGTTGGGACTGAAACTGTCTTGTTGAGTAAATTTTGGGTTTTTGTTGAAGTCGCGTCACATTTTGTTGATTGCAAACAAATGCAAAATTTACTCAACTTGTTTCATAATTTTCATTGCACGCGCAAGTGTTGTCGATGCAGCTGAGCCAGAAACACAAAAAGACCTCGCCAGCATATTTATCGGTGAAAACGAGCTCTTATAAGACTTTGACTGAATCCCTCATAAATCAACTCAAATCAAATCAACCTTATTTCTATAGCACATTTAAACACAACAAAGTTGATCCAAAGTGCTACACAATACAAACCACAAGCAATTAACAGAAGTAAAAAGAAATAAGACCATTTAAAGAGCCTAAAACAAGCACATTTCTCAGGGGGAAAAAAAAAATTAAATTCAAGTTGCCTGAAAAGCGAAGGCATTAAAAATGGGATTTTAAATGAGATTCAAAAGTGGCAATAGTTGGAGATGACCGAATGTGGAGGGGGGAGGCTGTTCAAAGCCTAAGGGCAGCGACAGAAAAGGCCCAATCACCCTTGAGCTTCAGCCGTGGTTGCGGGACTGAAAATAATAGCTGGTTAGATGATCTTAGGGACCTTGGAGCAGAATATGGTTTAAGAAGGTCACTTATATACTCATGTGCAAGACCATGAAGTGTCTGATAAACAAACAGTAAAACCTTAAAATCAATGCAGAATTTAACAGGCAGCCAGTGGTGTGCAGCCAAAACAGGAGTTATGTGATCCTTCCTCTTTGTACCAGTTAAAAACCTCGCTGCCGCATTCTGCACAGCCTGGAACCAAGCCAGGGAGGTTTGTGACACCCCCAAATAAAGCGCATTGCAGTAATCCAAGCATGATGTTATAAAGGTATGGATTACCGTTTCCAAGTTCCTGGGATTTAAAAGCGGTTTAAGCTTTGCTATCAAACGAAGCAGAAAGAAACTGCCTTTCACGACAGTGCTAATTTGTTTGTCAAATTTCAATAAGGACTCAAAAACTATAGTGAGATTTTTTACATGGTCTTGCAGGTTGACGGAGAGTGGGCCCAATTGATTATCAATCATCGGGACAGAGGGAAGAGGCCCAAAAATGATAACATCAGTCTCATCCTCATTAAGTTGAAGAAGTTGCTTGCTAACCAACACTTAATGTCATCGATGCAATCGAAAAGTGGCATTAGTAAGCCATTGCTAGTGGGTTTCACGGGTAGATAGAGCTGAGTGTCATCTGCAAAACATTGAAAGAAAATGTTACGCTTTTGAAAAATAGAGCCAGGGCTGAGCACTACCTCTAGCCTTGGGGCGCCAGAGCTTAATAAGAGCAACAGAGTCCAGAATGTTAGTACAGGTGACATTAAAAAGTTCAACAAACTCCTCAGTGTCAGAGCAGTGAGCGAGAGCATCATTAACAATGGACTGATGAGAGGATAAAAAGGCATTGGTGAAATGCAAGGCTGTAGATGCATTTAGGGAGCGAGAAAACCAGGCGGGTTGAGGAAGTCGAGGTGTAGGACAGATAAAGCGGATTCAAAAACAACTGGACTGTGGTCAGACAGACCAGCATCAAGAACCTCTAAATTTTTGACCGGGGGACCTAAAGTTAAAACCAAATCCAAGGTGTGGCCCTTCTGGTGAGTTGGGCCAGTCACAAACTGTGTAAAATTAAAAGATTCCATAAGACACATGAACTCTTTCACCAAGGGTCGAGAATGACAACAGACATGAATGTTAAAATCGCCTAGAATTAAAAGCTTATCAGAGCGGGGTACAATAGAGGATGACGAGCTATGCTTTCAATGCGAACGCACTGAAACGTAATCCAAAAGTAGAACAAAACGTTGGCTTAGTTACACACCAGAGAGCAGCAGCAGACAGACAGGCCAGCGTACACTCTACTGGAAAACATCATTTTAACGTGGTAGCTAGCACTCATCTTATCTGCAACAATGGGACCTTACTTCAATCTTAAAATGCCAAGCACGTATATTATCATGCATGGGCTAATTGGCAAAACAGTTTTGAACTGCTTTTTCAATTCTGATTGGTTAAGATTTACTCAGAACTGTCACCTCAAAAACTACCAACGAATAGGAAAGACGCTCACAAACATTCAATGGGCTTTTGCACGAAGCTTCGCATGGAGCTCTGCTTTAGAAAACCAATGGACCACAAAACAGCTAAACCAGCGAACAAGGGTCAGGAAACCGGAAACACACCTATTTTCTTATTTGGCCATATTTATCCTCTTTAGCCTCATTTTGACAGAAACAGCCATGTCAGCCATGAAGAATAAAACACATTTGCACATACAGTGTTTAAGTGTCAAAACTGCACGTAATTTCTCGCGATAACATTTTAAACAGATCAAATTATTCACTGAGGAAATCAGAGAACCCAAATTAGGTTTTTGAATGCATGTGTTTTGGAGTTCTTTCAGAACACTTTGCTTGAACATAAACATGACAGCACCAAACAATTTTGACTCTTATCCATTGTGCCCAGATTTTAGTAAATGAAATACGGGACACTATGCGAGGGAGCGGAGCGACCGAGGGGGGTACGGTGTGGAGCTTTTGCAGTTTTCATCGTAAAATGGTGGAATTTGGTGCACACTTTGGAGGGTATTTTGGCATGTACGAACCCCAATTCCAATGAAGTTGGGACGTTGTGTAAAACGTTACAAAAACAGAATACAATGATTTGCAAATCTCATCAACCCACATTTCATTCACAACAATAGAGCATAGACAACATATCAGATGTCAAAATTGCGATATTTTACCATTTCATGAAAAATATTAGCTCACTTTGAATTTGATGGCAGCAACACGTCTCAAAAAAAATTGGGACAAGGGCAACAAAAGGCTAGAAAAGTAATGCAGACTACACAATGTTTTTGTCCATTCTAAAGATCGCTATGTCAGATTAAGCAATTACGAAGTTTTATAAAACGGGTGCTTCCCATCCTTAAATATGATTGGCTGAGCCGCGTTCCATGCCGGTATAAAATCACTGTAACCCACTGTATTCTGAGGCAGACCGCAGCACAAAATATCCCTGCGCGCCTGGCCTCGCAACAAACTACTCTGCGCTCGACTGACTCGTTAGGTTACGTTTGTTTCAAGACTTTTAGCTCGCTATTTCAGTGTTAGCGAAGAGTAGCCTTTTAAGCCGCTAACCAGTTGGCTATCTACCTAGCTAGCTATAGCATTATAGATTTCGATATCACTTAAGCTTGCTAGCGACGTTGCTAACTAGCTCGCTATTTCAGTATTAGCGATAAATTGTTGATTTTTTTTTTCTTATGTGTTTATTTTATGGGCTGTGTGCAGGGTAAACACATCCACTGTAGTGAACGCTAACTAGTTGACAAGCTGGCTAGCAAACTAATGCACAGTTCAACATTTTCCTGGACACCCGCAAGTGTGGAGGACAAAAGTGAATCTTGTTGCCTACTCTCGCTGCTGGTTGTAATGATATGGCCGATAGGCACGAGTTGAGAACAAGTAAACTGGAAAACCGAAACGAACGTAAAGAACTCTTCAGCGAATTAAGGTAATTTCGGCGACAAGTACGTACACCTGTTTTTGCAGCACGGTCACGCAACTCGCTGTATAAAATAAACAGCTGTCTGATTGAAAAATGTAATCGGACGAAACCACGTACTAGTCACCAAAATAACCTTCATTCGCTGAAGAGTTCTGAAATTCCGTCGCCGAGCGCCGGAGCATAGACCCAATTATAATTAAATTATTTTTCTCTACTGAATGTAGCCCATTATTTTGTCGCTTTTAGATCGCATGGGGGAGAGAGGCCGTGTCTTCAATTGTCACTTGATTATTCTTGAATTGGAAAACGTGTTAATGAAGGAAAACCATCAAGAATTAGCCAGGACAAATTGTTGTCAATAAAGGGTGGGATAATAGCCAATAATTTTCGGGTCTAACACCGCCTCTGGGGCGTTTCATTGTGAAAAAAACGCCCAAAAGCCGTAGTGAGTTGGCATGTATGAGAGCGTATATAGACAGTAGTGGCCGGAGTACAGTATAAACATGTCGAAATATTCCTGTAGTTATTGGCGCTATTTTATTAGGGTCTCTCATAACTGAAAAAGGGGCTTAATCGGTTAATGTTGCTTACATGAGTCACTGCATTACCAGATTGCTTTAATACCCCGGTCAGACACCGGAATATTGTGGGCATGAACCCACACGTTATCAATGACTTGCTAGCTTAATGCTACTGACAGCACTTGCCAGTTTGCTGAAGTGTCTCGGCTGTTTCTCGCCAGAAATCAGTTTCCTCATTCATGATCTAGTCCCTTGAAAAAATATAAAGAAAGCATGGGTATTGTTGCTATATGACGGCGAACCTTTCCTCTGTTTCACTGCTCCACCTTGCTATGACAGCAGCATTTCTTTCCCTTCGCTCTGTTTACAAATGTGCGCGCTGCAGCTTCATCGCTTCCTACAGAGCCCCTATTGGTCAGCGATGCTATCCGTCGTGGAAGACAATGAAAAAAATTTAACATGCTAGACTTTTTTGTCGGGACTTCGTGAGGCGTCTCAGATGCTACAATGGTTGTCGTCCACTATGGCACACTACACGGCATTAAACGATCAACCTTTGCCCACGACGACCATTTATCGTTTCCGATCCCACCCGAAGCCTACAACTTCCAGATCAAGATAAAATCGGGTCGTAATCGTATAGTCTAATACAGGCATAAGTGGTACTAATAAAAAAACAGCTGGAGAAGCATTTTACAACTGATTAGGCTAATTGGCAACAGGTCAGTTGTTATGATTCTGCCTCTTGTGTGCTGTTTTGTCATTGTGCTTATTACTTTTATATTTGTGCTTCTGCTTTTTCTCCCGTGCCTCACTCTCTTGGTTTATTTTTCAGCTTTCTTTCTTGCTGTCTGCAGATTGATTCACTCTTTCCCCAACTCCTGTGATGTCGTGTGACTGCCTTGAGCATGCCTGCGTCTCGTTCTCCAATCACGTTTCCTCATTCGGAATCGGCTGTGGTATTTCATTCATTGCTTCCACCTGTGCTTAATTCTGGGTCTTGAAAAACTGACTGAATGCATTCTCTGATAGTATGGGTTAGTAATTATCCTAACCAGCACTTATTTGAGGGTGATTGTATATATTTCGTGTTTCTAGCTTTTGTAATGAGGTCATTGCAAGTTACGTAGGTGGTCACATGATCCCCGAAGCAAAATGTACAGAAAGGTTGATCGCAGCATAGGGATAATGGGGAAATCTTGTGCTGCTGTTGCTTGCACCAATAATGATGCCATTCAGTCGTCTGGAAAATACGGCAAAATAAGTTTCCATCGATTTCCACAAAATAATGAAGCCCTTTTGAAAGATTGGCTAGTTAAATTAAGAATTGACCGTGGAAAGCCTTACAAACCAACAAAACATTCAGTTCTTTGCTTAGAGCACTTCGAGAAAAGCTGCTTCACGTACCAGAAGTTCACAAGTAAGTCAACAGTTTTGTTGCAATGAAAACTGGTTTTAAAATGAAGATTTAAAGAAATTAGTGGAAAATATATATTCAATACAAATATTATCCTTAAGCCTGAACGTCCCCTTAACGGGGGTAATGAATTTGCATAATAAATACAGCATGTTTCCTAATAGCAACCTCATCATGCGGCATATCCTCTTAAAGCGAAGAAACTCGGCGAAAAGTTCGTGATGACCGTTTTTACCTAACCCGAACACAATTCAAGTACCAAGCAAGTAAATAAGCATCTAGCAAAACATTAAATAAAATAAGATCAGTGCTCTATCGCAAGCATTTCTACTGAATTTGTGCTATGCATACAAACAATACCTCAAATGAAAAAGGACAGTCCACAGATTCCAACAATATAAGGCTTCTCATTTTAAATTGACACCACTCTCAAAGAACAGCAGGCATACACTTTAAATGCTACAGAGATGAGAGAAATTTTTCTTACCTTTGATATTTTGTCATGAAAGCTGTTTGTGTGTAAATCTGCGCTTGCTATTGTTTTAGCCAGTCTGAGGCCCGGGCCACACTGCCTGCAGTTGCGATGCGTATTCCGCAAGCGGAGCACTGCAACCGCTTATCGCTTGCATCTCGGTCACACTGCCTGCGTATCTGCAGCGGCAGGTCTGCCGCGCGCTCCTCCTTCCAACTCTGTCTCTGCACGACTTTGCCCAAGAAATCACTATAAAATAATAAATTATCTCGTCTCGCGTCGTTATAGCCTACTACACGCGATTTATATTTTGTATTGACAGTAGGGGAAGCATGCTTGAGCGTATCATACAAACAATCTAATTACACTATCATATTACAATACACAGCAAACCCTTCTGAATTGGTCTTGCTCTTTCAGAGGGTAATTTCGGGGTAGGGGGAGGGTGTCGGGATGTGGAATGTGCTTTCAAAAGCGATCAAATTTACATTAGTAGAGGCTGAAACCATTCGTATAGGCTAGACGCCGAACGACCGTAAAAGGAATAGTTCAGACAATTCAGAGACTGGCTGATGTGCTGTATGTTCGTCTGGCCATTATATCCCAAGGATGTTTTATAGGTCCATGCTATATCCAGCTTAGTTTTTTTTTTTTTCCTTTACAAGTGGAAACAGTCACCTGAACCTGCTGATACAAGTGGGGGGTCGTATAGGTTCAGCAATCGCGTGGGTGTCATGGCCAGAGTGAGAGATACGGAAACCAACTGCTCTGATACTCTTTAATCATCAACATAATGAGCTATGTTCATTGGCTTGGCTCCGCAATTAATGGCATACTCCCGCAAAATCTAGACATCTAAAACCAAAATAAAACGAGCAACATCGTATTAAAGCTTTTAAAAATAAGTTAAGAACGACTAAATACTTCCCCATATATCCCCTTTAATGACAGCAGCCTACGATGAAAGTCGCGAATTTCCCACTACGTTTCAATATTTCACTAAGCATTGCTGAATTGAGCGGAAGGGATTATGTCCATATAAGGGGCTTTTAATATGATAAACATGCCGGAAGTGTTGTTACATTTGTTGTTTGTCTGCTTCATGCTTGCAACAGACACGCATCCTCGGCAATTTAGCGAAATGCATCTATTTATGGCGATATGACTAGGCCTGAGGCCCGGGCCACACTGCCTGCAGTTGCCATGCATATTCCGCATACCGCATGCGTATTTTAGTTTCGGTTCCCATGTTATTCAATGAGAGCGGCCACACTGCATGCCGAAGCTGCGCGACTCAAGCATGCAAAATCCGTACTGACGCCTCGCGGAAAATATAGATTCGGACTCTTGCCGAATTTTTCCGCGTTACGCATGCGGAAGAAGGCAAAGCAGAGCTGAAAATGACTGTCAGGAAGCAGTCATATCGCCATAAATACATGCATTTCGCTATATTGCCGAGGATGCGTGTCTGTTACAAGCATGAAGCTGACAAACAAAAAATGTAACCACACTTCCAGCATGTTTATCATATTAAAAGCCCGTTTATAGGACATAATCCCTTCGGTCAATTCAGCAATGCTTCGTGAAATATTGAAACATGTATTGGGAAATTCGCGACTTTCATCGTTGGCTGCTGTCATTAAAGGGGATATACGGAGAAGTATTTAGTCATTCTTAACTTATTTTTGAAAGCTTTAATACGATGTTGCTCATTTTATATTGGATTTACATGTCTAGATTTTGCGGGAATATGCCATTAATTGCGGAGCCAAGCCAATGAACATAGCTTATTATGTTGATGATTAAAGAGTATCAGAGCAGTACTTTTCCGTATCTCTCACTCTGGCCATACACCCATGCGATTGCTGAACCTACATACGACCCCCCACTTGTATCAGCAAGTTCAGGTGACTGTTTCCACTTGTAAAGAAAAAAAAAAAAAACTAAGCTGGATATAGCCTAGCATGGACCTATGAAACATCCTTGGGATATAATGGCCAGACGAACGTACAGCACATCAGCCAGTTTCTGAATTGTCTGAACTATTCCTTTTACGGTCGTTCGGCGCCTAGCCTATACGAATGGTTTCAGCCTCGACTAATGTAAATTAAATAGCTTTTCAAAGCACATTCCACATCCCGACACCCTCCCCCTACCCCGAAATTACCTTCAGAAAGAGCAAGACCAATTCAGAAGGGTTTGCTGTGTATTGTAATATGATCGTGTAATTAGATTGTTTGTATGATACGCTCAAGCATGCTTCCCCTACTGTCAATACAAAATATAAATCACGTGTAGGCTATAACGACGCGAGACGAAATAATATATTATTTTATAGTGATTTCTTGGGCAAAGTCGTGCAGAGACAGAGTTGGAAGGAGGAGCCCGCGGCAGACCTGCCGCTGCAGATACGCAGGCAGTGTGACCGAGCTGCAAGCGGTATGCGGTTGCAGTGCTCCGCTTGCGGAATACGCATCGCAACTGCAGGCAGTGTGGCCCGGGCGCCATTATGCTATGCACTGGAAGACCTCAGCAGCATAATCACTTAAATGGTTTGTTTTTTGTATTTTCGCGATAATTAACCGCTAAATATTCAACTGTTGTTTTGAAAGCCGGTTTATGACTGAGAATCCTTGCGTCAAATGCTCAAGTTCAAACACAGCACAGCTATACAAGTGCTAAATCGACCAGTGAATATATAGTCTGTTGAGCTAGTGTCGTGGATAAGGCGGAGCATTTGGACCTGAGGTTAACTATCCGGTTATACATGCGACATTTCAGAGCAAGGAAATACATTTTTTTTTTTGTATTAATAAATAATAATTAATCGATGCATTCCCATCAAAGCCATCTTCCTGAGTTACTTCGGGGATCACGTGACTTACACTACGGTTTCTGCATCCAGTGCAACGCCTCCATTCCTTCCTAAGTTTACCCTGATTAACTGTTTAAAGCTATGCTTTCCTTTGCTTCTCTCGTGGTGCTTTTTACTCGTCACGTTTAGATTACCTTGCCGTCTAGTTTGATTGTCTGAGCGTCTTGTCTCGAGTCATTATTGTTACCCCGGTTCTCGTGAAATTGTTTATTAATCCCATGTGTTTCTGTTTCCATTAGAGATTGCGTTCCGAGTCCCGCCTCCTCCCGTGTGTATTTCTGTGGGCAGAGTGTAGCAGTTGGAACTTTGTTATACTCAGCTCTGCATTGTGAAATCTCAGCTCCTGTGCCTTCCCGAGTATTTCCCTTGTGCTATTTCCGAGTCTTGTATTTTGCTGCGCCCAGGTCTTGTCTTCCCGCCCTTTGTCTAGTCTTCCAGTGTTTTCCGTCAGTTTAGTTAGGTCCAGTTTTTGTTTTCTTCTCTAGCCACTCTTTGAGTGTGTACCTTTGTTTCCCCCTGCCTTGGGCAGTGTACCTTAGTTTTCCCACTCGTTCAGTGCATGTGCACGGTGTTTTTGTTTCTGGCCTGTTTGCCAACTTTCTCCTAGTGTTTGGTGTTTAAATAAACAATTTGGATCCTGCATCTGGTGTCCCCCTGACTACTTCCTGACATCAGTAACATGACTGGGCATAAAAAGAGCATTTTAAAGAGGCAGAGTCTCTCAGAAGTAAAGATGGGCAGATGTTCACCAATCTGAAAAACTGTCTAAAAATTGTGGAACAATTTCAGAAAAATGTTCCTCAATATAAAATTGCGAAGACTTTGAATGTCCCATCTACAGTACATAATACCATCAAAAGATTGAGAAAACCTGGAGAAATCTCACAAGGGACAAGGCCGAAGTTTAATATAGGCATGGGCAACGCTCTGCATAAACTCTAATGGAATGCGTAACAGCTGAACTGGGGCGGTAAACAAGCCTCAGAAAACTTATAAAAAAGGACGTAAATACCATTTTCATGCAAAAGAACACCATGGTTTGATTAAAAGCAACCTTGTCAATACATGCACAATGCATTTTATACATGAACTCTGTGTATTACGGCCAAAAACGCGATTTGAACAGAGCTATTGTTCGCCCGTAGGATGAATGCGTGACCTCAATTTGCGCTGCGTTCACAAATTTTCAAGGGCACGGCGTGGCAAAAATAACCATTTAGGAGGTAGATTTCAAACAGCCCGCGTCGACGTCTTATCCCAGCTATGGCCCTGATTTGCTTACAGCCATCTAATTTGAGAAATTATGAGTCTGTTCGTCAGGCTCGACCTCCAGGGGATGTGAAATAAGTTCGACAGAAGTTGATGAAGTTCGTCACGAGTTCGTCGTGATTTCTTCTCAACAATAGCAAGAAAGGTGAGCGTATTTTTTACTTTACCCTACATAGTTTGTTGACAGAATATCCTGTGACCCTATTTGTGAAGTTTCAGTAAAATATACCAAGGAATAAACTGGCGCCAGGCCTTTGAAGCCCACCGGTCACAAGATTAATTCACACATACACTTCAATTCGAGACTGCAAGGATGGAAATCTGAATAATCAATTAGGAAAAATTCTCGGCTCTCGGTAATTCTGTATATCGTTTAAACATTTTGTTAATCGGATTATGAAAGAAGACTGAAAATAAGCGCCCGCTTTTTGTTTGGATGTAAAAGCGCGTATTTAAAGGAGAATACATTGTATATTGATTAAGCATTGAACTCTGCATAAGTCGAACTATTTTAAGATTTGTTGATGACATTGCTTCGGCTTCCTGGAAGCAAGTACGCGCAAATCTGCTGTCTAGTGAGCATTTCAGGTTCGATGTACTGAGTAATAACGCCATGAAACTTAAACTGGCCCGTCATTCTGCCGAATAGTCTTACTAAACTAGTTAATCGTCTGATTGCTAATCAAGCAAAGGGGAGGTTTCTGCCTCGCCAAACTAACCTCCGACTGCACGTCACTGTGTTTTACTATGAATTATTCACAGTAGCTCATTGAAACTATCATGGGAGGAGGGTATATGGACATAGTAAAAACAGTGCAAAGTTTTTTTTTTAAATCACCACGGGTTATTGAAGGGGGTTTAAGTAGCAGTGGGGGGCAAACAACTGCCGGCATCAGCGACTTCACTGCATTTTTTATAGTAATGGGCGCGTAGTGTTAATGTTTGCCCTCCCACCGATAATTTTGACATTTTTGCAGGCCATTGATCAAAAAAAAACTTCACAGGCAACCCATTCATACCATTTTTTAATATCAATGCAAAACCTAATGTTGAACATAATTGGGTGAAATTCAATGCATTTTCCATTAAAAAAGGGCCTAGGGGGCGCTGCTGTACTTCAGAAAAGGGGTAGATGACTTTAGCATCAATTATTTCTGTTAGGGTACCCTAATGGATATTTTGGCCTGGTTTATTTCTGAATAGACTGTATTTTCGAAAATGCCCTCAGGCTTCACCCCCCAATTTTCACAATGGGTTTTGTTGAAAAATGCCGAAATCAGCCATTTTTGGGACCCTGTGGTTCTGAGACCCTTTCCTGTAAAGGCGTTGGACTTGTGGCAAACTCTTTGTCTGTGTCTTCTGTACTAACCTGCAAAAAATCATTAGAAAATAATAAACACTTTGTTTTCAGCAACTCAAGAAATGTTGTCATTTTTTTTCATTTATTGCCCATGCCTATTTAATACTTGATGCTTGTGATCTTCAGGTCCTCAGGTCGTGCTGCGTTAAAAACGGGTATGATTCTGCACTGGAATTCACTTGCATGGCCTCAGGAACACTTCCAGAAATCATTGCACAGTGAACTCAGTTCACAGACAATCTACAAACGCAAGTTAAAGCTGTATCATGCAGAGAAGAAGCGATATATGAACACGATCCAAATCAGGATTAAGAGACTAAAGTTTATAAAGATGTTTACTAGTTTATTACCTTGTCAGCCTCTGTAGAGTTTTTTTTGTAACAAAGAATTTCTTGATTACTTGGCTTTGCTGAGCTCACCGCTGGTTTGCTTTATGTTGGCTAGTTGCGGCATGCTAACGCACATCTGATAATCCACCGTGTGCAACACTGAAATTTCTCCGGCAGTATGTGCAGTATGCACCGGCTACTTTGATTCCCTGTGGCACAAGCCAGTCTTTATTCTTTTTCTGACTGCCACACTGGTCTAAATTTGCATTCGCGCTTCAGTTTTTTTTTTTTTTTTTTTTTTTGCTGTTTTAGTGCATCTGAAGCCATCTTGAAAGTTCAAATGTTAAAACAGTGACGATATTAAGTCCCGGCAATCTACAGTAGATGAGAACTTTCTTTGCGAAATGACGAGCATACGTGATACGCACACACTGTTCTGCATGCGGAACGTATGTGGTATACAGTGAATGAGCTGCACTGATCCATACGTACAGCACCATACGCACGCTAACAATGTACATGAACCAGCATGTTACGTAGCGAGCATATCGCAGGGACGGAGCTAAATATCTGAGCAGCATTCACAGGCTAGGCCTGGCTATAGCCACTATATAGGCGCGCAAGGTACAACCCCAATTCCGAAATAGCTGGGACAAAGTGTAAATTGTCAATAAAATCAAAATGCAATGATTTTCAGGTCACATGAGCCATTAAGTTATTTACAATAGAACATAGATAACATTTCGAATGTTGAAACTGAGACATTTTACATTTTTATCCACAAAATTCTTATTTCAAATTTTCTGGCTGCAACAGGTCTCAAAAAAGTTGGGACACAGGAAAAAAAAGGGCTGAAAAAGCAATTAATATAAAAGAGAATCAGCTGAAAGAACATTTAGCAAGTAATTTAACTGGCATCAGGTGTGTAACATGATTGGCTATAAAAGGGATGTCTTAGAGAGGCTGAGTCTCTCAGAAGTAAAGATGGCCAGAGGCTCTCCAACCTGTGAAGGTTTGCGTAAAAAAAATTGAGGAATACTTTAAAAACAATGTTCCACAACGTTAAATTGCAAAAGCTTTGAAGGTCTCATCATCGACAGTGCGTAACATCATCAAAAGATTCAGAGAAACTGGAAAAATCTCTACGTATGGGACAAGGCCAAAGACCTTTACTGGATGCCCGTGATCTTCGGACCCAAAGACACCACTGCATCACTCACCGACATGATTCTGTCATTGACATTACTAAATGGGCCCAGGAATACTTCAAGAAACCACTGTCTGTAAACACAGTCCGCCGTGCCATCCACAGATGCCACCTAAAACTCTATCATGCAAAAAGGAAGCCATTGTTGAGCATGATCCAGAGGCACCGCCATGTTCTGTGGGCCAAGGCTCATTTAAAATGGACTGTAGCAAAGTGGCAAAGTGTTCTATGGTCAGACGAGTCCAAATTTGACATTCTTGTTGGAAATCATGGGCGTTGTGTCTTCCGGGCTAGAGAGGAGAAAGACCACCACTCCTGTTATCAGCATTCAGTTCAAAAGCCAGCATCTCTGATGGTATGGGGATGCATTAGTGCATATGGTGTGGGACACTTGCATGTTTTAAAAAGCACCATGAATGTTGAAAGGTAAATAAAGGTTTTAGAGAACATATGCGCCCCTCCAAACGACATCTATTCCAGGGAAGGCCTTGTGCATTTCAGCAGGACAATGCAAAACCACGCGTTTTGATTTTATTCACAATTTACACTTTGTCCCAACTATTTTGGAATTGGAGTTTTTAGTTAGTGCTAGCTAGTGTTAGCCAGTAGCATGCACTGGGCCTTGATTTGTACGTCACCATGTAAAGAGAATGTCACAGAGGTTGACAAATTTAATCTCTAGATTTTTTGTTGATTTTTTAATATTTTAATTTTTTTGTTTAAAATTGTAAAAATACGGGGCAAAAGTGTGTCCCGGGAAGGGTTGATATGGGACGCGGGACAAATGAGCCAAATACAGGACAATCCCACATAATACGGGACGTCTGGTCACCCTGCTCTTATCATTTGCTTGTCTATTATACGATTAGTTTTCATGATCATTTGTCCGCGGTTTCAGTGAATAGTAACCCGTTTCTTTAATTTGATTGATTGCAATTTTTCCCTCTTTTCATGTAGTTGTTTTCAAATATATCATGATATGGCTATGTGATTTTTATTCTTCGTGGCATGCAGGGGCGTAATTTACGGGGGGGACACGGGGTATGGAAGCATATAGTTCACAAAATGAAAATGAAAATGCAATGTCAGAAATGCATTTTCATTTTCAACATACAAGCATATTATTTGTATCATAATGAAAATGCAAATGTAATCCTCCACTTTGCATTGTAATTTTCAAGTCCATGTATGAAATTTTTATAACAAATGGAAAATTAAAATACATTCCTCATTTGCATTTTCCAGAAGTGTCCCGCAATATCACTAACAAAATGAAAACGCTAATCGTATAAAGCAAATACATTCTCGGAAATGCTTTTTCCTTTTCGAGGAGCAGGTGCGTTATTTGTATCATCACGAAAATGCTAAAGTAAACCTCCACTTTGCGTTTGCATTTTCAAGTCCATGTAGGCACTGTTTTAATTTGCAAGAAGTGCCCCGCAGTATCACTAACAAAACGAAATCGAAAACGCTAATCTCATAACGCAAATACATTCTCGGAAATGTTTTTTCTTTTTAAAGAAGCAGACGCGATATCTGTCTCATAATTAAATCGCTAATGCAGTTCGCCACTTTTCTTTTTCATCTTCATGAGAGATTGCCGTGCCTGGCTTTGCATTTTCGATGTTGAGGTCCCACGCGTTTTTCAAATGTTAATGCATTCTGTTGTTGGCTGTGTGGGAAGGGGTGAAGCTAGATCCGGAGTAGTTCAAGTACGCTGTGCGACTGAAATCTCGTAAAATCTCGTTTCCGCGATCCTCGGTAATTCTTAGTCAATAAATAGCGTCATGGTTTTAGTGCCTTCGAGTTATTAAAATAATTAAACTGACTAAAACGAGTTTTAGTCATTTTAAAGAGCGTGTTCCTGTTGTCGATTGCTTTGAATTCTTGGTTTGTTTTTGCTTTTGACTACAATGCTTCTTTAATCCCATCCTAATGTTTATTATGCAGAGGGAGGGTAAGGAACCTTTCAGTTTAATTTTCTACCATTTCTTTATTTGTTTGGGGTTTTAATAATCCCATGAAAATGGAGGATCTAAGTTATCAATTCAATAATGACTTATGTAAACTTCATGACTTTCAGAAAGGACGGAGGACTGACGGATGACAATCAATGAGTATTAACTGACAGCACAATTAGTCCCTGCATTATAAAAGCAGCATAATGTTCAGTGTAGCATCTTAGAAAATCCATTGGAAATAATTACAATTTATCTCTTCATCATTTTAATGTACATCTGCACGTATGTATTGGTGTTTAGTGATTAGTTCAAAACAACTTTTTCATTAACTTTTTGCATGCAGAAGGTATAAATTTATCTAGGCTTGCATGTACAGTAATATTTTTAGGAAGGGCTCATTAAACACTATGCATCCAGACATAACAAGACACATTAAAACACAAATTTATCTCGTTATACACATACATTTTATGTATATCTTTTTATTTTGCACTTACAGTGCTGTGAAAAAGTATTTGCCCCCTTCCTGATTTCTTATTTTTTTGCATATTTGTCACACAAATGTTTCAGATCAGCAAATAAATTTTAAAATTAGACAAAGACAACCCGAGTAAATACAAAATGCAGTTTTTAAATGATGATTTAATTTATTAAGGGGAAAAAGCTATCCAAACCTACCTGGCCTGGTGTGAAAAGTAATTGACCCCTAAACCTAATAACTGGTTGTGCCACCCTGTGCGACAACAACTGCAAGCAAGTGTTTGCAATAACTGACAATGAGTCTTTCACATCACTGTGTAGGAATTGTGGCCCACTCTTCTTTGCAGAGTGTTTTAATTCAGCTACATTGGAAGGTTTTTGAGCATGAACGGCCTGTTTAAGGTCATGCAACAGCATCACAATCAGATTTAAGTCCGGACTTTGCTTAGGCCGCTCCAAAACCTTCAATTTGTTTTTTTTAAGCCATTAAAAGGTGGACTTGCTAGTGTGTTTCGGATCGTTGTCCTGCTGCTTAACCCAAGTGCGCTTGAGCTTGAGGTCACCAACTGATGGTTGGACATTCTCCTTCAGGATTTTCTGGTAGAGAGCAGAATTCATAGTTCCATCAATTACGACAAGTCATCCAGGTCCTGAAGCGGCAAAGCAGCCCCAAACCATCACACTACCACCACCATGTTTGACTTATGGTATGATGTTCTGCTTATGAAATGATATGTTAGTTTTATGCCAGATGTAACGGAATGCACACCTTCCAAAAAGTTCAACTTTTGTCTTGTCAGTCCACAGAATAATTTCCCAAAAGTCTTCGGGATCATCAAGATGTATTTTGGCAAATGTGAGACGAGCCCTTGTGTTCTTTTTGGTCAGCAGTAGTTTTCGCATTGGAACCCTCCCATGGATGCCATTTTTGCCCAGTCTCTTTCTTATTGTTGAATCATGAATACTGACTTTAAATGAGGCAAGTGAGGCCTGCAGTTCTTTAGATGTTGTTCTGGGTTCTTTTGTGACCTCCTGGATGAGTCTTCGATGTGCTTTTGTTAATTCTGGTAGGCCGGCCACTCCTGGGAAGGTTCACCACTGTTCCAAGTTTTCTCCATTTGTGGATAATGGCTTTCACCGTGATTCACCGGAGTCCCAAAGCCTTAGAAGTGGCTTGCCACCCTTTCCAGACTGGTAGATGTCAATTTCTTTGTTTCTCATCTGTTCTTGAATTTCTTTAGTTCCCAGCATGACATAATGCTTTTTGAGATCTTTTAGCCTACTTCACTTTGTCAAACAGGTTCTATTTAAGTGATTTCTTGATTCAACAGTTCTGGCAGTAATCAGGCCTGGGTGTGGCTAGTGAAATTGGACTCAAAAAATGTGGTTAATCACAGTTAATTCATGATTTAACAAGGGGGGAAATTATTTTTTCACATAGGGCCAGGTAGGTTTGGATAGCTTTTTCCCCTTAACAAATGAAATCATCATTTCAAAACTGCATTTTGAATTTACTCGGTTTATTTGTTTTATATTAATTTGTTTGATGATCTGAAACATCTAAGTGTGGAAAATGTGCAAAAAAGTAAGAAATCAGGGAGGGGGCAAATACTTTTTCACGGCACTGTATGTACTGAAAAAACTTCTTGAAAAAGAAATCTTCAATAAACTCAAAAACATGAAAAGCATGTGAAGCAGTTTGTCTGTGCCCTCTCCTCCATGTTGTTCTTGTATATATGTACGGTTTCTCCAATGACGTGAAGAAGAGAAAAAAAAAAATAAAATTGTAGGCTCAATTCAGCAGGAGAAATCGAACCAACATTAAAAATTACAACAAAAAAAATAAGAGGTGATCGCATTCAAACACTGCACTTGCACTTTTACACAACCAAAGACCACATGATTTGGAAGCTTATTGTCCAGTTTATTAAAAGTAAAGAACAGGGAAAGGCTTGCACAGCTTAGGGAGTTAAGACTCAGGGTGTAGGGTGAGTGTCCTCTGTCCTTGCAGGGAGGCTTTTATTGAATCGCCTGCAGCTCTTCAGCTGAAAGAGAGGGGGGTGGGAGAGAGAAAGACGGGAGAAAGGGTTAGACACATCTATATAGGCTTGGATGGGAAATTGTGCTGAGAGATGAGGTGTGGCCTTTGTTTCCCTACTTAGGTTATGGAACTCAAGTAGCTGTGATCAACAGCTTTTGCTGCTGATGTTTAGGTATGGCAAATGGCATCAGTTACAGATGGGACAGGAATTAGCATAAAGTTGGATCATGTTCTTTGCAGTCTTTCAGACAAGAAATACAGTACAGTTCAATATTTTTAGTATTCAGTATGATTCCCCACTTAGGCCAAACATTTTGGAAAATTAAGCATAGAAGGCTATTTGGCCAATACGTCGTTTTCAATCTACTATTTGGTCCTCCAGCCTCCATCTCCCTTAATCATCAATCCAAAATTAGCTGAGCAGCGACGTAATATTGGCAGGTAATGTCAACAGAATCACAAATCCTAAAACATTCGAACAAGAGATCACGTCTAAGTATACTGAATAGAAGTTAAAAAAAGAACAAAGCTCCCACAATCAATATTAATAGCGATCTATCACAGCAAACGATGGCTCTTCTTTATTTTTCTGTAACGTTAACTTTATTACACCAGCTAACCTTAGCTACCTTGTTCTCAGAGAAAATCTCGCTTCACCACATCCACTGCTATAACGAGTCTGATGGTATATTTACGTTACTTCTCCAGCATTTCACTCCCCCCACCCCTCTCCGCAAAAAAAAAAAAAAAAAAAAATCACGTTTAAGAAGCATTTTTCCCCTCTAATTTTGCGTCTTTGGATGAAATGGCACTGACATGACGGAGTTTAGAAGTATGCTGCTGCTCATGGTTAGCGGTAGTAACTGTCGCTAACTGTACCTAGCTAGTATCGTAGCCCAATTTGTTGTCCGTAAACATTAAATATCTCTAGAATCATGCAGGGAAAAATCCAGTAAAATGCTTTACTGTACGTGTTATTTAATTCAGATGTGCTGACAATATTCAATCTAATTCTTTAAACGTCTTACCTTTTGGAAGATCATCACATACGGTCCATTCCACTTCAGCTCAGCTGCTGGACTAGTCTTGTCGCACTTCCGGCCAGATTTCAGCCAACTCTCACACAGCGTACTTGAACTACTCCGGATCTAGCTTCACCCGTGTGGGAAGGCTGGACTTCCCTTCTCAATTTGGTACGAATTGGATATTGACAAATTCAAGCGATCTCATTGGTTATCAATCAGAGGGAAATTCCTGCTGTACGAGCTTGTTTGAAAAAGCGCGAAAGCTAACTTGCATAGTTGGAGGCACGGACTGTGCATGGACGCATCACTGGACATTAGGGAGTTTCATTGAGAGTACAGCTAAAGTTTGCCCCCAAAAGAGCCTGGTCTCGCACTCAATTAGCCCCTGTGGGTACTTGGATTAGTGCAGCTTCCACTCAAACCGTGTGCTTAACACTCAGATCTGTCGATCTTCAGCCAGGTTATCTGCGCATCATCTGTTTAGCAGTTCAGTCGGCTACAAAGCAAGTTCATATGCTTATGCTCTCTTGGGCTTCATGGGCTTGGGCTTCTAAGACATGCAGAATAAGTTCTTGAAGCTACATTATGAACACTAGGAAGCTACGAGCAATGGCATCCGTCTGCCGTTGGGTGACTATCGATACCTGGCCATCAAATTACGTTTGGCTTTTTCATAGCTTTCACAAAGTCATAACCTCATGAAAATTGATACACACGTCAAGAATGGCAAGTACTTACATATGAAAGGGGTTTTGCCCATGGGGGGGGGGGCAAAATGTCTCTATGGTGCCCCCTTGAAATTTTGTAAAACCCCTCCCCATCGGGCGTTTTTTGAAGTTGGTGGATGAGTCAGGATCTCACCACCACCCCCAACGTGCGCAAGGGTGCGAGGGCCCGTTCAACACTGCTTGCAGCTTTAATTAGGGCCCAAGTGACGACTGCAAGTCGTCCAAGGACCCTATTGTAATCGTACTGTTGATGATTATTATTATTATTATTAGGGCCCGAGCCGACTACAAGTCATCCGAGGGCCCTATTGAAATCGCACTGTTTATTATTAGGGCCCAAGCCGACTGCAAGTCGTCCGAGGACCCTATTGTAATCGTACTGTTTATTATTATTATTATTATTATTATTATTAGGGCCCGAGTCGACTGCAAGTCATCCGAGGACCCTATTGAAATTGCGCTGTTTATTATTATTAGGGCCTGAACCGACTGCGAGTCGTCCGAGGACCCTATTGAAATCGTACAATTTATTAATAGGGCCCAAGCGGACTGCAAGTCGTCAGCGGAGGACCCTATTGAAATCGCGCTGTTTATTATTAATAGGGCCCAAGTGACGACTGCAAGTCGTCCGCGGAGGACCCTACTGAAATCGCGCTGATTATTATTATTGGTAGGGCCCCAGCGACGACTGCAAGTCGTCCGCGGAGGACCCTATTGAAATCGCGCTGTTTATTATTATTATTATTATTAGGGCCTGAGCCCTGAGACTGCAAGTCGTCTGCGGAGGGCCCTATTGAAATCGCGCTGTTAATTATTAGGGCCCGAGCCGACTGCAAGTCGTCAGCGGAGGACCCTATTGAAATCGCGCTGTTTATTTTTATTATTGTTATTATTATTATTATTATTAGGGCCCGAGTCGACTGCAAGTCGTCTGCAGAGGGCCCTATTGAAATCACGCTGTTTATTATTATTAGGGCCCGAGCCGACTGCAAGTCGTCTGCGAAGGCCCTATTGAAATCGCGCTGTTTATTATTATTATTATTATTATTTATTATTCTTCCGACATTTCAAAGGCCAATTTCGCCCCTTTCCGAATTGTGAAAACGCGTCCAACTTTCCACATTCGTCCGGCCGGAACCGAAATTCGATATTTTTGGGTGCTCTCACACGTCCGACCCCCAAATGCCGGAATAGCGCCCGCTAAACACGTTTCAAAATTCCCATAGGGAAATTCGGTTACTTTGTCGTAGGCAGACGAAATTCGGTAGATGTATGTATCATACCCAGACATACAAAAAACTTCATTGAAGCCACGCCCTAAACCCAACAGGAAGTCAGCCATTTCGATTTGAAGTTTTAAATTTGAAAACGAACTCCTCCTAGGGATTTTGCCCGATCGACTTAAAATTTGGTGGAGATCATCTAGAGACCAAGCTGATCAAAAGTTACACTCTGCATGTCTGTCGGTAAATGGGCGTGGCTGCTAGGGCGTGACAAAGTTTGGCGACTAGACAAAAAAATTACTAAATGCTCTCACGCCCACATACTCGATCTTAGCAGCTTCAAACTTGCTGGACATGATGAGGTCTCAGACCTGAACGTCCCCATATCATAAATTTTCACTTTACTGATAGCGTCCCCCGGTGGTAACAGGAAGTGTCCAGTAATTACTTTGAAAACGAACTCCTCCTAGGGATTTTGCCCGATCGACTTAAAATTTGGTGGAGATCATCTAGAGACCAAGCTGATCAAAAGTTACACTCTGCATGTCTGTCGGTAAATGGGCGTGGCTGCTAGGGCGTGACAAAGTTTGGCGACTAGACAAAAAAATTACTAAATGCTCTCACGCCCACATACTCGATCTTAGCAGCTTCAAACTTGCTGGACATGATGAGGTCTCGGACCTGAACGTCCCCATATCATAAATTTTCACTTTACTGATAGCGTCCCCCGGTGGTAACAGGAAGTGTCCAGTAATTACTTTGAAAACGAACTCCTCCTAGGGATTTTGCCCGATCGACTTGAAATTCGGTGCAGATCATCTAGGGACCAAGCTGATCAAAAGTTGTGCTCTGCATGTCTGTAGGTCAAAGGGCGTGGCTGCTTGGGCGTGACAAATTTTGGCGACTGGCCAAAAAAATTTCAAAATGCTCTTACGCCAACATACTTTATCGGAGCAGCTTCAACCTAGCTGGAAATGATGATGGCTCCGCCCTGAACGTCACGATGTAATAATTTCCCACTTTACTATTAGCGCCCCCCTGTGGTGACAGGAAGTGACCAGTTTGGTTACTTTGTCATAAGCAGACGAAATTCGATACACATATGTATCATACCCAGACATACACAAAACTCAATGGAGCCACACCCTAAACCCAACAGGAAGTCGGCCATTTTGATTTGAATTTTTGAATTTTAAAACGAACTCCTCCTAGGGTTTTCGACCGATTGACTTCAAATTTGGTACAAATCATCTACAGACCAAGCTGATCAAAAGTTGTTCTCTGCATGTCTATTGGTCAAAGGGCGTGGCTGCTAGGGCGTGACAAAAATTGGCGACTCGCCAAAAAAATTTCAAAATGCTCTCACGCCAATATACTTGATCGTAGCCGCTTCAAACTTGCTGGAAATGATGATGGCTCTGCCCTGAACGTCATGATATCATAACTTCCCACTTTTTTAATAGCGCCCCCTGGTGGTAACAGGAAGTGAGCAGTTCGGTTACTTTGTCGTAGGCAGACGAAATTCGATACATATATGTATCATACCCACACATACAAAAAACTCATTGGAGCCACGCCCTAAACCCAACAGGAAGTCGGCCATTTTGATTTTAATTTTTGAATTTTAAAACGAACTCCTCCTAGGGTTTTCGACCGATTGACTTCAAATTTGGTACAGATCATCTATAGACCAGGCTGATCAAAAGTTGTGCTCTGCATGTCTGTAGGTCAAAGGGCCTGGCTGCTAGGGTGTGACAGAGTTTGGCAACTCGAGTAAAATATTTCAAAATGCTCTCACGACAAAATACTTGACTGTAGAAGCTTCAAACTTGCTGGACATGATGATGGCTCCGCCCTGAACCTCAAGATATCATATCTTCCCACTTGACTAATAGTGCCCCCTGGTGGTAACAGGAAGTGACCATTTTTTACTTTAACATGTACTGATGACACATAGTTGAACCCATCAACTTCATTCCACTACTAAAACATGCTGAACAAGGTGGTGAAGCTACATTATGAATGCTGTGAAGCTACAAGTAATGGCGTTCGTGTGGCAATGCGGCAAAGATGGATCCCTTGCCATGAAAATACGTTTGTGTTTTTGATGTCTTTGCTGAACACGTATCATCATATAAATTGATACACAGGTAAAGGAAGGCAAGCTGTTAAATCTGATAGGGGCCTCGCTCATTAGGGGAGCAAAATGTCTCGATAGCGCCCCCTTGTGGAATCAAGAAATGCCATAATTTACATTGACATTGGCGATTTGCTCAAAACGTGATTTGTGCTGATGGTCTGCCCCTGAATGCACCTGCCCACATTTGGTTACGCTCAGAGCGCCCCCTGGTGGATGAACTATCAACTTTTCATTACTCCTTCCTGCTTTGTCCGATTCGCTCAAAAATTTATTACAGGTTGGTACCTGTACTTGACCTATCCACTGCTCGTGAGTGCATACCTGCACCCGTCAGGATCTCACCACTACCCCCAACGTGCAAAAGGCTGCGAGGGCCCGTTCAACGCTGCTTGCAGCTTTAATTATTATTATTATTTATTATTCTTCCGACATTTCAAAGGCCAGTTTCGCCCCTTTCCCAATTGTGAAAATGCGTCTTACTTTCCAGATTCGTCTAGCTGGATCCGAAATTCGATATTTTTGTGTTCTCACACGTGGTCAACGCAAAATGCCGAAATAGCGCCCCCTAAACACGTTTCAAAATTCCCATAGGGAAATTCGGTGACTTTCTTGTAGGCAGACAAAATTCGGTGAATATGTGTATCATACCCAGACATCCAAAAAATTTCACTGCAGCCACGCCCAAAACCCAACAGGAAGTCGGCCATTTTGATTTGAATTTTTGAAATTTAAAACAAACTCCTCCTAGGGTTTTCGACCGATTGACTTCAAATTTGGTACAGATCAACTAGAGACCAAGCTGATCAAAAGTTGTACTCTGCATGTCTGTAGGTCAAAGGGCGTGGCTGTTAGGGCGTGACAAAATTTTGCGACTCGATGAAAAAATTTCACAATGGTCTCACGCTCATATACTTGATCGTAGCAGCTTCAAACTTGCTGGACATGATGATGTCTCTGCCCTGAACGTCCCCATATCATAACTTTTCACTTTATTTATAGTGTCCCCCTGGGGGTAACAGGAAATGACCAGTTTTTACTTTGAAAATGAACTCCTCCTAGAGATTTTGCCCGATCGACTTCAAATTTGGCACAGATCATCTAGAGCAGTGGTTCTCAACGTAAGTCCTGGGGACCCCATGTGTGGTGCTGGCTTTTGTTCCAACCACAGTTGCAATCGTAGGATTTTAACAAGCTGCTAATTTGTCTTAATTATGTGCATTTAATGTTTAGAGCCGTTATTTGCCCTCTTAACCCACAACTTAACAGAAATATCTATTTGCAATCAAGAATTTCAAAAATACCATTCGCACGTTGCAGTATATCAGAAATAACAGCATAAAATGAGAGAAAACAATGTAACCAATCAAATTAATTATGTAGTTGGCTCCTAATTAGTGAAAACTACTTGGCTCATCATGACAAATGTAGTCCACAAACAAATCAGTTTTGTGTTATGTTGATCTGATTAAGTTCACCTGAAGCTTTTTGAAAGAACTTGAAACAGTTGTGTCCAGCAGCCTAATCTGGGGTTTATTGATTTCCTCAGTGTATAATTTGATCTGTTTGACATGTTATGTTACTTGACATTACTTGCAGTATTGCAATAAACACACTATCTTCAAGGGTGTTTTATTCTTCATTGCATGTATGGATGTTCCTATGTAACATTTGACTAAAGAGATATATTAACAAATCTGAACATGAAAAGCACCTAATTAAGACAGTCACAGCTTGTTAAAGTTCTACAATTGCAATTGTGGTAGGAACAAAAGCCAGCACACACATGGGGTCCCCAGGACCAACGTTGAGAACCACTGATCTAGAGAGCAAGCTGATCAAAAGGTATGCTCTGCATGTCTGTAGTTCAACGGGCGTGGCTGCTAGGGCGTGACAAATTTTGGCTACTCGCCAAAAAAATTTCAAAATGCTCTCACACCAACATACTTGATCGTAGAAGCTTCAAACTTGCTGGAGATGATGATGGCTCCGCCGTGAACGTCACGATATAATAACTTCCCACTTTACTAAAAGCACCACCTGGTGGTAACAGGAAGTGACAGATAGGCAGACGAAATTCGAAACACATGTGTATCATACCCAGACATACAAAAGACTCATTGGAGCCACGCCCTAAACCCAACAGGAAGTCGGCCATTTTGATTTGAATTTTTCAATTTTAAAACGAACTCCTCCTAGAGTTTTTGACCGATCGAATTCAAATTTGGTAAAGATCATCTAGAGACCAAGATGATCAAAAATTGTGCTCTGCATGTCTGTAGGTCAATGGGCGTGGCCGCAAAGCTGTCCCCATTTCAGATGCTTCGCTATGCATATTTGAGCAGCTCTCCCTCCCTCAAACTTCATCCAAACGGGTTCAAAATTCCTGTACATGATAAGAGCCTCGCCCTGAACGCCTCCATTTGCTCATAGGCAATCTCGCTCATGGTGCCCCCTTGTGGAAAGAGGAAATGCCATATTTCACATTGACATTGGCTGATTTGCTCTAAACTTGACATTTGTAGTGAGGGTCTGCCCCTGAATGAACCTGCCCACGTTTGGTTACGCTCCGAGGGCCCCGGTGGATGAACTATCAACTTATAATTCCTTAGTGCTTTGTCCGATTTGCTCGAAACTTTATCACAGGTTGGTGCCTGCACTTGACCTGTCCAATGGTCGTGAGTGCACACCTGCACCCATCAGGATCTCATCACTACCCACAACGTGCACAAGGGTGCGAGGGCCCGTTCAACGGTGCTTGCAGCTTTAATTATTATTATTATTATTATTATTAGGGCCAGAGCAGACAGCAAGTCGTCCGAGGACCCTATTGAAATCGTACTGTTTATTTTTATTATTATTATTAGGGCCCGAGTGACGACTGCAAGTCGTCGGCAGAGGACCCTATTGAAATCGTGCTGTTTATTATTATTATTAGGGCTCGAGCGACAACTGCAAGTCGTCCGCGGAGGACCCTATTGAAATCGTGCTGTTTATTAGGGCCCGAGCACCGACCGGTGCCAGGGCACTGAAGGTGCAAGGAACGTATTGTTTTTGAAGGGATTTTTATTATTCTTCTTCTTCTTCTTCTTCGTTATTATTATTATTATTATTTTTATTCTGCTGCGAGAACGCGTTTTTGAGGGCCTTGCCATGCACGAAAACTCATAACTATTTGCAGAGACGTCAGTCGTGGTAGAAATTTCCAAGTATTGTTATTTTTGTGCTTGGACATGCCCCGGTGGCTCTATAGCGCCACCAAACACGCTGCCATTTTGGAGCGTAACTGCTCGGATTCTCACGAAATTCGATATGGCCGTAGTCGTCATTGTGAAGTTTTTTGTCAATTTTTTTGAAATTTTTTTGCCTCACAGGAAGTGAACTATGAGCCATTTCCTGCGTCTTTTCAGATTTTACGAAGACATTTTTGAGGGTCTTATCATACTAGAAAACTCTCCAAACTTGGCTCAGAGGTTGAAAACATGAATCTCTTCGATTTGATGTCTCAGTTGGCACTAGGTGTGACATGGTGGCTCTATAGCGCCCCCTAATAGATAATTGCATTTTTGATGGCCTCAACATGCTCGAAAACTCACGAAAGTTTGCAAACTTATAAAGTGGGTCATACGTTTTACTATGATATAGGGTTTACAGATGAGCATGGCAAAATCGCATTATAGCGCCACCTAGAAAATTTCAATGAAGCAGCCCTCTTGGCGTGTTTAACCTACATGTACAAAATTCGTGTCCATGTAGAATATGCCAAGCCCTAAAAAAAGTCTCATGGTGCCATGACCTAGACTCAACAGGAAGTCCGCCATTTTTAATTGAAATTGCAACTTTTTTTGATTTTTCGCCATTCACAGGCGTCGTACTCTAAAGAACTCCTCCTAGAAATTTTATCCGATCAACTTAAAATTTGGCGTATGACATCTAAAGACATGGCCGATGTTAAATTGCGAAGCTTTTTTGGATTCATCTAACGATGTATCCGTGGCGTTGCGGCGAATTTCGATGTTCCGCCATGAAACAGGAAGTTGGTCTTACTCCCACATACTATGTGAGATTTGCCTGAAACTTTACACGCTTGATAAAAGTGTCCTCCTTAGTAATAATTTATGCTGATATTATATCGGGAGTGGCCAGGTGGCTCCACAGCGCCCACTAGCCACCGCCATGTAAAGATAAAAGTGCTTGAATGTTCATGAAATTTGGTGTGATCATTGAATTTGTCATGCAGGGTTATGGAAATTTTTTTGAAATTTTTTGGTCAAACAGGAAGTGAGCTATGAGCCATTTCCTGCGTTTATCCAAATTTTACAAACACATGTTTGAGGGCTTAAGAATACTCCAAAACTTGGAAAACACAGCAGCAATTATAATTGTCTAATGTTCTTCAATTTGATTCACCAATTGGCACTTAATGTGGGACAATGGCTGTATAGCGCCCCCTTTCATTTTTTTAAAACAATTGCCCTTTTGTGGGTCTAAACATGCTTGAATACTCACAAAATTTTGCAAACGTATTAAGCCGGTCATTCCTTTGACTAGGATATTGAAATTACGCATAGGTGTGGCAACATAGCATTATAGTGCCCCCTAGAAAATTTTAATGAAGCAGCCCTTGGGGTCCTTTTCACCTACATGTACGAAATTCGGTGGACATGTGGATTATGCCGAAACCTAAAAAAAACTCTCTTGGTGCCATGACCTAGACTCAACAGGAAGTCTGCCATTTTTAATTGAAATTGCAACTTTTTTTTGATTTTTTCGCCATTCACAGGCGTCGTGACTTTAACGAACTCCTCCTAGAGATTTTTTTCCGATCAACTTAAAATTTGGCGGAAAATGACATCTAAAGACCTTGCCGATGTTAAAATGCGAATGCTTTTTTTGGATTCATCCAACGATGTATCCGTGGCGTTGCGGCGAATTTCGATGTTCCGCCATGAAATAGGAAGTTGGTTTTACTCCCACATACTATGTGAGATTTGCCTGATTCTTTACAAGCTTGATAAAAGTGTCCTCCCAAGTATAAATATATGCTGATATTAGATCGGGAGTGGCCAGGTGGCTCCACAGCGCCCACTAGCCACGGCCATTTTGAGATAAAAGTGCTTGAATGTTCATGAAATTTGGTGTGATCATTGAATTTGTCATGCAGGGTTATGGTAATTTTTTTGAAATTTTTTGGCCAAACAGGAAGTGAGCTATGTGCCATTTCCTGTGTTTATTCAAATTTTACGAACACATGTTTCAGGGCTTTAGAATACTCCAAAACTTGGAAAACGTTGCAGAAATTATAAATATCTTATGGTCTTCAATTTGATACACAAATTGGAACTTAATGTGGGACAATGGCTCTATAGCGCCCCCAATCATTTTTTTTTTAAAAATTGCCCTTTTGATTGTCTAAACATGCTTGAATACTCAAGAAATTTTGCATACGTATTGAGCCGGTCATTCTTTTCACAAAGATATTGGGATCAGGCATATGTGTGGCAAAATAGCATTACAGCGCCCTTTAGAAATTTTTAACGAAGCAGCCCTCGGGGTCCTTTTCACCTACATGTACGAAATTCTGTGGACATGTGGATTATGCCGAAACCTAAAAAAATAGTCTCTTGTTGCCATGACCTAGACTCAACAGGAAGTCCGTCATTTTTAATTGAAATTTCAACTTTTAAAAATTTTTCGTCAGTCACAGGCGTCGTACTTTAACGAACTCCTCCTAGAGATTTTATCCGATCAACTTAAAATTTGGCAAGTGACATCATAAGACCTGTCAGATGTTAAATTATGAAGGTTTTTCGGATCTATTGAACGATGCATCCGTGGCGTCGCAGCAAATTTTGATGTTTGGCCATTAAACAGGAAGTTGGTTTCACTTTCGCACATACCTTTGTGACACTTGCTGAAACTTTTCAAGCTTGATGAAACTTTTTGTCCCAAGTATAAATATATGCTGATATTAGATCGGGCATGGTCAATTGGCTCCACAGCGCCCTCTAGCCACGACCATGTTAAGATAAAAATGATTTAATTTTTATGAAATTTGGTGTGGTCATGGGATTTGTCATCCAAAAAAAAGAATTTTTTTTTACATTTTTTGCCAAACAGGAAGTGAGCTATGAGCCATATCCTGTGTTTTTCCAAATTTTACAAACACATGTTTGAAGGTTTTAGGATACGCCAAAACTTGCAAAACATTGCAGAAATTGTAATTGTCTCATGGTCTTTGATTTGATATGCCATTCGGAACTTAATGTGGTGCAATGATTAATAGCGCCCCCTAATCATTTTTTCAAAAGAATTGCCCTTTTGAGGATCTCAACATGCTTGAAAATTGACAAAAATCTTCACACTCATGGAGCCCGATATTAATATTACTATGACATAGGTTTTGCACACAGGAGTGTCAAAATGGCACCACAGCGCCCCATGACCTATTTACTTCAGGAATTTTTGTTTGCACTCCACTCAGGAAATAACATTGTTCACAGTACAGCACTGTCCAATGGTTGTCCAAGACACTTCTGCACCCATCAGGATTTGCCACCATCCCCAACGTGCACGAGGGGTGCGAGGGCCCATTCAACGCTGCTTGCAGCTTTAATTATTATTATTATTATTTTTATTCTGCTGCGAGAACGCGTTTTTGAGGGCCTTGCCATGCACGAAAAGTCACAAAAGTTTGCAGAGAAGTCAGTCGTGGTGAAAATTTCACAGTTTTTTTATTTTTGTGCTTGGACATGCCCCGGTGGCTCTATAGCGCCACCAAACACGCGGCCAATTTGGAATGCAATTGCTCGGATTCTCACGAAATTCGATATGGCCATAGTAGTCATTATGAAGTTTCTTGTCAATTTTTTTGAAATTTTTTTGCCACACAGGAAGTGAGCTATGAGCCATTTCCTGCGGTTTTTCAGATTTTACAAACACATTTTTGAGGGTCTTATCATACTAGAAAACTCGCAAAACTTGGCTCATAGGTTGAAAACATAAATCTCTTCGATTTGATGTCTCATTTGGCAGTGGGTGTGACTTGGTGGCTCTATAGTGCCCCCTAATAGATAATTGCATTTTTGAGGGCCTCAGCATGCTCGAAAACTCACGAAATTTTGCAAACTTATAAAGCCGGTCATATGTTTTACTATGATATAGGGTTTACAGATGGGCATGGCAAAATGGCATTTTAGCGCCACCTAGAAAATTTCAATGAAGCAGCCCTCGAGCATGTTTAGCCTACATGTACGAAATTCGGCGTGCATGTGGATTATGCCGAGACCTAAAAAAAATTGTCTTGGTGCCATGAACTAGACTCAACAGGAAGTCTGCCATTTTTAATTGAAATTGCAACTTTTTTTGATTTTTCGCCATTAACAGGCGTTGTACTTTAACGAACTCCTCCTAGAGATTTTATCCAATCAACTTCAAATTTGGCGGATGACATCGAAAAACCTTGCCGATGTTAAATTGTGAAGCTTTTTTGGATTAATCAAACGATGTATCTGTGGCGTCACGGCGAATTTCGATGTTCCGCCATGAAAAAGGAAGTTGGTTTTACTCCCACATACTTTGTAAGCTTTGCCCGAAACTTTAAAAGCTTGATAACAGTCTCCTCCCAAGTATAATTAGATGCTACTTTTAGATCGGGAGTGGCCAGGTGGCTCCACAGCGCCCTCTAGCACTGGCCATTTTAAGATAAAAGTGCTTGAATGTTCATGAAATTTGGTGTGATCATTGAATTTGTCATCCAGGGTTATGGTAATTTTTTTGAAGTTTTTTGGCCAAACAGGAAGTGAGCTATAAGCCATTTCCTGCGTTTTTCCAAATTTTACGAACGCACGTTTGAAGGCCTGAGAATACTCGAAAAATTGCAAAACGTTGCAGAAATTATAATTGTCTTATCTTCTGTAATTTCATATATCAATTGGCACTAAATGTGGCACAATGGCTCTATAGTGCCCCCTAATATTTTTTCAAAAGAATTGCCCTTTTGAGGGTCTCAACATGATTGAAAATTTACAAAAATCAACACACTTGTTGAGCCCGGTATTACAATTACTTTGGTATAGGTTTTGCACACTGGCATGTCAAAATGGTATCATAGCGCCCTCCAGAAAATTTCAACAAAACAGTTCTCATAGTTCAGTTCACCTACATGAACAAAATTTGGTGGAGACATGAAACGTGCCAAGACTTGTAAAAAAATAATATAGTGCCATGACCCGAACCCAACAGGAAGTGCATTATTTTGATTTAAAATTTCAACTTTTTTTCATGAACAGGTGTCATACTTTAACGTGCTAAACCTATTGATTTCAGGAGTGGTGTTTGCACTCCCCTCAGTTAAACGCATTGTACACAGTTGAGCAGTGTCCATTGGCTGTGAATGGACACCTGCACCCATCAACATCTCGCCGCTACCCCAACGTGCTCGAGGGGTGCGAGGGCCCTTTCAACGCTGCTTGCAGCTTTAATTATTATTAGGGCCCGTGCACCGACCGGTGCCAGGGCCTGGAACGGGTCCTGGCACCAAATGTGCGAGGAACCTATTGTGTTTGAAGGGATTTTTATTATTCTTCTTCTTCTTCGTTATTAGGGCCCGAGCACTGACCGGTGCCAGGGCCCGGAACGGGTTCTGGCACTGAAGGTGCGAGGAACCTATTGTTTTTGAAGGGATTTTTATTATTCTTCTTCTTCCGCTTCTTCTTCTTCTTAGTTATTATTATTATTATTATTATTATTTTTATTCTGCTGCGAGAACGCGTTTTTGAGGGCCTTGCCATGCACGAAAACTCACAAAAATTTGCAGAGACGTCAGTGGTGGTGAAAATTTAAAAGTTTTGTTATTTTTGTGCTTGGACATGCCCCGGTGGCTCTATAGCGCCACCAAACACGCGGCCAATTTGGAATGCAATTGCTCGGATTCTCACGAAATTCGATATGGCCATAGTAGTCATTATGAAGTTTCTTGTCAATTTTTTTGAATTTTTTTTGCCGAACAGGAAGTGAGCTATGAGCCATTTCCTGCGTTTTTTCAGATTTTACAAACACATTTTTGAGGGTCTTATCATAGTCGAAAACTCGCCAAACTTGGCTCGTAGGTTGAAAACATTAATCTCTTCGATTTGATGTTTCATTTGGCACTGGGTGTGACATGGTGGCTCTATAGCGCCCCCTAATAGATAATTGCATTTTTGAGGGCCTCAGCATGCTCGAAAACTCACGAAATTTTGCAAGCTTATAAAGCCGGTCATACGATTTACTATGATATAGGGTTTACAGATGGGCATGGCAAAATCGCATTATAGCGCCACCTAGAAAATTTCAATGAAGCAGCCCTCGCAGCGTGTTTAACCTACATGTACAAAATTCGGTGTCCATGTAGGTTATGCCAAGCCCTAAAAAAAAGTCTCCGGTGCTATGACCTAGACCCAACAGGAAGTCCGCCATTTTTAATTGAAATTGCAACTTTTTTGGATTTTTCGCCATTCACAGGCGTCGTACTTTAATGAACTCCTCCTAGAGATTTTATCCGATCAACTTAAAATTTGACGAATGATATCTAAAGACGTTGCCAATGTTAAATTGCGAAGCTTTTTTGGATTCATCCCACGATGTATCCGTGGTGTCGCAACGAATTTCAATGTTCCGCCATGAAACAGGAAGTTGGTTTTAATCCCACATTCTTTGTGAGATTTGCCTGAAACTTTACAAGCTTGATAAAAGTGTCCTCCCAAGTATACTTTTATGTTGATATTAGATCGGGAGTGGCCAGGTGGCTCCACAGCGCCCACTAGCTACGGCCATGTTAGAATAAAAGTGCATGAATGTTCATGAAATTTGGTCTGATCATTAGATTTGTCATGCCCGGTTATGGTAATTTTTTAGAAATTTTTCGGTCAAACAGGAAGTGAGCTATGAGCCATTTCCTGTTTTTTTCCAAATTTTACGAACACACGTTTTAAGGCCTTTGGATATTCCACAACTTGCAAAACATTGCTCCAATTGTCAGTGTCTTATGATCTTCGATTTGATATTCCAATTGGCAATTAATGTGGTACAATGGCTCTGTAGCGCCCCCTAATCATTTTTTCAAAAGATTTGCCCTTTTTAGGGTCTCAGCATGCTGGAAAACTTATAAGAGTCAACACACTCATGGAGCCTGGTAATACAGTTACTATGGTATGGGTTTGGCTCGCAGGAATGTCACCATGGCATCGTAGTGCCTCCAGAAAATTTCAACTCAAAACAGTTCTCATGGTTCAGTTCACCTTCATAAACAAAGTTTGGTGGAAACATGAAACATACCAAGACTTGTAAAAAAACTTATGAAGTGCAATGACCCATACCCAACAGGAAGTCCATTATTTTTAATTAAAATTTCAATTTTTTTTTCATGAACAGCCGTCATACTTTAACGTACTCCACCTATTGATTTCAGGAATGGTGTTTGCACTCCACTCAGGAAAACACATTGTACAGTCTCGCAGTGTCCAAGAGCTGTGAATGCACACCTGCACCCGTCAACATCTCACCACCACCCCCAACGTGCACGAGGGGTGCGAGGGCCCTTTCAACACTGCTTGCAGCTTTAATTATTATTTTTATTCTGCTGCGAGAACGCGTTTTTGAGGGCCTTGCCATGCATGAAAACTCATAAATATTTGCAGAGACGTCAGTTGTGGTGAAAATTCCAAAGTATTGTTATTTTTGTGCTTGGACATGCCCCGGTGGCTCTATAGCGCCACCAAACACGCGGCCGTTTTGCAACGTAACTGCTCGGATTCTCACGAAATTCGATATGGCCGTAGTCGTCATTGTGAAGTTTTTTGTCAATTTTTTTGAAATTTTTTTGCCTGACAGGAAGTGAGCTATGAGCCATTTCCTGCGTCTTTTCAGATTTTACGAAGACATTTTTGACCGTCTTATCATACTCGAAAACTCTCCAAACTTGGCTCAGAGGTTAAAAACATGAATCTCTTCGATTTGATGTCTCAGTTGGCACTGGGTGTGACATGGTGGCTCTATAGCGCCCCCTAATAGATAATTGCATTTTTGATGGCCTCAGCATGCTCGAAAACTCACGAAATTTTGCAAACTTATAAAGTCGGTCATACGTTTTACTATGATATAGGGTTTACAGATGAGCATGGCAAAATCGCATTATAGCGCCACCTAGAAAATTTCAATGGAGCAGCCCTCGCAGCGTGTTTAACCTACATGTACAAAATTCGGTGTCCATGTAGATTATGCCAAGCCCTAAAAAAAAGTCTCTTGGTGCCATGACCTAGACTCAACAGGAAGTCCGCCATTTTTAATTGAAATTGCAACTTTTTTTTGATTTTTCGCCATTCACAGGCGTCGTACTTTAATGAACTCCTCCTAGAAATTTTATCCGATCGACTTAAAATTTGGTGTATGACATCTAAAGACCTTGCCGATGTTAAATTACGAACCATTTTTGGATTCATTTAACGATGTATCCGTGGCGTTGCGGCGAATTTTGATGTTCCGCCATGAAACAGGAAGTTGGTTTTACTCCCACATACTATGTGAGATTTGGCTGAAACTTTACAAGCTTGATAAAAGTGTCCTCCCAAGTATAAATATATGCTGATATTAGATCGGGAATGGCCAGGTGGCTCCACAGGGCCCACTAGCCACAGCCATGTAAAGATAAAAGTGCTTGAATGTTCATAAAATTTGATGTGATCATTGAATTTCTCATGCAGAGTTATGGAAACTTTTTTGAAATTTTTTGGCCAAACAGGAAGTGAGCTATGAGCCATTTCCTGCGTTTATCCAAATTTTACGAGCACATGTTTGAGGGCCTTAGAATACTCCAAAACTTCGAAAATGTTGCAGAAATTATAACTATCTTATGGTCTTCAATTTGATACACCAATTGGAACTTAATGTGGGACAATGGCTCTATAGTGCCCCCAATCATTTTTTTAAAACAATTGCCATTTTGATTGTCTGAACATGCTTGAATACTCACAAAATTTTGCATACGTATTAAGCTGGTCATTTCTTTAAGAGCCAGAGTCTGTTATTATGAACCGGGGGTGATATATCATGTTCCAGTAGGCCACTGAAAATTTTTGTGGGAGTAGATATATCGTCCAAACTGACAAAAATTACGTTTTCTATCAGAAGATCTCTTCGGGGTGGAAATTACAACCCTTTTTAGGGTAGGGGTCAAGAGGGCCAAAATATTGACACGGTCAAAATCTGGACTTTGTCCTTCTAATATCTTCGTGCGCCCTCTGTAACCCTCCTTGATCTTGTGGTATATGAATGTATGGGTAGAGTTCTTCCATTTAGCATAATAATTTTTAAAGGTTTACTGAGGGCGCCGCCTATAGGGGGCGCTTCAAATCATGACTTTCTGCATCTCGGGCTACATTTGAGACCCTCCCAGGGCCTGCGCCCTCATTAAACCTTGCTTATTTATGTGTATTTGGATACATTGGGACTAGTTCTTTCCAATTTAAATAAATGGCGGTGGCTTAGTTAGGGCGCTTTTGCATATGTGGCGCTTTTTTTGGCAAGAATGCGATTTTAGCCGATTTTCATTTGGCCATATCTCAGTGCGCCCCCTATGGATTTCAGTGAAACTTGTTTTATTATGTTCGTCTGTATCTCTGCTATTCATGAGAAAAATTTCAAGAAGGCTTTTTGCCTCATTAACCCTTTACATGCCAGAGTTTGACGTATGTCGCAATCAAGCACCACCTCCGAAAAATGCCCATTTTTGTTTTAGTCCCCACCAACCAGTGGGGAGAATTATTTGAGTGTTTTCGAAGCATTTAGGCAAGAGAACTTATTCAAAAAAAGCTACAATTTATTAAAATGTTAAAACTGAAATGTCAGAAAAACAACAATCAAGGCACCCATAGGTGCTGAAGATACTTAGGCCTTAATGGATGGCATCTTTCTGTTGGTGCCGCCACCACAGAATAATGACTCAATAATTCTTGAATTGTTTAGCATGGAATAAAAACTATATAAAAATTGTACCAGTAACAGAGGCTTCTGCGCTGGTATTCCTGAAATAGTATGATATAAATGACTGCCTGTCATTCTAACTAAGGGACACGCTCCTCAAGAGGTTCTCAGGACAGCAACTGAATTGCACATAGTTCACTACTGACTAAAACGTTTGGACAGATTTGTCCAGCAAATCTCACAACAACCGAACTGAAGGACATCCTTGTCCAGAAGTTTTAACCCACATCAACTAAAAATATGGGACAAACTTGTCCAGAAAAATCTCACGACATAGTTCAAAACTAACTGAAGGGCATCCTTGTCCAGAAGGTAACCATAGTACTTTTCAGAGGGGGTTGAGGGCCTTGTCTTTACATTCTGCATTGCTGCATGCATTATGCATACACACAGGCCACGCCCATTCAAAAATGTGATCAGAAAATATATGATCTAATATCTTGGGAGCAAAACTAATCGTTAGCACAATATTCCACAAGGTAAAGATGGAACGATGTACCGCTCGCAGGTCTTAAAATCAGAAGATGTTCATGATAAAGCAAGATTTCCACGGCTCTATTCAGACTCTGAACATGCCATCAGAACACGTGGTCACAGCAGTGCTGCCACCTGCCATATGAGCCACTTATTGGAGCATTGGAGAACTAACCTTGTGTCTTTCTTGATTAAAGTGGAGTGTGATCTGGTGTGAACGTTTTAGCACAAAGAGGGTTAATGAGGCAAAAAGCCTTCTTGATATTTTCTTCATGATTAGCAGAGATATAGAGAAACACAATAAAACAAGTTTCACTGAAACCCATAGGGGGCGCACTGAGATATGGCCAAATGAAAATCGGCTAAAATCGCATTCGTGCCAAAAAAAGCGCAACATACGCAAAAGCGCCCTAACTAAGCCACCGCCATTTATTTAAATTTGGAAAGAACTAGGCGGCGCCCTCAGTAAACCTTGAAAATTATAACGTTAAATAGAAGAACTCTACCCATACATTCATATACCACAAGATCAAGGAGGGTCACTGAGGGAGCACCAAAATATTCAAAGATCAAAGTCCAGATTTTGACCGTGTCAATATTTTGGCCCATTTCACCCCTACCCTAAAAAGGGCTGTAATTTCCACCCCAAAGGGATCTTCTGATAAAAAAAGTAATTTTTGTCAGTTTGGACAATATATCTACCCCCACAAAAAACTTCAGTGGCCTACTGGAACATGATATATCACCCCCTGGTTCATAGTTACAGACTCTGGCTCTTAACAAGGATATTGGGACCACGCATGGGTGTGGCAAAATAGCATTAAAGCGCCCCCTAGAAAATTTCAATGAAGCAGCCCTCGCAGCCCGTTTAACCTACATGTACGAAATTCGGTGTGCATGTGGATTATGCCGAGACCTAAAAAAAAGTCTCTTGGTGCCATAACCTAGACCCAATTTCCTGCGTTTTTTAAGAATTTACGAAGACATTTTTGAGCATCTTAGCATACTCGAAAACTCGCCAAACTTTGCTGAGAGGTTGAAAATATCAAGCTTTTCGATTTGAAATCCCAATTGTCACTGGGTTTGACACGGTGGCTCAATAGCGCCCCCTAATACAAAACCCAAAACCAGTGAAGTTGGCACGTTGTGTAAATCGTAAATAAAAACAGAATACAATGATTTGCAAATCCTTTTCAACCTATATTCAATTGAATACACTGCAAAGACAAGTTACTTAATGTTCGAACAGGTAAACTTTGTAATTTTTTGCAAATATTAGCTCATTTGGAATTTGATGCCTGCAACATGTTTCAAAAAGCTAGCACAAGTGGCAAAAAGACTGAGAGAGTTGAGGAATGCTCATCAAACACTTATTTGGAACATCCCACAGGTGAACGGGCTAATTGGGAACAGGTGGGTGCCATGATTGGGTATAAAAGCAGCTTCCTGAAATGCTCAGTCATTCACAAACAAGGATGGGGCGAGGGTCACCACTTAGTGAACAAATGCGTGAGCTGATTGTCGAACAGTTTAAAAACAACATTCCTCAACGAGCTATTGCAAGAAATTTAGGGATTTCATCATCTACGGTCCGTAATATCGTCAAAAGGTTCAGAGAATCTGGAGAAATCACTGCACGTAGCGACAAGGCCGAAAATCAACATTGAATGCCCGTGACCTTCGATCCCTCAGGCGGTACTGCATCAAAAACCGACATCAGTGTGTAAAGGACATCACCACATGGGCTCAGGAACACTTCAGAAAACCACTGTCAGTAACTACAGTTCGTCGCTACATCTGCAAGTGCAAGTTAAAACTCTACAATGCAAAGCGAAAGCCATTTATCAACAGCACCCAGAACGCCGCCCGGCTTCGCTGGGCCCAAGCTCATCTAAGATGGACTGATGCAAAGTGGAAAAGTGTTCTGTGGTCTGACGAGTCCACATTTCAAATTGTTTTTGGAAACTGTGGACGTCGTGGTCCTCCGGACCAAAGAGGAAAAGAACCATCCGGACTGTTATAGGCGCAAAGTTCAAAAAAGCCAGCATCTGTGATGGTATGGGGGTGTATTAGTGCCCAAGGCATGGGCAACTTACACATATGTGAAGGCACCATTAATGCTGAAAGGTACATACAGGTTTTGGAGAAACATATGTTGCCATCCAAGCAATGTCTTTTTCATGGGACGCCCTGCTTATTTCAGCAAGACAATGCCAAGCCACATTCTGCACGTGTTACAACAGCATGGCTCCGTAGTAAAAGAGTGCGGGGTACTAGACTGGCCTGCCTGTAGTCCAGACCTGTCTCCCATTGAAAATGTGTGGCGCATTATGAAGCGTAAAATACGACAACGGAGACCCCGGACTGTTGAACAACTTAAGCTGTACATCAAGCAAGAATGGGAAAGAGTTCCACCTGAAAAGCTTCAAAATTGGTCTCCTCAGTTCCCAAACGTTTACTGAGTGTCGTTAAAAGGAAAGGTGATGTAACACAGTGGTAAAAAGGCCCCTGTGCCAACTTTTTTGCAATGTGTTGCTGCCTTTAAATTCTAAGTTAATGATTATTTGCAAAAAAAAAAATAAAGTTTCTCAGTTTGAACATTAAACATCTTGTCTTTGCAGTGTATTCAATTGAATATAAGTTGAAAAGGATTTGCAAATCATTGTATTCTGTTTTTATCTACGATTTACATAACGTGCCAACTTCACTGGTTTTGGGTTTTGTACATAATTGCATTTTTGAGGGCCTCAGCAAACTCGAAAACTCACGAATTTTCGCAAACTTATTGAGCCAGTGAGAGGTTATACTATGATATAGGGTTTCCAGATGGGCGTGGCAAAATGGCATTATAGCGCCCCCTAGAAAATTTCAATGAAGCAGCCCTCGCAGCCTGTTTAACCTACATGTACGAAATTCGGTGCCCATGTGGACAGTGCCGAGATCTAAAAAAAAGTCTCTTGGTGCCTTGACCTAGACTGAACAGGAAGTCCGCAATTTTTAATTGAAATCACAACTTTTTTTGATTTTTCACCATTCACAGGCGTCGTACTTTAACGAACTCCTCCTAGAGATTTTATCTGATCAAATTAAAATTTGGCTTCTGACATCTAAAGACCTTGCCGATGTTAAATTGCGAAGCTTTTTCGGATTCATCGAACGATGTATCCGTGGCGTCACGGCGAATTTCAATATTCCGCCATGAAAGAGGAAGTTGGTTTTACTCCCACATACTTTGTAAGATTTGCCAGAAACTTTACAAGCTTGATAACAGTCTCCTCCCAAGTATAATTAGATGCTACTTTTAGATCAGGATTGGCCAGATGGCTCCACAGCGCCCTCTAGCACTGGCCATTTTAAGATAAAAGTGCTTGAATGTTCATGAAATTTGGCGTGATCATTGAATTTGTCATCCAGGGTTATGGTAATTTTTTTTAAGTTTTTTGGCCAAACAGGAAGTGAGCTATAAGCCATTTCCTGCGTTTTTCCAAATTTTATGAACACACATTTGAAGGCCTTAGAATACTCGAAAAATTGCAAAACTTTGCAGAAATTATAATTGTCTTATCGTCTCTAATTTCTTATATCAATTGGCACTAAGTGTGGCACAATGGCTCTTTAGTGCCCCCTAATTTTTTTTCAAAAGAATTGCCCTTTTGAGGGTCTCAACATGATTGAAAATTTACAAAAATCAACACACTTGTTGAGCCCGGTATTACGATTACTTTGGTATAGATTTTGCACACAGGCATGTCAAAATGGTATCTTAGCGCCTTCCAGAAAATTTCAACAAAACAGTTCTTATAGTTCAGTTCACCTACATGAACAAAATTTGGTGGAGACATGAAACGTGCCAAGACTTCTAAAAAAATAATATAGTGCCATGACCTTAACCCAACAGGAAGTGCATTATTTTGAATTAAAATTTTCACTTTTTTTCATGAACATGTGTTATACTCTAAGGTGCTCCAACTATTGATTTCAGGAGTGGTGTTTGCACTCCACTCAGTGAAACACATTGTACACAATATAGCAGTGTCCAATGGCTGTGAACGGAAACCTGCACCCGTCAACATCTCGCCACCACCCCAACGTCCACGAGGGGGGCGAGGGCCCTTTCAACGCTGCTTGCAGCTTTAATTATTATTTTTTATTCTGCTGCGAGAACGCATTTTTGAGGGCCTTGCAATGCACAAAAACTCACAAAAATTTGCAAAGACGTCAGTCGTGGTGAAAATTTCACAGTTTTGTTATTTTTGTGCTTGGACATGCCCCGGTGGCTCTATAGCGCCACCAAACACGCGCCATTTTGGAACGCATAATTGCTCGGATTCGCCGAAATGCGATACGGCCATAGTAGTCATTATGAAGTTTTTTGTCAATTTTTTTGAAATTTTTTTGCCGAACAGGAAGTGAGTTATGAGCCATTTCCTGCGGTTTTTCAGATTTTACGAACGGATTTTTGAGGCCCTTATCATAGTCAAAAACTGCCAAACTTGGCTCATAGGTTGAAATTATGATTTTCTTCGATTTGATGTCCCATTCGCCAATGAATGTGACATGGTGGCTCTATAGCGCCCCCTAATACATAATTGCATTTTTGAGAGCCTCAACATGCTTGAAAACTCACAAAATTTTGCACACTTATTAAGCCTGTCATACGTTTTACTATGAAATAGGGCTTACTGATGGGCATGGCAAAATCGCATTATAGCGCCACCTAGAAAATTTCAATGAAGCAGCCCTCGCAGCGAGTTTAACCTACATGTACGAAATTCGGTGTCCATGTAGATTATGCCAAGACCTAAAAAAAAGTCTCTTGGTGCCATGACCTAGACCCAACAGGAAGTCCGCCATTTTTAATTGAAATTGCAACTTTTTTTGATTTTTCGCCATTCACAGGCGTCGTACTTTAACGAACTCCTCCTAGAGATTTTATCCGATCAACTTAAAATTTGGCAAGTGACATCGTAAGACCTGTCTGATCTTAAATTGCGAAGGTTTTCCGGATATATCGAGCGATGTATCCATGGCGAAGCGGAGAATTTTGATGTTTCGCCATGAAACAGGAAGTTGATTTTACTCACACATACTTTGTGAGATTTGCCCGAAACTTTACAGGCTTGATAACGGTCTCCTTCCAAGTGAAAATATATGCTGATGTTAGATCGGGTGTGGCCAGGTGGCTCCACAGCGCCCTCTAGCCACAGCCATGTTCAGTTAAATGTGCTTGAATGTTCATGAAATTTGGTTTGATCGTTGAATTTCTCATGCAAGGATATGCTAATTTATAAGAAATTTTTTGGCCAAACAGGAAGTGAGCTAGGAGCTATTTCCTGCGTTTTTTCCAAATTTTACGAACACACGTTTTAAGGCCTTCAGATATTCCAAAACTTGCAAAACGTTGCAGAAATTGTCATTGGGCCTCATGCAGCAACCCTCTCTTAAATTTCTCTTATATTTTCTCTTATTTTTTTGCTAAGAGAAAAAATAAGAGAAATATACTCCGTATGCACCAAACGCTCTTACCGTCCAAATCTGCTCGAACCCAGATGGGCAGAATGTTGAATCCCACTTGATCGTAAATTGGAAGCGCGTGCCCGGTTGTTTCAAATTAGCATAATATGACACCCACTAAACACCATATAAGGGTAGGTGCGTGCGTGTGCAAAGAGCAGACTGCTCGTGGCTGCTCGAGGGCACTTTCACACTTGGCAACGATTGTTCCGTACAGTGCCAAGAGTACGATTGTCCCCCCTCCCCTCTCCCCCAGCTGGTCAGCTTTCAGACTGGTAATATCGTAACATACCTGCTCACATAGATCTCAAAATTCCGATTCAGTGCGTTGCATTATGCTCCTATGTGGTTTTAAATAGGGAACGATTTTGAAAAGGAGGTGCCAATATATTTTGGGGGGTTTTATTATTGAGAAGGGGGTTTAGAATATTAATATTGCGAATGCATATGCTGCGTGTCTCATAATTTGAGCTGCCAGACTTCCGCTGGCGTCCTGCACTTTGAAATATCAGTGCCGTATTTCCTTTAGTTTGTCATGGCACTGATGTATTATTCTGTGATAACCAAGCGAATGTAACTACTTACAAATTATTTCATAAATCTCCAAATTTTTGCATGTAGTATCCCGTTCTGATTATATGTTTTCGTCCGCCTACATTTCGAGCAAGTATTGAATTTCTTCGTATGAATGGATTTCGCCAGTGCATTTGTTTGAACAGGAGAGCCATAACGCACAACAGTAATCCTCCGTGCTCAAGTACGGTTGCTTTCGCATTTGGTTCGAGCAGCCATTCATCTGTCTCAGCAAACAGATCCGTGCAATCTCTAAAGACCCGCTGTCTGCTATAAGGCCTGGATGGCCAAAGCGTCCAACTGCAATAGGTAAGCCATTCAGAAGCAGAATGCACGCAAGTATCCAAGGGTTTTTATAGCTTCGTCCTAATTAGGATCAACTGGCCAAACTCTTCAGCCAAAGAATTAAATAACAAAATCATTATAATTTCTCAAAAACATAAAACAATCAAAATGTGATTACATGATGCATTTTTAATGTTTAGGTTTTAAAACTTGTGTTGCCGTGCACTGGACAAGCAATTTGTGGACAGAGATAGCAGTTTTGTGTTTTCTCTTATCTCGGTAAGAGTGCTCTCGACCACTCGTAAAATTTTTTCTTACCTAAGAGAAGCGCAAAAATAAGAAAACATCGGTGCATCCCAGAAATCAATGGGTAAGAACAAAATAAGAAAAAATCGGGCATACAAACAAAATTAAGAGAAAATGTGTTGTTATATCGCTTCTTGCATGAGGCCCATTGTCTTATGATCTTTGACTTGATATCCCAATACCATTTAATATGGCACAATGCCTATGTAGCGCCCCCTAAACTTTTTTTTAAAAGAATTGCCTCTTTGAGGGTGTCAACATGCTTGAAAATATACAATAATCAACACACTCATGGAGCCCAGTATTATGATAACTATGGCACAGGTTTTGCACGCAGGCATGTCAAAATGGTATTCTAGGGCCCTCCAGAAAATTTCAACAAAACAGTTCTCATCGTTCAGTTCACCAACATGAACAAAATTTGGTGGAGACATGAAACGTGCTAAGATTTGTACAAAAATTATATCGTGCCGTGACCCGAACCCAACAGGTGTCATACTTTAACGTGCTAAACGAATTGATTTCAGGAGTGGTGTTTGCACTCCCCTCAGGAAAACGCATTGTATGCAGTTGAGCAGTGTCCAATGGCTATGAATGGACATCTGCACCCATCAACATCTCGCAACCACCCCAACGTGCTTGAGGGGTGTGAGGGCCCTTTCAACACTACTTGCAGCTTTAATTAGGGCCCGAGCACCGACCAGTGCCAGGGCCCGGAACATTATAGCGCCACCTAGAAAATTTCAAAGAAGCAGCCCATGCACGAAAAGCAAATGTTTAACCTACATGTACAAAATTTGGTGTCCATGTAGATTATGCCAAGCCCTAAAAAAAGTCTCTTGGTGCCATGACCTAGACTCAACAGGAAGTCCGCCCATTTTAATTGAAATTGTAACTTTTTGGATTTTTTTCGCCATTCACAGGCGTTGTTCTTTAACGAACTCCTCCTAGAGATTTTATTCGATCAACTTAGAATTTGGCGTATGACATCTAAAGACCTTGCCGATGTTACATTGCATGCCGAGACCTAAAAAAGCTTTTTGGATTCATTTAACGATGTTTCCGTGGCGTCGCGGCGAATTTCGATGTTCCGCCATGAAACAGGAAGTTGGTTTTACTCCCACATACTTTGTGAGATTTGTCTGAAACTTTACAAGCTTGATTAAAGTGTCTTCCTAAGCATAAATATATGCTGATATTAGATCTCCTTTGGCTCCACAGCTGCCACTAGCCATGCCTCTAGACATGGCCATGTAAAGATAAAAAGTGCTTGAATGTTCCTGAAATATGGTGTGATCATTGAATTTGTCATGCAGGGCTATGAAAATTTTTTTGAAATTTTTTTGGCAAAACAGGAAGTGAGCTATGAGCCATTTCCTGCGTTTATCCAAATTTTATTTAACACATGTTTGAGTGCATTAGAATACTCCAAAACTTGGAAAACGTTGCAGAAATTATAACTATCTTATGTTCTTCAATTTGATATACACTAATTGGAACTTAATGTGGGACAATGGCTCTATAGTGCCCCAATCATTTTTTAAAACAATTGTTGTTTTGATTGTCTAAACATGCTTGAATACTCACAAAATTTTGCACACGTATTAAGCCGGTCATTCCTTTCACAAGGATATTGGGATCAGCCGGTGTGGCAAAATAGCATTATAGCGCCCCTAGAAAATTTTTAACGAAGCAGCCCTCAGGGTCCTTTTCACCTATATGTATGAAATTCGGGGGCATGTGGATTATGCTGAAACCTAAAAAAAAAAAGTCTCTTGGTGACATGTTACCTAGACTCAACAGGAAGTCCGCCATTTTTAATTGAAATTGCAACTTTTTTGGATTTTTCGCCATTCACAGGCGTCGTACTTCAACAAACTCCTCCTAGAGATTTTATCCGATCAACTTAAAATTTAGCGAATGACATGTTGAATGACCGATGTTAAATTGCGAAGCGTTTTTGGATTTATCGAACGATGTATCCGTGGCGTTGCAACAAATTTCGATGTTCCGCCATGAAACAAGAAGTTGGTTTTACCCCCACATATTTTGTGAGATTTGCCTAAAACTTTACAAGCTTGATAAAAGTGTCCTCTCAAGTATACATATATGCTGATAATAGATCGGGAGTGGCCAGGTGGCTCCACAGCGGCCACTAGCCATTGCAAAGTTAGGATTATAGTGCATGAATGTTCATGATATTTGTTATGACCATTATATTTGTCATGCAGGGTAATGGTAATTTTTTGGAAGTTTTTCGGCCAAACAAGAAGTGAGCTATGAGCCATTTCCTGTGTTTTTCCAAATTTTACAAAAACACATTTTAAGGCCATCGGATATTCCAAAACTTGCAAAACGTTGCACAAATTGTCAGTGGCTTATGATCTTCGATTTGATATTCCAATTGCCAATTAATGCGGTACAATGGCTCTGTAGCGCCCCCTAATCATTTTTTCAAAAGATTTGTCCTTTTGAGGGTCTCAGCATGCTTGAAAACTGACAAGAATCAACACAATCATGGAGCCTGGTATTACAATTACTATGGTATAGGTTTGGCACGCAGGAATGTCAAAATGGCATCGTAGTGCCTCTAGAAAATTTCAACAAAACAGTTCTCATGGTTCAGTTCACCTAAATAAACAAACTTTGGTGGAGACATGAAACATGCCAAGACTTTGGAAAAAATTATGAAGTGCCATGATGCTAACCCAACAGGAAGGCTATTATTCTGAATTAAAAAGTTCAATTTTTTTTTTTTCATAAACAGCCATCATACTTTTAACATACTCCACCTATTGATTTCAGGAATGGTGTTTGCACTCCACTCAGGAAAACACATTGTACAGTCTGGCAGTGTCCAATGAATGAGAATACACACCTGCACCCGTCAACATCTCGCCACCACCCCAACGTGCACTAGGGGTGCGAGGCCCTTTCAACGCTGCTTGCAGCTTTAATTAGGGCCCGAGCACCGTGTTGCAGGAACCTATTGTTTTTGAAGGATTTTTATTCTTCTTCTTCTTTTTTCTTCTTAGTTATTAGGGGAGAACCGACCGGTGCCAGGGCCGAAGCGGGTCCTGCACCGAAGGCGAGGAACCTATTGTTTTTTGAGGGATTTTTATTATTTTCTTCTTCTTCTTCTTCTTAGTCATTATTATTATTATTTTAATTCTGCTGCGAGAACACGTTTTTGAGGGCCTTGCCATGCACGAAAACTCACAAAAATTTGCAGAGATGTCAGTCGTTGTGAAAATTTCAAAGTATTGTTATTTTTTGTGCTTGGACATGCTCAGTGGCTCTATAAGCGCCACCAAACACTTCGGCCATTTTGGAATACAATTGCTCGGATTCTCACGAAATTCGATATGGCCATAGTAGTCATTATGAAGTTTTTGTCAATTTTTTTTGAATTTTTTTGCCTCACAGGAAGTGAGCTATGAGCCATTTCCTGCATTTTTTCAGATTTTATGAAGACATTTTTGAGGGTCTTATCATATTAGAAAACTCGCCAAACTTGGCTCATAGGTTGAAAAGATGAATCTCTTGATTTGATGTCTCATTTGGCACTGGGTGTGACATTATGGCTCTATAGCGCTCCCTAATAGATAATTGCATTTTTGAGGGGCTCAACATGCTCGAAAACTCACGAAATTTTGCAGATTTATTAAGCCAGTCATACGGTTTACTATGATATAGGGTTTACAGATGAGTATGGCAAAATCGCATTATAGCGCCACCTAGAAAATTTCAATGAAGCAGCCCTCGCAGTGTGTTTAACCTACATGTACAAAATTCGGTGTCCGTGTAGATTATGCTAAGCCCTAAAAAAAAGTCTCTTGGTGCCATGACCTAGATTCAACAGGAAGTCTGCCATTTTTAATTGAAATTTCAACTTTTTTTGATTTTTCGCCATTCACAGGCGTCGTACATTTACAAACTCCTCCTAGAGATTTTATCCGATCAACTTAAAATTTGGTGTATGACATCTAAAGAGCTTGCCGATGTTAAATTGCGAAGCGTTTTTTGATTCATTGAACGACGTATCCGTGGCGTTGCGGCGAATTTCGATGTTCCGCCATGAAACAGGAAGTTGGTTTTACTCCCACATACTATGTGAGATTTGGCTGAAACTTTACAAGCTTGATAAAAGTGTCCTCCCAAGTATAAATATATGCTGATATTAGATTGGGAGTGGCCAGGTGGCTCCACAGCGGCCACTAGCCACGGCCATGTAAAGATAAAAGTGCTTGAATGTTCATGAAATTTGGTGTGATCATTGAATTTTCATGCAGGGTTATGGTAATTTTTTTGAAATTTTTTGGCAAAACAGGAAGTGAGCTATTGAGCCATTTCCTGCGTTTATCCAAATTTTTCGAACACATGTTTGAGGGCCTTAGAATACTCCAAAACTTGGAAAACGTTGCTGAAATTATAACTATCTTATGGTCTTCAATTTGATATACTAATTGGAACTTAATGTGGGACAATGGCTCTACAGCGCCCCCAATCATTTTTTTAAAACAATTGCCCTTTTGATTGTCTAAACATGCTTGAATACTCACGAAATTTTGCACACGTTTTAAGCCGGTCATTCCTTTCACAAGGATATTGGGATCACGCATGGGTGTGGCAAAATAGCATTATAGTGCCCCCTAGAAAATTTTAACGAAGCAGCCCTCAGGGTCCTTTTCACCTACAAGTCTGTAAATTCGGTGGACATGTGGATTATGCGAAACCTAAAAAAGTCTCTCGGTGCCGCGGACCTAGACTGAACAGGAAGTCTGCCATTTTTAATTGAAATTGCTACTTTTTTGGATTTTTCGCCATTCACAGGCGCCGTGATTTAAACTAACTCCTCCTAGAGATTTTATCCGATCAACTTAAAATTTAGCAAATGACATCTAAAGACCTTGCCGATGTTAAATTGCGAAGGTTTTGGATTCATCGAACGATGTATCCGTGGCGCGAACTTAATTTCGATGTTCCGCCATGAAACAAGAAGTTGGTTTTACTCCCACATACTTTGTGAGATTTGCCTGAAACTTTACAAGCTTGATAAAAGTGTCCTCTCAAGTATACATATATGCTGATATTAGATCGGGAGTGGCCAGGTGGCTCCACAGCGCCCACTAGCCACGGCCATGTTAGGATTATAGTGCATGAATGTTCATGATATTTGTTATGATCATTATATTTGTCATGCAGGGTAATGGTAATTTTTTTAGAAGTTTTTCGGCCAAACAGGAAGTGAGCTATGAGCTATTTCCTGTGTTTTTCCAAATTTTACAAAAACACATTTTAAGGCCATCGGATATTCCAAAAATTGCAAAATGTTGCACAAATTGTCAGTGGCTTATGATCTTCGATTTGATATTCCAATTGCCAATTAATGTGGCACAATGGCCCTGTAGCGCCCCCTAATCATTTTTTTTTCAAAAGATTTGCCCTTTTGAGGGTCTCAGCATGCTTCAAAACTGACAAGAATCAACACAATCGTGGAGCCTGGTATTACAATTACTATGGTATAGGTTTGGCATGCAGGAATGTCAAAATGGCATGCTAGTGCCTCTAGAAAATTTCAGCAAAACAGTTCTCATGGTTCAGTTCACCTACATAAACAAACTTTGGTGGAGACATGAAACATGCCAAGACTTGTAAAAAAACAATGAAGTGCCATGACGCGAACCCAACAGCAAGGCCATTATTCTGAATTAAAGTTCAATTTTTTTCATCAACAGTCGACATACTTTAACGTACTCCACCTATTGATTTCAGGAATGGTGTTTGCACTCCACTCAGGAAAACACATTGTACAGTCTAGCAGTGTCCAATGGATGTGAATGCACACCTGCACCCGTCAACATCTTGCCACCACCCCCAACGTGCACGAGGGGTGCGAGGGCCCTTTCAACGCTGCTTGCAGCTTTAATTATTATTATTATTACTATTATTAGGGCCCGAGCCGACTGCAAGTCATCTGCGGAGGGCCCTATTGAAATCGCGCTGTTTATTAATATTGTTTATTTATTTTTTTATTATTATTATTATTCTTCCGACATTTCAAAGGCCAATTTCGCCCCTTTCCCAATGGTAAAAACGCATCTAATTTTCCAAATTCGTCCAGCCACATCCAGAATTCGATATTTTTGGGTGCTCATTCATGGTCGACGCAAAATGCCAAAATAGCGCCCCCTAAACACGTTTCAAAATTCCCATAGGGAAATTTGCTTACTTTCTCGTCGGCAGACGAAATTCGGTACACATGCGAATCATATGCAGACATACAAAAAATTTCATTGGAGCCACGCCCTAAACCCAACAGGAAGTCGGCCATTTTGATTTGAATTTTTGAATTTTAAAACAAACTCCTCCTAGGGATTTTGCCCGATCGACTTCAAATTTGGTACAGAGCATCTAGAGTCCAAGCTGATCAAAAGTTGTGCTCTGCATGTCTGTCGGTCAAAGGGCGTCGCTGCTGGGGTGTGACAAAGTTTGGCGACTCGACAAAAAATTTTCAAAATGCTCTCACGTCCCCAAACTTGATCTAAGCAGCTTTAAACTTGCTGGACATGATGATGTCTCTGCCCTAAACATCCCCATACCATAACTTTTCACTTTATTAATAGCTCCCCCCAGTGGTAACAGGAAGTGACCAGATTTTTCTTTGAAAACGAACTCCTCCTAGGGATTTTGCCCTATCGACTTCAAATTTGGTACAGATCATCTAGAGAGCAAGCTGATCAAAAGTTGTGCTCTGCATGTCTGTAAGTCAAAGGGCGTGGCTGCTACGGCGTGACAAAGTTTGGCGACTTGCCAAAAAAATTTCAAAATGCTCTCACGCCAACATGCTTGATCGTAGCAGCTTCAAACTTGCTGGAAATGATGATGGCTCCGCCCTGAACATCACAATATAATAACTTCCCACTTTATTAATAGCGCCCCCCGGTGGTAACAGGAAGTGACCAGTTCGGTTACTTTGTTATAGGCAGACGAAATTTGATACACATATGTATCATACCCAGACATACAAAAAACTCATTGGAGCCACGCCCTAAACCCAACAGGACGTCGGCCATTTTGATTTGAATTTTAGAACGAACTCCTCCTAGGGTTTTCCACCGATTGACTTCAAATTTGGTACAGATCATGTAGAGACCAAGCTGATGAAAAGTTGTGCTCTGCGTGTCTGTAGGGCAAAGGGCGTGGCTGCTAGGACGTGACAAAGTTTGGCGACTCACCAAAAAAATTTCAAAATGCTGTCACGCCAGCATACTTGACCATAGAAGCTTCAATCTTGCTGGACATGATGATGGCTCTGCCCTGAACGTCACGATATAATAACTTCCCAATTTACTAATAGCGCCCCCTGGTGGTAACAGGAAGTGACCATTTTTTACTTTAACATGTACTGATGACACATAGTTGAACCCATCAACTTCATTCCACTTCTAAAACATGCAGAACAAGTTGGTGAAGCCACTTTATGAATGCTGTGAAGCTACAAGTAATGGCGTTCTTGTGGCAATGCGGCGAAGATGGATTCCTTGCCATGAAAATACATTGTGTTTTTGATGTCTTTACTGAACTCCTATCATCATAAAAATTGATACCCAGTTCAAGGATGGCAAGCTGTTAAATCTGATAGGGGCCTCGCCTATGGGGGAGCAAAATGTCTCTATAGCGCCCCCTTGTGGAAACAGGAAATGCCATATTTTACATTGACATTGGCAAATTTGCTCGAAACTTTGCATTTGTGCCGACAGTCTGCCCCTGAATGCACCTGCCCACATTCGGTAACGCTCAGAACGGCCCCTGGTGGATGAACTATTAACTTGTCATGACTCATTCCTGCTTTGTCCGATTCGCTCAAAACTTTATCACAGGTTGGTGCCTGTACTTGACCTGTCCACTGGTCGTGAGTGCACACCTGCACCCGTCAGGATCTCACCATTACCCCCAACGTGCACAAGGGTGCAAGGGCCCGTTCAACGCTGCTTGCAGCTTTAATTAGAGAGGAAGTCGTCTGCAGAGGGCCCTATTGAAATCGCGCCGTTTATTATTATTATTAGGGGTTCAAGCCCGTAGGGCTGAAACCCTATTGTTTTTGTGCTGGTTTTTATTATTATTATTATTATTATTATTATTAGGGGTTCAAGCCCGTGAGGGCTGAAACCCTATTGTTTTTTGTGCTGGTTTATTATTATTATTATTATTATTTCTTTTCTTCTTCAGAAATGTTTTTGCAAATTCCCGTGAGATAGTAAATGATAGAGACCTGAAATTTTGCACATTGGTTGGAAGTTGTGTGTAAATGCTGACCAAGGCATTTTAAACTCAATCGGCCTGATGTTGGCGCTATAATTCAAGAAAAACAGGTTTTCACTTTAAAGGTCATAACTCCTACGCTGTAAGTCCAATTTTCACGAAACTTGGTAAAGATATTCCTTGGTCCAATCTCTACAACTTTCCCATAAGGACCTCTAAGGTCCGCCATATTGGATTTTCCGGAATGTTGAATTTTTTGAAAAAGACATTTTTGACATCTCCTCCTAGGCCGTAGGTTCGATTCCTTCTAAATTTGCTGTGGATCATCAGTTGACCAAGCTTATTAAAGTTTGCATAAAGCTTGTTGAAATCTCATTTCTTTTCCAAGATATTGACCAATGAACTTCAGCAGGGGCGTGGCTTAGCACATAAATGGACAAAATTCAACAACCATTGGGCCAATCTTCACAGAACTTGCAGAATATGTCCATATAAGTACCAGAAACATACATTGGCAGTTTCATGCAAATCGGCCCATAGGGGGCGCTATAACACAAATCAAACTATAAATCAGCAATTGTTTGTCCTATAGCCATAAAACTCACAGGATATATTCATATAAGTACCTGAAACATACCCAGAAAATTTCATTTAAATTGACTGATAGGGGGTGCTATAACTGCAAAACAAAGCAGCATGGTATAACACAAATCTGACTATAAATCAGCAATTGTTTGTCCTATAGCCACAAAACTCACAGGATATATTCATATAAGTACTTGAAACATACTCTGAAAATTTCATTCAAATTGACTGATAGGGGGCGCTATAAATGCAAAACAAAGCAGCTTGGTATAGCACAAATCAGACTATAAATCAGCAATTGTTTGTTCTATAGCCATAAAACTCACAGGATATATTCATATAAGTACCTGAAACATACCCAGAAAATTTCATTCAAATTGACTGATAGGGGGCGCTATAAATGCAAAACAAAGCAGCTTGGTATAGCACAAATCAGACTATAAATCAGCAGTTGTTTGTCCTATAGCCATAAAACTCACAGGATATATTCATAAAAGTACTTGAAACATACTCTGAAAATTTCATTCAAATTGTCCTATTGGGGGCATTATAAATGCAAAACAAAGCAACGTGGTATAACACAAATCCGACTATAAATCATAAATAGTTTTTCCAATCATTACAAAACTCACATAAGAACCTGAAATATAGCCTGAAAGTTTCAATCAAATTGACCAGTAGGGGGTGCCATAAATGCACAAAATAGCCTAACATAACACAAATCAGACTATGCATCATAAGTTGTTAGTCCAATCATTACACTGGCAAAATAGGTCCACATAAAAACCTGCAACACACTCTTAAAATGGTTTTTGTCCCCTGCCACCACGATAGTGAGCGGAGCAGGGGACATTGTATTCAGCTCCGTCTGGCCATCCGTCATGTCCCGTTTGTTCGATATCGATATGCGATATCTCACGACGGTTTGACCGATTCCATTCATCTTTGGTGTTAAGGTATATTTGTGTGATACGCCGACCCCAGTAGATTTCCGTGACCTTGGCATTATTCTCAAGGTCATTACGATCATTTGACCACTTACAAATTCCTTGTCAACATGATACCTCAAGAATGGTTTGACCAATTCCATTCGTATTTGGTGTCAAGATGTATTAGCGGCGGGGGACATAGTATTCAACTCCATCCATCCGCCCGGCCGTCTGTCCGTCCGTCCTGTCCCGTTTGTTGTAAACGTGATATCTCAAGAACGGTTCGACCGATTCCATTCATCTTTGATGTCAAGGTGTATTAGGGGCAGGGGACGTAGTATTCAGCTCCCTCCGCCCGTCCGCCTGTCCGTCCTGTCCCGTTTGTTGTAAACGTGATATCTCAAGAACGGTTCGACTGGTTCCATTCATCTTTGGTGTCAAGGTGTATTAGGGGCGGGGGAAATAGTATTCAGCTCCATCCGTCCGCCCAGCTGTCCGTCCGTCTGTCCCGTCCCGTTTGTTGTGAACGTGATATCTCAAGAACGGTTCGACCGATTCCATTCATCTTTGGTGTCAAGGTGTATTAGGGTTGGGGGACATAGTATTCAGCTCCGTCCGCCCGTCCGTCTGTCCGTCATGTACCTTTTGTTGTGAATGCGATATCTCAAGAAAGGTTTGACCGATTCCATTCATCTTTGGTGTCAAGGTGTATTAGGGGAGGGGGACATAGTATTCAGCTCCGTCCGTGCGTCCATCTGTCCGTCATGTCCCGTTTGTTGTGAACGTGATATCTCAAGAACGGTTTGACCGATTCCATTCATCTTTGGTTTCAAGGTGTATTAGGGGTGGGGGTCCGCCCGTCTGTCTGTCCATCATGTCCCGTTTGTTGTGAACACGATATCAAGAAAGGTTTGACCGATTCCATTCCTCTTTGGTGTCAAGTTGTATTAGGGGGGTGCTCACAGCCCACTCGATTTACGTGACCTTGCCATTATTCTCAAGCTCATTACGACCATTTGACCACTTACAAATTTCTTGTCAACATGATATCTCAAGAACGGTTAAACTGATTCCATTCATCTTTGGTGCCAAGGTGTGTTAGGGGCGGGGGACATAGTATTCAGCTCCGTCCGTCCGTCCATCCGTCCGTCATGTCCCGTTTGTTGTGAACGTGATATCTCAAGAAAGGTTTGACCATTCCATTCGTCTTTGGTGTCAAGGTGTATTAGGGGCGGGGGACATAGTATTCAGCTCCATCCGCCCGTCCGTCCGTCTGGCCGTCATGTCCCGTTTGTTGTGAACGCGATATCTCAAGAACGGTTTGACCGATTCCATTCATCTTTGGTGTCAAGGTGTATTAGGGGAGTCCTCACAGCCCACTGGATTTACTTGACCTTGCCATGATTCTCAAGGTCATTACGACCATTTGACCACTTAAAAATATCTTGTCAACATGATATCTCAAGAACGGTTTGACCGATTCCATTCATCTTTGGTGTCAAGGTGTATTAGGGGTGGGGGATATAGAATTCAGCTCCATCCGTCCGGCTGTCCGTCCGTCCTATCCCGTTTGTTGTGAACGCGATATCTCAAGAACGTTTTGACCGATTCCATTCATCTTTGGGGTCAAGGTGTATTAGGGCCGGGGGACATAGTATTCAGCTCCATCAGTTCATCCGTCTGGCCGTCCGTCCATCACGTCCTGTTTGTTGTGAATGCGAAATCTCGAGAACGCTTTGACCGATTTTATTCATCTTTGGCTTCAATGTGAAATTTTGCGATATGCCGACCCCAGTCGATTTCCGTCACCTGGCGGGGGACATGGCCACGTCTAGGGCAACACTTGTTTATTAAGCTGTTAAAGCTTTCAACTATTAATGGTCTTTCGTGGCTTGAACCCCGGAATTGCCGCTTGCGGCTATATTTAGGGCCCGAGCCGACTGCAAGTCCTCTGCGGAGGGCCCTATTGAAATCGCGCTGTTTATTATTAGGGCCCGAGCGACAACTACAAGTCGTCCGCGGAGGACCCTATTGAAATCGTGCTGTTTATTATTATTATTATTATTATTATTATTATTATTCCTCCGACATTTCAAGGGCCAATTTCGCCCCTTTCTTAAACTTGAAAACGCTTGTTACTTTCCAGATTCGTGCGGCCACATCCGAAATTCGATATTTTTGTGCGCTCGTTCATGGTCGAGACAAAATGCCAAAAAAGTGCCCCCTAAACACGTTTAAAAATTCCCATAGGGAAATTTGGTTACTTTCTCGTAAGCAGACAAAATTCAGTAAACATGTGTATCATACCCAGACATACAAAAAATTTTATTGCAGCCATGCCCTAAACCCAACAGGAAGTCGGCCATTTTGATTTGAATTTTTGAACTTTAAAACTAACTCCTCCTAGGGTTTTCGACCGATTGACTTCAAATTGGGTAGAGATCATCTAGAGACCAAGCTGATGAAAAGTTGTGCTCTGCATGTCTGTAGGTCGATGGGCGTGGCCGCTATGCTGTCCCCATTTCTGATGCCTCGCCATGCATATTCGAACAGCTCTTTCTCCCTCATACTTAATCCAAACGACTTCAAAATTCTTGTCTTCTTTACATTGACATTGGCCGATTTGCTCGAAACCTCACATTTGTGCTGAGGGTCTTCCCCTGAATGCACCTGCCCACGTTTGCTTATGCTCTGAGCGCCCCCTGATGGATGAACAATCCATGTGTCACTATTCCTTCGTGCTTTGTCCGAATCGCTCGAAACTTCATCACAGGTTGGGGCCTGTACTTGACCTGTTCTCTGGCCGTGAGTGCACACCTGCACCCGTCAGGATCCCACCACTACCCCCAACGTGCACAAGGGTGCGAGGGCCCGTTCAACGCTGCTTGCAGCTTTAATTAGGGCCCGAGCGACGACTGCAAGTCGTCCGCGGAGGACCCGATTGAAATTTTGCTGTTTATTATTATTATTATTATTATTCCTCCGACATTTCAAGGGCCAATTTCGCCCATTTCTCAAACTTGAAAACGCTTGTAACTTTCCAAATTCGTGCGGCCACATCCGAAATTCGATATTTTTGTGGGCTCGTTCATGTTCGACGCAAAATGCCAAAATAGCGCCCCCTAAACACGTTTCAAAATTCCCACAGGGAAATTCGGTTACTTTCTCGTAGGCAGACAAAATTCGGTTAACATGTGTATCATACCCAGACATACAAAAAAATTTCATTGCAGCCACGCCCAAAACCCAACAGGAAGTCGGCCATTTTGATTTGAATTTTTGAATGTTAAAACAAACTCCTCCTAGGGTTTTCGACCGATTGACTTCAAATTTGGTAGAGATCACCTAGAGACCAAGCTGATCAAAAGTTGTGCTCTGCAGGTCTGTCAGTCAAAGGGCGTGGCTGCTAGGGCGTGACAAAGTTTGGCGACTCGACAAAAAAATTTCAAAATGGTCTCACGCCCATATACATGATCTAAGCAGCTTCAAACTTGCTGGACACGATGATTTTTCTGCCCTGAACGTCGCTATACCAAAACTTTTCACTTTATTAATAGCGCCCCCCGGTGGTAACAGGAAGTGACCAGTTTTTACTTTGAAAACGAACTCCTCCTAGAGATTTTGCCCGATCGACTTCAAATTCTGTACAGATCATCTAGAGAGCAAGCTGATCAAAATTTGTGCTCTGCATGTCTGTTGGTCAAAGGGCGTGGCTGCTAGGGCGTGACAAATATTGGCGACTCGCCAAAAAAATTTCAAAATGTTCTCATGCCAACATACTTGATCGGAGCAGCTTCAAACTTGCTGGAAATGATGATGGCTCCGCCCTGAACGTCATGATATCATAATTTCCCACTTTATTAATAGCGACCCCCGGTGGTAACAGGAAGTGAGCAGTGCGGATACTTTGTCGTAGGCAGACGAAATTCGATACACGTATGTATCATACCCAGACATACAAAAAACTCATTAGAGCCACGCCCTAAACCCCACACGAAGTCGGCCATTTTGATTTGAATTTTCTAATTTTAAAATGAACTCCTCCTCGGGTTTTCGACCGATTGACTGAAAATTTGGTACAGGTCATCTAGATACCAAACTGATGAAAAGTTGTGCTCTGCATGTCTGTCACTCAAAGGGCATGGCTGCTAGGGCGTGACAAAAATTGGCGACTCGCCAAAAAAATTTCAAAATACTCTCATGCCAACATACTTGATCATAGCAGCTTCAAACTTGCTGGAAATGATGATGGCTCCGCTTTGAACGTCACAATATAATAACTTCCCACTTTACTAATAGTACCCCCTGGTGGTAACAGGAAGTGAGCAGTTCGGTTACTTTGTCGTAGACGAAATTCGATACACGTATGTATCATACCTAGACATAAAATAAACTCATTGGAGCCACACCCAAAACCCAACAGGAAGTCGGCCATTTTGATTTGAATTTTTCAATTTTAAAACGAACTCCTCCTAGGGTTTTCGACCGATTGACTTAAAATTTGGTACAGATCATTTAGATACCAAGCTGATGAAAACTTGTGCTCTGCATGTTTGTAGGGCAAAGGGCGTGGCTGCTAGGGCGTGACAAAATTTGGCGACTCGCCAAAAAAATTTCAAAATGCTCTCACTCCAACATTCTTGACCGTAGAAGCTTCAATCTTGCTGGAGATGATGATGGCTCCGCCCTGAACGTCAAAATATATTAACTTCCCACTTTACTAATAGCGTCCCCTGTGGTAACAGGAAGTGACCATTTTTTACTTTAACATGTACTGATGACACACAGTTGAACTAATCAACTTCATTCCACTTCTACAACATGCAGAACAAGTTGGTGAAGCTACATTATGAATGCTGTGAAGCTACAAGTAATGGCGTTCGTGAGGCAATGCAGCGAAGATGGATCCCTTGCCATGAAAATACGTTTGTGTTTTTGATGTCTTTACTGAACTCCTATCATCATAAAAATTGATACACAGGTCAAGGATGGCAAGCTGTTAAATCTGATAGGGGCCTCGCCGATGGGGCGAGCAAAATTTCTCTATAGCGCCCCCTTGTGGAAACAGGAAATGCCATATTTTACATTGACATTGGCCAATTTGCTCGAAACTTTGCATTTGTGCAGACGGTCTGCCCCTGAATGCACTTGCCCACATTTGGTTACGTTCAGAGCGCCCCCTGGTGGATGAACTATCAACTTTGCATAACCCCTTCCTGCTTTGTCCGATTCGCTCGAAACTTTATCACAGGTTGGTGCCTGTACTTGACCTGTCCACTGGTCATGAGAGTACACCTGCACCCATCAGGATCTCACCACTATCCCCAACGTGCACAAGGGTGCGAGGGCCCGTTCAACGCTGCTTGCAGCTTTAATTATTATTATTATTATTATTATTATTCTTCCGACATTTCAAAGGCCAATTTCGCCCCTTTCCCAATGGTGAAAACGCTTGTAACTTTCCACATTCGTCCGGCCGGATCCGAAATTTGATATTTTTGGGCGCTCTCACATGTTCGGCCCCAAATGCCAAAATAGCGCCCCCTAAACACGTTTCAAAATTCCCATAGGGAAATTCGGTTACTTTGTCGTAGGCAGACGAAATTCGGTAGACTTATGTATCATACCCATGGCTGTTGTTGAGCTGCTTTGCTGTTGCTGACCTCTTGGCTGTGCTGTAGCGCTGTTCGTTGGTGTTCAGTCTGCTTGAGTTGAGACAGAGGAAGACGTGTGGGATCTAAGCTGAAGATTTACTCTTGTCTAAACGGAGTTTTCTGAAAATAATTCGTCTGTTAAGGCTCAAACAGTATTAGAGATTAGACAATTTGCTCCCGAGGTATAACCTTTGTCGCATTAGGGGCAGGGAGAATCTTCCTCCTTCTTTTTCCCCTTTTTCCCCTTGTAACAACTCGGTGAGCAAACAGCCAAATTAAGTCGCTAATCTGGTCAAACAAAGGCGACGGGGTTTTTTGGGTTTTTTTGGGAGGTTTCAGTCTCCGGGGAGCAAAAAGTAAGGTAAAGTAAAATAAATTTAAACGCTAAATTTAAAGAATAAATTAAACGCTAAATAATTGTCTAACTAAGTGAATTGTGTGCTATACAAAAGTAAAACAGAGTTGTTTTCAAGGACTGAGGTACACTGTCGCCTGCTTTTTTCTGTAGCTGATTTAGCTAACGAACTATAGTAAGCTCTCAACGCCAAGAATATATCAAATTACCGGGATATCTAACTATAACCGGTTTGGTTTCATACTTGGTCGCTTGCCTTTCATACAGTCTTCTAGCCAATAAATATTGACGTTCACGGGGTTTTTTAGTCCCCTTCGTTCTCTATCCTGACCGCATTACCGCATAAACGCATTGCCAAGCTTGAATATTAACGCGAACCGGGGTTTTTGTCTTTTTCGCACTCTTATCTTGGTTACCCTTGGTTGTATTTGTGGCTAGCTAGCTAGATAGTTACTGTTTGCATTTTTGGCTGGGGATCTGAGATTTAGTATTTAGTTAGTAGGGCAGCAGTCACTTTAGTCATCCATTCGGGTTTGGTTGGAATTTAAGCGAAAAGCTTTGCGGAGTGCTCCGCCTCCTCCCTCCTACAGTTTCTCCTGGGCGTAGTAGCCAGTCTTTTTTATCTGGGTTCTCAGCTAAGCCCTGTGATATTTTTAGGTTAGTATATTAATAGTACCGGGACTAGATAAATTCAAGTTGGCTTATTAGGAGTGCTTATTATCCATAGAGTTTCTCAATTTGGTATTTTATTTCTGTTAACTGAAACTAAGCCCCTGTTAAAAGAGGCTTATTATCCATTCACATAGTTTCCCCACGGTTTCTATTGTGACTGCTGCTTAGGGCTTCTCAGGTTAATAAATAAATAAATTGTGGTTCCTGAACTTCTGTCTCGGCATTAGTAATTTTCTTTTTGTTATCTAGGGTGAGCGAGGTCATTAGGTAGGGGGTTCAAAATGTGGCCAAAACTATGTGACGGTTGCAGGATGATCGCACTTTTGGAAAGAGATTTCAGGGTGGGTTTGTCTGTCACCGGTGCCAGCTAATTGAGCATCTGGAGAGCAAGATCCTTGATCTTCAGGACCAGTTATGCACGACATAGTTCTCAATCAGTAGAGTTCCTAGAGGAACTAAGTAGTATGTCGTTTAGAGAAATGGTTTGTACGCCAAAGCAGGGTGGTGTGGGGACCCTAGAGCAGGCAGGGCGAGAAAGTTGGGTGACGGTGGGGCGTCAGCGCAGGAAAGGGCGTGCACACCGTTCAGCGACAGCTCCTCCAGTGGTTGAGGTGTCCAACCGATTCCGCCCTTGCAGGAACTCGAATTGGCCCCTGACCCTGAGAGTGAGGGACTGATGAGCAGCAGGGCACCCTGTTGGCCTCTACCCCTCAGAAAAGAGAGTTATTGATAGTGGGGGACTCAATACTTAGAGGAATAGACAGTTTAGTCTGTTAAGCGCGACAAGGAGTCTCATACGGTGTGTTGCTTGCCTGGTGCCCAGGTAGGGAGACCTCCTGGGCGTGCGGACAAGCTCCTGGCCAGAGCGGGGAGGGGATCCAGTTGTCATGGTCCATGTTGGGACTAATGACATAGGTAAGGGTAGGTTTGAGGTTCTGCAAAGCAAATTTGTTGAATTAGCTGAAAAGCTTAGGAGCAGATCCTCCACGGTAGTGTTCTCCGGGATTCTACCGGTACCACGTGCAAGCAGAGGGAAGCAGAATTTTATCTGGAGGTTTAACACGTGGCTCTGAACCTGGTGTAGGAAAGAGGGGTATAGGTTTATGGGGCACTGGAACTTCTTCTGGGACAGGGGTGACCTGTTCAAGCCGGATGGGCTGCACCTGAACCGGAGGGGTACCTTTGCACTGGGTCAGCGTATGTTGAGGGTAGCAGAGAGTTATTTAAACTAGGGACTTGGGGGGCAGGGAGGTTAGAGAGTGTTACACAGAGGGAAATGCAGACTGCCCTGATGGAAGCTGACAGCGTGACATATACTATTGATGATATATTTTTAAAGCAAAAAAGCATGGTGAGGGGCTTTGAACAGCGGGCACATGGGAAATCGAAGGGGAAGAGCGTTCGTGATAACCTGAAATGTTTTTATCTAAATGCAAAAAGCATTAAAAATAAATTTCGAGAACTTGAGGCCGTTATGATTAGTGAGGGTTATGACATAGTTGGGATTACAGAGACATGGCTTAGTGAAGAGGATGGAGATGAATATAATGTAGAAGGTTATAAGCTCTTTAGGAAGGATAGATGCAATAGGCGAGGAGGGGGTGTAGCACTCTATGTGAACAAACACATAACTGTGCAGGAAATTCCTGAAATTGAACATTCCTTGCCCTGCGAAGATATCTGGGTCAGGCTCACTGGCAAACACGAGACTGGTTTAAACATAGGTGTATGCTATCGACCACCAGCTTTGGACAGTACAGTCAATGAAATGCTCTTTAAGAGGATTACATAAGCTTGTAGAGGAGGAGGGACTATTATTATGGGAGACTTAAATTATCCTGGTATTGATTGGGAAATGGTGAAAGGACAGGGGAGGGGGGAGGAAGAATTTCTAGATGTCATAAATGATAATTTTTTGGTGCAGTATGTTAATAAACCTACAAGAGAGAAGGCAATTTTAGACTTAGTGCTCTGTAATGACCCAGATAGAATTAGCAATGTTGAGGTATGGGAGCCACTTGGGACAAGTGATCACTCTACTATTAATTTTGATGTTTCATGGGAAGTTAAAAGGTGTATTCAAAACAAAAATTTTCAATTTTAGGGCGAGCAAACTTTGACAGGATGCGCTCATATCTAAGTGAAATAAAATGGGAGACACTCCTGGACTGTGAGTCTGTAACTGAGATGTGGGAAAGATTTAAGGGGTTTTACTTGATTCACAATGCAAATTCATTCGAAGGTGTCCAAAAGTAAGCTGAAAAAGCAGAATCCTCAGTGGATGACCGCAGCTATTTGTAGGAGTTTGAGGGAAAAGAGGAATCTTTATAAGATGTACATAGAGGATAACAATGAGATTACTAAGGCCGAATACTGTAAAATGCGGGCTGTGGTCAAAAAAGAGCTGAGGAATGCTAGAAGACTGTATGAAAGACAAATTGCAGAGGGGGCAAAAACTAACCCTAAGCGCTTCTTTCAGTACTGTAGTAGAAAAAGGAAAGTCAAAGAGCAGGTTAAGTGCATTAAGAATAAAAATGGATCGCTCCCATATAATAACAAGGATATTGCGGACACCTTAAACGATTACTTTGTTGAGAATTTTACCTTAGAGCGGGTCTTTATTCGGCCAGAGGGCATGTCCAATGCTCAAGATTATTTAGCGGAAATTGAGGTTAGGGATAACGTAGTATTAGACAAGTTGCATAAACTAAAGGCAGATAAGGCGGCGGGTCCTGATGGCTTATATCCTAGAGTGCTCAGGGAAGTTAGTGAGATCATCTTTAAGCCGCTATCCGCCATCTTTAGACGGTCTTTAGAAACTGGAGAAATACCAAATGATTGGAAACAGGGTAATATAATACCAATATATAAGAAAGGAGACCGTACTGAGCCAGGTAATTACAGGCCAGTCAGTTTAACTTGCATTGCGTGCAAAATATTGGAATCTATCATAAAAGATGAGCTGGACTTATTTCTTGAACGTAACAATATCTTGAGGGATAGCCAACATGGTTTCCGTAAAAGGAAGGTCATGCCTAACAAACCTTCTGGAATTTTTTTGAAGAGGCCACCAAGACTTATGACCAGAGCAGGGCTTATGACATCATATATTTGGATTTTCAGAAAGCATTTGACACAGTACCGCATAAGAGACTAATTTTTAAAATGAGCTCCATTGGAGTTACAGGAGGTATTCTGAAGTGGATTCAAAACTGGTTGCAGGACAGAACACAAAGAGTGGTGGTCAGTGGTATCTCATCTGAGCTAGGTATGGTGGGGAGTGGCGTCCCCAGGGATCGGGTGTTGGGACCCCTGCTGTTCCTCATCTACATTAATGACCTTGATAGGAATATTGAGAGCAGATTAGTGAAATTTGCAGATGATACTAAATTGGGAGGTTTGGCAAATAGTTTAGAGTCCACTAAAGTGATTCAGGATGATTTGGATAGAATCCAGAATTGGGCAGAAATGTGGCAAATGAAATTTAATGTAGCGAAATGTGAAGTAGTACATGTAGGTAATAAAAACATTAGACGGGATTACTTCATGGGAGGTTTTAAACTGGAATGTGCTCCACAAGAGAAAGATCTAGGAGTGATTGTTGACCAAACCCTCACAGGCTCTAGCCATTGTGCCGTAGCAGTTAAAAAAAAGCCAATCGGATGCTGGGATACATTGCCAAAAGTATTGAGTTCAAATCCAAGGAGGTGATGCTTCTTTTGTACAACACATTCGTCAGACCACATCTAGAGTATTGTGTGCAGTTCTGGGGACCATACTTTCAGAAAGACATAGAGGCTTTAGAGAAAGTTCAGAGAAGAGCCACGAAGCTAATTCCGGGTATTAAAGATGAAAGCTATGAGAAGAGGTTGAAGATCCTTAATCTCTTTAGTCTTAGGAAAAGGAGACTAAGGGGTGATCTGATTGAGGTCTTTAAATATGTTAAAGGGATTAACAAAGTGAATTATGTAGGATTCCTTCAACCAAGTGTTGTTAGTAGAACTCGGGGTCACAAATGGAAGCTGACCAAAGGTAAATTTAGCACTGATATTCAGAAATATTTCTTCACCCAAAGAGTAATTTCGGTGTGGAACAGCTTGCCTGACCATATTGTTGAGGCAGAGACCTTGGGAGTTTTCAAGAGCAGGCTTGACTTAAAGTTAGATACCATTGAGTCATTGAGTATCTGAACTGATATATTCACGATAGTACAAAGAAACTGGCGAGCCTAGTTGGGCTGAACGGCCTGTTCTCGCCATTCATGTTATGTTATGTTATACCCAGACATACCAAAACTTCATTGGAGCCACGCCCTATACCCAACAGGAAGTCGGCCATTTTGATTTGAATTTTTAAATTTGAAAACAAACTCCTCCTAGGGATTTTGCCCGATCAACTTCAAATTTGGTAAAGATCATCGAGAAAACAAGCTGATCAAAAGTTGTGCTCTGCATGACTGTAGGTCAAAGGCGTGGCTGCTAGGGCGTGACAAAGTTTGGCGACTCGACAAATATATTTCAAAATGCTCTCACGCCCACATACTTGATCTTGGCGGCTTCCAACTTGCTGTACATGATGATGTCTCGGCCCTGAACGTCCGCATAGCATAAATTTTCACTTTACTAATAGCGCCCCCCAGTGGTAACAAGAAGTGTACAGTTATTACTTTGAAAATGAACTCCTCCTAGGGATTTTGCCCGATCGACTTCAAATTTGGTCCAGATCATCTAGGGACCAAGCTGATCAAAAGTTGTGCTCTGCATGTCTGTAGGTCAAAGGGCGTGGCTGCTAGGGCGTGACAAAGTTTGGCGACTCACCAAAAAAAATTTCAAAATGCTCTCACGCCAACATACTTGATCTTAGCAGCTTCAAACTTGCTGGAAATGATGATGGCTCCGCCCTGAATGTCAGGATATCATAATTTCCCACTTTACTGAAAGCGCCCCCCGGTGGTAACAGGAAGAGAGCAGTGCGGTTACTTTGTCGTAGGCAGACAAAATTCGATATACATATGTATCATACCCAGACATACAAAAAACTCATTGGAGCCACGCCCTAAACCCAACAGGAAGTCGGCCATTTTGATTTGAATTTTTGAAATTTAAAACAAACTCCTCCTAGGGTTTTCTACCGATTGACTTCAAATTTGGTACAGATCATCTAGATACCAAGCTGATGAAAAGTTGTGCTCTGCATGTTTGTCACTCAAAGGCGTGGCTGCTAGGGCGCGATAAAAATTGGCAACTCGCTAAAAAAATTTCAAAATGCACTCACGCCAACATACATTATCATAGCAGCTTCAAACTTGCTGGAAATGATGATGGCTCCGCCCTGAACGTCACAATATCATAATTTCCCACTTTAATAATAGCGCCCCCTGGTGGCAAAAGGAAGTGAGCAGTTCGGTTACTTTGTCGTAGGCAGACGAAATTCGATACACGTATGTATCATACCCAGACAAACAAAAAACTAATTGAAGCCACGCCCTAAACCCAACAGGAAGTCGGCCATTTTGATTTGAATGTTTCAATTTTAAAACGAACTCCTACGAGGGTTTTCGACCGATTGACTTCAAATTTGGAACAAATCATCTAGATACCAAGCTGATGAAAACTTGTGCTCTGCATGACTGTCGAGCAGAGGGCGTGGCTGCTAGGGCGTGACAAAGTTTGGCGACTTGCCGAAAAAAAATTCAAAATGCTCTCACGCCAACATACTTGATCGGAGCAGCTTCAAGCTTGCTGGAAATAATGATGGTTCCGCCCTAAACGTCAAGATATAATAACTTCCTACTTTACTAATAACGCCCCCTGGTGATAACAGGAAGTGACCATTTTTTACTTTAACATGTACTGATGACACATAGTTGAACCCATCAACTTTATTCCACTTCTACAACATGCAGAACAAGTTGGTGAAGCTACATTATGAATGCTGTGATGCTACAGGTAATGGCGTTCATGTGGCAACGCAGCGAAGATGGATCCCTTGCCATGAAAATACGTTTGTGTTTTTTATGTCTTTACTGAACTTGTATCATCATAAAAATTGATACACAGGTCAAGGATGGCAAGCTGTTGAATCTGATAGGGGCCTTGCCAATGGGGGGAGCAAAATGTCTCAATAGCGCCCCCTTGTGGAAACAGGAAATGCCATAATTTACATTGACATTGGCCGATTTGCTTGAAACTTTGCATTTGTGCTGACGGTCTGCCCCTGAATGCACCTGCCCACATTTGGTTACGCTCAGAGTGCCCCCTGGTGAATTAACTATCAACTTTTCATTACTCCTTCCTGCTTTCTCCGATTCACTCGAAACTTTATCACAGGTTGGTGCCTGTACTTGACCTGCCCACTGGTCGTGAGTGCACACCTGCACCCATCAGGATCTCACCACTACCCCCAAAGTGCAAAAGGTTGCGAGGGCCCGTTCATCACTGCTTGCAGCTTTAATTATTATTAGTATTCCTCTGACATTTCAAGGGCCAATTTCGCCCCTTTCTCAAAGTTGAAAACGCTTGTAACTTTCCACATTCGTCTGGCCACATCCGAAATTCAATATTTTTGGGTGCTTGTTCATGGTCGACGCAAAATGCCAAAAAAGTGCCCCCTAAACACGTTTCAAAATTCCCATAGGGAAATTCGGTTACTTTCTCGTAGGCAAACAGAATTCGGTAAACATTTGTGTATCATACCCAGAAATACAAAAAATGTAATCGCGGCCACGCCCTAAACCCAACAGGAAGTCGGCCATTTTGACTTGAATTTTTGTATTTTAAATCAAACTCCTTCTAGGGATTTCGCCCGATCGACTTCAAATTTGGTACAGACCATCTAAAGACTAAGCTGATCAAAAGTTGTGCTCTGCATGTCTGTAGGTCAAAGGGCATGGCTGTTAGGGCGTGACAAAGTTTGGCGACTCAGTGAAAAAATTTCACAATGATCCCACGCCCACATACTTGATTGTAGCAGCTTCAAACTTGCTGGACATGATGACTGCTCCACCCTGAATGTCCAGATATAATTACTTCCCACTTTTCTAATAGCCCCCCCCCCCCCCCACCGTGGTAACAGGAAGTGATCACTTTTTCCTTTCACTTGTACTGATGACACATAGTTAAACCCATCAACTTCATTCCACTTCTAAAACATTCAGAACAAGTTGATGAAGCTATATTATGAATGCTGTGAAGCTACGAGTAATGGCGTCCGTTTGGCGACACAGCAACTATGGATTCCTCGCCATGAAAATACGTTTGGGTTTCACAATGCTCTCACGCCCACATACTTGATTGTAGCAGCTTCAAACTTGCTGTACATGATGATTGCTCCGCCCTGAATGTCCAGATGTATTAACTTTCCACTTTACTAATAGCTCCCCCCTGTGGTAACAGGAAGTGACCAGTTTTTGCTTTCACTTGTACTGATGACACACAGTTTAACTTATCAACTTCATTCCACTTCTAAAACATGCAGAACAAGTTGCTGAAGCTACACTATGAATGCTGTGAAGCTATGAGTAATGGCGTCTGTGTGGCGACGCGGTGACTATGGATCCCTCGCCATGAAAATATGTTTGGGTTTTTGATGTCTTTAATGAACTCATATCATCATGAAAATTGAGTCACAGGTCAAGGGTGGCAAGCTTTTACATCTGATGGGGGCATTGCCGATGGCGGGAGCAAAATGCCTCTATAGCGCCCCCTGAGATTTTCAAAAACCCCTCCACATCGGGGTTTTTTTGGAGTAGGAAGATGAAAATTGGCACACATGTGTATGTTGCCAAGTTGCACAAAAAAGTCTCTGGCACCAATGGTCTACTCCAAACAGGAGGTCGGCCATTTTGATTTTAACGTGTCATTTTGGCCAGATTTCCACACGTTGTATTTTAACGAACTCCTCCTAGAGAATTTGTCCAATCAACCTCAGATTTATTAGTTATTATCAAGAGACCATGCTGATCAAAAGTTGCGCTCTGCATATCTGTAGGTCAGTGGCCGTGGCCGCTAACAGGAAGTGACCTGTTTTTACTTTCACTTGTAGTGATCACACATAGTTAAACCCATCGACTTCATTACACTTCTGACACATGCAGAACAAGTTGGTGAAGCTAAGTCATGAATGCTGTGAAGCTACGAGTAATGGCGTCCGTCTGGTGAGGCGGCGACAATGGATCCTTCACCATGAAAATACGTTTGGGTTTTTGATGTCTTTAATGAACTCGTATCATCATTAAAATTAATACACAGGTCAAGGGTGGCGAGTTCTTACATGTGATAGGGGCGTCGCCCATGGGCGGAGCAAAATGCCTCTATAGCGCCCCCTTGAAATTTTCAAAAACCCCTCCCCATAGGGGTTTTTTTGGAATAGGAAGATGAAAATTGGGACACGTGTATGTTGCTGAGACGCACAAAAAATTCTCTGGCACCATTGGTTTACTCCAAACAGGAAGTCGGCCATTTTGATTTTAATGTGTCATTTTGGCCCGATTTTCACACATTTTATTTTAACGAACTCCTCCTAGAGATTTCGTCCAATCAACCTCAGATTTATTAGTTATTATCAAGAGACCATGCTGATCAAAAGTTGTGCTCTGCATGTTTGTAGGTCAGTGGGCGTGGCCGCTATGGCGTCCCCATTTCTGATGCCTCGCCATGCATATTCGAGCAGCTCTCTCTCCCTCATCCTTCAAAATTCCTGTGCATGATAAGAGCCCTGCCTTGAACGCCTCCATATGCTCGTGGGCAATCTAGCTCATGCCAGCCCCTTGTGGAAACAGGAAATGCCATATTTTACATTGACATTGGCGGATTTGCTCGAAACTTGACATTTGTGCTAATGGTCTGCCCCTGAATGCACCTGCCCACGTTTGGTTACTCTCTCCGGGCGCCCCCTGCTAGATGAACTATCAACTTGTCATAACTCCTTCATGCTTTGTCCCATTTGCGCGAAACTTTATAACAGGTTGGTGCCTGAACTTGACTTGTCTAATGGTCGTGAGTGCACACCTGCGCCCGTCAGGATTTCCCCACTACCCCCAACGTGCACAAGGGTTCGAAGGCCCGTTCAACGCTGCTTGCAGCTTTAATTATTATTATTATTATTATTTTATTATTTTTTTTATTATTATTATTCTTCCAACATTTCAAAGGCCAATTTCGCCCCTTTCCCAATGGTAAAAACGCGTCTAATTTTCCACATTCGTTCGGCCGGATCCGAAATTCGATATTTTTGGGTGCTCGTTCATGGTCGACGCAAAATGCCAAAATAGCGTCCCCTAAACACGTTTCAAAATTCCCATAGGGAAATTTGGTGACTTTCTCGTAGGCAGACTAAATTTGTTATACATACGTATCATATGCAGACATACAAAAAATTTCATCGGAGCCACGCTCTAAACCGAACAGGAAGTCGGCCATTTTAATTTGAATTTTTGAATTTTAAAACTAACTCCTCCTAGGGATTTCGCCCGATCGACTTCAAATTTGGTACAGAGCATCTAGAGACCAAGTTGATCAAAAATTGTGCTCTGCATGTCTGTCTGTCAAAGGGCGTGGCTGCTAGGGTGTGACAAAGTTTGGCGACTCGACAAAAAAATTTCAAAATGCTCTCACGCCAACACACTTGATCGGAGCAGCTTCAAACTTACTGGACATGATGATGTCTGTGCCGTTAACGTCGCCACGTCATAACTTTTCACTTTATTAATAGTGCCCCCCAGTGGTAACAGGAAGTGACCAGTTTTTACTTTGAAAACGAACTCCTCCAAGAGATTTTGCCCTATCGACTTCAAGTTTGGTACAGATCATCTAGAGAGCAAGCTGATCAAAAGATGTGCTCTGCATGTCTGTAGGTCAAAGGGCGTGGCTGCTACGGCGTGACAAAGTTTGGCGACTCGCTAAAAAAATTTCAAAATGCTCTCACGCCAACACACTTGATCGGAGCAGCTTCACACTTGCTGGAAATGAGGATGGCTCCGCCCTGAAAGTCATGATATCATAACTTCCCACTTTACTAATAGTGCCCGCAAGTGGTAACAGGAAGTGAGCAGTTCGGTTACTTTGTCGTAGGCAGACGAAATTCGATACACATATGTATCGTACCCAGACATACAAAAAACTCCTTGAAGCCACGCCCTAAACCCAACAGGAAGTTGGCGATTTTGATTTGAATTTTTTAATTTTAAAACGAACTCCTCCTAGGGTTTTCGACCGATTGACTTAAAATTTGGTACAGATCATTTAGAGACGAAGCTGATCAAAAATTGCGCTCTGCATGTCTGTAGGGCAAAGGGCGTGGCTGCTAGGGCGTGACAAATTTTGGCGACTCACCAAAAAAATTTCTAAATGCTGTCACGCCAACATACTTAACCGTAGAAGCTTCAATCTTGCCGGACATGATGATGGCTCTGCCCTGAACGTCACAATATAATAACTTCCCACTTTACTAACAGCGCCCCCTGGTGGTAACAGGAAGTGACCATTTTTTACTTTAACATGTACTGATGACACATAGTTGATCCTATCAACTTCATTCCACTTCTAAAACATTCAAAACAAATTGATGAAGCTACTATATGAATGCTGTGAAGCTACAAGCAATTTCGTTCGTGTGGCAACACGGCGAAGATGGATCCCTTGCCATGAAAATACGTTTCTGTTTTTGATGTCTTTTCTGAACTCGTATCATCATAAAAATTGATACACAGGTCAAGGATGGCAAGCTGTTAAATCTGATAGGAGCCTCGCCTATGGGGGGAGCAAAATGTCTCTATAGCGCCCCCTTGTGGAAACAGGAAATGCCATATTTTACATTAACAATGGCCGATTTGCTCGAAACTGCATTTGTGCTGACGGCCTGCCCCTGAATGCACCTGCCCACATTTGGTCATGCTCAGAGCGCCCCCTAGTGGATGATCTATGAACTTTTCATAACTCCATCCTGCTTTGTCCGATTCGCTCGAAACATCATCACAGGTTGGTACCTATACTTGACCTGTCCATGGGTCGTGAGTGCACACCTGCACCCGTCAGGATCTCACCACTACCCCCAACGTGCACAAGGGTGCGAGGGCCCGTTCAACGCTGCTTGCAACTTTAATTATTATTTTTATTTTTATTCTTCCGACATTTCAAAGGCCAATTTCGCCCCTTTCCCCATTGTAAAAACGCGTCTAATTTTCCACATTCGTCCGGCGGATCCGAAATTCGATATTTTTGGGTGCTCTTTCATCATGGTCGATTTAAAATGCCAAAAATAGCGCCCCTAAACACGTTTCAAAATTCCCATAGGGAAATTTGGTTACTTTCTCGTAGGCAGACGAAATTCAGTAGACATACGTATCATATGCAGGCATACAAAAAATTCATTGGAGCCATGCCCTAAACCCAACAGGAAGTCGGCCATTTTAATTTTAATTTTTGAATTTTAAAACGAACTCCTCCTAGAGATGTTGCCCTATCGACTTCAAGTTTAATACAGATCATCTAGAGAGCAAGCTGATCAACAGATGTGCTCTGCATGTCTGTCGGTCAAAGGGTGTGGCTGCTAGGGCGTGACAAAGTTTGGCGACTCGCCAAAAAAATTTCAAAATGCTCTCACGCCAACATACTTGATCAGAGCACCTTCAAACTTGCTGGAAATGATGATGGTTCCGCCCTGAAAGTCATGATATCATAACTTCCCACTTTACTAATAGTGCCCCCCCGTGGTAACAGGAAGTGACCAGTTCGGTTACTTTGTTGTAGGCAGACGAAATTCGATACACATATGTATCATACCCAGACATACAAAAAACTCATTGGAGCCACGCCCTAAACCCAACAGGAAGTCGGCCATTTTGATTTGAATTTTTTAATTTTAAAACGAACTCCTCCTAGGGTTTTCGACCGATTGACTTAAAATTTGGTACAGATCATTTAGAGACCAAGCTGATCAAAAGTTGTGCTCTGCATGTCTGTCGGTCAACGGGTGTGGCTGCTAGGGTGTGACAAAAATTGGCGACTCATCAAAAAAATTTCAAAATGCTCTCACGCCAACATACTTGATCGTAGCAGCTTCAAACTTGCTGGAAGTGATGATGGCTCCGCCCTGAACGTCAAGATATCATAACTTCCCACTTTGATAATAGCGCCCCCTGGTGGTAATAAGAATTGAGTTGTTCGGTTACGTTGTTGTAGGCAGACGAAATTCGGTACACATATATATCATACCCAGTCATACAAAAAAGCTCATTGGAACCACACCCTTAACCCAACAGGAAGCCGGCCATTTTGATTTTAATTTTTTAATTTTAAAACGAACTCCTCCTAGGGTCTCAACAGATTGACTTCAAATTTGGTATAGATCATCTAGAGACCAAGCTGATGAAAAGTTGTGCTCTGCATGTCTGTCGGTCAACAGAACTTGGCTGCTAACTTGATGGAATGAAAGTTTGGCGACTCACCAAAAAATTTCAAAATGCTCTCACGCCAACATACTTGATCTTAGCAGCTTCAAACTTTCTGGAAATGATGATGGCTCCGCCCATGAATGTCAGGATATCATAATTTCTTCATGTCTTTACTGATAGCGTGCCCCCAGTGGTAACAGGAAGAGAGTCACGCCGTGTTACTTTGTCGAGGCAGACAAAATTCGATATACATATGATATCATACCCAGACATACAAAAAACTCATTGAGCCACGCCCTAAACCCAACAGGAAGTGACCATTTTATTTTAAATTTTGAAATTTAAAAAAACTCCTCCTAGGGTTTTCCACCGATAAAACTTCAAATTTGGTACAGATCATCTAGATACCAAGCTGATGAAAAGTTGTGCTCTGCATGTTTGTCACTCAAAAGGGATCCCTTGCTAGAAAATTAATTTGTTTTGGCATGTCGCTGAAAAAATTTCAAAAAAATTGATACACAGGTCAACATACATTATCATAGCAGCTTCAAACTTGCTGGAAATGATGATGGCTCCGCCCTGAACGTCATAATATCATAATTTCCCACTTTAATAATCGCATTTGGTGCAAAAGGAAGTGAGCAGTTCGGTTACTTTTGGTCGAGGCAGGCGAAATTCGATACGTATGTATCATACCCAGACAAACAAAAAACCCATTGAAGCGCCGCCCTAAACCCAACAGGAAGGCATTTAAATTCAGCTACCCAGTATTATACCAGACAAACAAAAAACCCATTGAAGCCACGCCCTAAACCCAACAGGAAGTCGGCCATTTTGATTTGAATGTTTCAATTTTAAAACGAACTCCCTACGAGGGTTTTCAGACCGATTGACTTCAAATTTGGAACAAACCATCTCGATACCAAGATGATGAAAACTTGTGCTCTGCATGAAGTTTAATACAGATCATCTAGAGAGCAAGAGATCAACAGATGGCTCTGCATGGGGCGTGACAAAGTTTGGCGACTTGCCAAAAAATTTCAAAAATGTTCTCACGCCAACATACTTGATCAGAGCACCTTCAAACTTGCTGGAAATGATGATGGCTCCGCCCTGAACGTCATGATATCATAACTTCCCACTTTACTAATAGCGCCCCCCGGTGGTAACAGGAAGTGACCAGTTTGGTTACTTTGTCGTAGGCAGACGAAATTCAATACACATATGTATCATACCCAGACATACAAAAAATTCATTGGAGCCACGCCCTAAACTCAACAGGAAGCCAGCCATTTTGATTTGAATTTTTGAATTTTAAAACGAACTCCTCCTAGGGTTTTCAACCAATTGTCTTCAAATTTGGTACAGATCATCTAGATACCAAGCTGATGAAAAGTTGTGCTCTGCATGTTTGTCGGTCAAAGGATGTGGCTGCTAGGGCGTGACAAAGTTTGGTGACTCGACAAAAAAATTTCAAAATGCTCTCACGCCCACATACTTGATCGTAGCAGCTTCAAACTTGCTGGAAATGATGCCTCTGCCCTGAACGTCACAATATCATAATTTCCCACTTTAATAATAGCGCCCCCTGGTGGTAACAGGAATTGAGTTGTTCGGTTACTTTGATGTAGGCAGACGAAATTCGATACACATATGTATCATACCCAGACATACAAAAAACTCATTGGAGCCACAACCTAAACCCAATAGGAAGTCGGCTATTTTGATTTGAATTTTTGAATTTTAAAACGAACTCCTCCTAGGGTTTTCGACCAATTGACTTCAAATTTGGTACAGATCATCAACAGACCAAGCTGATGAAAATTTGTGCTCTGCATGTTTGTCGGTCAAAGGACGAGGCTGCTCTGGCGTGACAAAGTTTGGTGACTCGACAAAAAAATTCCAAAATGCTCTCACGTCCACATACTTGATCTTAGCAGCTTCAAACTTGATGGACATGATGATGTCTCTGCCCTGAACGTGGCCATTTCATAACTTTTCACTTTATTAATTGCTCCCCCCGGTGGCAACAGGAAGTGACCAGTTTTTGCTTTCAAAACGAACTCCTCCTAGAGATTTTGCCCGATCGACTTCAAATTTGGTACAGATCATCTAGAGAGCAAGCTGATCATAAGTTGTGCTCTTCATGTCTGTAGGTCAAAGGGCGTGGCTGCTAGGGCGTGACAAAGTTTGGCGACTCGCCAAAAAAATTTCAAAATGCTCTCACGCCAACATACTTGATCGGAGCAGCGTCAAACTTGTTGGAAATGATGATGGCTCCGCCCTGAACGTCACGATATAATAACTTCCCACTTTACTAATAGCACCCCCTGGTGGTAACAGAAAGTGACCATTTTATTCATTAACATGTACTGGTGACACATAGTTGAACCAATCAACTTCATTCCACTTCTAAAAAATGCAGAACAAGTTGGTGAAGCTACATTATGAATGCTGTGAAGCTACAAGTAATGGCATTCATGTGGCAATGCGGCGAAAATGGATCCCTTGCCATGAAAATACACATTTGTTTTTGATGTCTTTACTGAACTCGTATCATCATAAAAATTGATACACAGGTCAAGGATGGCAAGCTTTTAAATCTGATAGGGGCCTCGCCCATGGGGGGAGCAAAATGTCTCTATAGCGCCCCCTTGTGGAAACAGGAAATGCCATATTTTACATTGACATTGGCAGATTTGCTTGAAACTTCGTATTTGTGCTGAGGGTCTGCCACTGAATGCACCTGCCCACGTTTGGTTATGCTCTGAGCGCCCCCTGGTGGATGAACTATCAACTTGTCATAACTCCTTCGTGCTTTGTCCAATTCGCTCGAAATTTCACAAGTGTGATGAGGGTCTGTCCCGGAACGAACCTGCTCACATCTGGTTATGCTCTTAGCGCCACCTAGTGGTTGAATGAAACATTGCTTTTCTTCGCTACTTCCTGTTTTTTCTCTCTTCTCACTTCACACCGTGGCACTTGCTTGCCGCAGGCCCCCCGTGGTTGCGCGTGTGTGCAAGGGCTCGATCACAGCAGCTTGCAGCTTTAATTATTATTATTATTATTATTCTTGCGACTATTCATGCCCCAATTTCAGCCCTTTCCCAAATTTGAAAACGCTTGTAAATTTCCAGATTCGTCCGGACGGATCTGAAATTTGGTATTTTTGGGCGCTTGCACATGGTCGACGCGAAATTCCGAAAAAGCGCCCCCTAAAAATTTTCAAATAACCCTCCGCATTGGGGTTAGTTTATCAAAGGCGGACGAAATTTGGTACACACATGTATGATACCCAGACGCACAAAAAAGTCTCTTAAAGTCATGGTCCAACCCCAACAGGAAGTCGGCCATTTTGATTTGAATTTTTGATTACCGGCGATTTCCTCACCTCGTATTTTAACAAACACCTCCTAGGCATTTCGCCCAAAGGCAGCCCCGGCGTCAGGGGGTCAATTAAGGGGGCAATGCCCCCCCGCCCCTGCCTCCTTGCCCCCCCATTGGCTGTCAGAGGAGTTTTTTCCTGCTGAAAAGAATTTTGGGAGGAGACATAATTTGTCTTGTGTGACTATTTGTATTAATTCCTATTCAGTTAACTTAATCAGTAAAATTTAAAATGGCAGTGGATATTTTGCCGCGAACCGGTTTTACATTTCTTCGGCTATTTGGCCATGACCTCCGGTACACATGCGCAGTTGTATTATTTTTGGGCTTCAACAGAAATCAGTGGAGTATGTTTGGCCAACGTTAGTTTAAGAACTCGGTAGCTAGCGAACAACTAATCAGGGGTGCGTTTCCCAAAAGCGTAGTTGCTAACTATGTTAGCAACTTACTTACATAGTTCGTCCATTCACAGTCAGAGATTCCAAGTCTCACGCATTCGGCGTAGGTCTTACGCATTTTTTAGGCTTATTCACCGTAGTCCGTAATTATTCACTGAATGCTTAATGAGATTCTCACGCGGAATTAAAATCCTTGTGCATTGAAGTTTCCGTTTCATTTGCGTAAAGGTGGACCTCAGTACAAGTAACGTGGAAAGCAATTATGACTCCGGACTTCCCGTGCTTCTCTTTACTCAGGGATTGGAAACAATGCATGTGTTTCATGATCGTTTAAATTGTTTCAATGAAATTAAACCATTTGAAACGTTTTTATGCAATTCCATTGCTTTTAATCCCTCAGTAAAGACAAGCCTGAGAATTCCCGAGTCATAATCGATTTCCGTGTCACTAGTGGGGAAATCCACCGTAATGCATGTGAAACTGATGAACTTGCTGCACAGTGACTTAAATTCCGCGAGTGAATTTCTTCAGTGCGCTTTGATAGAATAATTGCTGACTACGGCACAGAAACGTGAATGCCACTAAGAGGAGAGACTCACGCCAATAAGACGAAAGCCTTGGCATCTGTGCAATGAGCCCAACTACGTAAGTTAGCATCACTGATGTCGGGAAACGCATCCCAGCCTCGTCAATGCATAACTGACCTAGCTACACAGCTAATGCGAAATAATAATTGCGATGCACTATTTTTTATTGATTTATGCACCGCAAATGGGTAGTTGAGCAGCTTAACTAGCTTGCTAGCCAAGCGTGCAAGCTAGTTTGTTGGTTTCTTAGTCAATGTTAGCTGGCAACTTTTATATTCGGACGGTGCATATTAATGCCAGCTAGCGAGGAAATGCTTTATGGTGCGACTCAAGTTAGTTCGGCGTAATAATGGCTATACACATTTTAAATTGCATGAAATATAACGTTAGCTAGCTAGCAAGAGAGCCTTTTTATGCCGACTTAGCTAGCAATATTTAATGTATGTAAATACGAGCTAGCTAACTAAATGGCGAAGTTATAACTATTCACTATTATCCATTGATATCTATGAGGAAGTCCAAAAATAATACAATTGCGCGTGTGTACCAGAAGTCACGGCCAAATAGCCGTAGAAACGTATAACTGGTTCACAACAAAATATCCACTGCTATTTAAAATACAAATATATATATATATAAATAATTCATTACGGCAGATACGTCTCGGCTTGTGTCACGTGACGCGTACGTGCTGCCGCAAGTGACGCGCCGACCGGTAGTTTACCTTCACACTGCCGTCTAGGAGCCCAAGGAGATGTGTAGGCAATGGAAGTCCTGAACTCCTGGACTCCCTCACTGCTGTGAGAACTTATTTACAGTTCACCATTTCACACAGTTCACAAGTTTTTGATTCACTTCTGCATTGTAGTTGTCATGTCTTCTCCTGTCCTTCAGCCACAAAGGAGTGCAGTTTACTAAAGATGTCCAGACAGAGTGCAGCAAGATGCAAGAGAGAGACTTTGAGCACTGTCATGAAATTCTACCTTTTTGTGTGAATGGTCTATTGAACAGCTAATCACGTTTTAAGTTTGTGATTTGTGGTGCTTTCGTGTGTGTGGGTGGGGGCCGGGGGGGGGGGTATCCTCAGCGCTGCTTGCTTAGCTGTGAAAGTCTGACGCCATACAGAATACACCATATAGATTAAGTACAGTTAAGTATGTATGCATGTTTGTATGCGCAGGTCTGTGGGAAAATCAACACTGCCCCCCTGTGATCATCACATGCCCCCCTTACAATATGGTTCTGGAGCCGGGGCTGCCCAAAGGACTTCCCATTTGGTGCAGATCATCAAGATCCCATGCTAATCTAAATTTGTGCTCTGCATATCTGTCGGTTAAAGGGCGTGGCTGCTAGGGCATGACAAACTTTGGCGACTTTTCGCCATCCATTTCCAACGGCTCTCACGCCCACGTACTCATTCATAGCAGCTTCAAACTTTATGGACATATCCGCCCTGAACGTCCCGATATATTAACTTCCAACTTCAATCATAGCACCCCCTGGTGGTAACAGGAAGTGACCAGTTTTTACTTTCACTTGTACTGATGACACAAAGTTGAACCCATCAACTTCATTCTACTTCTACAACATGCAGAACAAGCTGGTGAAGCTACATTATGAATGCTGTGAAGTTAAGAGTGATGACGTCCGTGTGGCGACGCGGCGACTATTGATCCCTCGCCATGAAAATGCTTTTGGGTTGTTGATGTCTTTAATTAACTTGTATCATCAGGAAAATTGATACACAGGTCAGGGGTGGCGAGCTCTTACATCTGTCGTCGCCCATGAGGGGAGCAAAATGCCTCTAAAGCACCCCCTTGAAATTTTCAAAAACCCCTCCCCATAGGGGTTTTTTTGGAGTAGGAAGATGAAAATTGGTACACATGTGTATGTTGCCAAGACGCACCAAAAAGTCTGGGGCATAATTGGTCTACTTCAAACTTGGAGTCGGCCATTTTGATTTTAATGTGTCATTTTGGCCTGATTTTTCCACACGTTGTATTTTAACGAACTCCTCCTAGAGTTTTCGTCCAATCTTCCACAGATTTATTTGAGATCATCAAGAGACCTTGCTGATCAAATGTTGTGCTCTGCATGTGTGAAGGTCAGATGGCGAGGCCTCTAACAGGAAGTGACCAGTTTTTACTTTCACTTGTACTGATGACACATAGTTGAACCCATCGACTTCATTCTACTTCTACAATATGAAGAACAAGTTGGTGAAGCTAAATTATGAATGCTGTGAAGCTACGAGTAATGGCGTCCGTGAGGCGACGCGGCGACAATTGATCCTTCGCCATGAAAATACGTTTGGGTTTTTGATGTCTTTAATGAATTTGTATCATCATAAAAATTAATACACAGGTCAAGGGTAGGGAGCTTTTAGATTTGATAGGACCGTCGCCCATTGGGGGAGCATAATGCCTCTATAGCGCCCCCTTGAAATTTTCAAAAACCCCTCCCCATAGGGGTTTTTTTGGAGTAGGAAGATGAAAGTTGGTAAACATGTGTATGTTGCCAAGACGCACGAAAAATTCTTTTGCACCATTTGTCTACTCAAAACAGGAAGTCCGCCATTTAAAATCAAAATGACAATTTTGACAATTTTTTTGTCATTTTGGCCTGATTTCCACACGTTGTATTTCAACGCACTCCTCCTAGAGTTTTCGTCCAATCAACCTCAGATTTATTACAGATCATCAAGAGACCATGCTGATCAAAAGTTGGGCTCTGTTGGGGCGCCCTGGTGGCTCATCGGTCTAAGTGCGCGTACCATAAAGGATGTGTCCTTCCCGCAGCGACCTGGGTTCGATTCCGGCTCGGGTCATTTGCCGCATGTCTTCCCCCATTCTTCTCTCTACACTGTATAACTATCAAATAAAGGGAAAATTCCCCAAAAAAAAATCTTTAAAAAAAAAAAAAAGTTGGGCTCTGCATGTCTGTAGTTCAGTGGGTGTGGCAGCTAACAGGAAGTGACCAGTTGAACCCATCAACTTCCTTCCATTTCTCAAGCATGCAAAACAAGTCAGTAAAGCTACATTATGAATGCTGTGAAGCTACGAGTAATGATGTCCATGTGGCGACGCGGCGACTATCGATGCCTCGCCCTGAAAATACGTTTGGGTTTTTGATGTCTTTAATTAACTCGTATCATCGTGAAAATTGATACACAGGTCAAGGGTGGCGAGCTCTTACATCTGATATGGGCGTCGCCCATCGGGGGAGCAAAATGCCTCTATAGCGCCCGCTTGAAATTTTTAAAAACTCCTCACCATTGGGTTTTTTTTGGAGTTGGAAGATGAAAATTTTTAAACATGTGTGTGTTGCCAAGACGCACAAAAAAGTCACTGGCATCATTGTTCTACTCCAAACAGGAAGTCAGCCATCGTGATTTTTACGCGTCACTTTGGCCTGATTTCCACACATTGTATTTTAACGAACTCCTCCGAGAGATTTCGTCCAATCAACCTCAGATTTATTACAGCTCATCAAGAGACCTTGTTGATCAAAAGTTGTGCTCTGCATGTCTGTAGGTCAGTGGGCCTGGCCGCTATGGCGTCCCCATTTCTGATGCCTCGCCATGCATATTTGAGCAGCTCTTTCTCTCTCATACTTCATCCAAACGGCTTCAAAATTCCTGTATGATAAGAGCCCTGCCCTGAACGCCTCCATATGCTCGTAGGCAATCTCACTCATGGCGCCCCCTTGTGGAAACAGGAAATGCCATATTTTACATTGGCATTGGCCGATTTGCTCGAAACTTGACATTTGTGTGAGGGGCTGCCCCTGAATGCACCTGCCCACGTTTGGTTACGCTCTGAGCGCCCCCTGGTGGATGAACTTTCAACTTGTCATAACTCCTTCGTGCTTTGTCCGATTCGCTCGAAACATTATCACAGGCTGGGGCCTTTACTTGACCGGTCCAATGGTCGTGAGTGCACACCTGCACCCGTCAGGATCTCACCACTACCCCAACGTGTACAAGGGTGCGAGGGCCCGTTCAACACTGCTTGCAGCTTTAATTATTATTAGGGCCCGAGCGACGACTGCAAGTCATCTGTGGAGGACCCTATTGAAATCGTGCTGTTTATTATTATTATTATTATTATTCCTACTTTTCATGCCCCAATTTCGCCCCTTTCCCAATTTTGAAAATGCTTCTAACTTTCCACATTCGTCCGGCCGGATCCGAAATTCGATATTTTTGGGCGCTCGCACATGATCGACGTGAAATGCCAAAATAGCGCCCCTAAACATGTTTCAAAATTCCCATAGGGAAATTCGGTTACTTTGTCGTAGGCAGACAAAATTTGGTACATTTATGTATCATACCCAGGCATACAAAAAAAATTAATTGGAGCCATGCCATAAACCCAACAGGAAGTCGGCCATTTTGATTTGAATTTTTGAACTTTAAAACGAAGTCCTCCTAGGTATTTCGCCTGATTGACTTCAAATTTGGTAGAGATCATCTAGGGATCAAGCTGATCAAAACTTGTGCTCTGCATGTCTGTAGGTCAAAGGGCGTGGCTGCTAGGGTGTGAAAAAGTTTGATGACTCGCTGAAAAATTTCAAAATGCTCTCACGCCCACACACTTGATCATAGCAGCTTCAACTTTGCTGGATATGATAATGGCTCCGCCCTGAACGTCCCAATATATTAACTACCTATTTTTCTAATAGTGCCCCCCGGTGGTAACAAGAAGTGACCAGTTTTTACTTTCACTTGTACTGATGACACATAGTTGAACCCATCAACTTCATTCCACTTCTAAAATATACAGAACAAGTTCTTGAAGCTACATTATGAATGCTGTGAAGCTACGAGTAATGGTGTCCATGTGGCAACGCAGCGACTATCCATCCCTCGCCATGAAAATTGATACACAGGTCAAAAATGGCAACCTCTTGCATTTGATAGGGCGTTGCCCATTGGGAGGGTGGCAAATTTCCCTCTAGCGCCCCCTTGAAATGTTCAAAAACCCCTCTCCATAGGGGTTTTTTTGGAGTAGGAAGATGAAAATTGGTAAACATGTGGAAGTTGCCAAGACGAACAAAAAAGTCTCTGGCACCATTGGTCTACTCCAAACAGGAAGTCAGCCATTTTGATTTTAACGTGTCATTTTGGCCTGATTTCCACACATTGTATTTCAACAGACTCCAGACTCCTTACAGATCATCAAGAGACCATGCTGATCAAAAGTTGTGCTCTGCATGTCTGTAGGTCAATGGGCATGGCTGCTGTGGCGTCCCCATTTCTGATGCCTCACCATGCATATTCAAGCAGCTCTCTCTCCCTCATACTTCATCCAAACGGCTTCAAAATTCCTGTAAATGATAAGAGCCCTGCCCTGAAAGCCTCCATGTGCTCGTAGGCAATCTCGCTCATGGCGCCCACTTGTGAAAACAGGAAATGCCATCTTTTTCACTGACAAACACTAACCTCAAACTCCTGACCTGATAGAACTATATTTTATGGTCACGTGATGATCAAGTTGATGAATCTCCATAGTGACACACGTGTCCGGTCACGTTGCAGGGTTCCTGTGGCAACGACGGTGACTTTTCATCCTTCGCCACAAAACATCAACTTGGTATAGATCCTTCATGCATTGTCCGATTTGCTGGAAACTTCATGTGTGATGAGGGTCCATCCGCTATCCAATTTTTTTCAATGCACAGCTGCACCCGTTAGGATATCGCCACCACCCCCAACGTGCAGAGGGGTGCAAGGTCCCGTTCATCGCTGCTTGCGGACAATGTTCCAGACCTGCTGTATCCAGCAACTATAAATACCTGATCAACTTTCCCTTTATAGAGTCTCTCAAAGCATACAAGAGCCTCGAGGGATACAAAAGGACGCAATTTGGCTTTGTGATGAATAGGGCCTGTGTCCACAGGAAACTTTTTTTTTGTGCTGGCTGCGTCAGTTTTTAATGCAAATAATATGAAGTTTAGCACTGACAGCGCTCAACGTCCTCAACCACCAAAACGTCCTCAGCATACAGCAGGGCTATTCAATATTATCCTGCAAGGGCCGGTGTGGGAGCAGGCTTTCATTCCAACTCAGCACTTACACACCTGACACAGATAATCAACCCCCAGAGCCTTGGCTAAAGAGACTGATTAGTAGTATCAGGTGTGTAAGTGCTTGGTAGGAATGAAAGCATGCACCCACACCGGCCCTTGTTGAATAGCCCTAGCAAACAACTTTTTCCCACGGCGCTCTCGGCTGGAAATAGTTCAACTTTTGGAACACCGCCGGGGCGCGAATTTGCGAAAAGCAGGATGGTAGGGGAAGGTACTGCCTTTCTTGCCTCTTATTTGCTAGAAAAGCTCTTCTACGATTGGTTACTTGATCTGGCTGTTAACTCACGCGCAGAGCAGGCTGTCAGCTGCCACTCAAGCTGTCAGAAGCCAGTAAATGCATCACTCATCGCTGTGAGGTTTATAATAATAATAATGACAATAATAATAATATTGTTTTACTCATCGCACTCAACGTTTGAGCGGCCGGTTGGTCGTATTGAGTAGTGATGACAAATGGCTGATGAAAGCACTCATTCACGGATTGCATTTGCGACATCATGTAGGGGAGAGTGGGGTGATTTGTGCCGGGGGGAAGTAGTGCCACCCCTTGTTTCTAGAAAACCATAGAAGAAATTGGTCATGTGACCACATATTTTTGAAGAGCCACCCATTTTACTCATCCTTCAAAGAAGAGAGACACATGGCATGAGAGGTAAGCACATTTTAGCTCAAAAAACTGTCTTTTGCCTTTCTAAGTAAAATTTCTATGATCAAGGTTTTTTGATTGTTGTGTCTGAACAATTATAGACAATTTTGAAAACATTTCACACATGTTTTAGTGCTTTAGTACGCTACACAATGAGTCTATACAGTTTGCATGATGCTAGCTCTAAACTGCTGGATCATGCTAGTTTTTCAATATTGTGGGGCTGGGTTGATTTGTGCCGAAGGGCCTGGGTTAAGTTGTGGCACAACTCATCCCCACTTAAGATTATTTTCAACATATTATTTTATTGTAATTGTACGTAGTTGGCCAGATCTAGACCACCTAGACCTACATACCCACAGGGGATAAAATCAACACCCCCCCCAACCAACACACCCAGACCCACATAACCACACACCCACATCCACACACCTAGACCAACACATCCAGACCCAAACACCCACAAACCCAGACCCACAGACATACCCAAACCCTGACACCCGCACAACCAGACTCAAATACCCACACACCCAGAGACACACCGACACACCCACCCTTACAAATCCACACAATCACACACCAAGAACCCAGCAAAGAAGGGCCAAGAACAGCTGGAGGAGTGAGGAGATGGGCATGCCTCATTAGTGTTTGATTTACCTGCCATTTGTTTAATATAGCTTACACTGATGTCAGTTTTGAGTTTGCACTATGCAACTAAAGAGCAGTTTTATTCCGTTTTTAAGTGGCCTAAGTCACAATGGAATGTTCAGAAATAAATAATAAGGTCTCTTTATTCTTAAATGTTACATCATTGACAGACAGCGTTCTACATATGTCAACAGGCATCTCTTGCCAAAGTTTTTTGCCTGAAATGATTCACAAATATCATATATTGTGTATTTAAGTTTTTTGTGTTTTCCCAAATACTAGAAAATATGACTTATGCCAATAGTTTAATAGGGTGACAATATCTAAACAAACCTTAAATGAGTAATTTTGTATTGAATTTGTCTTGCTTTTATAAAGGATTACATTTTATGAGATTAAAATGTTCTGTTTTACTTCAATAATCTCTGGCACAATTTACCCCAACGTATTCTCCCCAAAGGCACAACTTACCCCGCACCGGGGGCAAGTTCTGCCACGAGACCACTTTTTTTTTCGAAAGCTATATTTCTGAAACAGTTTATTTCAGATCCAAAGTTATTGTTCCCAGGGATGCACCACATCCTGAAATATATGTACATACTTAAGTTGGAGGCATTACTGTCAGGGCCTCACTTTAAAGTCATTTTGAGTAAAAACTGGCACAACTCACCCCACTCTCCCCTAATGTGGAAGGGCCAACAGAAAACTGTCTGTTCTGTTCTCTAGCTAGCTGGCATTGGTTAATGTGTTTGGTTGTGAGTATTGTGCAGATAAATACCGATTCCATTAAAGTTATTTGTTTAAAATATCATCTGGCATGCTAGTTATCGTGGAACTCAGCTATGCTTGCCATCGCATGCTGAACGTGCCAGTAAACCTTCGAAATGGTTATAATATCAAAATTGATCAAATTCCACGTGTTGGCTATTAGCTAGCTTAAAAAAATTATTAATCCAGCACTCACGGATCAAAGTAAAGAAACTTTATTTCGGCACGGGCAGAAATACACGAACGTTTCAGCCTACTGGCTTTCTTCAGCGTGTTACACAGCAAGGCAGGAGGCGTTCTTTTGTAAACGTGGGCAGAGTATGACCCTTGAACCACCAACTTAGGTCATTTACAATATAAAGGAGCAAACACCAATTCATAAGCACAGAAAAACATATACAAACAAATAATAATAAAAAAATAATGAATAAATTAAAAAAAATATATATTCATACATATACACGTATACATACATACAAACATATTATCACAAAAAGCACCCCAAAAGCAATTCTTCATTAAGGCCTTTAGGCCATTCAGTTTGCAGTGTGTGTATCCAGTAGGCTTCCCTTTGAAGAAGGATTCTATCCCGGTCCCCCCCCTCTCTTTAAAGGCTGTACCGTTTCTATCCCCTGAAACCTTAAGGAACACACATCGTGACCTGCCTGGTTAAAATGACGTGCTACTGGGGACCTTTCCTCTTTATTTCTAATATTACTTTTATGTTCAGAAATCCTGATTTTCAGTTCTCTTTTCGTTTTTCCCACATAGCAGAGACCACAAGGACGTTTCAAAAGGTATACTACATGTGTTGTTCTGCAGGAAATTCGGCTCTTAATGTAATATTTTCTACCCGTGTGGGTATGTATAAACTCGTTTCCACGAATCATTGCATTGCAATGTACACAATTATGACAAGGAAAATTTCCTGTCGGAAGGTCTGTTAAAAAATGTTTGGGTGGCACATAACAATCAGCACGCACCAAAGAATCCCTCAGATTCCTAGGCCGTTTCTGTGCGAATATAGGCGGGTGTTTAAAGGCGTGTCCCACGCTGGGATCGCTTGATAAAATATGCCAGTGTTTTAGGACCGATTCTTTTATACCCTTAGAAATAGGGGAAAATGTGGTCGCCAACACTAATGTAGAATCTCTTGCTTTCGGAGGACTGGGGACCAACAAATTTGATCGATGTACATCCCTTACTCTTTGTAGGCAATTCTGTAATATTGTTTCGTCATAACCTTTGCTCCGAAAACGGTTTAATAATTCAGAAGCTTGTTCTTCAAAAGCCTCGTTTGTGTTGCAAATGCGTTTTACGCGTAACAGTTGGCTATAGGGGAGCCCCCTCTTCAAGCCAGGTGGATGATAGCTCGAAAACTCTAGATAATTATTACGATCTGTTTTTTTCCTAAACACTTTGGTGTATATCTGGTCAGATTTATGTACCCACACGTCAAGAAATGACACAGAGTCCCTACTTGATTCCAAGGAAAATTTTAGGGAGGACATTCTAGAGTTTATAAAAGTACTGAACCCTTCTAACTCTTCACTTGTTCCGGTGAAAATGAAGAATATGTCGTCTATAAAACGAAACCAGCATCTCAACAGATGCGAAAATGGATTATTTTGATACACGTGTTCTTCTTCAAATCTACCCATAAAGAGGTTTGCATAATTAGGTGAACAAGGGCTACGCATGCTTACGCCTTGACACTGCAAATAAAAAGAATTCTCAAATTTGAAATAATTTTTCTGTAGAGTAATATCCATCAATTCAACAAGAAACTCAGAAGGGGGCATTAGATCCTCCCTCTTGTTTAAATAATATAACAGCGCATCAAGACCCTCTTTGTGCGGCACATTCGTATACAGGCTATTGACATCCATGGTACAAAAAATGTCGGTATCCCGAATATTTTCAACAGACTGTACCTTGTTTAAGAAATCAGCAGTGTCCTTCAGGTACGAAGGTAAGGATGTTACCAAGGGTTTTATATGCATGTCCAAGAATTGAGACATAGGCTCAGTAAGAGATCCAGTGCCCGCGACAATGGGACGCCCAGGAACAGGTTCAACACAGCTCTTATGTATTTTGGGAAGTGTATAAAATACAGGGCGTATGGGGTGTTCTTGAACCATAAAATCACATTCCTTCTTAGATATCAACTGATCCTCCTCAGCCTTATTCAAAAACGACTTGATCTCAAGAGCAAACTTTAAGGTCGGATCACAACTCAAAGGTGTATAAAATAAGTCATTGCTTAACTGTCTTAATATTTCATTTTTGTACGCTTCTTTATTTTGTAGGACCACAGCCCCTCCCTTGTCCGCATTTTTAATGACTATAGAATCATCTTTTGACAGTGACACAAGCGCATTACTTTCTTCAGTTGATAAATTAGAATAGTAAACCCCCTTCTTGCGAGATAAAGTGGTGACATCCTGGTCCACCAACCTACAAAATGTTGCCACCGACGAATTAAACACAGGTGGAATAAACGTACTCTTGGGTTTACATGCAGGCCCACTTTTTATTACACCAGAAGGTTCTTCTGACGCAGTATCAGGAGGAAGAATAGAAGGAACCTGAGACTCACCATTAGGCCTTCTATCAAAAAAAGCTCTCAACTTAACTGTTCGAAAGAACTTAAAGAGTTCCACTCTCGTTTTAAACGAATCCGCTCGTTTGAATGGACAAAACGACAAACCCTTTGAGAGGAGCGCAGTCTCGTTATCAGTTAGAAGTCTGTTAGACAAATTAATTATGTTTGATACCTCCGGTTGGTGCCTCGCCTCGTTCCTCCGGCACGCTCGCTGCCTCTTGCCTCCCCTCCTTGTCGGCCGTCTCTTCCGTAGGACCTGGTGTAAATCCTGTCCCGTCCGCCCAAAAAAGGCCGAGAGTCACCACCTTGGTTGGAACGGCCTTCGTGGCTGGATTCATCCGTTGATAGATCGCTAGAGGAGATAATCCCTTCACGTCTCGGTGTGCGCCGGTATGGTGCGTCTTTCGACAGCCACGGATAAACGCGCCCATTCTTATAGTCCAAAGTGTCCCTCCGGTATTTCCTAATTTTAATCTCAGAGATTTCTTTCCCATAAGTAGTGATCAAAGCCGAACAGTGTTCATCCATGTCTTTCAGCTGTTGAGAAGTCAACACTGTCTTCATCTCGTCCTTCAATGCGGTGATTTCCGAGCGGGTCTTAATATTAGAAATAAAGAGGAAAGTCCCCAGTAGCACGTCATTTTAACCAGGCAGGTCACGATGTGTGTTCCTTAAGGTTTCAGGGGATAGAAACGGTACAGCCTTTAAAGAGAGGGGGGGACCGGGATAGAATCCTTCTTCAAAGGGAAGCCTACTGGATACACACACTGCAAACTGAATGGCCTAAAGGCCTTAATGAAGAATTGCTTTTGGGGTGCTTTTTGTGATGTTTGTATGTATGTATACGTGTATATGTATGAATATATATATATTTTTTAATTTATTCATTATTTTTTTATTATTATTTGTTTGTATATGTTTTTCTGTGCTTATGAATTGGTGTTTGCTCCTTTATATTGTAAATGACCTAAGTTGGTGGTTCAAGGGTCATACTCTGCCCACGTTTACAAAAGAACGCCTCCTGCCTTGCTGTGTAACACGCTGAAGAAAGCCAGTAGGCTGAAACGTTCGTGTATTTCTGCCCGTGCCGAAATAAAGTTTCTTTACTTTGATCCGTGAGTGCTGGATTAATAATTTTTTTGGCTATATGTCTGCCCTGACCGTGCACCCGATAAGAGACATCGTTACTTTTTTTAGAGTGCTCGCATTTTCAATTTATTCGGCTATTAGCTAGCTAGCATGATTACAAACACTCCTACCAAATTAGCTTGCTAGCCAGGACAGCTAAAACCCGTCTCTCCGCAGCAATACCCATTTCAGAATGAGTCCGATTTGCAGCCAACATTGCCTGCTACTCGCCATTGATCATTCGCGATGAGAATGTTAATGCATCACATTGCTCTCTCAAATAATGCTTGAAAGACGCATATGCCACTTAGCTAACATTATGATAACGTTGACAAATATTTTCAATAGATCGCTCAAAAATGTAAACGAGCATTAAGGTTAGATGCTGAACGAGAGTGGCTGAGTAGCCAGCAAGTTAACGTTTTCGTTCGCTTTGCATTGAGTATATCGTCGGCCTGCTGATAAAACCTTTTATCTTCAAAATGATAAACTTTATAGGAGAGCATAAAAAATGTTTAAGTTTGCATGTAAGAATGCAGTTGAGCTGTGTTCGGGTAGGATGGCTATTTTTCTTCCAAGAATGTATCCAATCAATAAAATTTTGTATTTTGCAATGTCGTGGACATACGAGTTAATGTTTCTTATCAAATTTGAGATACAAGGTTTTATCAGCAGGCCGACGATATGTAGCCTGATCTGATTTCTGCTTGAAGCACCAATGGAGCCTCAGTTAGCTAACATGAGCTGGCTAAATGCGTGAATGCAGTGTAGCCATGATGCTTAGCAAACATTATCGCCGTCCCCAACGTTTTCAATCCATTGTCTTCTGTTAAAGGTGGCAGGAAGATTGAGATAATGAATGCGCGGTCGAGAAAATGAGCAAAATGTTCTCTTTATTGTATAGTACTGATCAGGCCTGGAGCTAGAACATGGAATTGGGGGGGGGGGGCACAGGCACGTCCCTTTATGACAAGAATTAGTCCTGGCAAGTTCTCAATCATTTTCCTTTATTGACGCGTTTTCTAATTATCGTAACTGGCATCTCAAGACACGGTTTCTCTCCATATGCGATCTAACAGCGAGGAAATCATGGGCTAAATTCAGTACAGTGGCGGAATAATAATTGAACTGATAATTGGGGTACACAAAACATCCGTTTAAAACAAATATTAGCGCTGACCTGTTCTCAGTCATTTTCATGATAAACAAAAGGTTCATTCCGAGAGCACTCCACACTTAACAGGTGCTGCTTGTTCTCCACGATTAGGTAAGATGACAATCATTTATCTGGACGTGTATTTGCTGCATTTACATAACATGAGTGGCGAGAACAGGCCGTTCAGCCCAACAAGGCTTGCCAGTTTCTTTTAACTATTGTGAATATATCACTTCAGATACTCAATGACTCAATGGTATCTGGCTTTAAGTCAAGCCTGCTCTTGAAAATTGCCAAGGTTTCTGCCTCAACAATATGGTCAGCAAGCTGTTCCACATCGAAATTACTCTTTTGGTGAAAAAATATTTCCTAATATCAGTGCTAAATTTACCCTTGGTCAACTTCCATTTGTGACTACGAGTTCTACTAACAGAACTTGGCTGAAGGAATCCTAGATAATTCACTTTGTTAATCCCTTTAACGTATTTATAGACCTCAATCAGATCACCCCTAAATCTTCTTTTCCTAAGACTAAAAAGATTAAGGATCTTCAGCCTGTTCTCATAGCTTTCATCTTTTATGCTCGGAATCAGCTTAGTTGCTCTTCTCTGAACCTTTTCTAGAGCCTCTATATCTTTCTTAAAGTAATGTCCCCAGAACTGTGTGGTCTGATGAATGTGTTGTACAAGAGAAGTATCACCTCCTTGGATTTGTACTCAATACTTTTGGCAATATATCCCAGCATCCGATTGGGTTTTTTAACTGCTACGGCACAATGGCTAGAACCTGTGAGGGTTTGGCCAACAATCACTCCCAGATCTTTTTCATGTGGAGCACATTCCAGTTTTAAACCTCCCATGAATTAATCCTGTCTAATATTTTTATTACCTACATGTACAACTTTACATTTTGCTACATTAAATTTCATTTGCCACATTTCTGCCCAATTTTGGATTTTAACCAAATCATCCTGAATCACTTTAGTGGAGTCTAAACTATTAGCCAAACCACCCAATTTAGTATCATCTGCAAATTTAACTAATTTGCTCTCAATATTCCTATCAAGGTCATTAATGTAGATGAGGAACAGCAGGGGTCCCAACACCGATCCCTGGGGGACGCCACTCCCCACCATACCTAGCTCAGATGAGATGCCACTGACCACCACTCTTTGTGTTCTGTCCTGTAACCAGTTTTGAATCCACTCCAGAATACCTCCTCTAACTCCAATGGAGCTCATTTTAAAAATTGGTCTCTTATGCGGTACTGTATCAAATGCTTTCTGAAAATCCAAGTAAATGATGTCATAAGCCCTGCTCTGATCATAAGTCTTGGTGGCCTCTTCAAAAAATTCCAGGAGGTTTGTCAGGCCTGACCTTCCCTTATGGAAACCATGTTGGGTATCCCTCAAGATATTATTACGTACAAGAAATAATTCCAGCTCGTCTTTTATGATAGATTACGATAGATTCCAGTATTTTTCATGCAATGCAAGTTAAACTGATTGGCCTATAATTTCCTGGCTCAGTACGGTCCCCTTTCTTATATATTGGTATTATATTGCCCTGTTTCCAATCATTTGGTATTTCTCCAGTTTCTAAAGACTGTCTGAAAATAGCGGAGAGCGGTTTAAAGATGATCTCACTAACTTCCCTGAGCACTCTAGGATACAAGCCATCAGGACCCGCCACCTTATTTGCCTTAAGTTTATGCAACTTGTCTAATACTTCACTATCCCTAACCTCAATTTCCGCAAAATTGAGCGTTGGACATGCCCTCTGGCCGAATAAAAACTCGCTCCGAGGTAAAATTCTCAACAAAATAACTGTTTATGGTTTTCCAAATATCCTATGGGCGTAGAAACCGGCCCGGCAGACCCGGCGATCAGCAGACCAATATTTTCCCCAATACGCCCCTCCCCCTCCCCTCTCCCTCATGTCATATCAACTTAGACCATCTCGCCGATCCCGGCTGCTTATCACCTCGCACTGCCGCGAGACCAGTGTTATTAGTATTCGTCAGCGATACTGCACACTCTCATAAATTATGATCCAGTGCAAAAAACTTTCTTATTTATTATACGTTCTTAATTTACGCACGATTTTAGCATTACAGGGCTTTTGTGGGAGACCTCACATGCTTGTGTAATGCATACAATTTGCATCGAGAGCGTTGGATTACTCATTTATTTAGACAGTTTTGCCCCAGAGATAAGGACTATGCTTGAAGGCCTGTCAGTTTCTTGGGGATCACCTAAAATTGCTAAACTGCCATCATCACATTGCAACAGACAATCACAGAATGCAATGTTATTTTTATTCGAATGTAATGGATTATTTACCAGACATAAGCAGCGCAAACTCTTGTTGTCCCCATATTTGCATTTAACTGCTTGATCTGGATGCACTTCGTTGTATGAAGAGCTCCCTTTCAATTTTTTTTATTTTAATTTTTTATTGATTTTTTAACGACAAATCCTCCACCAAACGCTGATTGGCATCTGTAATTGCCGTATGCCACTCAGATCTTTTCAAATTTCTTGCCATCACGGAAGCGCACAGAAAACTGAATGCTTTGGAGGCACGCCGTGCTTTTAGAAGGGTCACGTGTCCGAAAGAAATGATTTTTTTACGCGACCCCAAGCTTGGTGGAGGGCGCGAATGAGATGGGCTTGTGTGCGCAAGCAGTGTATTCTAAGTGCGTCTAAGAAAGCTCACGGAATCCCATCTCTTTTCATTAACTAGGTTAAAAACTAATTGTTGCTAACAGGTTTTAAACAGTTCATCCTGAACTGTGTTTGTGGGTATTCACCTTCCGAGTTCATACAGTTATCATCAGGTGCACGCCCTGGTTTGTGCCCCTACATTCCCGGTAAGATTTCAATCTGCACAATATTAATGCAGCTTGTGTCCTGCTTGTGTTGTTACTTCTAGAGCAAGGGGTTAGTTACCTGCGTGCGTATTGCATGTCCAAATATGATATCTGAATTAGCCTATGACGGGATTTACCCGTTCTTGGTAATCTTGTGTCAGTGTTTTATTATTTTTTTCTTAGATAGGTTGCCTAATTGCATTATATGGAATTAAATAAATAAGGTAAATCAGATAAATCAGTAAATGTAAAAAAGCAAGGGACAAAAAGAACATAATGAAACTGACAGTCAGTTTCTATAGGTGGATAACCCTGACACCATTACTCTGGACGTCACCTTTTTTTATATATCTCAATTTATAAGGTATTTTATAAGCCTCCCATTAATTGCTTGAACACTGTCTCAATGGTTTATATCAAGTTCATGGATGAAATGCTTCAAACTGCTAATGCTGGAAAGTGTATACTATAGACCACAGACTGAACTAATCTGCTGTTGTGAACTTCACTAGAAATACCACCCAAAAATTGGAACTTTTGTGGGTAAAGATGAGTCTCGATGCTACCACAGCAAACCAAATCAATCCCCAGTTTCAAAAAATTTTCTAATGATGGAAGGGGGGACACCCCCCTTCCATACCATCCCCCCAGCGCCGTCTGCCAGACCAATATGAATTTGCTTCCTACGCCCCTGTTACAGAGCCATATTTATGGGAAAATCACAACCAACTTTGCTCCAATCACAAAACATGGGTCGTACACTGATTATCTCCTAAGTTTTTTCTTTCCCCTATTGGTTGGCAAGCTCTCTATGGGATTCTCTGGAAAATATTGGTGGCGCACAGAAGTATTGGTCTCATAAAAAATGAAAGAAAATACACTAAAAAGGAGAGGAAAATTACAGTCAGGAAAGGAAAAATACAGTCAAAGGAATAGGATACAAGTAGATATATAAATGATTCAACTGATTATGTTTTCAGTTACAACCAAACAGAAGCCCGCTTACTAATCAAATCTTCAGAAGCCCGCTGCTTTTGTGTGTGAGCTGCTCATGCATGTGTGAATTGAATTGCTTGTATGTGTGTATGTGTGTGTGCGTGTGTCTGTGTGCACTGCCCATGCATGTGTAAACTGCGTGTATGTGTGTGTATGTGCATGTGTCTGTGTGCACTGCTCATGAGTGTGTGAACTGCTTGTATGTGTGTGTGTTTTATGTGTATGTGTGTGTGTGTGTGTGTGTGTACGTGTCTGTGTGTGTGTTTGTGTTACTGCTTCTTACATAATCTGGTTATTGATTTACTGATGAATATGATGAGAAATATTGAAATATAATCCTCAACACATCCTTTCAAAGAATGCAGTGTCCCAAGTTTTTTTGAAACAGCGTTGTACAGTATTGTGCTTCACTGTGGCATGCTTTACTATTCTGGACTGTGTTGCACTATCACGCTGCACTTCACTATGACACATTTGTCATGCTGTACTGCACTATATCATGCCATGCTCAGAGAGAGAGGGATGCTGGTAGCCACTGCATCATCACCATGAGCTCTGGAACCACCACCATTCAGGACCCACGCAACCAGCAGGCCTGTCGCACCTTCACTTTCGACTACACCTACTGGTCCCACAGTGGCTTCACCAGGAACAAGGATGGCCTCTACATGCCTGAGGAGCCTACCAGCCGCTACGCAGACCAGGTGGGGAAGCTCTGTCGGATTACCTAACTGGATGTATGAACATCCAGGTCAGGCAGTTTGTGAAAAATACAACACTGCTCAAAAAGTAGAAGTCTTCTCCTGTATGTTGTTACAATCACCTGGATTTGCTGTATTGTATAATTCTACAAGTGAAACTGAATGGTGAAATCAGCTGGCAGAGTTCTTGGGTGAAAGAAACTCAAAGCAGGACTTTCTTTATTTGCCATTTTACTCCTGAATGCTATACCTAAAGTGGTGTATTTTCACTGACTACTGCTTTATGGCTAGTTTTGCACAGTTTTTGTTCTGCTTTGTCTCGCCACAGAAAATATAGAATCTTGCATGACAATCTGTTGTCAAGGGACAAGCAAAGCAGATATGTTGGGAGTCCTGAGGGGAAAAAAAAGTTGCTGCCGCGGGGAGGATTCACAGAGAAAATGCAGCTGTTTCTCTCATCTCTGAAACATGACCGTACGCATAAAGATGTAACGCTAAACCATTTTCCAATAAGCTATTGAAGTGTTTTAATGCAGTTTATAAGCTAAGCTAAACCTAATATTGATGCTGATTTTGTCGACACAGGATTAACCTTTGCCAATACCCCGCAAAACAAGTAGTGCTCAGTTTGCAGCGAAGAGCTAACATTATGGGTATCATTAACAAGGCTCAAAGTAGCTCCACACTTCATTGGTAGAATTCCGAGGGCCCTGACATTTAAAACGAGGCACTGAGAACTTTGAAAATGCACAGGTAGTTTATTAAAAAAGACTGTTCATGCAGACAGTACCTCGAGGTAGTTTCCCGTCGCCGCCATCTTGAAAGTCACGATAAGTCGATTGACGTGCACGAGTGAATAGGTAGGATAGATTGCAACCTATTCTTTCGTGCTCGTCAATAGAAAATTTTTAATTCTTGCCATCTGTGAAAATGATCTTTCTCCTTCACAGTTTGTGACCGGCAGCGTCAAAAAAATACGTAGGGCTACAAACACATTGGGGAAAGTTGACTGCAGACCATGTTTCAAGAGCACCTGCAGCAGTTTTTGAGGAGGCTTATCCTGTTCTCTCTGGACAAAGCATTTGAACTGGGTGATTTCATCTGCCAGGTTCTGATGTAAATCAGAAGGGTATGAGGCACAGAGTGCATCAGCCTGTTTACGAACAGTGGGCAAATCCTCAGATTCCATGTTCAGTAGAATCCCAAACCTGTCATTAATGTTCCTGTATGCCTCCATTCTGTGGTCTAAACGGCTGCTTAGCTTGTCAATGATGACATTGAACGTTTCTACCTGGTATCGCTCCCGGCCTTTCAGTTTTACTTCATGCTCTGTAGATTCGTCTGAAAGTGCTTTGCGCCTCTTGGCCCTCTGCAGTTCATCTCGATATGACTAGCACACACCAGGAACACTCTTTGCAGCTCTTTCAAAATGGTCAAATTGGTCTCGCAGTGATATGACCCATGATCTCAAAGACTCTAACAGATGAACAGCAGTCATCAGATCCATGTCTGCCTTTTGTCATGCTTCACTTGTCACTTTGAATCTGCTTAAGACACAGTTCCAAAACTGTGTCATAAATGACATATCAAGACTGCCTAATTTTGAGCACAGTGCTGCTGCTTCATTGCATGTGTCGCATTTTACTCCCATATCAGATGAAATGCTCTTAAGTATATCCCTTATTTGTGTATAATTCCCACAAAGTGCCCTAGATGCATCTGCACCGCAACTCCAACGTGTTGATGACAGTGATTTCAATGTCATGTCTACCTTGATGTCTGCATTATTGAAGAATCTGTTCCATCTATGAGTGGAACCTGCACAAAAGGCAAATATGGACTGCATGAGGTCAAAGAAATGACTTGCATCTTGACAGCTGCCTTCTATACTGTTGACACCCACCAAATTGAGAGAATGTGCTGCGCAGGGTATGTAATGGATTACTGGGTTCTTGTTCTTCAAGTGAGCCTGCAGCCCGCTATAACGTCCCTCCATATTACTTGCATTGTCATAAGCCTGGCCTCGGCAATTTGCGAGATCCAGGCCTAAACTGTCGAGTATAGCCATTACAGTATTTGCCAGACTCTCCCCTGTGTGACTCTCAATTGGCTCAAAGCCAACAAATCGCTCAATTATTTTTCCCTCTTCGTTCACAAATCTAAAAACGAAGGTCAGTTGGTCAGTATGTGACAGATCGGGAGTGGAGTCCACAATCACAGAAAAGTTCTTTGCATGCTGTATCTCTGCAGCTATGGTAGCTTTCACTTTGTCGCCCATTTGCTGAATCAACTCCTCATATATAGTGGATGAAAGATAGGATGTTCTACCCCTACCCTTCTGTCCATACTTATTCATGTGTTCCGCAAGGAAAGGATCAAACTGAGAAATGACCTCTACAATGCCAAGAAAGTTACCATTGTGTGGTGATCCAAGTACTTCATCATCGCCACGGAAAGGCAACCCTCTTTCACTTAAAAACTGAATGACAGCCACGACACACCTCAGCACCTCCCGCCAGTACCGCTTCTCTCCCTCCAGCTGTTGCACTAGTTGAGCGTTCACAGTCCCGCTGCCGGCGATAACGGACAATCGCCGAAGCAATGCTAGCATGCAACTACAGTGCTCTGTGCTTTTCTCGTGATCCCGCACACGTTCAGGGTGTTTCCAGTCAGAGAAACCACTAACAAACTGATTTTTCTTTGTTGAAAAGAGCATGCAGGCAAAGCAAAAAATATTACCTGTGGATGGTGAATATGTGATCCAGTCACGGGAAACTTTTTCCCCATTTGGTAGATGACAGTACAGCAGATCATTAGTGAGGGAGCGCACTTTACCGCCCAAGCCGCCATCACGAGTTGAGGCTGGGTATTTGCTCCTTCTGTTATGAAAGGCAGCAGGTCCACAATCAATAAGGACAGCGCGGGCATTTTCACTTATTTCACCCCACAACACCGGGTCCGACACCTGGTACATCCACTGTGAGCTGCTGGTGCTGTGACTGCTAGCCAAAGGTTGTGGTGCGCTGCTAACAGCATCTTCCTCCGGCTCCGGTCCGGCCGGGTCAGACACCAGAGAGCTGCCAGTGCCTTGAGTGCAGCTAGCTACTGCTTGTGGTGCGCTGCTAACGGCATCTTCCTCTGGCTCCGGGTTAGCTTGCACACAATTCTCCGCCGCAACTTCGTCATCTTGATCCTCCTGGCTCCGTTTGACGAAGAAAGTTTGGATGGATGGCACACTTCTTAAAAAAGTTGCCTCCATCTCCTCCTTTTCTCTTTTTGGTTTGCGTTTACTACAACTGCTTCTTTCACTCATCTTGAACTAGGCTACTGCTTTCCCACGGTCCAGTCCACTCAGCGCTGTGTCATTTGAGGGCAGAGGCGGAGCTGGCTGTTACCATGGTTTCCACACTTGCACTTGACCAAGTAAATAATTCTTTTTAGGTAAAAAAAAAAAAAAAAATCTGCGTGATTTTTATTGGTTATACATGGTGTCATTTGAAATATGAATAGGAATTATTTAAAGGGAAAACTATTTTGTTTTCTCTCTACTTTTAGCTGGGCCCCAGGTGCGCGTGGGCCCCTGGGCCTGTGCCCATAATGCCCATTGGATAATCCGGCCTTGACTTTAGTGGACTCTAAACTATTTGCCAAACCTCCCAATTTAGTATCATCTGCAAATTTAACTAATTTGCTCTCAATATTCCTATCAAGGTCAATAATGTAGATGAGGAACAACAAGGGTCCCAACACCAATCCCTGAGGGACTCCAGTCCCCACCATACCTAGCTCAGATGAGACTCCACTGACCACCACTCTTTGTGTTCTCTCCTGTAACCAGTTTCGAATCCACTCCAGAATACATCCTGTAACTCCAACGGAGCTCATTTTAAAAATTAGTCTCTATGCGGTACTGTATCAAATGCTTTCTGAAAATCCAAGTATATGATGTCATAAGCCCTGCTCTGATCATAAATCTTGGTGGCCTCTACAAAGAATTCCAGAAGGTTTGTCAGGCATGACCTTCCCTTACGGAAACCATGTTGGCTATCCCTCAAGATAATATTACGTTCAAGAAATAATTCCAGCTCGTCTTTTGTGATAGATTCCAGTATTTTGCATGCAATGCAAGTTAAACTGACTGACCTGTAATTTCCTGGCTCAGTACGGTCCCCTTTCTTATATATTGGTATTATATTGCCCTGCTTCCAGTCATTTGGTATTTCTCCAGTTTCTAAAGACCGTCTGAAGATAGCTGAGAGCGGTTTGGAGATGATCTCACTAACTTCCCTGAGCACTCTAGGATATAAGCTACCAGGACCCGCCGCCTTATCTGCCTTTAGTTTATGCACCTTGTCTAACACTTCATTATCCATAACCTCAATTTCTGCTAAATAATCTTGAGCATTGGACATGCCCTCTGGCCGAATAAAAACCCGCTCCAAGGTAAAATTCTCAACAAAGTAACTGTTTAAGGTATCCGCAATATCCTTGTTATCATATAGCAGCGATCCATCTTTATTCTTTATGCACTTAACCTCCTCTTTGACTTTCCTTTTTCTGCTACAGTACTGAAAGAAGCGCTTGGGATTAGTTTTTGCCCCTTCTGCAATTTGCCTTTCATACAGTCTTCTGGCATTCCTCGGCTCTTTTTTGACCACAGCCCGCATTTTACAGTATTCAGCCTTAGTATTCTCATTGTTATCCTTTATGTGCATCTTATAAAGATTTCTCTTTTCCCTCAAATTCCTACGAACAGCAGTGGTCATCCACTGAGGATTATGCTTTTTCATCTTACTTTTGGACACCTTTGGAATGAATTCGCATTGCGAATCAAGTAAAACCCCCTTAAATCTTTCCCACATCTCATTTACAGACTCACAGTCCAGGAGCATCTCCCATTTTTTAATTTCTTGATAGCATACTCCTATGTTTAGACTTGTCTCGTGTTTCCCTATGAGCCTGACCCAGATATCTTCACAGGGCAAAGAATGTTCAATTTCAGGAATTTCCTGCACATTTATGTTTTTGTTCACATAGAGTGCTACACCCCCCTCCTCGCCTATTACATCTATCCTTCCTAAAGAGCTTAGAACCTCCTACATAATATTCATCTCCATCCTCTTCACTAAGCCATGTCTCTGTAATCCCAACTATGTCTTAGCCCTCACCAATCATAACGGCCTCAAGTTCTGGAAATTTATTTTTTATGCTTCCTGCATTTAAATAAAAACATTTCAGGTTATTACGAATGCTCTTCCCCTTCGATTTCCCATATGCCTGATGCTCCAAGCCCCCCACTACGCTTTGTTGCTTTAAAAGTATATCATCAATAGTGCATGTAACGCTGTAAGCATCCATCAGGGCAGTCTGCATTTCCCTCTATATAACACTCTCTAACCTCCCTGCTCCCCAAGTCCCTAGTTTAAATAACCCTGTGCCACCCTCAACATACGCTGACCCAGTGCAAAGGTACCCCTCTGGTTCAGGTGTAGCCCGTCCGGCTTGTACAGGTCACCCCTGTCCCAGAAGTTGTTCCAGTGCTCCATAAACCTGTACCCTTCTTTCCTACACCAGGTTCGTATCCACGTGTTAAACCTTCCCTCTGCTTGCACATGGTACCGGTAGAATCCCAGAGAAAACTACCGCGAAGGATCTGCTCCTAAGCTTCTCAGCTAAATCCACAAATTTGTCTTGCAGAACCTCAAACCTACCCTTACCTATGTCATTTGTCCCAACATGGACCATGACCCTCTCCGCTCTGGCCAGGAGCTTGTCCGCATCCTCCAGGATGTCTCCTACCTGGGCACCAGGCAGGCAACGCACTGTACGAGACTCCTTGTCGCGCGAACAGACTAAACTGTTTATTCCTCTTATGATTGAGTCCCCCCCATCACTAACTTCCTTTTCTGAGGGGAAGAGGCCTACAGGGTGCCCTGATGCTCATCAATTCCCCCACTCTCAGGGTCAGGGGCCAAGTCGAGTTCCTGCACGGGCCGGAATCGATTGGAAACCTCAACCACTGAGGGGCCTGTCACTGTACGGCGTGCACACCCTTTCCTGCACCGACGTCCTACAGTCACCCAAATTTCTCTCCCTGCCTGCTCTGGGGTCTCTGCACAACCCTGCTTTGGCGTACACACCATTTCTCTAAACGACATACTACTCAGTTCCTCTAGGAACTCTACTGATTGCGAACTATGTTGTGCCGCCAACTGGCCCTGAAGATCAAGGATCTTGCTCTCAAGATGCTCAATTAGCTGGCACCGGTGGCAAACAAACCCACCCTGGAAATCTCTTTCCAGAAGTTTGATCATTCTGCAACCGTCACATAGATTTGGCCACATTTTGAACACCCTACCTAATGACCTCGATCACTCTAGATAACAAAGAACTTTATTATTGCTAAGACAGAAGCTCAGGAACCACAATGTGTTTACCTGAGAAGCCCTAAGCAGCAGTCACAATAGAAACCGTGGGGAAACAATGTAAATGGATAATAAGGCTCTTTTAGCAGGGGCTTAGTTTCAGTTAAAAAAATAAAATACCAAATTGAGACAAACTCGATATGTAATAAGCATTCAGATGGCTGACTTGATTTTATATAGTCCCAGAACTATTAATATACTAGTCTAAAAATATCACAGGGCTTAGCTCAGAATCCAGATAATCACAGACTGGCTTCCCTAGATTCTGTTCTGAGATGAGAGCCTCCAATACCCAGCTAAGTGATGAAGATAAAATACCAATAACCAATACACAATATCAGCGATAGCTTACTAGCTAGTCTCGGGCAGCTACAATGCCCAGGAGAAACTGGGGGGGGTGGGGGGCGGCAAGCACTCCGGTAAACCTTACCGTTTAAAATTCCAACCTAGCCGAATGGACGACACAAGTAACTGTTGCCCTACTCATTAAATACCAAGTCTCACATCCCAACTCAGAAATTCAAACAGTAACTATCCAGCTAGCCAGCCACAAATACAACTAAAGGTAAAGAAAAAAAGAGTAAAGCCCCGGTTCCCTTTAATTCAAACGGACCGAATAAACAAGTCGTTTACTACGTGAGCTAACTCGGTATCCCCCCAACAAGCTGTCGCTAAGCACTCAAACAAGCAACTAAACTTTAACCAGCTGATCAAGGCACCGCAATTGGAGGAAAATACAGAAATAACGTAATTTGCAATGTGTTTAATCAGAAGAGCTCTTCGGTAAAAATGAGATGCAAAAAAGACTAAAGCCCTGATTAGCTTTAATATTTAAATCTAGCTTGGCAATGTGTTTATGCGGTAAAAGAAAGACCGAAGAGGACTAAAAACCCCAGTGAACGTCAATATTTATTGGCTAGAAGAATGTATGAAATGCAAGCGACCAAGTATGAAACCAACCCAGGTTATAGTTAGATATCCAGGTAATTCAACAATATTCTTAGCAATGAGAAGCCTGCTGAAGTTTGTTAGCTAAATCAGCTACAGAAAACCCAGGCGAGAGTAGCACAGTCCTTGAAAACAACTCCGTTTACTTTGTATTTCATACAATTTACTTAGTTAGCTAATAATTTAGCGTTTAAGTTTATTTTATTTTACTTTACTTTGCTCCCAGGAGACCGAAACCCCAAAAAAAACCCCCGTCGCCTTTGTTTGACTAGATTAGCGACTTAATTTGGCTGTTTGCTAACCGAGTTGTTACAAGGGGGAAAAAGGGGAAGGTACTCCCTGCCCCTGATGCGACAAGGGTTATACCTCGGGAGCAAATTGTCTTACCTCTTATAATGTTTGAGCTTTTACACACAAATTATTTTCAGAAAAACCTATTTACACAAGAGTAAACAAGAGTAAATCTTCGCTACAATCCCAGCACGCCTTTCTCTGTCTCAACTCAAGCAGAATGATCACCAATGAACAGTGCTACAGCGCAGCCAAGAGGTCGGAAACAGGAACAGCAATCTGTCCTTTTTCACCCCCATCTATCCAGTCATGTCTGACTAAAATAGTTATTTATAGGAAAAAAGCAATAAGATATTATGCATAAAAATGCAATAAGTACATAAAATCAAAGACCTATATCTGTCCATATACAGTATTAATCTGTCATTTTACAGAACTGTTATGTTTTAAAATTTTCATTGGACAGTGGTAAAACAACCATGGCACATCAATAATGGCTAAATTTAAGGTCAATCTCTGTAAAATATGCTATTAAATAGTGTTTTTATGAACCTGCCCCATAGTTATTTCTTGTACATTTGAGGCTTCTCCAAGTAAAAAACATTGTATAAACATTGAAGTACTTGGAATTTAAATGCAAATTCCTGCACATTTACAGAATTACTCATTTTAGAGAATTGTAATGTCAATACATTTTCGTTGGACAATGAAAAACTAAGCATTTTATCTCAAATACATGAAAAGCTATATTCAAACAACTTCTACGCAGTTATGGAATTCCCCTATAATATCCATATGATTCCCAATGAAAACATGGGATTTACTATGTTCAAAACAAGCAAGCAATGAACAAAGATGTAGTAAGTACCTTGAATGAAACAGTCATTTTAGTGAATTGTGAACAAATATTTATTGTTAAAAATAGGACTAAGGGTCCTGTAGCTTACTGGCAAGTAATCTTATAGTGATGATACAAGTTATGAAAATTTCATGTGAAGTTTGACATTCGAATCATTGAAAGTCAATGTCTAGGTCACTAAATAAAAGTTCACATATATTTATAAGACCTCCTGTTATACATAATCCTATGCTCTGAATCAGTTTTGGTGATACAAGTAATTGAAAATTCAATATGTCAATTGTGAACTTTAAAGGTCACAGAAGGTAAAGTATAGGTCAGTAAATGGACTTCATATATGACTTTCTAAACACAAACCTTGGCTCAATCTGGGACCATTTTAGTGATAGAAGTCATTGTAATTTCACTGTCGAGTTTGACTCTCAAAGGTCACTGAAAGTCAAGATGAATGTCAAACCAAATGAAAGTTCCTATGTGACTTCCTAGATGTCAGTATCACAAACCTAGGCTCCATCTGTGATCATTTTAGTGATACAAGTCACTGAATCTTCCCAAGGTCACATTTGACCTTCGAAGGTCAATATGAGGGTCACCAAATGAAAGCTCATATATGACTTCCTATATGTCTCTAATACAAACCTAGGCTCCATCTGTGACCATTTTGGCAATACAAGTCATTGTAATTGTATTATGTCAAGTTTGACCTTCAAAGGTCACCAACAGTCAAGTTGAATGTCACCAAATGAAAGTTCATGTGTGACTTCCTTCAAGTCTGTGATACAAACTATCGGTGACCTTTTTAGTGATAGAAGTCATAGAATTTTCACTCGGTCAAGTTTGACCTTCAAAGGTCAATATGAAGGTCACCAAATGAAAGTTCATATTTAACTTCCTATATGTCTCCAATACAAACCTACGCTATCTGTAACGATTTTGCTGATATAAGTCATTGAAATTTCACTGTAAAGTTTGGCTGTTGAAGATCACCGAAGGTCAAGTTCAAGGTCTGCAAATTAAACTTCATACATGACTTCCTCTATGCTCAAAATACAAACCTAAGCTCTATCTACAATAGTTTTGGTGATAGAAGTCATTGAAATTTTGCTATGTGAAGTTTGACCTTCAAAGGTCACCCAAGGTCAAGTTTAAGGGCACCAAAAGAAATTTCATATATGACTTCCTATAAGTATAGAATACACATACGTTCCCAATCTTCAATATTTTCAAGCCCAGAAGCCTTTGAAAATTGTAACATTTTGCTTTGACCTCAAGTTTGACCTTTCAAGGTCATCTGAGGTCAATTTTAACACAACCAATATATAGGTCATGTATGACTTCCTATATGTTGATAATGCAAACTTAATCTCTATCTGCAACCATTTTGCTTCCACAGGCCATTTTGCCCATTCTCCGTAAGGCCCAATGTTAAAGTACAGCGCCCCCACTAGACCCACTTCCGTCGATTCAGTCAAAATGGCACTCGCACTGTACATAAATTGTATCAAGATGAGTTGATTGCCAGATTTAAAAAAAAAAATCCAACAGTTTTTGAGAAATAATTTGAATTTTCTCAGTCCTATCTTTTAACATTGTTAATATTTTCCTTGACCTCAAGTTTGACCTTTCAAGGTCATCTGAGGTCAACTTTAATATAGCCAATGTATAGGTCATATATGACTTCCTGTATGTCGATAATACAAACTTAATCTCTGTCTGCAATCATTTGGCCTTCACAGGCCATCTTGAATATTCATAAAGTACAGCGGCCCCACTAGACCAACTTCCGTCGATTCAATCAAAATGGCGCTCGCACTGTACATTGACGGTACCAAGGGAAGTTGATTGCCTGATTTAGAAAAAAATTTATCATGTAGTTTTTGAGAAATAATTTTTTAAAATTTCTCAGTCCTATCTTTAACATTGGGGCCAAAATTTCAAGGGCCCATAAAACAGACAAAAATGATTCAATCAAAAATCAAAAAAAAAAAAAAACGTCTGGAGATATGGTCTAGTAGTATGTTATGGCAAATTTACACAAAAATTCATCAGGCCAAAAAAAAGATTAAAAATGTTCCGGGCGACGGACGCCACACCACGACAATAGCTTATCGGCCCACAGGGCCGGTAAGCTAAAAATGTTCATGTGACAGTGGTGAAACAAACTTGGTAGGTCAGAGCGCAAGAAAAATGGGCACATTTAAAGGCAATCTCTGTATATGTTTTCAACAGTAATTACATAAAATTGTCCCTGTAAGTGTTTAATTCCCAGATACTTAGTTTTTACATGAAAAAATGAGGAAATAATACAGAAATACTAAAAGGAATAGTTCAATATTTTGAACACTGCACCCAAGTGATACATTTCACTATCCCCATAACTAGAAACAAGAACTTTGCTAGCTACGTGCTCCACTTGTCCAGTAACATTAAGTAACCCCCTCATGCTCCACTAGGAACAGTTTTACCACTATCTGCATCTGATTTTAAGTGAGAAACTTGATAAAGCCTTTTTTTTTTTGTGGCTGACCTGAATGAAATCTTCTCTCTTAAAAAATCCACGCTGACCTCCTGGTCCATCCTTCCCAAACATACTACCAACCATCCTCAAGTACAGAAAAAAATTAAAATCCTGAAATATGAATTTGGTAGTTATGGTCAGGACTGATGTTGGTTAAAGAATTTAACTGTGAATGTGAGAAATATTAATGATATTCTTGATATTTTATGACAGGTTTTTCTGAAATGAACCTCAGTCATTTTCTTTTAATGGGACACACAAAGTTTACACCATGAGCTATGCATCTTGCAAATTGTTTATAATAGTTTTCAAAGACACATATGCCCATGCAGTACAGTAGGTGGGGGCTTCCAAGTGTTACCAGACCAGCAGAGCAGGAAGCTAACCAAGCTTTGATTTCTGATGGCGAATCATGCCCGAAAACACTTCAGTTGGAACCAGAGTTGCTAGACAAAATACTAGACTACTGATTTAATAAATAGTTATACACAAAGAAAAATGTCTCAATATTTGCAAACATGTACAGTTACAATCAAAATTATTCAACCCTCATTGCAAATTAGGTTTACTGGCAAAATTTACAAACTTTCAGCTGTTTGCAATGAACAAATCAAACAAGAACAATTTAAATGGCTCAACACAACAAATATGGCAAGTGGCTTCCCCAAATTCAACACAAAATGCCACTTTTAATGACTACTGCAGGCTCAAAATTTTTCAACCCCTTCATGACAAGCATCTTTAATTCTTAGTAGAGCACCCTTTTGCCGCTATGACCTGCTGGAAATGTGATGAATAGGCAGACAACAGCTTCTGGCAGCATTCCTAAGTAATCTTAGCCCAATCCTCATGGACAATGGCCTCCAGTTCACTAATATTATAGGGTTTGCATGCTGCAACTGTCTTTTTCAAATCCTACCAGAGATTTTTTGATGGGGTTCAAGTGAGGCGACTGTGATAGGCACTCTTCCCAGACTTCTTCTGAAACCAAGCCTTGGTGGATGTTGAGGTATGCTTAGGATCATTGTCCTTTTGGAAGGTCCAAAGATGCCCAAGCGTCAGCTTCCCTACAGACGGCATGACATTTTCTCCTTGGATATCCTGGTACTTGACTGAATCCCTCTTGCCCTCCACACTTTGCAGATTTCCAGTGCCAGAGGGAGCTAGGCAGCCGCAGAGCATCAAAAAGCCCCCACAATTTTTCACTGTAAGCAGGGAGTACTTTTCAGCATATTCTTCCTGTAGACATACCACTGATTCATAAGCCCGAAATATTCCAGTTTTGTTTCATCACTCCACTGAACAATATCCCCAAAGTTTTATGGCTTATTTATGTGGTTTTGAGCATATTGGAGCTTGTGCTTTTGGGGTGTGGTGTATGTCTTGGAGTTCGGGCATGAAGATCCTCAACGTTGAGTATGCACCCTACTGTGCAAACTGAAACTTCAATGCCTCCAGTTTCCAAGTCTCGCTGCGGGTCTCCTCCAATCACTCGAGAGTTTTTGACCACCCGTCCCCTCAGGAATCTGGTGACAGCCATTGATTGCTTCCTCTTTCTGCTACATCCTGGTACTGTTGCCACTCTTCCTTTAACTCTGAACTTGTGAACTAGGCTTCCAACTGTATCTCAATAAAAATTCAGTGCCTGTGCTACCTTTTTTGTATCCTTTTCTTAGTTTGTGCCAGGCAATGATCTCCTCTATTAGCTTGTTGGACAATTCTTTTGACAGCCATATTTCTAATATGCAATCAAATGTCACTGTCAACAAACCCCTAGCTACTGCAATTATTTGATGTGTTCTCTCAAGCAAACCTGATCCAACTAATTAAGCTCTTGATTAGCTGCATTAGGTGTGCTTGAGACACCTGATTTGTAAATATGCTCTAATGACGGATTCTATTTGGGGGGTTGAATAATTTTGAGACTGCAGTAGTCATTAAAAATGGCATTTTGTGTTAAACTTGTAGAAACCACTTGTAATTTTAGTTGTGTTGAGCTATTTTAAATGTTCTTGTTTAATCTGTTTATCACGAACAGCTGAAAGTTTGTAAATTTTGCTATTAAACCCAATTTGCAATGGGGTTGAATTATTTTGATTGCAACTGTATATTGTGGCCCCTCGGGGTTCGCTCAAGAGTGTAGGGGCCAGGCCGTTGCTGTAAACCAGACACTTGGAGTCAGTAATACCCAGAATCACAGGTTTTATTAAGGCCTTCGTCTGCCTCTGGTTGGGGGTTGGGGGAAACGGGATAAAGGTGCAGTGCTCACGTCTCTGGGGGCTCCAGGCACTCCCGGGGCCAGAGTCAGCTTGGAACAGGCGGCTGTCGTGGTTGCCGTGGCTGCCCGTCCAGGCCAGCGCCCTTTCTTCTCAGTCCTGCCCAAGCCGAGTTTGTCCACTATACCGCCTTGCTCAGGCTGCTCCTTCTCCTCCAGCTCAGGCACGCATTCTGTCTGCTGGGGCCGTGACCGCGCCTTATATTCTCTCCTGGCTCATCAGAGGGAAAAAGGTACAGGTGCATCAGTTACATTCCACTCACGTGCCCTGTCCAAGGTGCTGAAGGTCAGGTAGAATGGTCTAGCCAGACAGGGAGAGCTGCCGCTCTCCAGGGTGCTGAACGGCCCGTCACTTCCCTGGGGAAATATACGCCTTCCCACACTTCCCCCAAGGGGTAGCGCTTGCGTGGTTGCGTGGGGCAGCCCCCTCCGGGGTTCCCCACCCAAGTGGCGCAGACTGTTTGGTCAGGGGCGCCACAATATATACAGACATTTTAAGGATTTGACCACTTTTTACACATTTATTGTTTAAATGTAGGTTTGAATATTTACATGTCAATAATTATTGCAAAAACACATCCCAAGTAATGCATAATAACTGCAAACCTCTACACAATTCATTTTTCATTTTTGACTGTCAGGGTGCTCAAGAACTCATAGTACATCAACAGTTGCTTAGAGTAGTGAAAAAAGGGGTCACCGCGCATCTTACCACAAAAGTCAGCTGAATCAGGTGCTAAACAGCTCAAGGACAACAAATATCAAAAGGGACAAAGGAGACTGGAGCACACTGATAAATTAACAGCCTTTATAGTGCAAACAGACTAATGTTTCGACACTACTGTGTCTTCATCAGAGTCAAACAGGACAAAGACATAGGCAAACAACATATAGAGAACCTTGAACAAATATACAAATCTCATTGGTCCAACTACATTTCAAATCTATTGGATAATGGCTCCAGGAATGGGAGTTGCCAAAGTCCATGTCCAAGGGCCATGCCCCCAACTTCCTGTCAAAAAGGGCAAGCATAGATCATTCCCAAAGTTAACAATGACTTGTAAAAACAGTGAATATACACGGATGAGAGGAAACATCATAGAAAAACAACAATCAAGGGCAAACACCAAGTCTGAACAAGGAGGTTACATAAGAACAGGAGCAAAGGAACAAAATAACACTGACCTCACAAGATCACATAAAAATATTTAAAGGAAGCATGATAAATTAAATTCTTCATTTATATCAGAGGGCTCCACTGTATTCAGTGTGTAGATCCAATGTGCTTCTCTGCGGAGCAGTGTGTTAATAATGTCACCACCTCTAGGAGATGGTGAAATTTTTTCTATTCCCCAGAACTTGAGTGACGCTGGAGAGCCATGTTTAGCCTGTGCATAATGTCGGGCAATGGCATAATCCATATTTTGAGTGCATTATAGCAGTCTTGTGTTCAGATATGCGAATCTTTAGAGCTCTTTTAGTTTGTCCAACATACACCAGACCACAAGGACATTTAAGAATATACACAACATGTGAAGTGCTGCAATTGATGAAAGAATTAATATAATACTTTTTGCCAGTATGTGGATGAGTGAAGTACTTTGTGTCTGACGAGTTTGAACATTGAGCACAGTGACCACACCGGAAGAAACCTGCAGGTCGATTAGACAGCCAAGAAACTGAGCAGGGAGGTTTTTAGTATCAGAATGTACTAGTCTGTCTTTAAGATTACGGCAACGTTTAAAAGTGATAAGCGGAGGCACAGAACTAATACTGTTTAGGGTAGGGTCACTTTTGAGAACATTCCAGTGTTTAAGGATAACACTTTTAACTCTTCCTGCCAGAGGAGAGAACTCAGTAGAAAAAGTGATCTGTGAGGAAGTGGTAGCATCTCTAGATTTCTTGACTAATAGGGATTCTCGCTCTGTATGAAGGGCCCTTAGATAGGCGGAAGAAATACATGAACTAGAGTAGCCTCTGTGCTGAAAACGCTCTTTCATTTCTGCAGCTTTACATTGAAAATCTGTGGTTGTACTACAGTTTCTACGTAATCTCAAAAAAACTCGTCAGACACAAAGTACTTCACTCATCCACATACTGGCAAAAAGTATTATATTAATTCTTTCATCAATTGCAGCACTTCACATGTTGTGTATATTCTTAAATGTCCTTGTGGTCTGGTGTATGTTGGACAAACTAAAAGAACCCTAAAGATTTGCATATCTGAACACAAGACTGCTATACGTACTCAAAATATGGATTATGCCATTGCCCGACATTATGCACAGGCTAAACATGGCTCTGCGGCGTCACTCAAGTTCTGGGGAATAGAAAAAATTTCACCATCTCCTAGAGGTGGTGACATTATTAACACACTGCTCCGCAGAGAAGCACATTGGATCTACACACTGAATACAGTGGAGCCCTCTGGTATAAATGAAGAATTGAATTTATCATGCTTCCTTTAAATATTTTTATGTGATCTTGTGAGGTCAGTGTTATTTTGTTCCTTTGCTCCTGTTCTTATGTAACCTCCTTGTTCAGACTTGGTGTTTGCCCTTGATTGTTGTTTTTCTATGATGTTTCCTCTCATCCGTGTATATTCACTGTTTTTACTAGTCATTGTTAACTTTGGGAATGATCTATGCTTGCCCTTTTTGACAGGAAGTTGGGGGCATGGCCCTTGGACATGGACTTTGGCAACTCCCATTCCTGGAGCCATTATCCAATAGATTTGAAATGTAGTTGGACTAATGAGATTTGTATATTTGTTCAAGGTTCTCAAAATGTTGTTTGCCTATGTCTTTGTCCTGTTTGACTCTGATGAAGACACAGCAGTGTCGAAACGTTAGTCTGTTTGCACTATAAAGGCTGTTAATTTATCAGTGTGCTCTAGTTGCTTAGAGTATTCAGCTAACATATAAGCAATTTATTTCAAGTATCCAGTCTTTTCAACTGTAAATGCAAGTTGACAAGTTTTAAAAGTGTATGAACTGAATGGTAAAACAATAGTTCAGTTGACTTCTTTAATGAATCATTTTCTGTATTTTTTATCACATGCTTAACTAAACATTGCATACACCTGGGGATTTAAACTCAGTGCTATTATTTGAATTTATTTGATGGCATAATGGTGATTCACTATAAAGGATAAGGCCTGTGTAAATTTAGACTTATTGTCCCCATGGCCTATGAAAAGAGCAAAACCCACTAAGCATTTCAGCTGTGGTCCACATTGCCACCATCAGAAACACATAATGTTATGTAACTAATCAAACTCCACTGTATCCTTAAAAACCAGTAAAAAAAAGTCAAAGGACCCGTTTTTCTTATTTGATCAGCATAATTCATGCTTATACTTTTCCGGCAAACAAATTTTTGAAGAATCATTGTCACAAAGCAGAACTACAAGTTTGTCACAACTTTTAATTTTAGAATACCATGGGGTTCAATTAGTTAGGCTAAATGCAACATTTCTGGTGGTGGCAAGATGGACCATGGTTGTTAGTAATAGAAAAGATTACAATTAGCTTTTGCTCTTTCATATAGGCCATGTTTGCAATTAGTAACATACAAAATTAGACCAGCTTTATCCTTCAAAGTGATACTGAATCTTGGTAGAATTTTTTTGTAGCACTGTGCTGTAAATCCAAATTATTGATCTGCTTTTGACGCCCCAAAAGTAGGCAACATTGACAAGCCCTCCAAACACATTTATTGTATGGCGAAACTTGAAACAGAAACTAAGCGAATCTGTTAAAAACATCCAATTTCAAACATTTTTCACCTATAACTGGTAGGATAAGTCAACCTAATTTGAAATGATTACAGGAGTCTTTGTGATATATTCTAGCAGAATCTGCTTTTTGCCCATTTGCAAGAAGACTCATTTTGAGACCTTTTTTGCAAAGCAATGAATGTGCATTGGGAGGCTATATTTTATGACACCCCTGTGAAGCACCTGAACAGTTGATGAAGACGATATTTGGACTTACGTCATGGCCACTCAACTCCTAAACCCAAACTTTAAGTTCAGTATCACTTCAAGGCAGGCCTGGACTGGCCATCTAGCGTACCGGGCAATGCCCGGTGAGCCGACGCACATTTTTGGCCATGGCGATTGTAGTTTAAACAAAACAGCATATTATAAATCATTTTTATCCACCGCGCCGGTATTTAAAACACGAAAAGTGACCCATTGGTCCCTTTTCTAGGAGGACATTGGGCTAGCCCAATGAAATCTCTCAGCCCTCCCTCCTCGGCCCACCCCTCTCCCCTCGGCCGCGGCCGCCACTCATTCCTTGAGTTGAGTTGAGCTTGAGTTAGTGTGGAGCAAGGATGTTTGTTCTCCTTATAGGTCCATGGTGTGGAGTGTTCGCAAAGTTGACTAGGCTGGCTAGACCCACTTCCTGGCCATCAAAATGGAAAAACTACTGAAGCGCTAAGGGGGTGCTGAAAAACTTCGGGAGAAAAAGCACAAAAAGCTGCAGATGGATGCAGCGAAATGTGCAAAAAATATCTAATATGTTTGCTACAAGATCGACTGCAGCGAGTGTTGGGCCGTCAGCAGCTTCGACATCAAGTGCAGAGGTCACTGTCGGACTTGCACCCAACATGAATGTGCAAAAACAGTGTAGCTCAGAGGAAGGAGAAGTGGTAGCTATTCAGGTGGATTCGGAGGAGGAACAGAGAGACGTGACCCAGGGACGGACTGAGGAGGAGGTCAGAGTAGCTACTGCCAGCCCGGTAAGGAGTAATGTCAGCAGAATGAAGAGGGATTTTAATGTAGGGAGGGAGAGCTGTTGTGTGGGTGCGTGTTAGGGTGACCACCTGCTTCGCTTTCGATTGGTACATGCATTTGAGCGTTTGTCCACAACCCCGCATCCTCAGTAGCAAAGTAATGCCCTGCTTTTATATTGCACAATAGTCGCTGAGACGAGAAAACACAAATTCTACGATGGATTCAGCGAATCCCATATTTTGATTTGTTAATACCGGGTATCAATCCGACGGTAGACTACCAGGCGCTTCATGACCTGCTAACGTTCGATTATAGGGCCATTTCACTGCGCTTAAATCTCATTGTCACGAAAGGCGAATGCCATTTACTGAAGTTTGAGATAAAATCACTTTTATTCGGCTTTTTGTTTGCAGAAATATAGCAAAACGGCCTAACACAATGAAATGTAACTAACAAAGTTGGCAAAATGCTTTCTGACTAGCAAGCGAGCTAACGTTAGTTTGCCATTTTTGCTAGCTAGTTCGCTAGCCTGGCCTACTTGGCTAACAGCTATTTGGTGCATGTAATGCAAAACAAAGTCAGCGAATAGCCATTATCAAACTTGGCTCGAGTTGAACCATGAGAATTTAGCTTGATAGCGGGCATTAATTTTAATCAAGGGTAAAGTTTGCGAGCTAATGTTTCCTAAAACAAACCAGCTCGCATGCTTGGCACGCAAGCTAGTTGGCCTGCTTTGCTAGCTAATTTCAGTGCATATAAACCAATGAATCCTAATTACTTCGCTACTTCACTAGTGTTAAATTAGGAAGTCACCGTGAAATAGCTGTGCAGCTTGGTCATTTAAGTGCACATTGATGTTACAGATTAGCTCCTTCGCTAGCTAGCAAGTTTTTCCGCTAATGAAAGTTTGTCCATAGAGTTATATACTTGGCTGTTGGTGTAAATTATGCTGCATTCGGTAACGCGTCCCACGAGCCGTGTTTTCGAGACACGACTGGTGAATTCCGCTCTTTTGACCTCACGACTTCTCTGTCCGAATGATCCTTCCTCATACCTTCAACTTAATTCACGACACGACTCGTGTTTATGAGTGTCACCGAATGCAGCATTAGTACTCATTGCAAAACTTGATATCTAGCTAGGTAAGCCAAACCAAGTAGGCTAGACAACGTTTGAGTGGCAAACTATGCATGAATCTGTCAGCTATCTAGGCTCGCGAACTTGCTAGCTAGCTAACGGAATGGCGAAGTTGTAACAATTCACATCAGGTCATAAGTAAATTCTGTTCCAGTTGACGGGCCCTTTAGCGGCTTGGAGCACTTCCGTTGTGTTGACGTGGATTTTTTTTTTTTTTTTTTTAACTAGTTTCTCCAATTGGAGTTGTGTTTGGCTGCAGTTGGCAGCAACACGTTCATTTCCACTTTTGCAGCATCCACATAATGAAATAATCCACGTAAAATTATTAACATGTCATGGTAGAATGGGGATTCTTTTTTTGACAGCTCTGTATTTGATTGGGATTGATACCTGTAAATGTTTTACATTTAATTTCGAGGAATACCTTGTGGCGAAAATGAAAAACTGTAGGTTTATCTACTAATTAACTATCCACAACAAATCAATGAGTGGTCAACTTCATAATACTCTCAACGTTCACCCAATGAGAACTGAAGTCAGTCATGAATGGTCGAAATTGTTGTCACTCAAACTGATACAGTACAATAAGCAAACCTATCTGATTTCTTTGCATAGGCAGGCTGACAAACACACAAGGCCACGCAGTCAGAAAGAAAACAAATGGCCTGGAATGTTGTTTCAGACTGGAAATGACACAGAAATGACAGCCTGTGGAATTAAAAAGAAAAATGTTTTGGGATGTGTGTGTATCTTAACCAGATGGTACCAGGGGGAATTGTAAAAGCGTGCAAAGTGCTCAATGTAGAAAATTATTAAAGGACTCAAAATTTCATTCAGTCAGACTAAAAACATTCATTATAATAAAAATTAAAATTATTAGCCTACTTTTAAGTTAGACATTGGCCAAGATCTAGGCCTATCAATATATTTGGGCTATCACATCTGTTCCTGCAAAACTTAGGGTAGTCTACTGCCCCCCACAACTAAAATCTGAAAAGACATCTCTAGCAGAGTTTCTTTGACAAGTACACTACAGGCCAAAAGTTTGGAAGCAAGATCAAATTTGTACAAAAAAAATCATAGTTTCATTGGCATACTTTGCAACAAAATAAACATGATTATTATATAAAGAGTCACTTATCAGAGTACATTTTTACTCAAATTATCAGGTATTTTTTTTTTTTTTTGCTTAGACTTTGCTTTCTTCAAAGTAACCTCCTCTTGCTTTAACAACAGCATTCATTCCACAAGTTTTTTAAGGTACATGCCAGGAATTGCATTCCCAGCTTTCTTAAATTCATCAATGAGAAACTGCCGATTCGTGGGATGCGCTTTTCTGATGTATCGATCCAATTCGTCCCACACAAACTCAGTTGGAGAGAGGTCTGGAGACTGAGGGGGCCAAACCATCTTTCGAAGAACACCTTCCTCTTCTTTTTTGTCTAGGTAACCCTGACAGAGCTTGGAAGAATGCTTAGGGTCCTAAGGGAAGAATGCTTTTGACCTGTATTGGCCTTACATCTAAACTTCTGGCCTGTAGTCTACTTTCACCTGAAGATGGGCATTGTGTACCCTGTGACCATCTCTCCCTACATGAAAGTCTCTCTGTGAGTAGTGAAAGAGTGTATTGATTTTTAAGCATGGTTACTCTCCTCCATGTAGGCTACCGAGCTTTATTTTAATTTTTGAAACCGCGTAATGTGCGCGTATATCGTATGAATAATCATGGTGGGCCGCCATGGCCAAAAAATGCCAGGGCCATTTTTTGGTCCCAGTCCAGCCCTGCTTCAAGGGAGGTGGCCCAGTCCTGATGTTAATAAACCAAAGGTATGAGGCTGTACAGTGAGTGCAGGTCACTGATAAAAATCCTGAAGACAAGGCTATGAAGATGTGATCAGACTGAGCATTGTCAGCAATCTTTGCATTCAGTCACAAGAGAAAATTTTACTATAAAGAAAGTGGCTGGGGCTACGACTGTGATTAAATGAACTTAGTTCACCAAAAAATTATTGCTAGGGGAGCTTTCCTCCAAAACAACTGCAGTAAATGGAGTCCAGCCCTTCAGCTTCAGAAAGTACAACAAAGGTCCATAAAAGTATTTCATACAGCTATACAGTATAATCCAAGTCTGCACTTGGTCTGCGAGTAGAAAATAAATTGCGTAGATCCGTAAATTCATGAAAACCATGTCAATTGGCATTGTACTTATTTCCTTCAAATCTCACAAGACGGAGATCTCACTGTTGCATCTCCAAAACTTCCACAGCCACAGTGAACCCAGAGAGATCAAATGGATGAATAATAATGGATTTTATTGCATAATGGATAGTTACACTACAGGCCAAAAGTTTGAGGCCACCCTCAGATTTTTAATGGTGCACGAAGTGCAATGTGACCCCTTGGTTTTGGGGAAGGCATTTATACAGCATGCCTTCTTGTTGCATAAAATTGTTCATGTCCTAATGACATAAAATCATGTAACACAAAGGCATTGGAACTAAATTATAAGATATTGTGGTCAGTGATCAACCCACGACAGCTTTAAAATGTGGTCTGAGCTCTGGAATTCACCCAAAACCTATTGGCTTCCTATATTTTATTTACTGAAGTCATTTCATGTGCAAAAAATAAGGAAAGAACAGTTGATGTGTGATTTTTTTTTTTTTTTTAATCTGAGGGTGGCCCCAAACTTTTGGCCTGTAGTGTAGGTCAAGAGGTATTTAGACAGTGACACAATTTTCATTATTTTACCCGTGTACACCACAACAATGAATTTGAAACAAATCAGATTTGATTTAAGTGTAGACTTTCGGCTTTAATACAAGGGGTCTCACAACAATCCTGCAGTAACCGTTAGGACACACAGTCATTTTTATATGTTGGGCTCCATTTTCAGAGGCTCAAAAGTAATTGGACAATTGACTGACAATCAGTTCCATTGCCAGATGAGGTCTGTTCCCTCATTATTGCATGACAAATTAAGCAGATAAAAAGTACAGGGTCAATTTCAATTGTTGAATATGCATTTGGTAGCTGTTCATGGGAACTCTCAATGGCCCTCATTTATCAAACGTGCATACACAAAAAAAATGGGTGTACGCCGAATCTCCCGCAAGGATCGGCATTTATCAATCTGAACGTGAGCGAACTGTCCGCAAAAATCTCAGGCCAGGTCTGACCAGGTGTACGCAGATTTGAAACCAGCGAACAACATGCAGGAACGAGTGCAGCTGTCAAAATGATTAAACAACCATATGCAGCGATGCGAGCGTCATGCTGTTGTTACTCCTGTTAGTAAAATGAATAAATAGGCTAAATAGATAAATAGGCTAAATTAATAAATATATGAATGAATGAATAAATAAATAAATTAGACACCTGAGTTGAGAAATTAATTAAACTTACATTTTGAGACAACTTGCTTCTCAGGCCAGACGGCTGACAATTACAATCAATTTGATTAAGCGCAATGCGTACGTGGCTTGGCAGATACGCAGTGTAGTATGTCAGATGCTCATCCAGTCAGATATACACTGTACAACAAAAGAAACACAAGTTAATTAAAGGCAGACTGGTAAATACGTTTGCAAGTAATTATTTTAGAAAATCAAATTTATTACTTGCGAGTGCACATTTACACTTGTTTCATCAAATTTTTCTTTATTTTGCGGTCACTTTGACTGAGTAACCATAAGAGTCCAGTAACTAACTAGCTAACTTGCGTTTCTTTTGTGGCTCGGTATATATAGGCCTACGGACACTTTGACTGTGATCACACTTCGACAATGGCATCTTCTAGCTATTGTTAGAGGAATAAGCTTCTGTCCGAAGTGAGAGGAACTGTCGGCACAGAGAAGATCTCCTCAGGGAAAGTGACGAGTGGCTGCTCGTTTTGTGTGGAACCCAATAAAATGTCATGGAGTAATACTAATAAAAGTACAATGAAGAGTGATCTCTGCAGACTGTATTTTAAAAATTACCCTCATGCAGCTCCGATTGAGGCGGTGGGACTCATCCGCTCCTCGAATGGTGACAGCTGGAGGTTGGAGTCTGGTTGGCCTCCACCGGTCCATGCGCTGCTGAGCCTGAGCGCCGCAAAACGTTTTTTGGTGGCGATCTTAAAATCGGACCATTTTTTTTTAACCTACATGTACAGCATTTGGATTGTCAATTATGTAGGCTGTATAACATGAAATATCATGGATCTATAAATTGAATTTATTAAAGCCGATGTTATTCGCACTTATACGTATGGCCAATGCTGAATTTTTTTTCTTGGCCACACTTAGCCTATAAGTGCGCCAGTTGATGACCATTCCAGTGCCGCTTATAGAAAGTACCGCTTAAAATAAGTTTGGCCAAGAAAAATTTTTTAGCTTAGGACACACTTAAAATAAAAGTGGGCAATGGAGAAATGTGCATCTTGGCCATACTTATAAGTGTGTCGAACGCAAATTTCGATCAATTTTTGCGCTTGGACGCACTTAAATTAGTGCGAATAGTCGCTTCGATTTATTAATGAATTAAATCAAACGCCTGCTGCACTCCGGTTTTCCACCCCAACGGGGTTTACCGCAGCAGCAATAGTTTTCCAAACTGCAGCCTTCTGGGCTCCCTTTATGCCACTCTTAAGGCTTCCAAATAGAATTATTTTGTTTTTCTCCACCTCGGACGTGATAATTTATATTTCCTCCTCAGTGAAGTTCTTTCTTCTTTGCCGTCTTTCGAGAGTCCATGTCGTAAAGTGGGCAGGACTATGCCTCCCGTGCATGAATTTATAGGGGCGTGTCATGTAAATTACAATGGTTTCAGCTGCCAGATTTATCAACGCCACGCCAGTTCTACACCGAAATCAACGACGTACACACTTTTAGTAAATCAGCCGTGACATCTGGCGAACGCTGATATTTACACCAGAATCTACACCAGATCCTACACAAGTTTGATAAATGAGGGCCAATATGAGGTCCAAAAATGCATTGATGCGGGTAAAGGTCATCATTAGGCTGAAAAAAAAACAAACCTATCAGACAGATATCAGAAACTTAAGGAAAGGTCAAATCTACAATTTGTTACATTGTTGAAAAGAAGGAATGCACTGGCGAGCTCAGCAACATCAAATGGAAGACCTTCTAAGACAACTAAAGTGGATGATCACAGAATTCTTTCCTTGGTGAAGAAACAGACCTATCTAGCCAGATCAAGAACACTCTCAAAGACGTAGGCATAGCATTGTCCAAGTTTACAATCAGAGAACTCTTCATGAATGTAAATATGAAGTTTACAATGGCCCAAAACCGCTGGTAATACTGAAGAACAGAAAGGCTAAATTGGACTTTGCCAGCGAACCTCTAATTGATGATGTGACTGCTGATGGGGTAGCAGGACGAATTCTCGAGTATACATACAGTGGTGCTTGAAAGTTTGTGAACCCTTTAGAATTTTCTAGATTTCTGCATAAATATGACCTAAAACATCATCAGATTTTCACACAAGTCCTAAAAGTAGATAAAGAGAACCCAGTTAAACAAATTAGACAAAAGTATTATATTTGGTCATTTATTTATTGAGGAAAATGATCCAATATTACATATCTGTGAGTGGCAAAAGTATGTGAACCTTTGCTTTCAGTATCTGGTGTGACCCCCTCGTGCAGCAATAACTGCAAGTAAACGTTTCCGGTAACTGTTGATCAGTCCTGCACATCGGCTTGGAGGAATTTTAGCCCATTCCTTCATACAGAACAGCTTCAACTCTGGGATGTTGGTGGATTTCCTCACATCAACTGCTCGCTTCAGGTCCTTCCACAACATTTCGATTGGATTAAGGTCAGGACTTTGACTTGGCCATTCCAAAACATTAACTTTATTCTTCTTTAACCATTCTTTGGTAGAACGACTTGTGTGCTTAGGGTCATTGTCTTGTTGCATGACCCACCTTCTCTTGAGATTCAGTTCATGGACAGATGTCCAGACATTTTCCTTTGGAATTCGCCGGTATGATTCAGAATTCATTGTTCCATCAATGATGGCAAGCCGTCCTGGACCAGATGCAGCAAAACAGGCCCAAACCATGATACTACCACCACCATGTTTCACAGATGAGATAAGGTTCTTATGCTGGATTGCAGTGTTTTCCTTTCTCCAAACATAATGCTTCTCATTTAAACCAAAAAGTTCTATTTTGGTCTCATCCATCCACAAAACATTTTTCCAAAAGCCTTCTGGCTTGTCCACGTGATCTTTAGCAAACTGCAGATGAGCAGCAATGTTCTTTTTGGAGAGCAGTGGCTTTCTCCTTGCAACCCTGCCATGCACACCATTGTTGTTCAGTGTTCTCCTGATGGTGGACTCATGAACATTAACATTAGCCAATGTGAGAGAGGCCTTCAGTTGCTTAGAAGTTACCCTGGGGTCCTTTGTGACCTCGCCGACTATTACATGCCTTGCTCTTGGAGTGATCTTTGTTGGCCGACCACTCCTGGGGAGGGTAACAATGGTCTTGAATTTCCTCCATATGTGCACAATCTGTCTGACTGTGGATTGGTGGAGTCCAAACTCTTTAGAGATGGTTTTGTAACCTTTTCCAGCCTGATGAGCATCAACAACGCTTTTTCTGAGGTCCTTAGAAATCTCCATTGTTCGTGCCATGATACAGTTCCACAAACGTGTTGTGAAGATCAGACTTTGATAGATCCCTGTTCTTTAAATAAAACAGGGTGCCCACTCACACCTGATTGTCATCCCATTGATTGAAAACACCTGACTCTAATTTCACCTTCAAATTAATCACTAATCCTAGAGGTTCACATACTTTTGGCCCCTCACAGATATGTAATATTGGATCATTTTCCTCAATAAATAAATGACCAAGTATAATATTTTTGTCTCATGTGTTTCACTGGGTTTTCTTTATCTACTTTTAGGACTTGTGTGAAAATCTGATGATGTTTTAGGTCATATTTATGCAGAAATACAGAAAATTTTAAAGGGTTCACAAACTTTCAAGCGCCACTGTAGCTATACCATCTGCTTAGATTCTGCCAAATACTCCAAAACTGATAGAATAACATTTCACAGTACAGATGGATAATGACCCAAAACATACTGAAAAAGCAACACAACACAAAGAAATGGAATCTTCTTGAAAGGCCAAGTCAGTCACCTGACCTCAATCTAACTCAGCTGCTTTTCACACACTGAAGACAAAACTGATGGCAGAAAGACCCACAAACAAGCAGCAACTGAGAGCAGCTGCAATAAAGGCCTGACAAAACATCTCAAGAGAGAAAACTCAGCATTTGGTGATGTTCGTGGGTTCCAAACTTCAGGCAATCATTGGCTACATAGGATTTTCATCGAAGTATGAAAAATAATTCTTATATTTGGGAGCCTAGCAGCGTAGCTGCAAAGCACCCATTTTGTTTCTAGCTTTTCTTCTTCTTCTTCTTCTTATTATTATTATTCTTCGGGGGCCTAGCAGCATAGCTGCAATGGCACCCATTGTGTTTCTAGCTTTTCTTCTTCTTCTTCTTCTTCCTCTTCTTATTCTTATTCTTATTATTATTATTGGGGGCCCAGCAGCGTAGCTGCGAAGGCACCCATTGTGTTTCTAGCTTTTCTTATTATTGGGGGCCTAGCAGCACAGCTGCGAAGCACCCATTCTGTTTCTAGCTTTTCTTATTATTAGGGGTCCAAGCATGAAGTGCTGGAGGCCTATTGTAATCGTTCTGATTATTATTATTCTTATTAGTTTTCTCCGCTAAAAGTGTTTGCACAACAAAATCTGTAAGTGACAGAGAAACCATATTTGGCTCAAAGTTTGCAATTCTCACCCACTACTCAGGAAATAAAACCTGTCCCGATTGGCCATATGGAGGTGCTATGGAGACGTATAATGTTTTTTAGGCTATATCTTCTAAACCGTAAGTCCTAGAAATAAAATTTTTGTTCCAATAGATTCTGTGGGTCAAGCCAAATCAATCCATATATCCACGCCCATTTCCGTCAGTAAAATTTTTCCGCCATTTTGAATTTTATAAAAAACCTTTAAATTCTATTTCCTCCTACATGGTGTGATCTATCTGGACCAATTTTGGTAGACAGCATCTTTAGACCAAGCTCTATAAGCCACGGATGGAAATTTTGATTTGTTAAAATATGTGGTTGCAGTAAGCCCATGCAATTTGAAGGCGTGGCCTCAATTGATATTATGAGCTGTAAATCCTAAACCCCAAATCCAATCCTCACCAAACTTCATAAATTTTATCCACAGGCTATAAGACACAAACCCACTGAAGTTAGTATAAATCCGTTCATAGGTGGTGCTATAACAAACAAATGGTTATAACTCTTGAACCAATTGACCGATCAACGTGAAATTTTGCAGGCTTCATTGGGGGCACAGTTAAAATTTAAATTGATAAGTATGGCTTGCTAGCTAAAACAAAATAGCTGACCATTTGGCCAATCAAATTTCAGTAGCCCAGTTTAATCGCTTTCTCTGAAACCTATCATCATGAAACTTTATGGACTTGTTAAGGATGTATAAATAAGCAATATTCATGAAAATTACTTTGATTGGCCAAATGGTGGCGCTATTGAGAGGTACAACGCGTTTTGGGCTATAATTTCTGAAACAGAGGGCGGAGAAACTACGTTTTTTTTTCTTTTGGATTCTCTGGATCCATACAAATGAAACCATATCAGAGAAACCCATATTTGTGCATGAAAATTATCCAGTATTTTGAAATGTTTGTGAAACCTTTAATTTCTATCTCGTCCTAGACGGTGCTATTACACTGAACAAAAATATAAACGCCCCATGCCAAATTTTTGAGTTTTTATTAACATTAGGGTTTTGCAATATATGAAGCGAATCAAAATTCATTTTTGTTTATGACAATCTTCAGATCACCATCCTTTACATCTTGATATTGGCATCTGCAAAGGAGTGAAAATCCTTTGAACACGTTGGGGGTCAGGTTGAAGAAATTGAATGTTCAATATCTTGTGTGTCTACCATTTGTGTCTCTCAGAGCAACACATCTCCTTCGCATGGAGTTGATCAGGTTGTCTATCGTGGCCTGTGGAATGTTATTCCATTCTTCCCGGAGGGCCACACGGAGCTGGCGCACATTATCCGGAACTGGAACACGGTCACGGACACGTCGATCCAGAACATCCCAAAGATGCTCTGTGGGCAACATGTCCGGCGAATACGCAGGCCAGTCCAGAACTGGAATGTGCTCTGCTTCAAGGAACTGCATGCAAACCGCTCTGGTGGACATCCCTGCATCCAGCATGCCAATGGCACGTTCCCGCATGACCTGAAACATCTGAGGCATGATGACTTTTGACAAAATTTGACATTTTGGGGTGGCCTTTTATTGTCCCCAGTATAAGGAGTGTCTGGGTACTGCTCATTCTGTCTGATCACCGTCTGGAAATGCCACACCCATGCAAATACTCACTGACAGAGAGATGGATTAAAAAATGGTACACAAATCAAGAGAAATATCCCTATTGTACAAGTAAAAGTCAGCATATGCTCACTTAGAGTTGTTAACTCCATGTGGCATCAATATTTGACATGGGGCCTTTATATTTTTGTTCAGTGTAATTTCAAATTCTATAATTGGATCATTATTGCGGTTATTAATGTGTTTCAGCTGGCAATAATCATTTTAACCCTGACTGGTGAAGCGCGTCGCTACTCATTTCTTAAAAAATCATGTCGGAAGACACATCCCTTGATGGTGGAAAAGATTTTAAAGTATTTCAGAACGGGCAAGTTATTAGCCTGTATTTAGCAAAGAAAACCATGAATGACAAAAACAAGTATGAGGAATCATTTTCACAAACAAATTTGCCACCACTAAGTCCTGACCTTAAACACATTAAAAGTTATTGGGATGTGCTCAAGAAAGACCACCGAGTGGTTCAACCATTATGTCGAGAAGACAAGATCTCCGCTAAAAATTATGACATTTCTGATCGAAAATAAATGTTCTGGCATTGCATATAGTTGTCAAAACAATGACAAGACGAATATGCACTGTTATCAAAGCTACAGGGGTTCCAACTAAATATTTGAGTGAGCGACTTTTTTTTTGGCGGGGCAGTGTATGTTAAACCTTTAATTTCTGTATGCTCTCAGTTTGTTCAATCAATTTGCTCAACATTTGAAAAACAATATCTGCAGAGCAAGATCTAAAATTCTAGCATGAAGAAATTCTCCATGTAAGTGTGTGAGCGCAGTATTTCAATGCATTTTGAGGGCACGGCCTCTATCTAATGAGCTCTAACTTGTTCATGCAATGTGCAACCATCATAAACTGGTTTGCAAAGAATTTACATTTGCATGAATACTAGATTGCACAAACATAAAAGGGAAGTGGTATGGAATTTTAGATGACTAAATGCAGTTATTGAGGAGATACTGACAAGAAAAAAGCTTTCAATTAAAAATGACTGCAGATATGCATTTCAAGACTTAAGTTAGTCGACTGTAACCTTTTATCATAGCATTTTCTGGGATTGTTTAGGATGACTGAAATGGCACTCTATTTGAATATGATTTTAGTTGTGCCATTGGTGGCACTGTAGAGCAAGATAAACAGGCAGGTTGTGCTTCTTACCTATTCCAATTGACAATAAGAAATTGGAGCATAATTTTGTACCTCCTGTTTAATTAGGCAGATGTGTAAAATCAAAAATTACAAAGAGATACTTCAATTTTTTCAAATTTATTTCTTTTTTTTTTTTTTAATTTGATTTAACTATCATTAGAGGTGATAAACATAACAGAAGCCATGACATGTCAAAATAGTAGAAAACACTTCATTTTGTGAGTTGTAGGTATTTCTTTGAAACCTGCATCCCCAATCATATATTGTATTGCAGTCAGGACATGTCTCTTGCATGGAAGTCTCCGTTTTGAATGTAGTTGTTCTAGAATGGCTCTCAGATGTCATCAGTCTTTGGGAATAAAGTTTGGCTGCTTGGTGGTTGAAGGAGGCATGTGGAAGTCTTTGCAATCCTGGATTAGAGTACATACAAGCCATGATATGTAAATATATTACAATAAAGTGTTGAAATATGAATTATTTTGTCTTCATTTCAGTGATTTTTTTTTTTTTTTTTTTGCAATACAGTACATTTCAAATCAGTGCCGTGTATTCATTAATGGAGGAATGGATGGCTGCCCTGCTTTCAAATAATGAAAAGCTACAGTGACATGTTTATTCAGGGAAAAGGTGGTTTTAAAAGGTTTAACGCTGCAATGACGTCATGTTTTCCATTGAACTCCATGTGTCCCAACATTTTTGGGAAAGTATTGTTCACCCACAGGGGCCGTCCATGTTTCGTGTACCCCTGTATCCCCCTCCCCCCAATGTGATGGACGATCACAATGCAACAGATTTTCAAATATTGTTCTGTGGAACACTTCATTTAAAAAAAAATGTATTTCAACACATTCATGATAACTGAAATAGGTCGGCATTATATGAACACTAATGCAATCATTCAAAATATCTTTAATATATACGTGATCAATTAATGTGCCATTTTCAGTGGTTGCATATCTTACAAGTTGAGTGAATCCATACTGCTGCATTACCTTCTGAACAGAGGATGTGGCAAACAGATTTTCATTGAAATTACCCATGATTATCTTGCCTCCTGAAAATGTATTCATGTGATCAATCAAAGCTATCAGCTTCTGCCAGAATGCAGGAAGTACGTATGACGGTGGTCTATACAAAATTGCTTGTTTTCGGAGCATCTACAGTAAACACTGCACATTCAATGTCAATGCATGGCAAATCTATGACAGTACAATTAAGTCTTTCTTTATAGTACACACCAACACCGCCATTCTGCTGTTCTTTCAATTTGGAAAATAGCTGTTAACTTTTGTCGTATGCCAGGCATCTGGGTGTACTGTGAAATACAAAACCTGTTAGATGAGTTTCTTCAATGGAATGTTCATTTTTCAGCCATGTTTCTGTTAGACAAATGACATCTGCCTCCATATACCGTTCATCTTGTCTTACGTCTGCAATATGTGATGGAAGTCCTTGAATATTCTGCAAAATTATCTTAGCTGATGGCTCGGGGACTTTGTACAAACCCAGATAGCAAGCACCTCCGCTCCGGATCTGCCCCGGCTCTGAGCCGGGTCAGCTGGAGTCGGCACAGAGCCGGGGCAGATCCGGAGCAGAGGTGCTTGCTATCTGGGAAGGTTTCACGAATGCAGGCATGTCTTCTATTGACTTTTCAATTGTCTCTTTTGCATATATAGCTGTCTGCTTAAAATCTTCTATTGTAAGTCCTTTTAAAGATGTAACACGACTCAGTGCGACATATGCTTGTCCAGGAGCGAAGATCTTTTTCAATGAGACAACAGCCTTTTCTTAAGCCTTGTACTTTGTGCACAGTGCATGCCCAAGCTAATTTCAAAGGAAACTGACGTCTTACACCACCACTATTTGTCACTTGTTCTTCGTCTGCATTGATTGGGTTTGCTGTTTGCAGTTCAGGTTCTAATGATTGCATCTTTGCTCTTATTTTCATACCAACCTTTTCATCATCAAAGGTAACATATATTCTTGATGGGAAAGTTTTATCATCTTTATAACAAACTTTAGAAACAGTGCCAAATACTCCATTAACAAGTCCATCTGAAACATCAATGTTTTTAAGTAGCATTACATGTGCAGCAAGCATGAGTGATCTTTCCAGGCAAGTTTTCAAAACTTTACCATGGTGTCCAATTTTTCTTTCTAATCGACCCGTTTTAGCAATCCTTTCAAAATCCTGAGCTTCAATGGAAATGATATCAGAGCATACTTCATGCAACATCTTAAAGTTATGGTCATCAACTTCACAGTTAGTTGCATAAATGTGAATATCACTACTTGCTTCACTTTCACCTGTCTCACATTGCTTTAGTGTAATTGCATCTTGTTCCTGTAAAGGTTTGCCTTTTTTGTGTTTCCTTATGCAATTCAGCAATTGCGCAAACTCTGCATCTTTCTATCGAACAATATCAGTTAGTTCAGCCAGAGCAAAATTATTTGACCATAAGTTCACTCCTTTGGGCTCAGAATATAGAGGTATTCCTTTAACTGGTGGCAACTGATAAAAATCCCCAATGGCAATTACAGAAACATTTCCAAAAGGAGAGTAATCACAAGTTTGTTTAATTTGTCTTAGTCTTCCATGAATATATGCAAGGATTTTATGATGAATCATTGATACTTCATCAATAAATAACATTTGGAGGTTTCCCAGCTTTGCTCTCAAAGAATTGATTTTTTCTTCTCTCAGTGGTTCATAAGGTAGTCTTGCATCTGTTCCAATTGAAAAGCAATCGTGCACTGTTGAAGCATTAATATTATACGCCGCCACACCAGTTGGAACAGTTAATAACACATGTATTTCATCAGGGTTGTATGACAACTGTGACAGAATACAGGATGCTTCATAGTAAATTGCCTTTATTAAGTGAGATTTACCAGTCCCAGCACCACCAGATATAAAGACATGAAATGGCTCGGGGTTTTCACCACAAATCTTTTCTAAACACCAGCAATGAATTTTATAAAAAATCTCATTTCTCATTTTCTCATTTTCCTTTATTACAGGGAAGTCCCACTGAGACCGAGGTCTCTTTTTCAGGGGAGCCCTGATTACGATAAAACAAATACAAAGTGTGTGACAGACAGAGCATAGTAATATTCACACAATTACATACAACAACTGCAGAATAAAGGAAAACAAACTTTAAAATACAGTTAAAATAAATAAAAATAATAATAATAAAAAATAAATAAATAAAACATTCAAGTGCAAAGGACAGAGAACAAGTTCAAGGTTAAAACTAAAGGCAAGTACATCTGGCCTCCTCAAGTAACATCTCCCACAGTCGATTTTTGAAGGAATCAAAGGGAATGAGACAGTCAAGCTTCAGAGAGTCTTGGCATCTATTCCAGAAATAAGGTGCAAATGAGCTAAAAGCAGAACAGCCCAAATTTGTCCTAGTCCTGGGTGACTCTAACAAAATCCACCCTTGCGATCTAACATGCTGGCTATGGATTTCCATTCTGACCGTTTTCCATTCCGTGAACAAAGCAAGAGCATTGCATCCTCCCTTTGCATTCTATATGGGTCATGATCAATTGTGCAAGTTTTATTTCTATTTGGTTCAAGATCTGGTATGATTTCATCACTTTCCTCAGTATCTGTACTTTGAGTTTTCATGGTTTCATTACACTTGAATCGTTCCAGTTCAGTTTCAGGACAAATTTGTGCCCAAGCATCTTCCATCAGACCATTCATTTCCAGATCTTGTTGAGCTCTTTCAATGTCATCAGCTTCTTTCTCAAATATTTTCCTGTTTGAGTCAACAATGAATTTCACAGACTTGATTTCATTATCAAACTGTTTAACAAATCCTGTTTTGTAGAAATCTTCATAACAATTGAAATTCAATGGTTTCAGTTCCCAATCAACATAATGAGGCAAAAAAAGTTGTGAAATGCTATGGTAAAATTTCTCTGGATTTTTCGTTGGTGAAAAACGCACATATCGTACAGCTGCAACATCTGTGCGTGATCTTTTCTTTAAAAATCCAAGTGCATTTTCCAACTTTATAATGTTTGGTGTGGAGCTCTCAGATTTAGGCAACATTCTGTACTCTGGTGCAAAGCTTGCCAAACACATTTCAGAAAATTGCTTTGTTTTTGGCCGTCCTTTATATTTGTCTACAATACTGTTCATCCATATCCTTTCTTATTTTATGTCACCACATCCAGTTTTCTTTTGAATAACACTGAGTGGAAGACTCATCCTCATTGGGTGTTCGCCAGTTGGGATAAACTGTACCTTTCGAGAACTCTCTTTTAAGTTCATGTTTGTCAGTCGATAGATGCTCTCTTGTGCGGAAATTTCATGATTATGAAGAAAGACACTGCCAAATTTTTTTAAAGCTTGTTTGGCGTCGAGATTGCCTTGGTTTGATGCCTCTTTCTGTGCACGATCCAGCAACAATCCCATTTCTCTCTCAGCTTTTGAAATATATCGAGGGCTGACTGCAATAAACAGTTATGTCCAGATGTTTTACATTGGACATAACTGTTTATTGCAGTCAGCCCTCGATATGATACAATGTAAACTATGCAAGACTAAGCATCAACAACATATTAAATGTCCATGTTTGCATTCCAGCACCGCAAAAGGTCTTTATCATATTGATTTACCCAAATATCGCCAAGCTTTCTTTTTAAAACAATACTTGTTTTTTTAGTCATTTTCTTGTAGGCAGACTCAAATATGGCTTGAGATATACCAATATAAGCAAACAAAGACTCCATTGAATCAAAGTTTACGTCATAATTTGTCAGGGTCTCCCTTACTCTTTTCATTATTGCTTCTGCTTCATCTTTTTTCATACATTCATCAATATTTTCATATTGATATTCATAATGCCCTTTGTAAGTTAACTTTCTCTTCAGTTTGACGCAAATCATCAAATCATGATTTTCAGATTGTGGCAGTATATCTGCTACTTCTGTAATGATCGATGGAACGCATGTGACAGGTCCGTGAACTCCATTCTGTCCTTGCTTGGGTAATGCCAAAATTTTCATAAATGGAATGTGCTTTGCAATTAAATGTTGCTCAAGTAAAGTTAAGCTCTTCAGTTCTGATGGGATAGGATCCAAAGCTAGATTGTTTGCAACACTTTCTCCAGGCATTCTGCCACTAAGAAGCTTTCTATGACAGGTATAACAAATCCATAAGACACTACTTGGGTCAGACATACAACTGTCTTTGCATTTGTGAAGGTATGTTTCAGTTACACAATTTTCTGCCACCACATTCCCTCTTTTTAAGTAAAGGTCTTCCTTGCATGTTATGACTTGATGTTTGAACAATTGTCGATGACATACTGAAAACACATATTCTGGACCACAGCAATTTTTTTCCCTGAACTGCTGAATAATGCATTCTATTTCTTGCTTTTTATTAATTGATTCATTTCTTCTCTTCATATTTCCCATTTTAAATTTGTCAGCAAAAGAAGCATCATTTCTGTGCTTATCAATACTATATTGTTTCACAGATGCTCTGTGTTGGTCCTCATTGGCATATTTCATTACACTGTGCTCTTTAACCTTTGCTCTGTGTTGGTCATCAGTGGCATATTTCATTACACTCTGCGCTTTCTTTTTTGCTCTGTGTTGGTCATCAGTGGCATATTTCATTGCACTCTGCTCTTTCTTTTTTGCTCTGTTTTTGTCATCAGTGGCATATTTCATTGCACTCTGTTCTTTCACCTTTGCTCTGTGTTGGTCATCAATGGCATACGTGTAAATGCTATGTTTTTTTCACAGATTCTTTATAAAGTTCATCTTCGAGGTACCTTTTCACTCCCTTTTGTATTTTTGCACTTCGAAAATCAGCATTTGTATCATATTGTGCCTTTTGCCTTTCAAGTCTACGCTGAGTAGATGTAGCATGGCAAGTTCTTGCATTTTTACGAACTTACTACACAAATTGGCACAACCCTCAGCATCTCTCCTTTTGACACCTCTCCTTTTCTTTCATTGCAGTGCTTCAGGCAAATTGCTCTTTCCTCATTGGTATCTTTTTTTGATGCAACACAATATGATGAAGAATATTTCCATCACTTGTTACGGCTGTATGTAAAAATATGTACACCAAGTAGATCTGCAGCTGCTTGTATTTCTACCTCAGTTTCCCAGCTTCCAATATATTTCATTCGTGATGTGCTCACATACTCCTCCAAAGAAGAATGCCCATGTCTGAGATGATACATGTACTGGAGTGATTGTTCTCCATATGCTTTACCATAGCAAGTCTGATTTTTCTGTGATCATTCTCTTTTCCACTGATTGCAAATGATACAGCTCTGAAAAAGCAGTTTCCATCACTTACAATAGAATTTTTTTTCACAGGGATCATTCATTGGAATTCCTTCAATACTATCACCATCATCCTTAGCATAATGTACAACATTCAACTTTGAACAGTCTTTTCTGCTGATGGACTGTCAAAGGAGAGAACAGGAAACAAGTACTCTCTGATTCTTTCATGAACATCACTTCATATACGGTATGCTCAAAAACTGTCAAATTGTTGCTCTCTTTCACAAGACTTTGGTTCTCTGTACCTGCATCATTGTTCAAGTGCAGGGCTTGACATCAACTTTTTGAGGCACTTGTCCTTCGGACAAGTAAATTTACCTTTCACTTGTCCTGGCTCAAAAGTCACTTGTCCGGGTATAATTGACAAAAATGGACTTTTTATGGCCTTGGAATCAAAGATTTGGGGGCATATTGTTTTTGGCCTGTCTGTCTGTTTGTTTGGCTGTTTACTATTAAATTACATATTGAATGCAGGACTTCTACTTTAATAAAGTTATTTCTCAACATGACACTATTAACATCACAAAATTAATTACACACTTTTTTTTCCAAGCAATCATTAGTGCACAGTGACTTAGCCTTACTACATAATAAATACTGGCATGTTTGGGTTGCTGCCTCTGCATTAGTCATTTAAAATGTAAATTACTTGACCAAACAATTCAACTACCAATTTGTAGACCGATAGACCTGGGCAGTGAGATTCCGGAGGTGAAATCCCAATGATATTCAGTGACTAGGATTGCGATTACCAGCTATAATGTCGTAAACATCAAGGGCAGACTGACCATGGGCTAAGAGACTGTAGAACAATGATATCTGCTCCTGTAGAAACTACAAGTCCGCATGAAATCAACCTTGTTTTGAAAAAAAAGTTTTAAATATTTCATGAAGTACTACATTACCCACAATCCTACGCTTTTACCTTGGAAACATTTAATAAACCCGCGAATGTCTCCATCAAGTGAGTTAGGTCAGTAACGAAGGAAGCACTGGCGATGTCACTAAATACAAACAATATGAAACGCTAAATATACTCACGACACAAACTAAAATATATTACAACGATAAATTAAACAAGCAGCTAAACTATCGATGCTGCAGCGAGATGGCATTGATTCACATCTCACTCACTCTCTGTCTCTCATCGCACCGGTGCTATTACAGTTCATTTTTCATTCATCGCATAGACCAAGTATAATGTCGTGCTATGCGTGTGTTCGTGTTTTTTTTTTTTTTTTTTTAAGCCAAATATCTGCTGAAATTAAATGGGCAGTCTGTGCCATGATCCGTAAATACAGTGTCGCTAATGCTGGCAGTTGTCATCACTGACTTGTCAGCCAAGTTGGGATGCGTACTGCACCCAGGCGAATTCCTCCCTCCAGCTCTGCTCAAAATTTCTCTCCCTTTTCGATTCATACAGCTCAGGTGCCGTTTGCAGGTTTTCTTCTTGGGGCTTTTGCTGGAGCTTGCCCGGGTTGCGAAGCCTTGAGAAACATTGCTGCTCCTCTGATGGAAGCGGTTCCTACTGTATATGAGTGCGCGCGTGCATGTGTCCGTGTCTGTGTATCTGATCGGTCAATCAAAGCATTCGAGTTGGACGCTGGTTAGATGTGTCGCGGGGAAAAAAATTTTTTTGTTTCAAATCGGTATTCTAAATGCATTTATTCAACGAATTGAATTCAGGGGCACATAACGTAAAGACACGGTATTTTTTCAGCGACTTTGAACTTGTCCGGTGGGGCAAGCAAATTTATCTTCCACTTGTCCGACAATAAAATCTACTTGTCCCGGACAAGTGGACAAGCGTTAATGTCGAGCCCTGAAGTGCAAATTTCTCTTTGCTTCCGTAGTTGTATTTCTATTTGGTGTACGCTTACTTGTCCTTACGAACATTTCAGGGTCAACTTTGGTTCGATTGTGCGCATTTTCATTATATTTGGTTCTGCTCTTTGAGCTCACATTGACAGCAGAAGTATTTTTGGTGGAATCAAATTGGTCATCAGCTATGACACATTTACCTTTCAGCGCAGAACTACGGAGTGGCCGACTGCCTTCAATTCTGTGTGCAGTGTCACATTCATTCTCATTTCGTTCAGCTCTTATGTTTGAGCTCACACTACTGATCCAAGGATTTTTCATGGAATCATTGTAACCTTCACCAATGGCACATTTACCTTTCACCACTGAACTGTTAAATGGACGGTTGCATTCAATTCTGCCGGCAGCGTCCTCACATACTCCATTGTCATTCCGTTCAGCTCCCATCATTGCGTAAGTATTTTTCACAGAATCATTACCCACGTCACATTTACCTTTCAGTACTGCACTGTATAGTGGAGGGCTTCAGTTGTCCTGTATGCATTGTCACATACTCCATTTCCATTGCGTTTGCTCTCAGCTTTGCATTTACCATTTTAGGAGTATTTTTCATGGAATCATTACCCATTTCACATTTACCTTTCAGTACTGCACTGTAGAGTCGACGGCCGCTTTCAATTTTCCTGTCTGCATTGTCACATACTTCATTTTCATTGCGTTCCGCTTAGCATTACATAAGTATTTTTCATAGAATCATTACCCATGTCACATTTACCTTTCAGCACTGCACTGTAGCATGGACGACTGCAACTTCCACAGGGATGGGTGTCACATGCAAAGCCTTGTTTCTGCGAGTTCACATCTGTCACAACTGCATTCACTCCCGTCACCTCAAACTGCTTACCAAGTCCATTCAACGACTGCGCCAGATTACAAATGTGTGTGTACAGTTTGTCAATACTATCATGGTATGTCACAACACTTGCACCAGTTACATCTTGAAGACCGGCATTGCTGCATTGATGGGAGTGGATGACCACATACCAACCACTGTCGGACAACTGCGCATGTGTTATCACGTAAGGTTAACAAACATGCATCAAATTCTAAAAACACCATCTGAATTGCTGTATCTAATGTCAAAAGTACATTCTGCAATGATTCTTCAGTCAGAAACACCAATCTGGCCAGTAAAAGAATCACCATAGTTTATTGAAAAACATTTGTGACAAAGTGCATGATTCCTTGGCAATTCGCTGATTGCAACATATCCACTTTCTTCATCGCTGATGGCACCTGCAGAACTCACACAAGCATACAACTCATTTCCATTCAACAGAGTGTTATGGTTCTGTGTTTTGATGTCATGCCTTGTGTTCATTGTTATGTCTTTCCTTTATTCTTTTTGTTTATTATACTTCCGGTTTTCTGTTTATGCCATTCCAGGTTTCATTGCACTTGTCACCCCTGTGTTGTGATCAGTTGGTTCAGTCCGTCTTCCTAGTCTATGTGCCTACTTGCTTCGGTGATTTGAATGGTTTCTGGTGTTTCATATTATTACTTCAATTCTCGTTTACTTCCTTCACCTTGCTTTCCTAGATTACTAATAATACTAACATTTATATTGTGTATCATAGTCTACTAACTTAACGTATCCATGTATATATTACTAACTTACTCATGAAAACTTGGGTTAATTTGTAAAGCTGCACCTCTACTAATTATTACTAATTCAATCTTAGCTATCGCCCTCTTGCTTTGCTTTCTCTGTCTCTCCCTGCGTTTCCGTGAGATCTCTCGCACATGCTTAATGTTATCCTGCACTCATTGTCTGTGCACTTAGAACTCCTTGACCAGAGCTGTTTATCTGTCATAGGTTGTCTGCGTTGATCCTGTCCGTGTTTTGGCTTTTGCCAATTGTTGTGGTTTAGGACTTCCCCATGTGTGCTTACCTCTGTAATTAGTCCTTATCCAATTCACCTGTTCCCTGCATAGCATGTGACTTCCCTCTTGTCTATTTAAAGTCTTCACTGCAGTTCATTCTTTGTCAGAATGTAGATCAGTATTCATTTGTGCAGAACTCCTCGTATGCCATTTGTCTATTGCTTCTTCACGACTGTTTCGCTCGACCTTGAGATTGCCTTGCCCTACTATTCCTGTTTTGTCTTTTTGGATTTTGACCTGTTTTTTTGCACGACCACGATTTCTGTTCTGGATGCCCTGTGTATGACCTACCCTTCTGGATTTCGACTACGAGTTTTGGCCTACTGTCTATGTACCGTTGTACATCTGCCTTACTGGTTTTGACCCCTGCCTGTCTGGTCGACTTTGCTTTTTGGATATTGTTTTTGGCTTGGCAATTCTTGTGTCTTCTGGTCCCGACCCTTTTTACAATAAAGGCTTACGATTTTTGGAATTCCTGTTCTCGCGAGTGGTACCTGAACACACCGTCACACAGAGTTTCATCAAGGTCCTCAGCTGTCCATGTTAAAATATTTCTCAGAACACTCATTTCGATTGCAGTAAGATTGTTGGGGACACACTGCTTACCTGCATAATGGGCAAACTGTCTATCAGATTGATCAAAGGAACCTTGCAAGTATGAAACACAGGGGAAATCAGTGGTAGTGCTTTGTGACAGTAATGCATTGACACATTCATTGTCAGAGTTGCAACAGTTAACAGAGGTTTCGCCAACATTTGCAATCGAGTTTTGTTCAGTTTCTTTCACAGTTTTTCTCAGTATTTCTCATGGTATAGAGCATTGCATTTCCATTGATTTTTTTACGGGGTCAGTCATATGGCATGTCTCATGGTTTTGCTCAGTCAGTGCTTTTGACGGAGGAAGCATAACCTCGTCACAGTCCTTAAGAGCCTTTTTTAATTGAGGAGACATAACCTCGTCACAGTCAGTAGTCTGGTGTGGGCAGTCGGCCCATCTTCTCTTCACCGCCTCAAAACACTTGTTGGCTCGCTTGCAGGGCATCTTTCAGACAACAGACGGCCAGTTCAAAAAAAAGGATGCATGTGATACTCAATGATCAGTTCAATGTAAACATACAGTGAACAGTAAGCATGACTGAAAATGAAAATTAATGCTCAACAACTAATCTTGTCAACAATTACACAATCTCCACTTGACACACTAAGCAAAAGACCCACCTGGTTACAGGATGATTACAGAAGATTTATGTAGTAAGACCCAATCAAATTTTCCACCATAATATGATGCTCATACAGCACTCAATGAGGGAACTGCAAAGTTGTTAATGACCAAACTGGGTCATTCCATGCCAAGTGGAAACGCTTAAGGTACCTTTTGGGCCATCATGGTCTCAGATTTTTCGCTAACTTTGTATACAGTGGTGCTTGAAAGTTTGTGAACCCTTTAGAATTTTCTAGATTTCTGCATAAATATGACCTAAAACATCATAAGATTTTCACACAAGTCCTAAAAGTAGATAAAGAGAACCCAGTTAAACAAATTAGACAAAAGTATTATATTTGGTCATTTATTTATTGAGGAAAATGATCCAATATTACATATCTGTGAGTGGCAAAAGTATGTGAACCTATGCTTTCAGTATCTGGTGTGACCCCCTTGTGCAGCAATAACTGCAAGTAAACGTTTCCGGTAACTGCTGATCAGTCCTGCACATCGGCTTGGAGGAATTTTAGCCCATTCCTTCGTACAAAACAGCTTTAACTCTGGGATGTTGGTGGGTTTCCTCACATCAACTGCTCGCTTCAGGTCCTTCCACAACATTTCAATTGGATTAAGGTCAGGACTTTGACTTGGCCGTTCCAAAACATTAACTTTATTCTTCTTTAACCATTCTTTGGTAGAACAACTTGTGTGCTTAGGGTCATTGTCTTGTTGCATGACCCACCTTATCTTGAGATTCAGTTCATGGACAGATGTCCAGACATTTTCCTTTAGAATTCGCTGGTATAATTCAGAATTCATTGTTCCATCAATGATGGCAAGCCGTCCTGGACCAGATGCAGCAAAACAGGCCCAAACCATGATATTACCACCACCATGTTTCACAGATGGCATGAGGTGTTTATGCTGGATTGCAGTGTTTTCCTTTCTCCAAACATAACGCTTCTCATTTAAACCAAAAAGTTCTATTTTGGTGTCATCCGTCCACAAAACATTTTTCCAATAGCCTTCTGGCTTGTCCACATGATCTTTAGCAAACTGCAGATGAGCAGCAATGTTCTTTTTGGAGAGCAGTGGCTTTCTCCTTGCAACCCTGCCATGCACACCATTGTTGTTCAGTGTTCTCCTGATGGTGGACTCATGAACATTAACATTAGCCAATGTGAGAGAAGCCTTCAGTTGCTTAGAAGTTACCCTGGGGTCCTTTGTGACCTCGCCGACTATTACACGCCTTGCTCTTGGAGTGATCTTTGTTGGTCGACCACTCCTGGGGAGGGTAACAATGGTCTTGAATTTCCTCCATATGTACACAATCTGTCTAACTGTGGATTGGTGGAGTCCAAACTCTTTAGAGATGGTTTTGTAACCTTTTCCAGCCTGATGAGGATCAACAACGCTTTTTCTGAGGTCCTCAGAAATCTCCTTTGTTCGTGCCATGATACACTTCCACAAACGTGTTGTGAAGATCAGACTTTGATAGATCCCTGTTCTTTAAATAAAACAGGGTGCCCACTCACACCTGCTTGTCATCCCATTGATTGAAAACACCTGACTCTAATTTCACCTTCAAATTAATCACTAATCCTAGAGGTTCACATACTTTGGCCCCTCACAGATATGTAATATTGGATCATTTTCCTCAATAAATAAATGACCAAGTATAATATTTTTGTCTTATTTGTTTAACTGGGTTTTCTTTATCTACTTTTAGGACTTGTGTGAAAATCTAATGATGTTTTAGGTCATACTTATGCAGAAATACAGAAAATTTTAAAGGGTTCACAAACTTTCAAGCGCCACTGTATTTGTTCATTTGAACTCAAATGATGGGTATCTCCAATTTTTTCACAAACGGCCCACCGGTATGGACTTTATGGGACTCTGAATAAAATGGCCTTAAGGGGGTGCTTTTCAAACCATGCTTTAGAAAAAGTCTTATATCTTTGATTCAATGAGAGATACAGATCTGGAAGGTGGCTTGATCCTTGATATGAACCTGGCTCTAGGCTGCCAAACTTAAACGTTGCTTGTATCAATGGTGAATGCCATGGAAATTTAGGTCAAAGAGACCAAGTTTAAGGGCCTGCCTCGCCCCCGGCGGAAAGTTGCACTGACACCACTTTGGACCTGAGCAGTGTCTAATGACCTGAATTACACTGCTATGGCCCAAATATCCAGTACATAGGCCTATTTCCCACCAAAAAGCTGGCCTAAAAAGTTGTAAAAATCATTGTTTTTCTTTGCATTGAAATGTACATGGCAATGTACTATTATGTGCTGGAAATAAAGAAACCCGCTTGATCATGTGGGTTACTTTATTTGAGCTGAAAACCTGATATTGATATTCTTTGCAGTTCTAATGACCTTATTAGGGTCATTCCATGCCAAGTGAAAACGCACCTCGGCCATCATGGTCTTGGATTTTACTTTAACTTTGGTTGTTTGTTTGTTCATTTTGGCCCAAATAACACATATCTCTGATTTTTTTCACGAACTGCCCTCTGGTATTGGTTTTATGGATCTCTGAAGAAATGGCCTGTAGGGGTAGCTTTTCAAAACATGCTGAGGAAAAACCCTTATATCTCTGGCCCTATTACTGATACAGTTCTGGGGTTTGGATGGATTTGTAATATGAGGCTTCCTCTAGCACCACCATCATTTACAATGGTTGTATCTGTTCTTATTTCAATGCAAACTGCGATTGGGCAAAGTTGAGATTTTTCACTTTTTGTGTCTGTTTTTGTGGTGAAAAAAGCCTATATACTGGACCGATGGTTCTTTCCAGTGTAAATCAGGTCACCTGACATGCAACAGGTTGCAAATTCATCATGATGCAACTTTTCCCCGGGGATGGACAAACCCCTTGAACTTGTGACTTTCTGTTGTAAGCAACTAAGGGTTAATCGGATAAACTTATGTTCTGATTTAATTCTTTAATAAGTGTCATCGAGCCATCTGAAATAAAAAGTTTTGTCACTTCTTCAGTATCACCAGTAATTGGTGAGTAATAAGGGTCAAAAAAGTGGAAAAAATCTCAGATTTCCCCAACTTCAAACACAGTTTCCGTGGAAACAACAGATACAACCATTGTCAATGATGGTGGTGCCTGAGGAAGTCTCATATTACAAATCCAATACCAGAGGTCAGTTTGCAAAAAAATCAGAGATATTCATTATTTGGTCAAAATGAACAAATAGACAAAGTTAAAGTAAAATCCAAGACCATGATGGCCCAGGTGTGTTTCCACTTGGCATGGAATGACCCAGCTGTAAGCTTTGTTGCTCTTTGAAACAGTATAATTTTCAATGTATTACCTTCAGTGCAACATACAATTCACTTTGAATGCAAAAACTAAATGAATCATCATGAACAAACTAAATGACTAATTGTAATCTCGCTCACCTTGATGCAAATCAGGATCAGGAAACTAAATCAAACCAGATAAGAAAAATATTAGTGCAGCTCATCACTTCAAATTAACAGTATCCATAAATAAGCAAACTATCAAAAGATATTCAAGACCATTACTTATGACATGGTAGTACAACTAGCTCACATTTAGATCAAAGAACTTTGCCGAACAATCAGTTTCCTGTTCCCACATATACCAAAAAATTAGAAATTAAAACCAATTGCATCATGTAACACTAAAATGATCAAGGTTACAATACTAGTAGCAATAAGCATGACTGAAAATGGATGCTTCAGGCAAATTTTAACTTGTCAGCGAACAATTATTCAATCTCTACATAAAACTTCTGGATATAGGATAACATGTAAGATTCATGTGTCAACATTAAATCTAGTTTTCCATCACAATGCTCACACAGCACTGAATGAGGATACTGGAAAATTATTATAACCAACATGTACATTTATTAAACTCTTTGAAACAGTTCAATTTTCATGCTGTTAAATGTATAAGTTTCAATGCTATGTATAATTCACTTTGAATGTGAAAACTGAATGAATCACGAACAAATTCATGAGTATATATATATTTGTCATCTCGCTCACCTTAATGCAAATCAGTCTCAGGAAACTGCATCAAACGAGGTAACACACGAAGAAAAAAAAAATTAGTGCAACTCAACATTTGATATTAACTGCAGTATAGATAATTAACCAAAGTTCAACAAGACATCCAAGAGCATTATGACATATTAAAACAACTACCAAACATTTAGACCCCAAGAACTTCTCCCACCACTTTTGTCTTCCCACATCTACAACTAAATTGGGGATTAAAACCAATTCCATGCTGTAACACGAAAATTACCAAGGTTACAATACTAGCTACAAAAAATTATTTCATCCTCATCAAAAAAAAGTAATAATGCACAACTCAATCAATATTAAAACCATATTTAGAATAAAAACAATTATTCAAGTGCTAAACATGAGTAAAGTTGAATGAAAGAGTGCCATATCCAAAACTATAAAAACTATTGACCATCATGTTATAATTATGGGCACCTAGTCTATAAATCTATAGGGTAATAAAAAATTCAAGAAAAAATTTAGACTTAAACCTCTTTGGAGTTATTTCTGGGTTTAGAAAGTAATTCAAACACTATTAAACCCTATCTAGCCAATTAACAGAATCTTGATTCTAAGTTCTACATTTCATATTAAACATAGGGGAGAGCGGGGGCAAACGGATCAGCGGGGCGAGCGGATCACGGGCATTTTTCCCTGTTACACTGTAGTCCGTAAGTTGCAGTTTGGTACACAGGCACGGTCTCGTGCCATCCGCTCTACATTTAAATTTCAGAGCAATCGGATCTATCTTGGCGGAGAGCGACGACAAAACAGGATTTTTCCCTCGGTGAGTAAAAAAATCAAGAGACAGCATTTTCCCTTTTCAAGGTTTATGTTTATTAGTTGAGGACTGTATATGTATAGCATCTAAAAGACCTATATGTATGCTAACTATCAGTGAATGTTTCATTTTTCATGCTAGCCTATGTAAGATGCTCGCAGGCAAAATATGGAGGGAGACTGTAGCAGGGCAAACGGATCACTGCGATCCATTCATCCCTGAACGTTCTCTGTTATTAAAAATGCTTTTCTTGGCTCTCTTTTTGTAGAAACAAAGGAGCTGGTCTAAGTTCAGGAAGTAGTGGAGCTGTGCATAAAGCCCATAAAGCCAGTTGATGGCAGTCATAAATTGGTTTAAACGGGTTACAAGACTATTCTATTCCCATGTTTACATAACCATTCATTTAGGAATATTTTGTCATTTCCCCTTAATGACAAGAGAAAATATCTTGTGGAAAGGGCTGATAAGAACAGAAAAACATGATCTGAAACAACTTACCTCAACTAAAGCAGCTGGATGACTTGCCTTGACTCGCCTTGCTGTTAATTGAAGCAGGGACGTGCGGTAAGTGCCGGTGAAGGTGAGCAAAATGCAGAACGTAGCCTAGTAACATGATAGCTAAACTGGTATGACATGAATCAAACATCTTCATTTGCTCAGAGGACTCAACTAAAGCTTAAATGAGCGTTATATGCAAATAATATTAAGTAGGCTATTGTTTTGTGGTCGATTTATGCAGCCGATCCGTTCGACCCCGTCACATGATCTGTTCGTCCCCGCAGACGGGCGAACGGATCGACGTGCAGCTGCATTTTCCTGTCCGATTACGTCATACTCGTTCATCCAATCTTAGCAGATTTGGTTGGGATTTGTAGAGGACATGTGTATGTTGTTCACAAAAAAAAATGGTTACCTTAAAAAAATGCATCTCTGTGCAGAGAGGGAAATACGAAAAAGTGATACGTTTGCCCCCGCTCTCCCCTACTAGCGACGACCTTTGCATGCTGAATTAGCCAACAAGCTAATTATTGCAAAGTACCATTACATGCAAAACGAACGTTGGGCTATTAATCATCATGGAACGCATAGCGTTAGCCATTATTGTCCACGAAGCCTAATTTGAGATTGAAATGTCTCTCTAGCGAAACAATAATGTGAGATCATACTATAAACACTTTTCGCGCATGAAAGTGATTTTTTAACTATGCTTAATTAATTCCAAGATAGTGTACAGAGCAAATGTTAGATGCCTAGCTAGCTAATTAGCCAACTGCTCCACTAACATGACTATGTTCAATACGGCAAAGCGCTACAACAAGGACAGCTTGGCTCTTTCTTAACTATAGTTCGCACCTTTACTTTCCCATCAAGCGGGGGTATGGTTGCGCTTAATTAAAAACTACAATTCCCATGATGCACATCATTACAGAAAGTAGTAAGCAACTCGCTGTACCAGAATCGACCGAGGCTTCTAAAGACAACCTAGTAAGATAAGGCAACAGTGGCCAACTGTATGTTGGATTTGTTTTAACTGACCGAACTTGTTCAAGAGTTATGAAGCTAGCACGAACTGAAATGAACCGCCATATTTGCACGGCCATTTTGCCATATTTCCACCATTTCAGTTTTGCTGCGAAAGGTATCGCCATGAGCTAACTTATCGCTCAGCACATGAAACGCTTCGTACCACTCACATTGAACACACCCTGGGACCCCGTCGGCTCCACTTCCCGCTTAGACGTCATTAGCACTAAGTTATCAAATCGTTCGGCTTGCACGAACACAGGACTGGCATTAACTTTAACATTAAAAGACATCGGGTAAGGCACATGTGTAAAAATGATATGGATTTTCAAATACTTGGGGCAACATCATTAAACTTTTCAGAAATTAATACGGTATCATTAACAATGCGTTTGGAATTACTGACACCGTCGAAGGTGGGAAATGCAGTTCATTCGCCCTTTCTATCTGACTCAACTTTAACTAACTAGCTAGCAGATCCCGACCTTGCAACAAACCCACTATTTGCTGCCCTAATCAGCTAGCTAGAAAGCCAGACAAACTATTATAATTTGACGAAAATAGAAGGAAAACCAGCTCCAATTCGACAAAAATGAAGATATACCATTCCTCACATTATTATCTTACTACTTTGACAATTATATCGCACTTCTAAGCAAATCTGAGTCACCTAATGGCTGACAATTACCTACAAAGAGCAAGGTCTCCGACTTACCCTCTTCGCTTGCAAAATCAGAGTAAATTCTGTCATACAATGACGAACATGGACCTATAAGGAGAACTGGACAGACAACGAAGGCTGGAACGCACGCCAACATGGGTGTAGCGGTCAAGCTGATATTGCAGGTCACGTGATGCCTTGGGGGCCAAAAAGAAATTTCTCCATAGGGAATAATTGAAAAAGACACGCTGATAAATCTGTGAATAAATTTTTTTGACAGTCACAAATTATCGATACCAAAACTGTTTATTTTTCTCTTTTAAATCATTGATGCCTCGTTTCTCGGCAAAGACAAAATGTTTTATTTATATTCAGGCTATGCGAACACCAACGGGTCCTCATATTTAAGCGCATTCTCGTCTCCTCCGAATTAAGCACTGCAGCGGATGTGAGTGGGTGGAGCAATGGGCATTCCTTGCCGTCTGTCTGTGTGTAACATTAAAGACGTAGCCAAGTCGGTAAAGTGAGCTGGCGACGTTACAGTGCAGATATATTGAGCAACAAAAGAAACGCAAGTTAATTAAAGACAGACCGGAAAATAAGTTTGCACGTAATTATCATAGAAAATCAAATTTACTAATTGCGAGCAGATCTGGGCTGATCAGAACTGCGAGGTCCTCGAGGCTTTACCCGGGGTCTGTCACGCTTGCTATTATGCTGCCCAGATTTATGACGCAGATGTTGATGTGATTGCTTATAAGATGTTTCTGGGTCCATAGCGGGTTAAATACCACTACTAAGGGTTGCTGGCCCTGTGCAGTGGGCAAGCAGGCTGCCCTCTTCCGTTCTTGCGTTCCTCAGTGGGTAGCTTCTGGAGTGGAATCTTATAGAAACACAAATCACCAGTACTAACACCAGAGAGTCTATCTTGAAAGGACCAGTGCGCTAACCCAAGCAGGGGCTGATCCTGATTTTTTTTCAGGGTTAACTCCCATAGATCCGCTGTGTTTTGCAATACTAGGGGTGGCGCTAAGAGCCACAGCATGCGGTCTTCGGCATGTGAGAGGCTAGGTAGTGCGGCCACTTGCTAATGATAAGGCTTATGTTGCGCATCACATGCCGTTGGATATGGGGAGACCAGAGATGGGCATTCCTTGCCATCCGTCTGTGATCAACATTCTAGACGTAGCCAAGCCGGTAAAGTAAGCTGGCGTTACGGTGCAAATATACTGAGCAACAACAGAAATGCAAGTTAATTAAAGGCAGACCGGAGAATAAGTTTGCGCGTAATTATTGAAAATCAAATTTATTACTAGCGTGTGCACATTTACACTCATTTCATCAAACTTTTCTTTGTTTTGCAGTCACTTTGAGTAACCATAAGAGCACATTGACTAACTAGCTAACTTGCGTTTCTTTTGTTGCTCAGTATATTTTTGCCATTTTATTTTAATTCCCAGCCAGCACACGACCGACCTTCTACGTAGAAATATGGTTGAAATTATGTCAGTTGTTGTTTCAACATTGAAACGCTATTGAAACAACGTTTAACTCTAATGGTTGTAACCCAGCCAGCACACGACTGACCTTCAACATTAAAATATGGTTGAAATCATGTCAGTTGTCGTTTCAACATTGAAACGCTATTGAAACAACGTTTAACTCTGATGGTTGTAAAAAGGTTAACAAAATGATCAACACTGAAATTTGACCAAGATTTGTTTCAACTTTGAAACAACATTGAAACAACGTTGGGTAAGAGTATCACACACAACCTCAAAAAAAAATCACAACTTTTTCGGCTTACCTCAATGTTTAGATACCAAGTGAAATATTCGGGTGTGGAAAAACGTCGAGCGCAGATCCAGTTAAGAGAATTTACACTTTAATTTCTAGAGCGTCTATACATGCGGCAAGCTTATAAAGGTAGCAGCCATGACACTGTTGACCTAACCTTAACCCAACTCATAGGGAATGCTATCCCTATCCCTGTGCCTAACCCTAACCTTAACCCCACTCAGCCACAAACAATGGTTTGTTCTGCTCAAATTATTCTACTCAGGGTCAATGGATCAGCCGACTCACCAGCATGAAACACATCAATAAGGATATTCACATGACATCTCCTCATTGAAAACAATAAATAAAAGCTGACAACAAACTCAGTTGGTGTAGTGGTTGAGACCACAGTGTACGGTGTGTTTGAAATTGCTTTGTCCACAGGCTCCCAGGTTCAAATCCCGCTGCAGACACTAATATAATGTCTAACTTAACATGTAAACCTTTGTTCACAGACTCATCGATGGAGGGAAAACATAAAAAATGAAGGTCAGCAGAAGTTGGAGAGATTGTACGGAGTGCATGTTATGAGGGCAGAGCATGGTGGTGGAAACTGGAATTACTGCAAAAAATTCTTTCCACGCGCCGCAATCTACCCCTTCCTTTTAAAATTTTTCTACATCATTCCAAACCCCCTTCTCACTCATAAAAACCCCCCAAAAATATTTGTGACCCCTTTAACAATCGTTCTGGCCAAAAAAAAACCCAAAAAAGTGGAGGTTGTGTATGGTACTCATGCCCAACGTTGAAAAAATGTTGCGAAATCAACGTTGATTCATCTTTCAAAATCAAAACATAATTCAACGGTGATTCAACTATGATCCATGACGTTGATTCAACAGTGAAAAAACGTTAAAATGCCAGCTGGGTTGATGAATGGCCGTAATATGTAGCAACTCGATTGCCACACTTCATGTAGTGCGGCAAAATGTACAGTAAGATAAGGCCGCTGTTGTGACATCCTAGAACCATGTACGCAGCCAGCAGACACCTTACTTTTTCATATTAAAAAGATATGGATATATCCATGAACTGAGTTGTATATTTCCATTACTTTGAATAGCACCAATTCACATTATTCTATTTTGATGTGTTTTGCATAATGTGTCAGCTGAGTAGCATCTAACATAGCCTAATGTCCATATAAGTGCATTTATAGCACCACATAAATTCAATTCGAACACTGCCTAGCGAACCATTAATTAACCATTCTTCATTGTTAAATTACTTACAGACCTTCATACATGATGATGAAACTTTTCAGCAACTTGACAGATGAGATCCAAAATGATAACTTTTTTGTGCATGATCCGAACTTCCATGAAAGCACTGGACATGAATACACATTTTTTGTGGTACAGCCTTTATTAGATTGCAGTTTTGGGTAGGTGGAAACGTCAGAGTATATGAAATCCGAACATCTGTTTGTGAGCAGCACGTGCAGTGAGTGCGTTGTGTGTGTTCGATTTATCGTCTTGAATCAGGAGAAGATAATGGAATTCACACGCAGACAGGAAAGAATCGTCTGACTCTATTAATGTGGTTATTCATCGTTGAATTAAAGAGGACACGAGCCTGGGCGTGTTTCCCAAAAGTGTAGTTGCTAACTAAGTTAGCAACTTATATAGTTCGTCCATTCACAGTCAATGGTTTCAACTATGCAAGTTAGCATCTGTGATTTCGGGAAACGCAGCCCTGAGCAATGTCATGTTACACAACAGCAAGTCAACCATTTTGCCGACATTTTTGAGTTGATATCAATAGTATTACTTCCCTGTTAAATAACAATCGTTTTAAATATTTGATATTGCATTTGGGTTTTACAATTGTATCTCAAGGGGCGCCCCGGTGGCTCATCGGTCTAAGTGCACGTATCATAAAGGCTGTGTCCTTCCCACAGCGATCTGAGTTCGAATCCAGCTTGGGTCATTTGCTGCATGTCTTCCCCCATTCTTCTCCCCAACTTTCCTGTCTCTCTACACTGTATAACTATTGAATAAAGGAAAAATTCCCAAAAAAAATAAATAAATTCTATCTCAAACTATCATTAAGCCTTTACAGGCGGCTATGTTTTTTTCCGTTCCGCTCATAGTTACATCAGGGGTGCATCTCAAAGCATAGGCTGCAGTCTTCGAAGGCTGCATTTTTAGGGATCGTCACATATTACCATTCGCCAGACTAACATTTAGGGTTAGGAATAAGAAGAAATTCACGGTTAGATTTAGGGCTAGGTGTTAGAGTTAAGGTTAGGGTTTGGGAAACCAGTGACGACTTGCTTAAACCAAGGCTGTTTATGGCAAGCCGATAGTGCCATAATTCTTCTATATAAAACGTGTTTTGGGACGAGACCGCGCGTGTTTCACGCTGTTATTGCTTTTTTTCCGGCTCTTTTAACGGCGTTTCTCGCGAGAACAGCATTAAAAGCGCCGTTTTCATATGAAAATTAACGGCATTATTTTTGGCGTTGTGGAAAATGGCGTTAAAAGCGCCGTTTTCATATGCAAATTAACGGCGTTATTATCGGAGTTGTGGAAAACGGCGTTAAAAGCGCCGTTTTCATGGTAATGAGCTCCTCCCATTGATGTCTTTCAGCCAACACATTTTAACTGCTCTCCTCCAATCACCTGCCAAGGGAAACAGACCACATCAATGCAACCCAGATTTCCTTCTGCAAATCTTCCCATCAGAAAGTTTGCACAAGCCTGCAGTGCATAGCTACAGTCTGTTGCGAGCCTGAAGGAAATAAACCATGCACACTTTTTCAATAATTAAACATTTCTTTGACAAATAAGGTTGCTATTTTGCGAGTAATATTGCCAGTTACACGGCATAGGCTACTGTTAATATGTATGAGCAGTATCTGGGGTTCATCTGGTTAGATCCTTGGTTCCCAAACTGTGGTTCGTGTACCCCTGGTGGTACTTGGCTCCCTCTTGGTGGTACTCAGGGAGTTTCACAGTTTCATATTTTTTACTAAGGGGTTATAGCACGTGTGAAGGCTTATCGTCGCCCAATCATTCCAATAAGATCCTGCGTCAATCGCGGTTAACTTTTGACCAGAAAATATGCAAACATACTTCAGGATTCAGCCCAGCAATTTCACTACATTATCTCTGAGCCCCAATCATGTTAACCCCCCTATTATGTTCAGATTAATAAGCCATTTTTGGTTGGGGTCAGTTTGATCCCCGTAATGAAAAACTACATAAGATGTTTGTAACTGAAAGTTTTACCCAATCTCCTCTCAGCTCACCAATGCCCTTCTAGTGACCATTTTAATAGCCAAGTAAATAAAACACGACTCCCCCATCCCCCTGATTATAGCAAAATGAATGGGCCCAAATGTGAAATGAATAAGAAATTAATTTGAACATGCCCTCAGTCTCAGGCAACACTACAAAAATTAGATCAAAATTATGGTTTTATGTAATAATTGATCCTCGGGTCAAAATGACCCAAACAACACCGATGCTTACAAAATGTGTTCAGAATATGAAAAATTTTTTCAGTGAAATTCATGGTCTACCTGTAAAGTTAGGGGGGAAAAAAACTAGCAGAATAAAAGTATGCTAACCCTTTCACTACCGCTTACTGGGAATAAGACAACCCTTGCTTACCGTAAATTTTTGTGCTATCGCAGCATGATATTGCATGTGGATTTTCACCCCCTTTTTCAAACTAAAAACGCCAGAAATGGACAATTTTATGTCAGAAAACATGTTCAAAATACATTTACCTTTCCATTGACACATATCTTTGCTAAGTTTTTCCAAAAGTAAAAACAGAAAATGAGGATAAAAACCGTATTTCGGTTCATCAAGACAAGACGATTTCTCCTGTATGGGATTTATGTACAAACGGAGATACACGCACAATTCTGTACAAACGGAGATACACGTGCATTTGTGTAGAAACGGAGATACACGTGCTGCAGCACGCACTGCCTGCAATAACCTGTATAAAATAAAATAAAACTGTGCATAACCGGAGGATTGGGAACTACGGGAAGCCTGATGACATCACTGACGTGTTGTGCGATACCAGACTCGTCTAAAGGGGTGTTTTGTTGCGGAGCTTTGACAGTTTTTGTGAGGGACTTTCTCAAGGCGCAAAATAGCGACAGTGGTAAGTGATGCGGGATCTGTGCTGTCGTGGAAATGCGACAATGGTAATGAAAGGGTTAACCATGTTTTTAGAGACGTTGAACATTAAGTCGGGTCAAATCGACCCAGAACATAATAGGAGGGTTAACCAGCTTGTCTGAACCAAGTTCCAATGCGACATATCGCCACAAACAGTGTTCGTATTGCTTGTCAAAGTCAATGCAAAGACGCGCGTCAATGCAAAGTCAATGCGTTTTGCGTGTATTTGCGTCTTTGCATTGACTTTGAATGTAATCTGTCGTGCAAAAAATTTGTTTCGCGTCCGGTGGAAAAGCAGCTTAATAGTGTTGCACCTGATTTTACTAATCAGGGTCTGCGGTCTGCATTGAACCCTATGCACACTTTTTCAATAATTAAACATTTCTTTGACAAATAAGGTTGCTATTTTGTGAATAATATTGCCAGTTACATAGCATACTGTTTATGTATGAGGATTATACATAGCATCACATGCCTAATCATAAAAGCATATCAGAACTACGATTTCTTTCTCTTTATTCAGCATTGATCTCTGCATTTTACTTTTCTGTACCTTGCAGCCTCATCTTGAGCAGTTTGTCCACATTTCTCTTATAATTAAAAACATATATTTGACAGGTAATGGTGCTATTCTTAGAATTGTTATCACCATAGCTAGAAAATCTACGTTCTTTCTCCTTCAATCACCAGATGATAATACTCACCTGATGTCAATTTAACATCAATTAAACATCAAATTGACATCAAGGTGCCCGCTGGGACGGATCAATTTCTTGTTTTGTATAGGCTACTTTTTTGCGGGGGGCAATGATTATTCAAGATCGATGCAAACCTACAGGTTCACCGCGTCATTAAGATAAGGTTTCAAATTTTTCATTTGATTTATTCAGTTATTTTTATAGGAATGGAAAGAGAGGGAAGCAAACAGCAGTACTATTCTGTTGGTGGTAATGCATTATATGTACGATGTACACTCTCTTCCTGACCCACTCTTTCACAATTTGCAAACGAGATTCCACGTTAATTTAGAAACAATAAAGTCACAAATCCAGTTCCAAGTTACGTATAGGTTACCAGCCTAGGTACGTGGCTAGCCTAGTCCGTCGCAAATCCAGTGCGTTGATTACTGAGGAATGCTAGTGGCCAGCTGAGGAATGCAAGTGACCAGCCAAGTCAATAGCAAATCCAATGGGTTACGAACCTCAGCGAATTAGTTGCCGGGTCCTCATTCACTACTACCGGCCTCTCATTTACTACTGCCAACCACTCATTTACCAACTCTGGCCATCCTTAGATATATGTTTGTTTGCTGTAACATCCAAATCAGAAAAAAATGGCTAGAAGCCAGGTGAATATTTTTTAATAATATCATAAAAAAGTAATGACATTGGTAAAAATGTTCACTTTTACATATGTAAAATACAGTTTGAGCAGGTTAAACATTTTGCAGACAGTGAAAAAGGCGGGGGGGGGGGGGGGTTTGAATGTTTGGTACGGGAGGACCCCATTTAGCTGAGGGGGGTGCCCTAGACAGCAATAGGACCAGTTTCCAATTTTGCTCTGAATAAAAATCTTTAAAAAGACGATAATTATTCTTGGAACTTAATATTTAACTTAATAACTTAAGTTATTAATAACTTAACTTAGTATGTGCCTCCTGTGCCTGTGACCCTTATTGGTGGGTGTGGTTCATTCCTTGGGGTAGAAGGTGGGCGAGCTTGTGCCTTCACCTGGTGACAAATGTCAGTAAATAGTAAATCTAAGGTGGTTAATGTGAAGTTGCCAATACATGATATCAGATGGATTGTGGAATGTGTTTTAGAAATGGGTCGTAAGACTAAAGCAAAAGGATGTGGGCTATTTCCTTGGCTTGCTGAACAGACTGCAGCACAGGTGAGACTACAAGGTAAGGCAAAAAAAAAAACCCCAGATGCTTACCCTGGCGTAATGCAGTTTTCATCCAAAATCGCTAAAGTTTATGAATAAATCGAGCGGGCATCCATAGAAGTGCATGAATCGCATGGGATTTGAACCTGTGGCTCCATGGGCAAAAGCAATGGTAATTCATGGGTGTCACCCTCTGAGCCATCTGGTGATTGTGGGAGAAAGAACATAGATTTTCTAGCTATCATGATACAATTCTAAGAATAGCACCATTATCTGTCAAATATATGTTTTTAATTATTAGAGAAATGTGGACAAACTGCTCAAGATGAGGCTGCAAGGTACCGTAAAGCAAAATGCAGAGATCAATGCTGAATAAAGAGAAAGAAATCGTAGTTCTGATATGCTTTTATGATTAGGGATGTGATGCTATGTATGATCCTCATACATAAACAGTATGCTATGTAACTGGCAATATTATTCACAAAATAGCAACCTTATTTGTCAAAGAAATGTTTAATTATTGAAAAAGTGTGCATAGGGTTCAATGCAGACCCTGATTAGTAAAATCAGGTGCAACACTATTAAGCTGCTTTTCCACCGGACGCGAAACAAATTTTTTGCTCGACAGATTACATTCAAAGTCAATGCAAAGACGCAAATACACGCAAAAAGCATTGACTTTGCATTGACTTCGATAAGCAATACGAACGATGTTTGTGGCGATATGTCGCATTGGAACTTGGTTCAGACAAGCTGGTTAACATGATTGGGGCTCAGAGATAATGTAGTGAAATTGCTGGGCCGAATCCCGAAGTATGTTTGCCTATTTTCTGGTCAAAAGTTAACCGCGATTGACGCAGGATCTTATTGGAATAACTGGGCGACGATTAGCCTTCACACGTGCTATAACCCCTTAGTAAAAAATATGAAACCGTGAAACTCCCTGAGTACCACCAAGAGGGAACCAAGTAGGCTGCCACCAGTGGTACACGAACCACAGTTTGGGAACCAAGGATCTAACCAGATGAACCCCAGATACTGCTCATACATATAAACAGTAGCCTATGCTGTGTAACTGGCAATATTATTCACAAAATAGCAACCTTATTTGTCAAAGAAATGTTTAATTATTGAAAAAGTGTTTATTTCCTTCAGGCTCGCAACAGACTGTAGCTATGCACTGCAGGCTTGTGCACACTTTCTGACAGGAAGATCTGCAGAAGGAAATCTGGGTTGCATTGATGTGGTCTGTTTCCCTTGGCAGGTGATTGGAGGACAGCAGTTAAAATGTGTTGGCTGAAAGAAATCAATTTCTCATTACCATGAAAACGGCGCTTTTAACGCTGTTTTCCACAACGCCGAAAATAACGCCGTTAATTTTCAAATGAAAACTTGCGAGAAACGGCGTTAAAAGCGCTGAAAAAAGCAATAACGGCGCATAACGCGCGTTCTTGTCCCAAAACGCGTTTTATACAGAGGAATTATGGCACTATCGGCTTGCCATAGCTATTTAGCGGAGATGAAATGACACCATGTCAGTTTGGCAGATGGAATTAAGTAATGACCCTTAAAAATGCAGCCTACGAAGGATGTAACCTATGCTTTGAGATGCACCCCAGGGCTCTCCTATGGAAGGTTCCGCAGTTTGCAGTGGTCAGAATTCCATTTCCGGAGAAAAGTGATCGTGAGCACGCACCATGGGTAGAAGTTCCACGAGTGCGAGCCGTTGTCATGGACACCTTGGATACCAGCGCGTTCATGAGCCCCACACTACGCATACGTGAGCAAAAAGTCACACAGCGCATGTTCGCGTCAGTCTGGAAATAGGCCCCCATGTCAGCGTGCTGCGCCATTGAGCAATTTCCATTGAAATGAATGGGCGGCCATTTTCCAATTGTATATCGAGTGAAATATAAAACATCCTTGATGACGAAGCGTTCTTGAGCTTCTTCTTCTTCTGAAATTTATTTTAATTTTTACGCATTTAGGTGCATTACTGCCATCCTCTGTATACTATTGCCAATACAGTATTGTTGATCTCAAATGCGACAGTACAATCCCGTCACACGAAGGAATTGTAGTATTGCTTTGTTCAGGTGAGAGCGGTTGTCTTGTTTACAAAACATACATAAATAAAAAAATAAACTATATAGTCTGTATGTAAAAGCTAAAATGCTCCCAAGATTGCTTAGTGGAGAGTAGGAAAACCAAACTGAGAAAATACACTACCGGTCAAAAGTTTTAGAACATCCCAATTTTTTCCAGTTTTTAATTGAAAATTATGTAGTTTAATGTCTCATTGTACTCAGAAATGAAAGCATGAGACAAATAAACAATGAAGTTAAAAATTATGGAATCAATTTGTAAACCCAATTGTATTCTAAACTTTTAAATCATCAAAGTAGCCACCTTTGTCCAATATAACAGCTGAACACACTCATGGCATTCTTTCTACAATGGAAATCAAATATTCTTCAGAAAGTTCTTCCCAACTCTGTCGCAGAAGTTCCCATAAATGTGTGGCACTTGTTTTGCTTTCACTCTTCTGTCCAGTTCATCCCTAACCAACTGCATGTGGTGCAAGTCTGGAGATTGTGTTTGCCACTCCATGTTTTCAAGCTTACCATCTTGTTTTTTTTTTTTCCTAAGACAGTTCTGGCACAGCTTGGACAATGTTTTGGGGTCCCATACCAGAGGGTACTGCATGGTGCTGCAGATTGCTTTGGTAGCAATTTTGGTTCAGACGGAGGGGTTCGAAGTAATCAAGAAAAGTAAGGACACCTGTAGGAACTGGTAGCACCAACTTTCAGGGCTTGATCAACCTCCATTGCTGCAGAAATGCTTGTTCCCTGAAAAAAACCTTTTTGTATAAGTCTGAAATGTACATTATTTTTCACTTTTGGGTAGCTTTTTTTTTTTTTTTTTTTTTACCTCTGACAGTTCACCACTTAACATTGTACCATTTCAAGCTATTCATTAGCCTAGAATTGCTTGAATTTCAATTTTAAAAACTTGAAAAATTGGGGTGTTCTAAAACTTTTGACCGCTAGTGTATATGTCAATGTTAAACCGTTATGTCCTGATACAGTTTTTAACGCAGACATTAATTCACAAATGGGGTAGATTGAAGTGGGAATTGTTGTTTCCTTTAAACCGGATGTTTTCATACATGATCTTAAATTAACTCTGCAGCCTTTTGAAAATATGTAGAGGAATGTCACCTTTTTCTGCAGACTTAGATGCTTGCCGACATGGAACTGCTGCATTTATGCACGCAGTAACACTATTTCATCACTACATGGCACTCCCAGATCAGTTATTGAATTTTCACTGGCAACCACAGCTTGACCTTGGTCTAGATATGGATGAGTTCACTCCCATCCCTGCTTTTCAGGTGTTGCATGAAATAAACTCCTCAGCTAAGCCCGATGTGTAAACTTCCATTGTGAAATCAATGTTAAACCTTTAATTTATGTATGCTCTCAGTTGATTCAATCAATTAGCACAACATTTGAAAAACAATATCTGAAGAGCAAGATCTAAAATCCCAGCAAGAAGAAATTTTCCATGTTAACATGTGTGACCACAGCATTTCCATGCATTTTGAGGACAAGGGCTTTATCTAATGAGCTGTAACTTGTTAATGCAAGTGGTTTGCAAAGAATTCACATATGAATGAGTTAGCATCATTACAAAATCCCAAAAACATAGAAGAAAAGTGGTGTGGAATTTTAGACGAACAAATGCAGTTACTGAGGAGATACTAACAAGAAAAAAGCTTGCAATTAAAAATGACTGCAGAAATGCATTTCAAGCCTTAAGTAAGTCCACTATAACCTTTTATCATAGCATTTTTTGAGATTTTGTCTTCACCACTTGAAAATTGATCGTTGTTTCATTGTGCTTGGACCCCGTAATCACCGCTTGCGGTTATATTTATTATTACTATTAGGGGTTCAAGCCCGTAGGGCAGAAACCCTATTGTTTTTGTGCTGGTTTATTAGGGCCCAAGCACCTAGCGTGCGAGGACCCTATTGAAATTGAAGAAATTATTATTATTATTCTTTTTTGCTGAAATAAATTGCCTTTTGGAGGGACTTATCATGCCCCAAAACTCATGAAACTTTGCAAACTTATCAGAAGTGGTGTAAAATTTGATATTTTAAGGGACTCATGATAAGTTGCCAAAAAATGGCTCAGTAGCGCCACCTACAAATTTTTTGACGACGCAGCCCTCGAACCTGGTTTGACCGACGGGTCCAAAACTTGGTAGGCATATGTAACCCTCCAGGACCTACAAAAAAGCCTCTTGGGCCCATACTCTAAAACCAATGGGAAGTCAGCCATTTTGAATTTACTGTGCAATTTTGGTACATGTTTTCCATTTCCAGTGCTCGTAAATGAACAAACTCCTCCTACAGTTTTTATCCAAACAACTTCAAATTTTGTCAGGGTCATGTAAAGCCTTGTGCAATCAAAAGTTATTAAAATCGTGAGTTTTCGTCGATCCATGTGGCCGTGACAGGGCCTCAAACTTAGGGAAGTCGCCAGTAAACAGGAAGTAGTTTATAACTCCAGCATACATGTTCCAATCTTTCCCAAACTTCACATGTTTGATAACAGTCCCGCCCTGAACATGTCTACATGACAATATTCCGTCATAGTCATAGCGCGCCCCCCCATGGTAACAGGAAGTGACCTTTTTTTTACTCTACCATGTACTGATCCAACATAGTTGAACCGACCAACTTCATTCCACTTCTTAGACATGCAGAACAAGTTGCTGAAGCTACATTATGAACGCTGGGAAGCTACTTGCAATGGCGTTCGTCTGCCTGCGTGGCAACTATCGAACCCTCGCCATCACATTACGTTTGGCTTTTTCATGGCTTTATCGAACTCATAACCTCATGAAAATTGATATATACGTCAAGAATGGCGAGTACTTACATATGATAGGGGTGGTGCCCATAAGGGGGGCAAAATGACTCTCTAGTGCCCACTTGAAATTTTCAAAAACCCCTCCCCATAGGCCTTTTTTTGGGGTTCGTGGATGAAAATTGGTAGGCATGTAGAAGTTGTCCTGATGCACAAAAAAGTCTCTTGACATCGTGGTCCAACCCCAACAGGAAGTCGACCATTTTGATTTGAATTTTTGATTACCGGCGATTTCCTCGCCTCGTATTTTAACAAACTCCTCCAAGGGATTTGGTCCCATTTGGTACAGATCATCTAGAGATTATGCTGATCAAAATTTATTAAAAGATATTTTGTAGGTTAAACAGCATGGCTGCTAGGGCGTGACAAACCTTGGCGACTTTTTGTGATTTCGCCATCCATTTTCCAACGGCTCTCACGCCCACATACTTTATCTGAACAGCTTCAAATTTTATGGACACAATAATGGTTCCGCCCTAAACACCGTCTTATATTAATATCCGCCTTACTCATAGCGCCTCCTGGTGGTAACAGGAAGTGACCTTTTTTTTACTCTACCATGTACTGATCCAACATAGTTGACCCCACAAACTTTATTCCACTTCTCAGACGTGCAGAATAAGTTGCTGAAGTTTCACAATGAACGCTGGGAAGCTACAAGAAATGGCGTCCATCTGTCAGTGTGGCGACTATCGATCCCTCGCCATCAATTTACATTTGGGTTTTTCATGGCTTTAACAAACTCATAACCTCATGAAAATTGATAGACACATCAGGAATGGCGAGCATTTACAAATGATAGGGGTGCTGCCCATGGGAGGGTCAAAATGGCTCCATAGCGCCCCCTAGAAAATTTCAACAAAGCAGCCCTCACAGCTTCTTTAACCAGGTTGCCACAATCCAATTGTTTTGAATGCACAGCTGCACCTGTCAGGATCACGCCACCACCCCCAACGTGCACAATTGTGCAAGGGCCCGTTCATCGCTGCTTGCAGCTTTAATTATTATTATTACCTCCGCCAAACGAAGTTGGCAGGAGGTTATGTGATCGCTGGCGTTTGTTTGTTTGTTTGTTTGCAAGATAACTCAAAAATTAATGCACGGATTTTGATGAAATTTTCAGAGAAGGTGGGTATTAGGACAAGGAACAGGTGATTAAATTTCGGCATATCTAGGCCAAAGTACAGCTGAGATATACTCCAAAGTTCAAGATTTCAAGTCTTTCCAATGGGCCGGAGTTCCATTCGCCGTGCTTTTGGGTTTTGCTGCCACCTGGCGGAGGTCTGTGCTCTCTGAGTGCTTTTCTAGTTATTATTATTACTCTTATTATTATTATTATTAGCGGGCAAGCTGGAAGCTTGCAGACTTATGTTCTTCCTAATCTTTCTTTCTTTCTTTCTTTCTTGCCTTCTTTCTTTATTCTCTGCGTTTTGTGCTGACTCACTACTCCTACATACTTTAACCTAGAAACTTCATTCAAACTTCAAAAAATTCAGCTTGTTCTGAATTAAGTTGCTATTATTTATCTTCTTGATATCTTTCATACTTTTTGAGTTATTAATTTTTATTTCAATATTTTTGTCCCATAGGAAACAATGAAACAGATTTTTTTTTAAATTTAGCTATTTTCAGCTATTTTTGACTCTGTCATACTTTTAGCTAGAAACGTCATTCAAACTGTAAAATGTTAAGTTACGCTTGGATAATTTATTTACTGTTCAACTTTTTTGTAACTTTTATAATTTTCGATTATAATTTTTTAAATTTTCTTTACAATTAATTCTGGGAACTTAGAGTGTAGAGACATCACGGCTAGTGATGAACATCAGCAAAACGGTCCAGAAAAGACTTCTTAAACTTGCTCTAACTCCCACAGTTTTCACTCTGCATGAATATGTTTAAATCCAAATTGTAGCAAAAGTTGTGCTGGTCACGAAAATGTAACTATGGAAGCAATTGGACAAACAGTTTTGGCTGTATGAGCCGAAAAGCAACGGGACTGCTCACCGAAGCTCCATTAACTCCAATGTTAAACGCGACAAGAAAATGCAGGTTGCCAAGGCTAAACGCACAGTTTTCTAACTTGCTGGTGTTTCCATACTTTTGGCACTACGAACACAATTTTGACATATACTACTCAGCTGACTCTCCTCTTTCGTATGGTACCTCCATTTCCTAGATTGGACTTACCATTTTTGAGTTAGAAGTCGCAATATGTAAGAAACGCCTGCGCTAAAATCTCCATTGGACTAAATGACTCAGCCAAACTCAAATATCTTAAATACGGATCATTTGCAGTTCGATTCTGCCCTCTGCTGGTCTTTTTCCAGACCTCAACATTGTCGTTTTTAAGAGACAAGATGGATACGACTCTAAAAGAATAATTCTGCGTCAAACTCCGTGTAAGAATTCGCGGTATAGTAGTTGGTACAGTCGCTGAAACCAGTGGCGGGCGATGGACGGAAGACTGGGTGGCGGCGGAAAACATCCCTTGAAACGAATGAGATTAGTGACCCGATTTCAATCATTGTTCCTGGTCAACATGTTAGTTTCCCTTATAATGAAATGTTTTGGCGAGTGAATAATAAGTTCTATAAAATGTTTAATTCACACGCCTTAATAGGCAACTCTTCACGAAAAAACCACTGTAGATTTTCTGCGTTAAAGTTTGTCACATCCTAAACAAGTCGTCAAACCTGTGCCTAATGATTGTTTAATTGAAAAAGATTGAAATGCGCTCTTTTTTGCGTTCAACTGGTGCGTTTGATTTCTCGTCTTAACGAGACAATTAGCTACACCTGAGAGGGGAGAGTTCAAGTGTCTTTTACCAGGGAAATTGACTGAAAACAGATCAAGATTAATAAGCAGTTTAAAGACATGTTCATCACCCTCCTTGTTCTCTGTCCACCACCCACCACTGTCCAAAACCAGCTCCAGGACGCAAAATCTTCGTGTACTTCATTTGAAAATGCGGTGGCCATTTCCAATCCTGCCAATCATTTTTAATGTTTCCAGCTAGGATTGATAAAAATCATCTGTTCAGAGCATTCATATCTTCTAGAATAAGCTGACGCAATCTCGGTTATTTTTACATTATTAGTGCAAGGCCAGTGAAGAGAAAAAAATTGACTGTCTCGAGACACTCCTTCAGAAGTCCGGCACAAGGTCGCCGATTGGCTGTACGCAAGAGTTTCTGTTGGTGTCGGGAACTCTAGTGGGAAAAAAAAAATTTCGCCTCCAGCGAAAGCACATTGAGTGCGGGACAGAACGGTCTTTTTGCTGGGTGCGTCCAAGACAACACGTTACAGTATAAATGGCAAAGCAGAAAAAACAATAGCTCAAGATCCTATTCCAGCATAGCTACCAGCAACTGTTTGCATTAGCCAAATATATTTATGATCGTATCTAAAATAGGCGAAATACTGGTATCAAAATAGAGTTAGTTAAGTACAAACAAGTGAAAGTGATGTCCCCAGTCGCTATTGGTTCATCGCTTGATATGATTTTTTCCGGAGTTTTAAAATGGCCGGGTTTAAGGCTGGAGTAAGCACACTGTTATAAACTCGCACCTTTTTTGCCAGTTATTTTAGCTGGCACTTTTTTTGCCACTTATTTAACTGCAATTTTAAGATTAGTTCATAACAGAAGTTCTGAGAATGTTAACTGTAAACCACAGTTACATGCGCGCAGGACTCAGCTTACAGTTAAAATAACTAGGAGACAGTGCGTTAAATTAACGGATAAATGAAATCCATCGATAACAGCGCAGTAGCACCTAGTAGTTCGGCTTTCCATAAATGGATCAATGCCCTGATCTAACGTTATTTGCTAAATAATAATAATAAGAAGAAAAATAATAATAATTATTATTATTAGGCCTACTTTTTGACATTATCGCTTCAATCTTGCAGGAACACGAGACCAATCACTTTACGGAAGATTCCATTGATAAATGATGACACCCCAATTTACAGTGCTGGTCGTCCTTCTGGTCATCTTGCCTACCTAAGCTATAACTTTACCTAAAATAAATTGATGTAATAATTTATATATGGACCAGGGTCACGAAATGTGCACCCCCAAAATGTGTCCACAGGCTAGCAAATCTTATATTTTACTTAGATCATTCCAGAACCACCATGAATGGATAGAGCTCACCAAGAGCAACTTGGAACACCCCACTTTTGTTGGTCTGCGATGAATATTTCCCTGCCTTTTTTGCCCTTAAAGTTTTTTGATGTCCATGTGAAAAGTGAAATAGTTCACTTTTTGTTTTTTTATATTTAACTGTGTCCTTTTTTTTTTCTGTGCATAATAGACATGTGTAGGCTATGTATGACAGTCGGCATACGTCCCTATCGTCATTTTGTCTATTGCGGTGACATTTAATAAATTGTCCACAAGGTACTGGTTTCTGACTTAGATTTTACATTTAGCACTCTTGAAAAAAAAATAAGGTCCCTACACCCTAATAATCCTTCAGGATGAACCAAATATATGGTGCATTAGGGCAAAAAAAAAAAAAAAAAAACTCCAACCTACAGGGATTGAGTGGGATTTTTGTGTCCCCAAAAAAACAACCTTTTTAAGAAAAGTTTCTGACTTTGATGTATTTTTAAAAACTGTAAAAGGTATAGCCAGATGCAATTCAGGTATTGTTGTTGGCCTAAATTGAAGTGGAAATCACTGTTTAGATCAATTATTTATTGAATAATGACATAGCTACAGCGCGTGAAGCATTTTGGTCGGTTTCTGACTTAGGGTTTCTGCCTTAGATTTCTAAGTTAGAAACCCGGGCATCTCAGGCAGAAACCGGGCGTATTCGGCCAAATGTGGCCCCAGTCGTTACACAAGTGGTCAGGGACATGATATTCTATGTTGGTTTGACATGTTAACATGTATTTTAGCCGATTTGATCGAAAATAGAACCCCAATTCCAAAATAGTTGGGACAAAGTGTAAATTGTGAATAAAATCAAAACGCAATGACTTTCAAATCACAGCAGCCAGTATTTTATTCACAATAGAACAGAGATAACACAGCAAATGTTGAAATTGATAAATTTTACAATTTTATCCACAAAATGAGCTCATTTTGTGCATAAAAATGTAAAATGTCTCAGTTTCAACTTTTGAAATGTTATGTTCTATTGTAAATAACATATTGGCTCATGTGATCTAAAAGTCATTGCATTTTGATTTTACTCACAATTTACACTTCATCCCAACTATTTCAGAGTTGGGGTTGTATAACGATGGCGTCGGTCGGAGGCCCGACATCGGACCGATCGGCCCACGCTCTCAGTCAGAAACCGGGATCTCAGGCAGAAACTGACGCAGGGCGTGTTCGGCCGCTGTGGCCACAATCGGTGGCCAATCAGTCATAAACCTGGTCAAATAACATGCATGGGTGGCCGGGGACATGATATATTGTGTTTTCTAAACGTGTCGACTTGAATTTTTGAAGATTTAATCGAAAAATATTGGTGGCGTCGGCCCATGCTCTCAGTCAGAAACCGGGATCTCAGGCAGAAACTGACGCAGGGTGTGGCGGCCGCTATTGGTCGCCAATCAGTCATAAACTTGTTCAAATAACATGCATAGGTGGTCGGGGACACCAGACAACACCTACAACAATATAACAGTAACTAAAAAGACAGAAACATGCAATCATCGTAAAAAACTCCCGGGGCTCAGGGTAGAGGAACCTAGGACCCAAAATAATAAAAAAAAAAAAAAAAAAGAACTGTCAAGCAGCCTGGCATCTTCCATTGGTAAGTGATCAATTGTGAGGTATCGTTCAGGAACCAGTCGCGATAACCAGAAGTAGCAAAAAATGTGATTTTATTAGCGAGGGGGTAAACCCCCCCAGGACCGAAGGCAAAAGTACTAAGTCCACAATCCAAAATCACAATCCTAGGGGCAGAATCCAGAGTCGAAAAAACCAGGGCAGCAATACAGAAATTGTGGTCAGACAAAAAGGGTTCGATACACAGGAGCAGATATAAAAGCCAAATCAGAGCCAAAAAGAGGTAGTCGGGCAGTCCAGTCAGAAAGGTAACACAATGAGTACAAGGCGAGAAACAAAAGCAGCACGGGAAACGTTCTGACGGGGAACTGCAGTGAGAAGACAGCTTAAATACACTCAAGGGAAGTCACATGCTATGACTAGGATCAGGTAAAGAGGATCAGACTAATTACGTGGGAGCAAAACATGAGGGAGAACCTAACCACATAAAATTGGCAAAAGCCAAAACGTGGACAGGGATCACGAGACAACCTATGACAAAACATACAGCTCCGGTTAGGGAGCTCTAACGTGCACAGATAATGAGGCAGGACAGAGTGGAGCAGGTGCGGAGGATCCGCTGAATTGCAGCAAAGACTAAGTGAAGGCAAGAGGCGGAGACTAGAACAGGGCGAGTGCTGAGAGCTTGTTAATCAATTAGTAAGTGCAGCTATACAATCCCTGGTGCTCGTTAGTAAGTTAGTATTATATACACTGTTAGTCTGGGTTAGTAACTTAATAAAACAACAAACTGTTAGTATTGGTTAGTAAAATAGAAAAGAGAGGCGAAGGAAGCAAACGAGATTGGAAGGAATGTTTGAAACCCAGAAACCATGAAATCACCTAAACATGTGACACGCAGGACTGGGGAGAAGCTGTAGCTTACAAAAGACCAGACAGGGGAGACAAAGTGCAATGAAGGCATGGGCAAAACATGGACTGGACTATAACAGAAAAGTGGAACGGGAATGGCAAAAACGAAAACATGGCAAAGTACAAAAACTAAACAGAACATGGCAAAAACCTAACAAACATAATCATAAACATAACAGGTAATGGAGAAAACATAACAAGCATGGCAGAACCAGAACAGACAAAGCAGAATCATGACACAATTACCTACTTATTCTTTCTATTAGTTTAGTATTATGGCAATAGCAAGTCAGTCGGGTTGAGTTTAGTACACTTTGATGGGTCTCTGACTTAGTCGCGGTTTCTGACTTAGATTCGGTTTCTGACCGATATACCAATATTTTGAGCTAATAGACACCTGTTCTAGCTTGGTATTGCCTAGGCTACATACTTCTTGGTGTGTTTCTAGGAGATTTTTGAGTTTTGATATAGGTTTTAATAACATTTTTCAGGTATTTGCAGACCAAAATTTCTTTTTTTCAGCAGCGACGGGATCCTGAGGAAAGAAAAAAATCACTGTAGGGTGTCTAATTTCAGGTGATATACCTCTGGACATCACTTATATACAATTATAACACTGACTGGAGGCTAAAATAACTTTATTATCACTAGTTATAGGCCTCTGGATGGATTATAGGCAAATAGTAGGTTTTCGTGTTTCTGACTTAGACGAGCAAGGGTATAGGGAAATGCGTATAACTCACCAAATATTCCTCCAATGACCATGATATTTGGTATTCAGAGAGTAGACATATACCTTTATCACATACAATTACCACTGAGAGCATAGGGTTGCCTGAATTAATTCTACACATTGTGTTAGAGAGCAGTTTGCACTCAAGCAGCAATTTTGCAACCCGACGCATAAAAACGTACCCGACTTCAGGGCCATGGCAGGGTTGACAATCCCAACAGCATATTACCTATATACCATTTTTCCATCAGCTATACTATCCTTCTATACATATCAGGGCATTTTGTGAAGATATAGCTATATCTATGCATGTATGAGGCTTTAGAAGATGTGCATGTCTTGAAACTAAGGCAGAAACCCGGCCCAAAAAATGAGTTGAGGGACCCAACTTTGACCAGGTACCACGAAAAAATGAAAAACGTCCCCGTCGCACGGCTTTGGAATATGATCCCACAACACCTATAAATTAAAAAACCACTCACAGCTAAGCTCTATGGGTACTTTCATTATTTTTCAGTACCGGGGGGGGTGACGCACATTTCATGAGCCTGGCCCATATAAATATATGCCAGTTAATGACATTGGTCAAAATATTTATTGGGCGTGATGATTCTGTAGCTGTAAACCTTTCTTCAATTTAGAATGTGCTTTTGATCTTAAAAGCAGTTCTGCTTCTTATTGAATGGAAAATTAATGAACTCGTTGGAAAAGCTGAAAAACGTGTAGCCTTTTATTTAGCGGGGGTTTTTTTTGTTTTAGGAAGATGCTATTCGCCCTGCAGCGCTTCCGCGCGAAACTTCAAAGAGTGGGCGGATTACAAAATTAAATCTCTTATTGGCCCAGCTGCTGGGAAATTGGCAGAACTGCTTCTCTTGACGGCCCCGCTGCAGGGCACATAGCCAATGTCTTTCCCTCAATTCACCCCGTAGCAGGGTGAATTTCCACTTCCTTTTTTTTATGTCGCGCCCGAATAATTCCCATAATCTTCAGCAATATGTGTAAATATCATTTTGATGCAATTTTGCAATAAAAAGACTACTTCGTTCTTATGTAATATTTTTCTTATGGAGCACGTGTATATTTATGGCAATGTTTAAGTAGGCAACATCAACAATTTCTGTCAAATAAATATATGAAGTAGGTTTTAAGTGTCATAACGTTGCATCTTGGGAAGGTCTTCCTAAATAAGTGCTTTCATACAACTTCATATCAAAAAATCTGAACTATCCCTTTAAACGATACAATATCCCACTGTCATAAATAATTTTAATTTTAAAAAGTTTGAAACTCATTTCCAGCAGCTTTACCCTCACATTGTCAGCAATCCGAACTTCACGTTATCGCCAGCTTTCAGCTTGCCCACGCAGTTTCCCCTGGAACTGCACTTTTCTAGTTATTTCTTTTCTTCTTCAGAAATGTTTTCGCAAATTCCCGTGAGATGGTAAATGGTAGAGACCTGAAATTTTGCACATTGGTTGGAAGTTGTGTGCAAATGCTGCCCAAGCCATTTTTAACTCAATCGGCTCGACGGGGGTGCTATAATTCAAGAAAAACAGTTTTTCACTTTATAGGTAATAACTCCTACGCTGTAAGTTCGATTTACTCAAATCTTGGTAGAGATTTTCCTTGGTCTAAACTCTACAACTTTCCTATAAAGACCCCTAAGGTCCGCCATATTGGATTTTCCGCCATTTTGAATTTTTTGAAAAACACATTTTTGACATGTCCTCCCAGGCAGTGGGTTCGATTCCTTCGAAATTCGCTGTGGATCATCATTGGACCAAGCTCATCAAAAACTGCATAAGGCTTGTTGAAATATAATTTCGTTTCCAAGATATTGACCAATGTTCTTCAGCAGGGGCGTGGCATAGAACATAAATGGGCAAAAGTCAACAACCATTAGGCCAATCATCACCAAGCTGGCAGAATATGTCCATATAAGTACCAGGAACATACCATGACAGTTTCACGCAAATCGGCTTATAAGGGGCACTATAAATGCAAAAAATGAGCATGGCATGACACAAATCAGAATATAAATCAGCAATTGTTTGTCCTATAGCCATAAAACTGACAGGATATATTCATGTAAGTACCTGAAACATACCCTGAAAATTTCATTCAAATTGACCGATGGGGGGGGCGCTATAAATGCAAAACAAAGCAGCGTGGTATAACACAAATCAGACTATAAATCATAAATAAAATACCTAAAACATACCTGAAGTTTCATAGCAATCAACCACAAGGGGGAGCTACAAATGAACAAAATAGCCTAACATAACACAAATCAGACTATACATTAGGGCTGCACGATAAACGGAATCGCGGTTATCGCAAGCGCAATAGAAGTAACTGCGACTATGAGGCAGACAGACGAGCTTGCTTTTTACCTTTTCTATGACACATAGTTAATGCAGTCATTTGAAATGCTTCCGGGAAGAAAACTGCGTTTTGAAGTCCGCTAATTACCAGCGAGAATGGACAGCCTCCATCGCCTTGGCCTAATTAGCTTTCCTTAAATCAATTCCCGTGTACTTTGCCTAACTTGCAATCAAGCCGTTTATTCAGCCAACTGACTGATCAAAACCATAATGTGGCCAATAATGATTAAAAAGAGATAATGAGAAGCAGACAGACCTAACCAGGCTGCCGTGTTAGATTGAAAGAATGTTAATAATCTGAATAAATAGCAGACCTCTGAATTCCTCCTCTCATAGAATTTTTACATATCATTGAAAAGATTTCTTAAAAACAAACCATTTCAAGATGGCCTTAGTTTTTAAGCGTTTCAAAACATACACGAAGTGGAAAACATTTTGTGAAGCATCTTGAACGTGAAAGTGAGAGAATTATATTTTCGCATTGCACGCAAGAGACAAATACAGCGAAGACTTGGCAAACAAGTTCAGACGAATCTGTGCTGCAAATTTGTTGCATTTTTTATTTGATAATTCAACAAGATTAATTTAAAATAAAATAATTCATAGCTCTTGATTTTGGTTACTTTTGAGTGTCTAATAGCCAACAGTGAAGGTTGAAAACATTTTATTTAAGCGTATCGAACTTCACGTAAATTGTTAACGCATTTGCACGCAGCACAGCAGAATGTAAAACAAGAAATAATCTAACAGATTCAGGCAAATCTGTCATGTTTCATGGTCATTTAAATTTCAAAATGTAATAAAAACATATTAAAAAAATAAATCAGACTGTCAACCAATTTAAATTGTTAATTAAGCGAATCAACTGTTTGATTGCAAATTGAGCAAAGCAAATGGGAAGGGGATGAGAGCAATTGTCGGGTAGAAGATGATGATTTTGCAGACCTTAACTTTGCTTTTTTCAGCACATAATTTACCTGAATGTGTTCGCGAGACTATTTCCAGTTTTTCATTTGGTTGCGCTGTGTGCTAATGCAATTACAATTTCTACACGTCACGTTCGATACGCTTAAACAAAATGTTTTCCACCTTCACTTTAGGCTATTTAGACGCTCAAAAGCAACCAAAATAAACAGCCATTAATTACTTTATTTGAAATCTTGTTCAATTATCAAATAAACAATGCTCCAAATTTGCGTTTGCCAAGTCTTCGCTGCATTTGTCTATTGCATGCAATGCGAAAATAATTTCTCACTTTCACGTTCGATATGCTTTACAAATCTTTTCCATTTCGTGTATATTTTGAAACGCTTAAAAACCAAGGCCATCTTAAAATGGTTTATGTTTAAGGAATCTTTTTAATGATAGGCTATGTAAAAATTCTACGAGAGGTGGAATTCAGAGGTCTGCTATTTATTCAGATTATTGACACTCTTTCAATCTAACACAGCAGCCTGGTTAGGTCTGTCTGCTTCTCATTATCTCTTCTTAATCATTATTGGCTACATTTTGGTTTTGATCAGTCAGTTGGCTGAATAAACGGCTTGATTGCAAGTCAGGCAAAGTACGATAATATAAATTAGGTAAGCTAATTATGCCAAGGCGATGGAGGCTGTCCAACCTCGCTGGTAATTAGCAGACTTCAAATCACAGTTTTCTTCCCGGGAGCATTTCAAATGACCGCTCTAGGTATGTGTCATAGAAAAGGTAATAAGCAAGCTCATCTGTCTGCCTCATAGTGGCAGTTACTTTTATTGCACATCTCGCGATAACCGCGATTCCGTTGATTGTGCTGCCCTACTATACATCATAAGTTGTTGGTCCAATCATTACACTGGCAAAATAGGTCCACATAAATACCTGCAACATTGTCTCAAAGTGGTTTTTAATTAAGCTGTTAAAGCTTTCAACTACTTATGGTCTATCTTGGCTTGAACCCCAGAATTGCTGCTTGCGGCTATTTTTATTATTATTCTCTAAAAGTGTTTGCATAGCAAAACCTAAGTTTCAGACATACCATATTTAGCTCATAATTTTTTATCATCACCCACTACTCAGGCAAAAAAACCTGTCCCGATTGGCCATATGGTGGCACTAAAGAGACGTATAATGCGTTTTGGGCTTTATCTTCTAACATCGTAAGTTGAAGAAACAATATTTTTATTCCTTTTTTTAACAATTTTTATTGGTGAGAAAACATCAAACAGTACAAAATTGGACTTGTCACCAGGTTTCCAATTTTAAACCCCAACCCACACACACACACACACACACACACGAAAAACAAAACAATAATCTGGGTCAGAAAAAAAAAGTGTGGGCATATTAGTTACATTAGTCATACAATAGACTTGGTCAAAACGATTCAAAAGACACAGGCCACTTAGTCAGGGGGGAACATAAAAGAGGAAAAAAAAATAGTAGACTTCCGGTTATGGCGGCGTGAGAGATAGAGGCGAAATTGAGGGCTCTCCTGTTTTATATTGATTACTAACTTCTTCACCTCAGGAAAACCTCTATAATATAACAAATCGAAACACCAAGATTTAAAGTTGACTTTTCGAAAAAGAAATGAGCAGTAAATCAAAACAAGCAACTGGGCAATCAACGAGATCTAACACTATTAGCAACAAGTTGGCAGCAATGGCGGCTGCTAACACTAGCCCGAGCCCGACCAGGAACGATGGTGACAGGCTATCCATGGACAAATTAATTGCGGAGCTGGCTAAACAAAGGGCTAGTCTAAAAGAAGACATGGCAACTTTAATTCAGGAATCTATCACTCCTCTGCAGACATCTGTGGATGCGCTCGACGAGACGGTCAGCTCTTTTCAAACTCGCCTCACCAAAGTGGAAGTTACCGTGGGAGAGAATTTTGAAAATCTCTCCAAAGCAGAGACAGTAATCCGTAAACTAGAAAAGGAAAATGCTGCACTTTTAGACCAGGTTGACAATCTCGAAAATAGGGCGAGACGGGCAAACTTACGAATTATTAATGTTCCGGAGGGAAGTGAGACTGGGCAGGACATTGTTCAATTTGTATCCAAAATGCTGATGGAGATTATGGGCCCAGAAGTGTTTGATAAACCACCAGAATTGGAAAGAGCCCATCGGTCTCTCCTTCCCAAGCCTAAGGAAGGGGCTGCCCCTAGAACCATTATCGTATGCTTTCACCGTTATCAAGACAAGGAACGAGCACTGCGCTGGGACCGGCAACATGAGCTCTGCTACAACAACAAGGTTCTGAGAGTTTATCCGGACTTCAGTGCGGCGCTGTCTAAAAAACGAGCCGCGTTCAACGAGATTAAAACCAACCTGTATCGCAAGGGCATTCGTTTTAGCCTCCTTCACCCTGCCCGTCTCCGAATTACATTTGAAAACGGAGACGTTTTTACGTTTAACACAGCAGAAGAAGCTAAGGAGTTCTACAAAAAGCGGTTTAAATAGATCGCTAACCTGTTTACCTGGACAAAGTGGGCATCCATCGGGGACTTGCTGGCGTGACCTTGCTTCCTGTCTCTCCGGGTTGGAGAGGCACTGACAAACGTTAGCTTTTTTTCCCCTTTACTGCTTCGGCGTAGCGGGTCAAAGCCGAGGCCATCGTTTGTAAAGTGCTTTGGATTGATTGATCTGCCGGGAATGCGGACACTTGTTTGTATCGGGGACTTGGTTCGTGTTTACTTAATGTGACATTGAATTCTCTTTTCCCGGTTGGGGCGCTACTGATGGAGACGTTTTCTTTGCTCCTGTATACTTTCCAGGCAGAGAAAGCTCAAACTAAAGACAGCATATATACAGAGCGGAATAGTTAACTGACTCATTGTTAGCTAATTGGCATGCTGAGTTGGGGATTTCTACCAGTTGATGCCCCCCCCCTTATTTTTTAATATTTTTTTTTCCCTACTTTAATCTCCGTCTTTCGGGATTTAATTTACATGAACAGTGCAGTAGCCTTACAGACTCCAACGGGATGCCCCAACTTCCGCTAAAGATCCTCACTACAAGGTATTCCAGATGCTTAATTGAAAATATAATGGCCTCGGTCTCTCTTGCTTTATTGGAGGGCATTTGATATTTCTAAAGCAACTGTGACCCTACAGGTCATTAGTGGATCATCAGGTAAACATAATACATTTATTTTGTTATTCTAAACATGTATATGTGTATGGCTCTCATCTTACCCGGATCCAGGTTGCTTTCAATATTTTCATGTACCCACTTTTTATCAGATAATACGAAGTTTAATGTATATCGATTAGACTATACCTGTTCATTTTCTCAAATGTTTTGGTTAAAGTGACTAAGAGGTGAAGTAACGTTAAGATAAACAGGAACCTCGAGAAGTAGGTTATCTGTGGAGATGCACAATGGGAAGACTCATTGTCGAAGGGAAATTGTTCAGTTTGTCTCAATTGGGGAGACAAGCTTCAGGGTAAATGTTTGTAAGTTTTGTTTTATGTATTATGTTGATGGTACCATTGGTATCGCTGTTTATTTTGAGAGATGTTTAAGTCACTGTACGGTACTGGAATGGGGGATGTGCTCAGGGTGGTGGCGTGAGGGAGAAGACCGTAGCGTAAAGCTATTTACATCCATATACAATGATAAATCCAGTTAAATTTGTTACATTTAACACCAAGGGCCTAAACAATCCAATCAAAAGAAAAAGGGTTTATTCCTATCTGAGGAAACTAAATGCTGACATTGTATACCTACAAGAAACCCATCTGTCTGATACTGAACATCAGAAACTTAAGAGAGAGTGGGTTGGTCAAGTGTTTGCTTCATCCTTCAATAACAAATCGAGAGGCACTGCAATCCTCATAAACAAGAATATCCCCTTCACAGCAAATAAAATAACATCTGACCCTAGGGGTAGGTTTATACTTGTTGAGAGGCAATTGTACTCGGAATCGTGGTCACTATTTATGCTCCCAACTTTGACGACCCCGCATTTTTTCAAAATATTTTTCTACTTGTATCACAAGCGCCTAGCATACTTTTAATTGGAGGGGATTTTAATTTTTGTTTCGAGGCAACCCTTGATAGATTAGCACTTTCCTACATGAAGGATATTAATCTTACAGATGTTAGGAGATGGTTACACCCAGGAGAAAGGGATTACTCTTTTTATTCACACCCTCATGATTCTCATACACGAATAGATCATTTTCTTTTGTCCACCCAACAATGCTATAGGGTATTGGATGCGTAGTATCTTACCCGATTACTAAGTGATCATTCCCCATTAGTCTTGTCTATTTCCATACCTGATAGGATTGCACCTTCATACCGATGGAGACTTAATCCCGCGCTCCTTAAACGTCCAGACTTTTGTTCTTTCATTAGAGAACAGATTAATTTCTTTATATTAACAAACCAACATTCTGCCCCTAATAGTTTTATTTTTTGGGATGCACTCAAGGCTTATTTAAGGGGGCAAATTATTTCTTTTACTAAGGGATTAAAAAAAAAAAATACACCGCTGAGCTTGATTTGATTGAATCTGAAATCCAGTCACTTGAAAAAACATATCAGAAAACCCCAAGTAAGGACCTGTATAGAACTTTGGTAAATCAGAAAGTGAAATATAATAACCTGAATACATATCAAACAGAAAAATGTTTAATGAGGTCAAAACAAAGGCATTATGAATTAGGAGAAAAGGCTAGCAAGGTATTGGCCTGGCAATTAAAAGCAAAAGAAAGCACCAGAGCAGTCAATGGATTTGAATTAAACACTGGCAGAATCACTAGTAATCCTGCTGAGATTAATGATACCTTTAGAAAATATTATAGTGACTTGTATACTGCCCAGCCAAGGGATGACATAACAGAGATAGATTCCTTCCCCCTCTGGAGCTTCCATGTTTAACGGATGAAGATAGAGAAGCTACAAGTAAACCATTCACAATATTGGAACCATCTGAAGCCATTAAATTGCTACCTTCAATTAAATCTCCCGGGGAGGATGGATTCCCCACGGAGTTTTATAGAGAATTTCAAGACCTCCTGATCCCACTTTTAATGGATGTCCTTAACTTAGCCAGGGAGGAGAAATGATTCCCTGAATCATTCTCTCAGGCCATTATAACAGTCATACACAAAATAGGAAAAGACCCACTTAAGTGCGCCTCCTACAGGCCAATCTCCCTGTTAAATTGTGACTATAAGTTGGTGACCAAGATGATCTCTAAAAGATTGGAAACAATTCTTCTGAGTCTGGTGAACTCTGACCAAACAGGGTTCATAATTAGTAGGCTTTCTTCAAATAATTTAAGACACCTCTTTAATATCATCAATTATGCACAGGAAAAAAAAAAAAAAAAAAACCCAGTATTGCACTTTCCCTCGATGGCGAAAAGGCATTTGACCAATTGGAATGGCCATATCTCTTTAAATCCCTTCAAAAATTTGGTTTTGATGGTCAATTTGTCGATTTTGTCATGGCAGACAGAAGAACCAAACACGAGTCAGGAAATCCAGAAACCGTAGTCGTTTATTCAGGCAATGGGTCGGGAAGCCAGGGGTAGCACAGAGACGTAGTCAGGCAGGCAAGGTTCGTACACGAGAATCAATAAATGAGGCAATCAAAACAAAAGGGCTAGGCAAAAGAGTAATCAGTCAAGACACAGGCTATAGTTGTACACGGGAAGCAAAACAAGAATACTGGCACTAAGCACAGGCAAGGGAGAAAAAGGAATGAAGATCTGACAGAAATCTGTAGTGAACTGAGACAATATATACACAAGGAAATTACTAAACTAGGCGGGGAATAGGATTGGTGGGAGTTACTAAACAATCAAATCTAATAAGCACACGAGGGAAAGACAAACCATGATCACGCATCACAATTGACAAACCAATCCTAAACATGAAAACAGACTCCGATCAGGGAGTTGCCTAGGTGCATAATAGAATGGGAGGCAGCTCGAGGTAAAAACAGGTGCAGGAGATCGCAGTAATCAGCAGAGTCAGGGATAGGAAACAGGAGGGCGGAGTTTACAGACTAGAGCGAATGCAAAGAGTATTAGTAAAAAATGAACAACGTGATATTTACACACCATTACATGACAGGTGAATGTTAATACACAAAATTACTCAGGATGAGTATATTGGTCTATGTTAGTAATGACATAACGTAACATGAAGTATTAGTCTTAATTAATATGTTAATACGTGAATAGCGGGAAATACAGGAAACGAGACGTGAAGGAAGAATTTCGGAAACCACGGAAACCAACGGAAATATCCGAATAGATGCATGAACGCGGACAGGGAAGTGCATGGCTCAAATCACATGGAAGACGTACATGACGTGACTGGGGCAGACGAGGTGCAACCCTAAACACATGAATGATAAATGAAACAATAAATGATAAACATAACAAAGCCAAAACACAGATTATGACAGATTTGATTAAATCCTTATATAGATCTCCCAAAGCAAGGATTGCAGTTTATGGAATCACCTCAGACCCTTTCCCCATCTTTAAAGGTAATATACAGGGATGCCCTCTTAGCCCTGCCCTCTTCACCCTCGCTTTAGAACCCCTGGCTGAGGCCATTAGAGTAAACCCTAATATATGTGGCTTTGAAATAGGCCGTTTCACGCACAAAATTTCACTGTTTGCAGACGATATTCTTCTTTTTTTAACAAAGGCGGATAATTCCCTTTCCCATTTACTAGATACGCTGAATAAATACAGCTCTTTTTCAGGATATAAGATTAATCTAGAAAAGAGTGAAATACTCCCCCTATCTGAGTTTAACTATGACCCAATTAAACATAAATTTCCTTTTAAGTGGTCAACCGGTGGAATTAAATACCTGGGTATAAAGGTGGATGAACACCTAAATAATTTATATAAACCCAATCTGTTGAGTCTGTTGCAAAGAGCTGAGGACGCCTGTGATAAGTGGATGCACCTTCCTCTCACATTGTTGGGCCGAATTAATGTAATAAAAATGAATATTTTACCTAAGTTTTTGTATATGTTTCAATCTCTTCCCATTCATATTCCTCCTTCTTTCTTTTCTTCATTAGATAAATTAATAAGACAGTTTATTTGGCGAGGTAAATCCCCCAGGGTTGCTCTGGATAAACTTAATTTGGACTATCCAGATGGAGGTCTGAAACTCCCTAACTTCAGATTGAATAGTTTGGCAGCACAATCTCGATTCTTGGCTCAACTGTTTGAAGACCCCCCAACTGCATGGTTGAAAATTGAAACTTTTGAAGCTAATGAAACCACTCCGACTGACATCCTTTACAAATGGGATGAAAAATCAATTAGAACGATCACTCATAACCCTTTCATAATACATACAGTTAGGAATTGGGCTGCGATAAACAAGATCTTTGGGCGAGATGGTTTTTTGTCCCGCAAAACCCCCTTATGGGATAATAGGCTTATCCCCATCCTGTATCAGAATAGAGCATTTCAGTCTTGGTCTGGAAAAGGTATCAACCTCCTTGAACATTGCTATATGGATGGGGTCTTCATGTCCTTCCACCAATTGAAGCAGAAATATCAACTATCAGATAAAGATTTTTTTTAAATACCTGCAATTAAGAGATTTTATAAGGGTAAATCTTCGGGGCCAATGGAATCTACCCAAAATGTCAGCTATTGAAGTTCTCTTTCATGAAAAACACCATATGGTTAAAACCATATCCAAGGCATAGGATGTCCTATTACCTACTTTGTCTATCCGAGACCCGGAACGGTCTAGACATAGATGGGAGAGAGATTTGGATAAGGAACTAGACTTAGATTTGTGGAAGGACCTATGTGTCAGTGGGGTTACATGCACGTTAAATTCGCGATATAGACTGATACAGTTTAACTTTTTACACCAGACATACCTTACACCCTCTAAATTGTATGGATATAACTCAAATGTGTCACCTCTTTGTTTTAGATGCGGTTTAGATGAGGGCACTTTCCTTCATGCCACCTGGCAATGTAATAAATGACAATGTTTTTGGTAAGGGGTCTGTAATGTTCTATCTGCAATTCATGGGATTGCCTTTCCATTGGACCCTGAAACATGCCTCTTAAACAACCTTTCAAACTATGGCATTAAAAACAGTTATTCAGTTAAGCTTACAGAAATTTTACTGGTCATTGCTAAAAAATGCATAGCTTCAAAATGGAAGTCAGATGTACCTCTGTCAATTGGAATGTGGCTCTCAGAAGTAAACCGCTGTATCCCACTGGAAAAAATAACCTACTCGCTCGGAATAGGTTGCGTACCTTTTATAAGATATGGGAGCCTTTCATTGATTACATGGAGAATCTCCCTTCACATTTGATTGAGTGACCATGTCTGCGGCTTTGCTGCCCTCGCTATATTGATACAGAGAGAACATCCTTTTGTTTGAAAGGCTAATTCATCTCTCCCCCCTTTTTTTTATTATTTGTATATTATATTATTTTTATTTATTTCTTTTCCTCCAATTAACAATCTTAATCTCAATGATTATAACTTGTATTGGAAATGTAATGTCTTTTTTTTGTATTTGTACTGTATGTATTTTTACATTATTTGAAAATGCAAAATAAAATATTAAAAAATAAATAAATAAATAAATAGTAATAATAACAAGGGACCAGGTCAGGGGCCATTCATGAGACAGAAGACACTCAGTCAGGAGGGAGAGCTGACAAACCATTAAAATAGATAATAAAGGGCTGCCATTTTTTGGAGAACCTTCCGCCATCCCCCCTGAGTGTGAATTTGATCTTCTCTAGTTTTAGAAAGTAGATCATATCTGTAAGCCATACCGAGAAGGGAGGGGGTGCAGACTGTTTCCAGGTTAGCAGTATTCTCCATCTTGCTAAAAGTGTGGCATATTGTGATTCTGCCTTGTTTGCCATGTTTATCATGACTCTGCTTTGTCTGACCATGATCGTTTTGTGATTTGTATTCCATGCCATGTTTTGTTTTTGCCTTGTCTCTGTTTGACTTGCCATATTCCACCTTTGTAGTTTTATTCCGGTCCATGTTTTGTCTCATTCCATGCATTGTACTTTGTCTCCCCCTGTCTGGTCTTATGTCATGTGATCGCTCACTGCCCCAGTATTGCGTGCCACACTTTCGGGTGATTTCATGGTTTCTGGGATTTCAATCATTCCTTCCAATCTCATTTGCTTCCTTTACCTTGCTTTTCTATAATTACTAACCAGACTAACAGTTTATTATTTTAGTTAAAGATACTAACCAAAACTAACACTGTTTATAGTACTAACTTACTAACGAGCACTAGGGATTGTATAGCTGCACTTTACTAATTGACTAACGAGCTCTCAGCATTCGCCCTATTCTAGTCTCCACCCCTTTGGCTTTACTCTATGTACTTTGCTGCAGTTTCAGCGGAACCTCCGCACTTGTTAGACTCTGTTCTCCCTCCTTATCTGTGCACGTTAGAACTCCCTAACCGGAGCCGTATGTCTGTCTATAGGCTGTCTTGTGATCCCTGTCCGCGTTTTGGCTTTTGCCAATTTCACGTAGTCAGGAACTTCCTCATGTTCATTCCTTTGTTAATTAGTCTGATCCAGCTCACCTGTTCCCTATCATAGCATGTGACCTCCCCTACGTGTATTTAAGCAGTCATTTCACTCTCAGCTCTCGTCAGAACGTTTTCCCTGTGCTGCGATCGTTGATGCCTTGTATTCTTAGTGTTATACTTCTGACTGGAACGTCCCCGATTCTGATTTTGGCTTTTTCTTTGATACTTCTGTGCCCGTGTACCGTACCTGTTTTGCCTGACCCTGAGTTTTGTCTCTGCTGCCCTGTTAACGAATCGGATTACGTCTACTGGATTTTGGCTTTGGATTCACCTCTGACATTCCTGTGCCTGTGTACTGAACCTGTTTTGCCCGACCCTGAGTTTAGTGTTTGCTGCCCTGTGTACAGTTTGGATTACGTCCCTGGGATTCTGATTTTGGATTGGACTCTGTACCGTTGCCTTCTGCCCTGTGGGGGTTCACCTCCCAGCTTCAATAAAACTCACTTTTGCTGAATCTTTTTGGTCTCGCATTTGGTTCCAGAAAAATGCCTCACATGGCAAAGGCCAACATATCGGACTCGCAAGCAATGGGCAGGGCTGCACTGTAATATTAAGAACTGCAGAAAAAACACTAAAGATTGAGGACCAAAAAGAGCTAAGCCTTGGGCAGGACCAAAACATGAGAAAGGTCAGCTTGCAAGCTGCCACAGCGATTACAACTTGGGTCTAAGTCAGGATAAATCTCAGCCAGCTTGGCTTTGCTGTAATGCACTCTATGAACCACCTTGAGCTGTATTAAACTGAGTCGAGCACAACTAGAGGAGGAATTTACCCTGTCTAGCGCTCCTGCCCACCAATGCTCTGTCAACTCCACCCCAAATTCATCCTCCCATCTAGCTCTTATCTTAGCAACACCATCCTCAGTCAGACTCATATTTTGGTAAATAGTAGAAATCAGACCCTTCTGATTTGGTGATAGTTTAAAGAGTCCTTCCCGTACTAATTGTTGGGGGGGGGGGAACAAATCAAACTGTGTACGTACAAAATGAAGGATCTGCAAATATCAGAACAAATTCGAACGTGGCAGGTCAAATTTTTGACATAGGGAGTCAAAACTGGAGAAAGTGTTATCTTCATATAAATCTTTAAAACAAATTATACCCAGTCTGTTCCACTGTGTAAAGGTTGAGTCCTGAGTGGAGGGAGTAAACAGGTGATTATTGCTTATAGGCCCCAAAACAGATGCTGAACAGAATTTGTAATGGCGGCAGAACTGTATCTAGATCTTTAGAGTGGACAGAACAATAGGATTAGAGGAATATCGGGATGGGGAGTAAGGGAGGGAAGAATTGAAGACCTGGGTGCAAGAAGTACTTTAGTCACAAAATAACACTTTTGAGATATTAAGGGTCAAAGTTTTGAAAACATGCTGCAGATACTTTTTTTAAAAGATAACATTCAGTGGCGCCTGCTGCTAGTCCCAGGGGTTATACAAAGTAGACAGACACGTTTTTGTGGAAAAATACTGCTTTATTACGAAAAAACAAAATCAGTTTCGGACTTTGGTACTTCTTACCATAAAATGCCTAGACTTCGGTACCTATTGTAGGGGTAGACAATAAGGGAAATTTGCCACTTTTGAAGATCACTGGCCCCACCATTGTAACCACTGGCCCAGGACAATGTCAGGTATCGATCCCCATAATAACGATCAAACAATGATGTTATGCCCGGACACCTCTGAACGCAACACAAGGGTGGACAACACCGGGTTGGCACGTACAACAATAGTTTTGTTGCTCACATTTAACAGAGGATATGGTCTAGGGGAAAAAACTTATAACAATAACGCGACGCGGAGCCTGGATCGACGACCAGTCTTGCACAAAGAGGAAACCGTTCCCGCATGAAACTGTGTGCGTTCCTTGACTGCCCCGGTGAATGCCAACCTCAGGGTCCCGTAGGAGGGTTTTTGTGGGCATGGCCTAGCCACCACAGGTGCTCTGCATTACCTGTAGTTTAAGGGGAAATTAAAAGACAGACCACTACCAGCAGAGGTAGCCAAAACCAATCACACCTTAGAATGGAGCCACAGTAGGCTGAGGGACGCGACACCCCCACCCCAAAATGGTGACTCTAGTCCCCACAAATTACGTAAGACATCTCGTACAAAATTAACCCCTCAAATATTGTCACTGGTCCGCCAGCTCACAGAGAAGAGCAGAGCACCAAGACAATCAGACCATTACACATTTCTCAAAAAACTAAGGCAGCAACCTTCTTTTTATATTTAAATATAACCATTATATTTTAATTATTTATTTTATTTTTTACTCACCAGTTTACAGCATCAATTTCTAGTAGGCCTATACACAAAAACTAACGCAAGCTAATGAATCTGCACGCCGCGTTATCAGCGTGAGACTTTTCCTTCAATTTTTCTTACCATGATAGTCAAACAAAGTGCTAAATTATAGACAGTTAAATGGCCTACAATCAAACAGATGTGTATATACAGCAATATTTACAGATATACTTTTAACAGGTTTAAAGTTAACCGTCAATTCTCGATAAGGCATCCGCCAAGATATTATCTTTTCCACGGATGTGTGAAATTTTAAGGTCGAAGGGTTGCAGTATCAAACTCCAACGCATTAGCCGTTGATTATGGTCGCGCATGTGAGCAAGGAGCTTTTAGGGATCATGATTTGTATAAACGGTAATTGGCTGGGGTGACGCACCGAGGTATACTTCGAAATGTTGGATTGCCATTATTAAGGCAAGCATTTCTTATTCTATTGTAGAGTACCCTTTTTGTTAAGGCGTGAATTTTTTTTGAAAAATAACATTCAGGGTGCTCAATGTTGTCAGTTCCACACTGCAGCAAACAGCACCCGCGCCGCTGGCACTCGCATCCACTGCGAGACGAAATGGCTCTGCAAAGTTTGGCGCCACCAACACTGGAGCACAGAGGAGCAAACCTTTGGCATTTTCAAAAGCATTTTGACACGCCTCGGTCCAAAGAAACTCAACCTTTGGACTTAATAGATCAGTTAAAGGACACACCACCGAAGAAAGGTTTCTGCAAACATTTCGGTAGTAACCTAACATTCCTAAGAAACGACGTAATTCATGCCGATCACATGGAACGGGATATTCGCGAATAGCAAGTACCTTAGCCATTACTGGACGCACCTGACCCCTTCCAATAACTCGACCCAGATATGTGACGGTAGCTTTTCCGGACTGACCCGATAAGGGTGTTGTTTAATCGGACTACTTTAATAACTACTACAACTAGCTACTATACATTTATATAAAGCAATTGTTTATCATTTGATTATTAAAATAATTGTATCATAATAATTCCAAGTACCCTATTCTGATTGGGAGGGTGAAATATCTACATTTGTCAGAGTAAAGGAGAGACCTTGATATAAAATTTTAGAAACACTGATTTAGAGAATGAAGTGTATGATAACGAATTGCTGCGGTACAACGCGGAAAACGCTGATCTACAAGATCAGTGTGTCACAAATGGGACACGTTGTGTGCTTGTAGATCTGCGTTTTCAAGCGAGACCGTCGTTTGATGCCGTTATTTTCTCTGTAGTTCCACAGCAATTCGTTATCATACACTTCTTTTCATACATGTTAACTTTTCTCTAACTTACTTGTCTGCAAACCTGGGCATTCATTTGCAGAGTTCATTCTTCTTTTTTGACCTCTTTATATCCCAGCCAATTCCAGCGGTCTCGCCATTGAGGCTGGAACTTTCTTTCCCTTCTTTTCTTCTCGTACTCCTTCTCACTCTCCCTCAACTCTTCGGTGACTTTTTTCTTTGCTTTGTATTTTTTTTGCCCGGCGTTTGGCGGGTACCGGGCTTTAGAAACATTTTAAAGTAGCTAACTGATGAAAACTATGTCAGGATCGTCTTCAATCAGCAGCAGTGAGCGGCGGCGAGCGTTCAGGAGCGAGCGAGCTGTGCACAGTGCAGTTGCTCGCAGGTGGTGTGCTTACAGTACGTCCCAGGGCACAGCGCGCGCTGCACACGGAAAGTAGATGTTTCTGTCTTTTGATCGGGATCACATAACACTATGTGTTAGCGGTAATTACCGAGAGGATTTAACAGAAATCATTAGAAGACACAGTACCACAGGGAATTAATGTTAAATTAGATTTATTACATTTTTTACTTGTTATTTTATTTTCAAGGCATTATTTTTCACTGGCCCGGTGGGGCCAGTGCTTGGAGCGTTCTGGTGGCCCTGACGGTTTTAAAAGTACATCCGGGCCACCGGGCCATTTATATTGTCGACCCCTGCTATTGCCATAAAATGCATGGACTTCGGTACTTATTGCCATAAAATGCATGGACTTCGGTACTTCTACCACACAAATGCCGTGTCAATCATTTTCTGATTGCCAGTCATTTTTGCTACGCTTGTCACGTGACACATACTAGCAGCTGATTGGACAGTCATGGACTTAGGCACTTGTTCCTGATGACGTCAAGGACTTGAGTACTTCTGCAAAGACTTGAGTATTTCTTGCACAAAAATTCAGTAGATTCAGGGAAGGCCGTATATCAGTATTGAAGACTTGAGTACTTATATTTGGAATTTTTTGGCTTTAAATGATGCTCATGACACTCTACTTTATGGTAGTAGTGTCAGCTCATTTTTTGGAAAATGTGACTTAAGTACTTCTTGCACCCAGGTCTTCAATTAACCATAGCCGCCAGAGAGGATGAACGACACGACTGTGCCTCTAGGTTGCACCAGTTAGATGCAGGGGACTTCAGCCAAAAAATGAACTTTTGAATGTTGGCGGACCAGTAATATTGCATGAAATTAGGAAGCGCAAGACCACCAGATAGCCTGGATCATTGGAGAATGGTTCTGCTAATTCTAGGATTCCCCCAATATGAAGGTAGAAATTGCCTAGTCTATAGTACGAAAAAAAGATTTGGGCAAAAACAGAGGGAGACATTGGAAGACATACAAAAATTTAGGCAGGATGTTCATTTTGACACATTGCACCCTTCTAGAGAGTGATAGGGGCAGGCTACTCCAATGCTGAAAATCATAATTCATGTTAGTCACCAGTGGGGTAAAATTTGCATCAACAAGTGAGTTCAGAGCGCGGGTAAGCTTTATACCGAGATACTTAAAGCCAGATTTTGACAGGCAAAAGGGGATTGATGACTGAAGAATATGTAGGGCCGGATCATTATTTGGAAAGCTAACTAAAATTGATTGAATGTGAGGGATAGTCTACGGGGAATGACATAAAGAGCAGAAGGTCATCGGCATAAAGGGACACCCTATGTTCAGTCCCATACCGAATTACACCACGAAAATGGGGGGGGAAGACCTAAATGCAATAGCCAGGGGTTCTACTGCTATGGCAAACAACAACAGAGACAGGGGGCAGCCTTGGCTTGTGCCCCCAGAGGGCAAGAAATAAGGTGAGTGTGTTGAATCAGTAGTAACACTTGCCATGGGGGCCGAGTAAAGCAGCTTAACCCATGAAATGAATGTATCACTAAGCCCAAACTTCTGTAGAACCCAAGATAAATATTTCCATTCTACATGGTCGAAGGCCTTCTCTGCATCCAGCGATACAACAACCTCAGGAGGCAAAGAAGGGCCGGAGGTGTGAATTATATTTAAGAGCCTACGAATATTAAAAAAAGAGTGACGGCCTTTAATAAAGCCCGTTTGGTCTTCGGCTATAATCTGGGGCAAGATATTTTCAAGACGTCTGGCCAGCACCTTGGCAATGATCTTTCCATCAGTATTAATAAGTGAAATTGGATGGTATGACCCACACTCTAAAGGGTCCTTATCTTTTTTGAGTATAAGTGAAATGGTTGCTTGCCTGAGTGAAGGTGGCAGCGACCCATTTCTCAAAGACTCATTATACATTTCCATAAGGAGCGGGGCAAGATTATCACAAAACTTCTTATAAAAACCTGCCCCATAGCCATCTAGTCCAGGCGCCTAGCCACTTTGCATAGATCTAATTGTTACGGTTTTGGTTTTTGTATTCATGTTTATGCTCATGTTCTATGTTCATGATTTTGTCTTTTATTTATTCTTTTTTGTTATTGTATTTCTCAGGTTTTAGTTCAGTCCATTTTCAGTTCCATTGCACTTGTCTCCCCTGTCTTGTGATCTAGTTGGTTCAGTCTGTCTCCCCGGTCTGTGTGCTCACATGCTTCGGGTGATTTCAATGGTTTCTGGTATTTCAGATTATTCCTTCAATTCTGGTTTACTTCCTTTGCCTTGCTGTTCTGATTACTGATCCAGCTCACCTGTTCCCTGCATAGCATGTGACTTCCCTCCCGTCTATTTAGAGTCCTCACTGCTGTTCTGACTTTGTCAGAACATTGATCAATATTTCTTTGTGCAGACCCTTTCGTATGCCATTGAGTATTGTTTTCCTTCGACTGTTTCGTCCGACCAAGATTCTTGCCATTGCCCTTTTTGTATATTTTTGTCTTTCTGGATTTCAACCTATTTTTGTACGACCACGATTCCTGTGTTTGGATGCCCTGTGTATGACCCACTGCTTTGTTTATCAACTACGACTTTTTGCCTACTGTCTATGTACCATTGCTCTTCTGATTTACTGGTTCTGACCCCGGCCTGTCTAGTCGACTCTGTTTTTTGGATTTCGTTTTGTGGCTTGGCAATTCTTGTGTTTTTTGGCACTGACCCGGAACTCATTAAAGGCATACGTTTTTTGGATTTCCCTCTCTTGCGTGTAGTTCCTGAACGCACTGTCACAGTACGTTCTGAACACCATGGAACCAGCAAGAGAACCCAAGTTACAAGATACGGTGGCGAACCAGGCCGTCATGCTGGAGTCCCAACAGCAACAGTTGTTAGCCGTCATGCAACACCTTCAGACCATGACGCACCAGATGTCGGACCTGGCTTCCGCGCTGAGAGCTAGCCAGCCCGCACTCGCCACCTGCTCTGCAGCTGTCCCTGCTCCTGCACCAGCGTCCGCCCCTGCTCCCATTCATGAGCCACGCCTCCCACCTCCGGAGAAGTACGACAGTGAGCCCGGCACGTGTCGTGCTTTTCTAACCCAGTGCAAGCTAATCTTTAGCCTCCAACCAGCTACCTTCCCCACTGAGCAAGCCCGAGTGGCGTACATCATCACCCAGCTCACCGGAAGGGCTAAGCAGTGGGCAACCGCTGCCTGGGAAGCTGGTCTGCCTTGAGTGCAGTCATCAAAACTACTGGAGGAAGAGATGAGACGCATATTCGACCGATCCAGGCACGGGCATGAGGCTGGCCGAGAGCTCCTGCGCATCCGCCAAGGTAGCCATTCTGTCTCTGATTATGCCATAGATTTTCAGACCCTGGCTACCAACAGCGGTTGGCAGAAGAGGGTGCTATATGACGCCTTTTTGAATGGTTTGGCTGAGAGAATCAAGGATGAACTCCTTACCCGCGAGCTGCCTGAAGAGCTGGAGGCTCTTATTGACCTTGCCATTCGTGTGGACGTACGTTTAGAGGAGCGAAGACGGACGAAGCAATCCAGTGCTTCCCCTGACCTCCCCATCTTGACCCAGGTGAGACGGCAGCTCCCTCTCCAAACCTCTGCGGCTCCCAAGTCAGCACCTGAGGGGGAACCTATGAAGATGGACCGAGCCAGACTGACTAAGGAGGAGCGGGAACGCAGGTTCAGGGAACGGGCTTGCTTCTACTGCGGCAAGGCTGGACACATCGTCTCCCAGTGTCCAGTAAAAGCCAAACGCCCACTAGTGAGATGAGGAGCACTAGTGGGCGTAACCCGTTGAAACCTCCTCAATCAGCCGTACCTGTCTGCCCATCAGTTTGGAGTGAGAAGGGAGGATCAAGGAGACCACTGCCCTGGTGGATTTTGTAGCTGAGGTCAGCTTCATTGATGCTGAAACGGCGCGCAAGTGGGGAATTCCTCTGGAAGAAGTTTCCTGCTCACGTGTGGCTAACTCCGTGAACGGTCAGAGGATCGGCCGTATCACCCACTCTACTGCCCCCATCAAGCTGCGCGTTTCAGGCAACCACCAGGAGACCATCAGATTGAATCTCATTGACTCCCCTCACTCCCATGTTATCCTGGGCCATCCTTGGATGGCCAAACACAACCCCGAAATTGATTGGGCTACCCATGAGATTAAGGGCTGGAGCCCTAACTGTTCACAGTCATGCCTTGTCAATGCTCATGTTCATGTTCATGTTCCCTCCCCTGCAGAGATCCCCAACCTGGAGAAAGTTCCTCAAGTTTACCATGACCTCCGGGAGGTGTTTTCCAAATCTTGAGCCACATGTCTACCCCCTCATCGCCCTTATGACTGTGCCATTGATCTCAAGCCAGGTACCATGCCCCCTAGAGACCGTCTGTTTTCCCTGTCCCGTCCCGAGACCTAAGCTATGGAGAAGTACCTGAGCGAGTCCCTCGCTGCCGGAATCATCCGCCCATCTTCCTCTCCTGCTGGGGCGGGGTTCTTCTTCGTGGGTAAGAAGGACGGGTCCCTACGTCCATGTATTGACTATAGAGGCCTCAATGAGATTACTATTAAGAATCGCTACCCTTTGCCACTCATGACCACTGCTTTTGAGCTTCTTAAGGGGGCCACCGTGTTTACCAAGCTGGACCTACGCAACGCCTACCACCTGGTCTGCATCCGTGAGGGGGATGAGTGGAAAACGGCGTTCAACACCCCCACGGGGCATTGGGAATATTTAGTTCTTCCCTTCAGGCTGACTAACGCCCCAGCTGTATTCCAGGGTCTGGTCAACGATGTTTTAAGGGACATGATAAATAAGTTCGTTTTTGTGTACCTCGATGATATACTCATTTTTTCCAACACCCTAGAGGACCATGTCAAGCAGGTGCGACAAGTCCTGAAGCGCCTCTTGGAGAACCGCCTTTTTGTGAAGGCTGAGAAATGTGAGTTCTCTGTTCCCGCCACAACCTTCCTGGGGTTCGTCATCTCTGCTGTTGCCAAAAGCATGGACCCCTCCAAGGTGAATGCTGTCACTGATTGGCCCAGACCCACAGACCGTAAGTCATTACAACGCTTTTTGGGATTTGCCCATTTTTACCGCAGATTCATTCGTAATTATAGTACTGTTGCTGCCCCTCTCACGTCACTAACATCAAGTAAACTCAAGTTCCAGTGGAATGATGAAGCGGAGAATGCTTTTAATGGCCTTAAGACGCGCTTCACTACAGCCCCTATTCTTTCCATTCCTAACCCCGAAGCTCAGTTCATTGTGGAAGTTGATGCATCTAATGTTGGCATTGGAGCCATTCTGTCTCAAAGAACTGAAAAGGATAATAAGATTCATCCATGTGCCTTCTACTCTCACCGTTTAAGTCCCACAGAACAGAATTATGACATTGGCAACCGGGAGCTGCTGGCTGTCAAACTGGCGTTGGAGGAGTGGAGACAGTGGCTAGAGGGCGCCAAACTCCCATTCCTCGTTTGGACTGACCATAAGAACCTTGAGTATCTGCAAACGGCTAAGAGACTTAGGGCTCTATCTTTCACACTGCCTTACCCGTTGCCACTACCCGCAACCCGTGAATTACGCATTTAGCAGCTTCCACTATCCCTAAACGATATCTTGCGGCCACACTACCCACTATGCATTATGCCGAATCCTTTATTTGCTCCTGGAGGTGTGCCCGTGGGCGTGTTTATGCGCTTTCCCTACAATTGCTATCTTGACCACACACGTTAGGGAAAGCGTATAGCGGGTCCTAAAACCACCCGCTACCCGCATTTGGGCTTTCACAAGAGCGCGATGCACTCAGCAACAGAAATTTTTTTTTCCAGCGAGAGCGGCATTTCAGAACTCTCTTGCGAATGAAGGTAATTTCGACGACAAGTATGTACACCTGTTTTTGCAGCACGGTCACGCAACTTGCTGTAAAAAAATAGACAGCTGTCCGATTGGAAAATGTGAACGGACGAACCACGTACTTGTCACCAGAATTACCTTCATTCGCTGAAGAGTTCGGAAATGCCGCTCTCGCTGGAAAAAAGTTACGTCGCTGAGTGCCAGTGCATAGACCTAATTTTATTCTTCTAAAATGGGATTTTGTTCTATGCTTCATTTCAGACGGGAGAGGGAGTTGGAAGTGCATGGTGAAATGCATTTTTTTTTTTTTTTTTTTTTTTTTTTCCATCATAAAAGGGGTAGGCTTGATTTTTTTTTTTTTTTACTACATACCAAACATTAAACAATATGTCAATGTAAAATAATAATAATAAATAATAATAATACAACTCATGATTAACTTAACAAAAACAGATCCTCCCCTGACTGGATTTGACCTAATGCATGGGCAATTTAACTTCGTCAACGGAGAAACGTGGCGACCTTCCTCTCTCCATCACGGATTTTGGTTTGAGGATTTGGGATAGCGCAGCCTGCTCCAAAAGGCACTGGCACCTGGCACACTGATTGGTTTAACTGGCGTAATGCCCAAACCACGCCTATGCATAATGTAATGGGTAGCGCTGGTGTTCTAGGGATATAGGCAGGTGTGCAAGATAGCAACTTTCGCGGGGGAACGCATCTTACGCAATGCGAAATCCCCAAATAACGGGTTTAGGGACTCTGGCGTATGATAGGGCCCTTAATCCTCGTCAGGCCAGGTGGGCGTTGTTCTTCTCTCGCTTTAATTTCCACCTTGCTTATCACCCAGGCAACAAGAATGTCAAACCGAACGCACTCTCTCGAATGTTCGAACCGGCTGACAAGGAACGCTATACGGACACCATCCTTCCACAAGAAGTTTTTGCCAATACCATAGCCATGGACATCGAGAAAGAGGTGAGAGATGCCCTTAATGACTCTGCTGCTCCCAGTACTTGCCCCACCAATCGCTTGTTCGTCCCCATAACCAAACGTCCTCAAGTTTTGGAATGGGGACATGCCTCTAATTTAGCCTGTCACCCAGGAGTCAACCGCACGCTGGACTTCATCACACGTCGTTTCTGGTGGCCTGATATGCGTAAAGATATCCGGGACTACATCTCTGCCTGCTCGGTCTGTGCCCAATCTAAAGCCTCTCACCAGCCCCCCCAAGGCCTACTCCAACCACTACCCACACCCCATCGTCCCTGGTCTCACATTTCACTAGATTTCATCGCCAGACTACCCCCTTCCAATCACCATAACACTATCCTCACTATTGTAGACTGTTTTTCCAAAGCTGTTCATTTCATTCCCCTCACCAAACTCCCCACTGCACAAGAAACCACCTCCCTACTCAATTTTTTTGAAGAGGCCACCAAGGCTTATGACCAGAGCGGGGCTTATGACATCATATATTTGGATTTTCAGAAAGCATTTGACACAGTACCGCATAAGAGACTAATTTTTAAAATGAGCTCCATTGGAGTTACAGGAGGTATTCTGAAGTGGATTCAAAACTGGTTGCAGGACAGAACACAAGAGTGGTGGTCAGTGGTATCTCATCTGAGCTAGGTATGGTGGGGAGTGGCGTCCCCCAGGGATCGGTGTTGGGACCCCTGCTGTTCCTCATCTACATTAATGACCTTGATAGGAATATTGAGAGCAGATTAGTGAAATTTGCAGATGATACTAAATTGGGAGGTTTGGCAAATAGTTTAGAGTCCACTAAAGTGATTCAGGATGATTTGGATAGAATCCAGAATTGGGCAGAAATGTGGCAAATGAAATTTAATGTAGCGAAATGTAAAAGTAGTACATGTAGGTAATAAAAACATTAGGCGGGATTACTTCATGGGAGGTTTTAAACTGGAATGTGCTCCACAAGAGAAAGATCTGGGAGTGATTGTTGACCAAACCCTCACAGGCTCTAGCCATTGTGCCGTAGCAGTTAAAAAAAAAAAAGCCAATCGGATGCTGGGATACATTGTCAAAAGTATTGAGTTCAAATCCAAGGAGGTGATGCTTCTTTTGTACAACACATTGTCAGACCACATCTAGAGTATTGTGTACAGTTCTGGGGACCATACTTTAAGAAAGACATAAAGGCTTTAGAGAAAGTTCAGAGAAGAGCCACGAAGCTAATTCCGGTATTAAAGATGAAAGCTATGAGAAGAGGCTGAAGATCCTTAATCTCTTTAGTCTTAGGAAAAGGAGACTAAGGGGTGATTTGATTGAGGTCTTTAAATATGTTAAAGGGATTAAGAAAGTGAATTACGTAGGATTCCTTCAACCAAGTGTTGTTAGTAGAACTCGGGGTCACAAATGGAAGCTGACCAAAGGTAAATTTAGCACTGATATTCGGAAATATTTCTTCACCCAAAGAGTAATTTCGGTGTGGAACAGCTTGCCTGACCATATTGTTGAGGCAGAGACCTTGGGAGTTTTCAAGAGCAGGCTTGACTTAAAGTTAGATACCATTGAGTCATTGAGTATCTGAACTGATATATTCACGATAGTACAAAGAAACTGGCGAGCCTAGTTGGGCTGAACGGCCTGTTCTCGCCATTCATGTTATGTTATGTTATGTTAACACGTTGTCCGTCTCCATGGCATTCCCACTGATTGTTTCTGATCGAGGTCCCCAGTTCACTGCTAAATTTTGGAAAGCCTTCTGCACCTCACTTGGCACTTCAGTCAGTCTCACGTCAGGTTTTCATCCCCAGTCCAATGGCCAGACCGAGCGGACAAACCAATGTATAGAAACTGTTCTCAGATGTCTCTGCTCTAAAAACCCAGCCTCCTGGAGTCATCAATTGCTGTGGGCCGAGTACGCCATCAACAGCCACACCTCCTCCTCCTCCAAGCTGTCCCCTTTTGAGTGCAGCATGGGATACCAACCGCCACTGTTCCCCAGTCAGGAGGAGGAGGTGGCCGTCCCGTCCGCCCAGGCCTTCATCCGCCGATGCAAACGCACCTGGAAAACCACACGCATCGCCCTGCTGAAGTCGGCGGCTAGAATGAAGCGCCTGGCGGACAGAAGGCGTACTCCGGCTCCTATCTACCGAGCAGGACAAAGGGTATGGCTGTCCTCTAAAGACATTCCCGTAAGGGGTGGTACCCGTAAATTATTTCCCAGATTCATTGGTCCCTTCACCATTGATCGTATCATTAGCCCTACTGCTGTTCACCTTAGATTGCCATTATCCATGCGTAGAATTCACCCCACTTTCCATGTTTCCCAAATTAAGCCTGTTGTTACCCACCCCCTGTGTTCCGGTCCTGATCCCCCTCCACCCCCCCGTATTTTTGATGGTGGCGAAACCTATACAGTTCGCGCCATCTTGGACTGTCGTCTTCGGGGCCGTGGCCTCCAATACCTCATCGACTAGGAGGGCTACGGTCCCGAGCATCGGAGTTGGGTTCCTTCACGCTTCGTCCTCGACAAGGATCTGATTAAGGACTTTCATGCACAACATCCCAGACCCAACCATTAAACGCCAGGAGGCGTTTCCTTGGGGGGGTACTGTTACGGTTTTGGTTTTTGTATTCATGTTTATGCTCATGTTCTATGTTCATGATTTTGTCTTTTATTTATTCTTTTTTGTTATTGTATTTCTCAGGTTTCAGTTCAGTCCATTTTCAGTTCCATTGCACTTGTCTCCCGTCTTGTGATCTAGTTGGTTCAGTCCATCTCCCTAGTCTGTGTGCTCACATGCTTCGGGTGATTTCAATGGTTTCTGGTATTTCAGATCATACCTTCAATTCTCGTTTACTTCCTTCACCTTGCTGTTCTGATTACTAACAAGACTAACATTTGTATTTTGTATCATAGTCTACTAACCCAACTAATCCATGTATATATTACTAACTCACTAACGAGCACTCTGGTTAAATCTGTAAAGTTGCACCGCTACTAATTAGTACTAATTCCCTCTCAGCAATCGCCGTGTTCTAGTCTCCGCCTCTTGCTCAGCTTTACCTATCTCCCTCTGCGTTTCTGCGAGATCTCTCGCACATGCTTAATTGCTTTCCTGCACTCATGATCTGTGCACTTAGAACTCCTTGACCGGAGCTGTTTAAATGTCATAGGCTGTTTGCGTGATTCCCGTCCAAGTCTTGGCTTTCGCCAATGTTCGTGGTTAGGATTTCCCTCATGTGTTCCTCCCTTTGTAATTAGTCTGATCCAGCTCACCTGTTCCCTGCATAGCATGTGACTTCCCTCCCGTCTATTTAGAGTCCTCACTGCTGTTCTGACTTTGTCAGAATGTTGATCAATATTTCTTTGTGCAGAGCCTTTCGTATGCCATTGAGTATTGTTTTCCTTCGACTGTTTCGTCTGACCAAGATTCTTGCCATTGCCCTTTTTGTATTATTTTTTTCTTTCTGGATTTCGACCTATTTTTGTACGACCACGATTCCTGGGTTTGGATGCCCTGTGTATGACCCACTGCTTTGTTTATCGACTCGACTTTTTGCCTACCGTCTATGTACCATTGCTCTTCTGATTTACTGGTTCTGACCCCGGCCTGTCTAGTCGACTCTGTTTTTGGATTTCGTTTTGTGGCTTGGCAATTCTTGTGTTTTTGGTACTGACCCGGAATTTATTAAAGGCATACGTTTTTTGGATTTCCCTCTCTTGCGTGTGGTTCCTGAACGCACCGTCACACTAATAGCCTCTGTGATCTCATTAAGATCCAGTGGTCTGTCTAAGTCAGTAGCTAGCTCCGGGTCAATAGATGGGAAGTTAAGGTCGTTCAAAAAACCTTCCATATACGCTTCATCATTAGGGGGATCAGATGAGTAAAGAGAAGAGTAAAAAGACTCCAAGACTTTATTAATGTCTTGAGGAGTAGAAACAGTGTTGTTAGAGCGGTCCCTTATCTGAGAAATCAGCTGCGATGCAGCCTGGCCTTTGAGCTGATGTGCAAGTAGTAGTAGTACTAGTACTAGTACTAGTACTAGTAGTAGTAGTAGTAGTAGTAGTAGTAGTTCTTGTCCCCATATTCATACGCCAGGCTACGAGAGTGGAGCAGTAAGCGTTCTGCTGACACAGTGGACAGTAAGTCAAACTCAGATTACAACTCTAGTTTCCGTTTATATAATTCAGGGGAAGGGTCTGAGGAATAATCATTATCTAATTGAAAAATTGCATCGGTAATGTCTTGCAGTCGTTTTTTTTTCGGGTCTTATTCGCATAAGCTACATGGGAGATGATTTCACCCCGCAAAACAACTTTCATTGTCTCCCACAGTAATGACTGAGATATTGATTCAGATGTATTTGTAAGCAAAAACGTATCGATAGAGTTAGAAATTTTGTCACAGAATGCTTTGTCGGAGAGTAAAAGCATGTCAAACTTCCAGAGAGGACGGTCCTTTCTATTTAAAGTAAAGGAAATGTCCACTTGCACAGGTGCATGGTCAGAGATCCCAATGGCCAAATATTCAATGGAATAAGGAGTTCAAAAATGTTCTGTCAATAAAATAATAGTCTATACGGGAATACGAATGGTGTACGTGCAAGAAAAAAGAGAATACTTTTGAATATGGATTGTTATGTCTCCAAGGGTCTACGCATCCGTTGTCTGCCATGAAAGATGATAACGATTTAGCCATCTTAGATAGTGGCGAGGGCCTTAAAGAAGAGCGATCTAACAATGGGTCCACAACACAATTCAGATCACCACCGAAAATAAGCTGGTGAGTATTCAGGTTTGGGAGTGAGGAAAAAACATTATACATAAAATCAGTATCATCCCAGTTGGGAGCGTAGACATTAACTAAAAGTACTGGGCATTGAAATAAAGTGCCTGTCACAATCACATATCTACCCCCGGATCAGAAATAACATTCAAAGATATAAATGGAATCTTCTTACTCACTAATATCGCAACCCCCCTCACCCTTGTATCAAAATTAGAATGATACACTTGTCAAATCCAAGGTTTATGTAGTCTATTCTGTTCAGTTTTCTTTAGATGCGTCTCTTGTAAAAACATAATATCTGGTTTTAGGCTTTTTAGATGAGCAAAAATTCTAGTACGTTTGACTGGCCCATTCATTGACTTGACATTCCATGATATCAATCGAACAGTCGATATCAATTATCTCTCCCCCAACTAGACTGATTAGGTAAGGAAGCCATGTGTGAAAATAACACAGAAATAAAATGTGAATTTGTCGAACCAGACACAAGTCCCTTGAGTAAAGCGAATGAGAAACATTAAACACTCATTTAAGCACAAATTGCCCAGAAAAAACATAAATTTAATAAGACAGAAAACTATCCCCAAAATTATCCCATTCCCGTCCCTTTCTAGGTTCCCCTCCCCAAACGCGGAGAACTGCAGGCAATAGAAAATAAACCACCGGTGCATAATCACAAACCTAAATTAGACTAGAGCAATTAAATTACTCTAAACAGAAGAGCGTGGACTCCCAATTCACAGTATCAGAACGAAATATATGAATTTAAAAAAAAAAAATCATTATACAATGACGAGTAGCACAGTAGGCTATCGCCAAAGAACAAGTTACATACCCAGAGATGTCATAGGCACACAGGCAGGAGGGGGGGTGGGCATTTCTGGCGTTAAATCATCCATACAGGCTGTAAGCCTACAGTCCAAAACAATAACGGCCGAACCAGTATGCCATTATCATGACCTGCGGAGCAGTGTAATTAACGTTACCTTAGTTGTGCCACTGAGAATCGTAGAACATTTGGGCTGCGGTAGGAGAGTCAAAATACAAAGTTTTCCCGTTAAAATCAACACGCAGGCGAGCCGGGTGAAGCAGACCAAAACGAACGTCCCTCTTGTACAGTTTGGCTTTTACTTCGTTGAAGGCTGCTCGCTTTCGGGAAAGATCAGCGCTGAAGTCGGGGTAGAGTGAAATCTTGTGTCCGTGGAAGCGTAGATCCTCCCATCTCTTCCCAAAGATACGCACTTTATCCTGGTAGTTGTGGAAAAGCACGATGAAGGCCCTGGGTCTGGCGTTGTTACCTCCCGCTGCATTCCCACTTCCTAGCCTGCGTGCGCGGGCCAGCATGAGCGGTACAGGGAAAAAATCGGCACCGAACAGTTCCAGAAAAATTCAGTCATGCATTTAACTGGCTCGGTGCCCTCCATCTTCTCGGGAATGCCGACAACTTGCAAGTTGGCTCTGCGCGAGCGATTCTCCAGGTCGTCCACCTTGCCAGCCAGCAGAGCGTTGTCCTTCTTCAATGCGGTGTACTTCTTCTCAAGTTTAGCATAATCCCCTTCCAATTTGACAATCCGATTGCTGTATGTAAATAGGACAGTCTCCAGAGAGGTTAGCCGCTGTCCATGCGTGGTCAAAGTGGGCTGAATTTCACTCAACGATTTGTTTAATGGTGCGAGGGCAGTATCAAGTAAAGTGGTGACCGTCTCTTTCAGATCTGCGAGCAAAGCAGAGCTGAGATTCTCCAAATCGGTGGGCAGTGTAGGTGACCCCAATATTAGCTGCACTGGCAGACCTAGGCTTCGTGGGGTTAGCGGCATTAGCTGGGTTGTTAGCTGGCTGGTTAGTCGTAGTTGGTTTAGGCTTTTCCCTGCGTTTCCTCAGTTTACATGGCATTGTCTGAGGCACAGCATAGTTCTTGTCCCTCAAACTGATCAAAACCAGGCAAATGGCTGATGATCACCCGTCAAGTAGATAAAATAAAAGTTGAGCGAGGGGGAGCCACGTTTCCTCACGACAACTCCGTCTCCATGCTTAACCGGAATATTTTTATTCCAAGAGATTCTGTGGGTCAAGCGGAATCAAACCATATAGGCCATGCCCATTTCCGTGTATAAAATTTTCCCGCCATTTTAAATTTTTTGAAAAACTTTTAAATTCTATCTCCTCCTAGACAGTGTGATCAATTTGCACCAAATTTGGCATACAGCATCTTAAGACTAAGCTCTACAAGCCTATGGATGCAAATATTGATTTTTTAAAAGATGTGGTTGCACTAAGCCAATGAAATTTCAAGGCGTGGCCTCAATTCATATAATGGGCTGTAAATCCTGAACACAAAATCAAATCCCCAATCTTCATAAATTACATCCACAGGCTATAAGACACAAACCCACGAAAGTTGGTTTAAATCCATCCATAGGTGGCGCTATTACAAACAAATGGCTATTACTCTTGAAGCAATTGGCCGATCAACTTGAAATTTTGCAGGCTTCATGAGGAGCACAGTTCCCATTTCATAAGAACGGCATGCTAGCTAAAACAAAATGGCCGACATCAGCCAATCAAAATTCAGTAGCCCTTTTAATCACTTTATCTGCATCTTATCATCATGAAACTTTAGGTACTTGTTAAGGATGTGTAAATAAGCAACATTCATTAAAATTGCTATGATTGGCTAAATGGTGGCGCTATTAAGAGGTACAATGCGTTTTGGGCTATAATTTCTGGAACGGTGTGGGAAAAAACAAAAATTTTTTTCCTCTGGATTCTCGGGATCCATACAAATCAATGCATATCAGAAAAACCCATATTAGTGCATTAAATAATCCAGTATTTTGAATTGTTTGTGAAAGCTTTAATTTCTATCTCCTTCTTGACGGTGCTATTAATTTACACAAAATTTGGTATACAGCATCTTAGGACCAAGCTCTAAAGCCCAACAGATGGAAATTTTGATAGGTTGTAAGGTTTGCCACAATAAGCCAATCAATTTTAAAGGCGTGGCCTAGATTGATATAAAGGGCAATAACTCATTAAAGCAATGTCCGATTCTGACCAAACTTGAGAAAGAGCATTACCAAGCCACCATCCTTTTGCACACCAAATTTGGTGAAAATCAATCTTTAGGGGGCACTACAGGAAACAAATGGGCATAACTGTTAAACCACTTGGCCAATAAACTAGAAATTCTGCATGCTTCACAGTGGGGCAGTTTGCCAGTAAATCCTTTAAGAACAAAGTGAAAGGTGAAACTAAATGCCCAAAATCAGCCAAAGAATTTTCATTAGCCTCTATACTTATTAGGCCTTTACTGCGATATTAAAATATTACTCCTGTCAGTTATGTATTATCATGACAAAGGGTGAAAACACACAAAACCATCCCAATGTAGCATAATCATTTCTTTCATGGAGTATGTGTGCTGGCTTTGCGGGACTCTGAAGAAAAATGGACAAAATTCTAATCTTTATCATGGAGAAAAGGCATGTATGGTGTTTGGAGAGGCTACTGATGACCACTGATGTCCAACTGCCCCTAAAAATTGATAAGGATTAAAGTGAGAATTCTTGTTTCCTTTAAACTAGATGTTTTCATACATGATCTCAAATTAACTCTGCAGCCTTTTGAAAATTTGTGGAGGAATTTAGCCTTTTTGTGCAGATAATAGATCCTCGCAGACATGGAACTGTTGTATTTATGCATGCAGTTACACTATTTTATCACTAGATGGCACTCCCGGATCAGTTATTGAATATTCAACAACAAGCACAGGTCGAACACAGTTTAGAGCAGGGCTATTCAACCTTATCCAGAAAGGGCCAGTGTGGCTGCAGGCTTTCATTCCAAGCAAGCACTTACACACCTGACACCACAAATCAACCCCAAGAGTCTTTGCTAAAGAGCTTGATTAGTAGTATCAGTTGTGTAAGTGCTTGGTTTGAATGAATGCCTGCACCCACACCGGCCCATGCAGGATAATGTTGAATAGCCCTGGTTTAGAATATGGAAGAGTTCACTCCCATCCCTGCTTTTCAGGTGTTGCATGAATTAAACTCCTCAGCTAAGCCTGATGTGCAAATTTCCATTGTGAAATCTATGTTAAACCTTTAATTTCTGTATGCTCTCAGTTGATTCAATCAATTTGCACAACATTTGAAAAACAATATCTGCAGAGCAAGATCTAATATCCCAGCATGAAGACATTTTCCATGTTAAATGTGTATCCACAGTATTTCAATACATTTTGAGGGCAAGGCCTTTGTCGAATGAGCTGTAACTTGTTAATGCAATGTGCTATGATTATAAACTGTTATGCAAAGAATTCACATATGAATGAGTTAGCATCAATAAATGATCCCACAAACATAAAAGGGAAGTGGTGTGGAATTTTAGACGAACAAATGCAGTTATTGAGGAGATATTGACAAGAAAAAAAGCTTGCAATTAAAAATGACTGCAGAAATGCATTTCAAACCTTAAATTGGTCAGCTATAACCTATTATCATACCATTTTCTGGGATTGTTTGTGTCTTCACCATTGGCCAATCCCTCTGAATCACGTGCCTCACTGTGCGCCCAGATAACCCACCATTAAACTAGCAGAAAAATATTTGGGCAAGCACTAGATGCACTTGCACCATACGCTTCAGACCATGCGCTTAGATCCTTAAAATGGGGCCCTTAAAGTCACAATCCAGAGAAACAACAGATTGTTTTTACTTGACACTATTCACATCTTGTATTGAGCCATTTGAAGTTCTTCAAAAACTGCTGATATTTCACTAAAACATCGAACTGAAAAATTAGAAAAGTCTTCTTAAACTTTTGAGCAGTGTGTGTGTTTTTATTGATTGTTGAACAAAATGTTCTTTTTTGATTAATTGATTATCTCATATTATTGGTACCCAGGGCTATGTGTTTCAGGATCTGGGGCAGAGCATCCTAGATAATGCCCTGCAAGGTTACAACGCCACGCTGTTTGCATACGGACAGACGGGCTCAGGGAAGAGCTACTCTATGGTAGGGTATGGAGCCAATAAAGGCCTGGTGCCGACCCTCTGTGAAAGGCTCTTTGATGCAGTGAAGACCACTGAGGGCAATCGACAGTGCCAGGTTTGTGTTCCTTAAACCCCACACCCTCCCCCCTGCAGTAAATGTGTAATGATAAATACTCATTCTGCAAATGATTCACATCAGCTTACACAGATTAGTGCTGTCAGCAACTTCTGAATGCATGGAACCTGAATTTGACTAGTCTAAATGCTGGATTTCCCACAGATATTCTTCAGCATGTTAGAAATCTACAATGAACAGGTAAATATATCGCTGCCCATTACCTTACCAGTGATCATTTGCTCTTGCTTTCTAGAATTTACCCCCGATTTAATCAATTTTTGCATGTTTGTCACAATGACATTCTTTAGATCATCATACTAATTTGACAGTACGGTTCAAAAAAAAAAAAAAAAATTAATAAATAAAAATCCCCCCCTTCCCAATGTCTTTGATTTTTGCTCATCATATTTAACACTATCCATGCTATCAGTAGACTGTGGGCAGCCTACCACAGGGATCACCCCAGCCTCATATTGCAGGTAGTTTGTAGGCTGCATACCAAAGCATTTTCTGGCTGCTCAGGGGACTGGGGCTGCTATAGGTATTAATAATAAATAATAATTATATAGCACCTTTCAAGCAATACAGCACAAAGTGCTTCACAAACAGGTAAAAATACATGTACATAAAAGCAATAAAACAAAATGGGGGAAGTAGGGAATTAAACATCAAAATTGGAAAAATTAAGATTATAAAAGGAGACTTACATGAAAACACACCCATAAAATAAAAGAATTAAAACCGTAAAATCAGCAAAAGCAAGCCCAAAAAAATGAGTCTTTAAAGAATTAAAAGACGATAAAGACTCAGCATTTCTAATATTGTTTGGGAGGCTGTTCCAGAGTCTTGGAGCCTTAACCGAAAAGGCTTGATCACCTTTTGTTTTTAACTTGGACTCTGGAACAGCCAATAATGCTTGCTTGGAAAATCTCAGCAGTCTTTTAGGTCTGTAAGGATTTAAAGGCTCACTTGTAAATTCTGGTGCCATGCCATGGAGTGCTTTGAAGGTAATTAACAAAATTTTAAAATCAATTTGGAATTGGACTGGCAGCCAGTGCAAAGATGCCAAAATTGGAGTAATGTGGGCTCTTTTATTTGTTTTAGTGAGCAGTCTTGCAGCTGAATTTTTGAACTACTTGCAGTTTGTTCAAAGATTTCTTACTCAGACAAGTAAATAATGAGTTGCAATAGTCTAATCTTGACGAGATAAAAAAAATAATTTTTTCGGTATCTTCAAATGACAGAATAGACCTAAGTTTAGCTATGTTATGGAGTTGCAAGTAGCATGACTACAAGCTTCTTTACGTGGAGCTCAAATTTGAGTTCAGTATCAAATATCACACCAAGATTTCTGGAAGAGGGCCTATTATTAGAAGCAAGAGGTCCAAGAGATGATTAGATTTTATCCGACACCAACTTTGGACCAAGTTTTGACTTAGATTTTGAGTTTAACTGCAAAAAATTATGAGCCAACCAATTTTGAACAACAGCTAAACAGTTATGCAACACCAACACATTGCTGAAATCAGTGGATTTCGCTGAAATATGCAACTGCGTGTCATCAGCATAACAGTAAAAAGCTATTTTATGCTGGCGAATAATAGAACCCAGAGGTAACATATAAATACAAAACAATATAGGCCCAAGTATGGAGCCTTTAGGTAAACCTTAAGGAAGCAGTACAGAAGAGGATACATGTTCACCGAGGGAAACCAAAAAATTTCTGTTTGACAGATATGAAGAGAACCATTTCAGAAGTCCCAGAGAGCCCAACCCAATTTCTCAGCCTATCAATCATGATGACATGATCAACTGTATCGAAGGCAGCACTGATATCTAAAAGCACCAATAATGAGCAGTCACCAGAGTCAGCATTCAACACAAGATCATTAGTGACCCTAAGAAGAGCCGTTTCTGTACTATTCAATTCAATTCAATTTATTTGTATAGCACTTTTCACAGATAGACTGTCACAAAGATGCTTTACAGTAAGAGATTAAAAAAATGAAAGGGCAGTGCCCAGCCTTTTCCCCACTATAGCAAATGAGGCAAAAAAAAAAAAAAAAAAACTCCCAGTAGGGAGAAAAATCCTCAAACAGTGGTGAGAAAAAACTCCCAGTGGGAAGAAATCTCTGGAGGAACCCAGCTATAGTGGGGAAGCCCATCCTCTACGGGCTGGCTAATTAATAACAAAATAAACTAATAATAGAATAAAATGGCAACAGAGTTCCATTAAAGTCCATCTAAACAGTGGCATCAGTAGCTCCAGGAAGTGGCATGTGGAGGATGGTGCAGAACTGGACCAGGACTGGATCAGGACAGCAGGACAGCAGCAGCCAGCGCTCATGCTGAGGGACAGGGCTTGGATGGTCCAGGACTCAGGGTAGTGGAGGGAAAAGCTCAGTGAAAGAAAGACATAGAAAAAAGGGGGGTGAGATACTGGATTAAACTACTGCATATAATAAAAATACTGTCCTGTGTCATGTGCCAAGTAAGAATTTAGGAGCAATTGGTCAGGAAACAGTCAGCACCCCTCCATCCACTTCTTGCAGCACAGAGGCCCTGCACTTACACCAGGCTGCAAGATCACTTTGATTTTCTAAACACTAGTACCATATGGACCTCCCCGGTGACTAAGGCTGTAGCAAGCCCCACTGGCACCGTTAATGCATGCTCAGTGCCACCGGTTCCACATGGATTTGCTTAAAGGAGCCGTATGTAAGAAATGTATGTAGATTAATCATAAAATGGCCCTGATATATCACCAGACATTAAGGAATGATGTTCATTTCAAATATTTGTATCACTGACAACAGTAGTCCAGCCAGTATATTCTCATTACAAAAGCGAAGTTGCAGCCCACAACTAATATTTACGTTGTCATTTTGTGTTTTGGCCTGTTGCGCCGCCCTCCACCATTCTCCCAATCATGAAAGTCAGTAGCATTTCGGCATCCAGGTTGCCAGTTACCACTGAGCTGCAGCTACCAGCGTTTCGGAGCACAAATGTCTGACGTTACTAAACCTAAAAGGTCTCGTTATGATTCCGAAATATGTTGTGACAAAGTCAGAAACAAAACAAGGATCTGTATAGGACATGCCTTTGAAAGATGGAGACGGCTGAAAGCGGAGAAGAATTTGAAGACCGACGCTGAAGTTGCTAATTTTCTCCTGGACAGGTAAGATTCAGATAAGTTTGGCTAACTTAATTCCATTTAATATAGGCATGGACATTTCAAATATTCTCTACAGTCAAATAACGTTATGTATGTTCGTCCTGTGGTACGTTAGTGCGTATGCAAGTGGGTCATCGAATTGACTAGGTAACAAATTGTTTGAGAAAAAAAACCGTGACTCGTCATTGCTAACATTAGCAATGCATTATTAGAGTCCGTTTCTCTGGCATTATGCTGAGACGCTGTGGAAACTGTTCCAACATTAGCACAGCCATTATGGCAATATGAAATCGTAGCTCCTTGTAGTAGACGTTCTTGCTGGATCCAGCAACCTAGCTGGCAACCTCTCGTCTGGGGTAGAGGGGGAGGGGATACTGCACTCTGCAGTATTTTGAATGTGATTGCCGTACCAGTTTTGGCCACAAACTTACATACGGCTCCTTTAGCATTACCACTAGTACCATATGGACCTCCTCGGTGACTAAGGCTGTAGCAAGCCCCACTGGCACCGTTAATGCATGCTCAGTGCCACCGGTTCCACATGGATATGGTTAATACTACCACCAGTAACATATGGACCTCCCCGGTGACTAAGGCTGTAGCAAGCCCCACTGGCACCATTAATTCATGCTCAGTGCCACTGGTTCCACATGGATTAACTTAACATTGGCTTCAAATAACATGTGAACCTACCATAAAACTAGGCTGTAGTCAGTCCCACCAGAACCAAATAAATGTTTATAAATAAATAATCATGAACTAATCATAGGCTTGACTAAAAACGTGAGTTTTCAGCCTACTCTTGAAGACAGAGAGTGTGTTTGAAGCCCGAATTTATCTTGGGAGATTGTTCCATAAAATTGGCGCTTTGTAAGAGAAGGCTCTGCCTCCAATTGTAACTCTGGATATATTTGGAGTTTTCAAGTACTCAGCACCTTGTGAACGAAGTAATCTTGGCGGGGAGTAAGGGATGAGTAGACTGCGAGGATATTCCGGGACCAAGTCATTTCAAGCTTTGTGCGTTAGTAGTAGTATTTTGTACTCAAATCTAAATTTTACAGGCAGCCAATGAAGATTTTTGAGCACCGGGCTCATGTGATCATATTTCTTACTCCTAGTCAGAACCCTAGCGGCAGCATTTTGCACTAATTGAAGGCGTTTCAGGGCCGAGCTAGTGCAACGAGACAGTAAGACATTACAATAGTCCAGCCGAGAGGACATGAACGCGTGAACCATTTTTTCAGCGTCCTGAAGGGACAACATTTTTCTGAGTTTAGATATGTTTCTAAGATGGAAAAAAGTCACTTGAATGATATTGTTGATGTGAGCTTGGAAAGAGAGTTCTGAATCAAGGGTCTCGCCAAGGTTTTTAACAACAGCTTTGGCAGAAACAGAGAGGCTGTCTAAGTTGAGAGAAAACTTAATGAATGAGTCTCTAAGAGATTTGGGACCCAGTACCAATATTTCAGTCTTATCCGGATTTAGTTAAAGAAAATTTTGCGTCATCCGAGCTTTAACAGCTTTAAGACACATCTCTAATCTACAGCCCCAATTCCGAAATAGTTGGGACAAAGTTTAAATTGTGAATAAAATCAAAATGCAATGACTTTCAAATCACACCAGCCAGTATTTTATTCACAATAGAACAGAGATAACATAGCAAATGTTGAAACTGAGAAATTTTATCCACAAAATGAGCTCATTTCAAATTGGATGGCTGCTACAGGTCTCAAAAAAGTTGGGACAGGGGCCTGTATACCATGGTGTAGCATCCCCTCTTCTTTTTAGCAGAGAGTGGAGGCGTTTGGGCATTGAGGAGACAAGTTTCTTGAAGTTTAGCCATTGGAATTTGATCCCACTCTTCTTTAATACAGGCTTCCAGCTGCTGGGGAGTTTTGAGTCTCCTTTGACGGACTTTTCGTTTAATTATGCACCAAATGTTCTCAATCGGTGAAAGATCAGGACTGCAGGCAGGCCAGTTCAGCACACGGCCTCTTCTACTACGAAGCCATGCTGTTGTAATAGCTGCAGTATGTGGTTTTGCATTGTCCTGCTGAAATACACAGGGCCTTCCCTGGAACAGATGTCGTCTGGAGGGGAGCATATATTGCTCTAAAACCTTTATATACCTTTCAGCATTAATGGTGCTTTTTAAAACATGCAAGTGTCCCACACCATATGCACTAATGCATCCCCATATCATCAGAGATGCTGGCTTTTGAACTGAACGCTGATAACAGGAGGGGTGGTCTTTCTCCTCTTTAGCCCGGAGGACACGACGCCCATGATTTCCAACAAGAATGTCAAATTTGGACTCGTCTGACCACAGGACACTTTGCCACTTTGCTACAGTCCATTTTAAATGAGCCTTGGCCCACAGAACACGGTGGCGCTTCTGGATCATGCTCAACAATGGTTTCCTTTTTGCATGATAGAGTTTTAGGTGGCATCTGTGGATGTCACGGCAGACTGTGTTTACAGACAGTGGTATTAGTAATGTCAATGACAGAATCATACCGGTGAGTGATGCAGTGGCGTCTGAGGGCCCGAAGATCACGAGCATCCAGTAAAGGTCTTCGGCCTTGTCCCTTATGCACAGAGATTTTTCCAGTTTCTCTGAATCTTTTTATGATGTTATGCACTGTTGATGATGAGATCTTCAAAGCCTTTGCAATTTGACATTGAGGAACATTGTTTTTAAAGTATTCCACAATTTTTTTACGCAAGCCTTCACAGGTTGGAGAGCCTCTGGCCATCTTTACTTCTGAGAGACTCAGCCTCTCTAAGACATCCCTTTTATAGCCAATAATGTTACACACCCAATGCCAGTTAACTTAATTACTTGCTAAATGTTCTTTCAGCTGATTCTCTTATATATCAATTGCTTTTTCAGCCTTTTTCTTGCCTGTGTCCCAACTTTTTTGAGACCTGTTGCAGCCAGAAAATTTAAAATAAGCTTTGTGGATAAAAATGTAAAATTTCTCAGTTTCTACATTTGAAATGTTATCTGTGTTCTATTGTAAATAACATATTGGCTCTTGATCTGAAAGTCAATGCATTTTGATTTTATTCATAATTTACACTTTGTCCCAACTATTTCAGAATTGGGGTTGTAGATACCGGATCATTTTCACCCGGCTTAAAGGATATATAGAGCTGCGTGTCATCTGCATAACAATGGTATTTAACATCATGTCTACTTATATTTCCAAGGGGAAGCATGCATAGAGAAAAAAGCAAAGGGCCCAGAATAGATCCTTGAGGTTTTCCAAAGTTTACCTTGCAATACTCTGAACATTTTTTATTTACCCAGACGGACTGAGATCTATCAGACAGGTAAGACTTAAACCACGAAAGGGCAAGTCCAGAAATACCAACTAATTTTTCAAGCCTACGAAGAAGAATATGGTGGTCTAAAGTATCAAAGGCAGCACTTAAATCGAGAAGGACGAGAACAGAGATGCAGCCACCATCCATGGAGAGAAGTAGATCATTTACTACAACAGTGAGAGCTGTTTCGGTACTATGTTGCTTTCTATAGGCAGACTGAAAACTGTCAAATACCTCATTAGTTTGCAGGAAAGAAGAGAGCTGTTGGGCGACACATTTTTCAAGGATCTTAGATAAAAATGAGAGGTTTGAGATTGGCCTATAATTAGCTAGGACTGTGGGATCCAAATTTGGTTTTTTAAGCAGCGGCTTGATTTCTGCCATCTTAAATGAAGTGGAAACAATGCCTGAAATCAGAGAAGAATCAATTATGTGAAGAATTGGGTCGCCAAGAATGGGCAGGAGCTCCTTCATTAGCTTTGTGGGGATGGGATCCAAGATTCAAGTAGATGATTTGGAAGTAACAACTAATTTGGCAAGTTCACTCAGAGATGTAGGAGAAAGGGATTCAAACTGGTTTTTGTGTATTGTGGAAGACTCCACATAATCAGAAATGCCATCGCAAACTGGTAGGGAAGCAGTGATCTTCTCTCTAAGTACAATAATTTTGCCACTAAAGAAATTTTAAAAAATCATCACTGCTGCAGGAGACTGGAATTTGAGGGTTACTTGCAGCATGATTGTTAGTTAACTTGGCCACGGTTTTGAACAAAAATCTAGAGTTATTTTTGTTTTCCTGTATGAGATTCGCAAAATAACAGGACCTTGCACAAGAGAGAGTATGCTTATATGCAACAAGGCTCTCTTTCCAAGCACCATGGAATACCTGAAGTTTAGTGGAGCGCCATTTGCGTTCTAGTTGACAACATTTTTGCTTTAGAGTCCGTGTCTGGTCAGTGTACCATGGGGCTGGACTCTTCTTCTGAGTAACCTTTTTATATTTCAGTGGCGCAACTACATTAAGGGGACTACGGAGAGCATCAGCAAACTTTTCTGCTATATCGTCAATGCAGAGGGGGCTGACTGGACGCTAAAAATAAGATGGGAAAACCTCAATGAATTCTGAAGTTGTTGTTGCAGTAAAAGTACGACCAGTGTACATCCTAGTTTCTAACAATACAGGGTGGGTCAATTGTAAACAGAATGTGATAAGAAAATGGTCAGACAAACTGGGATTATGTGAATGAATCTTGACCTGCTCAATATTAATGCCAAAGCTTAAGATCAGGTCTAAAGTATGACCATGAAAATGAGATGGGCCAACAACACTCTGAGCGAAGCCGACTGACTCCAAAATGTTAGTGAAAGCAGATGTTATAGAATCATCTGCCCTCTCAAAATGCAGGTTAAAGTCACCCAATATAACTATTCTATCATAGCTTAAAACTAAGTCTGAAAGGAATTCTGAAAAATCTTGAATAAAGCCAGAGTAAAGGCCAGGGGGGCTTTAGACTGTCACCAGGGCTAAAGGCCGATCAGGGACAGGGCTCACACCTGCATCCAGCACTGAAAAGTTAATTACTAGAACCTCAATTGTATACTATGTTGATGTCTAAAGCCTGATTGAAATTTCTCAAAAATATTGTTGGTTTCCACCACTTCTAACAGTTGCTTTGCGACCACTTTTTCCAAAACTTTCGAAATAAAAGGCAATTTTGATATTGGTCTAAAATTACTAAGAATGGCTGGATCAAGTTTTGGTTTTTTTAGAAGTGGTTGAATGCAGGCAATCTTAAAATAATCTGTAACACAGCCAGTAGAGAGAGAACTGTTTACCACAGAAAGCAGGTCAGGCCCAATAGCCATCATTACTTCTTTAAGGAGCCTAGTGGGTATAATATAACATGAACATGAACATAACATGAACATGAATGGCGAGAACAGGCCGTTCAGCCCAACTACGCTCGCCAGTTTTTTATACTATTGTGAATATATCCCTTCAGATACTCAATGACTCAATGGTATCTAGCTTTAAGTCAAGCCTACTCTTGTAAACCCCCAAGGTCTCTGCCTCAACAATATGGTCAGGCAAGCTATTCCACATCGAAATTACTCTTTGGGTGAAGAAATATTTCCGAATATCAGTGCTAAATTTACCTTTGGTCAACTTCCATTTGTGACCCCGAGTTCTACTAACAACACTTGGTCGAAGGAATCCTACATAATTCACTTTGTTAATCCCTTTAACATATTTAAAGACCTCAATCAAATCACCCCTTAGTCTCCTTTTCCTAAGACTAAAAAGATTAAGGATCTTCAGCCTCTTCTCATAGCTTTCATGTTTTATACCTGGAATTAGCTTAGTGGCTCTTCTCTGAACTTTCTCTAGAGCCTCTATATCTTCCTTAAAGTATGGTCCCCAGAACTGCACACAATACTCCAGATGTGGTCTGACAAATGTGTTGTACAAAAGAAGCATCACCTCCTTAGATTTGTACTCAATACTTTTGGCAATGTATCCCAGCATCCGATTGGCTTTTTTAACTGCTATGGCACAATGGCTAGAGCCTGTGAGGGTTTGGTCAACAATCACTCCCAGATCTTTCTCGTGTGGAGCACATTCCAGTTTTAAACCTCCCATGAAGTAATCCCGTCTAATGTTTTTATTACCTACACGTACAACTTTACATTTCGCAACATTAAATTTCATTTGCCACATTTCTGCCCAATACTGGATTCTATCCAAATCATCCTGAATCACTTTAGTGGACTCTAAACTATTTGCCAAACCCCCCAATTTAGTATCATCTGCAAATTTAACTAATCTGCTCTCAATATTCCTATCAAGGTCATTAATGTAGATGAGGAACAGCAGGGGTCCCAACACCGATCCCTGGGGGACGCCACTCCCCACCATACCTAGCTCAGATGAGATACCATTGACCACCACTCTTTGTGTTCTGTCCTGTAACCAGTTTTGAATCCACTCCAGAATACCTCCTGTAACTCCAATGGAGCTCATTTTAAAAATTAGTCTCTTATGCGGTACTGTATCAAATGCTTTCTGAAAATCCAAGTATATGATGTCATAAACCCTGCTCTGGTCATAAGTCTTGGTGGCCTCTTCAAAAAATTCCAGAAGGTTTGTCAGGCATGACCTTCTCTTACGGAAACCATGTTGGCAATCCCTCAAGATACTGTTACGTTCAAGAAATAAGTCCAGCTCATCTTTTATGACAGATTCCAATATTTTGCACGCAATGCAAGTTAAACTGACTGGCCTGTAATTACCTGGCTCAGTACGGTCCCCTTTCTTATATATTGGTATTATATTGCCCTGTTTCCAATCATTTGGTATTTCTCCAGTTTCTAAAGACTGTCTGAAGATGGCGGATAGCGGCTTAAAGATGATCTCACCAACTTCCCTGAGCACTCCAGGACATAAGCCATCAGGACCCGCCGCCTTATCTGCCTTTAGTTTATGCAACTTGTCTAATACTTCGTTATCCCTAACCTCAATTTCCGCTAAATAATCTTGAGCATTTAACATGCCCTCTGGCCGAATAAAGACCCACTCTGAGGTAAAATTCTCAACAAAGTAACTGTTTAAGGCATCCGCAATATCCTTGTTATCATATAGCAGCGATCCATTTTTATTCTTTATGCACTTAACCTGCTCTTTGACTTTCCTTTTTCTGCTACAGTACTGAAAGAAGCGCTTGGGATTAGTTTTTGCCCCTTCTGCAATTTGTCTTTCATACAGTCTTCTAGCATTCCTCAGCTCTTTTTTGACCACAGCCCGCATTTTACAGTATTCAGCCTTAGTGTTCTCATTGTTATCCTTTATGTACATTTTATAAAGATTCCTCTTTTCCCTCAAAATCCTACGAATACTTTTGGTCATCCACTGAGGATTCTGCTTTTTCAGCTTACTTTTGTACACCTTTGGAATGAATTTGCATTGTGAATCAAGTAAAACCCCATTAAATCTTTCCCACATCTCATTTACAGACTCACAGTCCAGGAGTGTCTCCCATTTTATTTCACTTAGATATGGGTCATTCCATGCCAAATCACCTAATGGTCCCCAGGTGACCCTCTTAGATTTTGCTGAAACTCCATGAAAATGTTCATATATGCAAATAACGAACACACAGAAAATTTCAGGCCAAAAGTCCAAGCCGTTTTGAAATTATGGCTGTCCGAAGACCCCCAGAAAGTTGTAAAATTCATGACTTTGTACATCAGGAATAGTATCATATGGCTTGTTTTAAAACAAAGTTTTCCATAGTACCATACATTGTACATATTGTACATTGATGTTACTAATACAAAACTGCTTTTATTTAAGTGGATTCAACTTACTGATTTTCAGTGGGCTCTACTTACATTATTTGCATGAGGTCATAGCTGTTGGAAACTGTTTATTAAGATTCATCCTAGTCCAGGTGACCTCGTCTAATTAGGTGTTAAAACATTGTTTATCTAGGTTCATCCTAGTCTACTTAACTCCAAACCACAACTGTTTATTTAAAATAGCTGGATCAATTACCTCACTGTTGTGGCCGTATTGTTTACAGAATAATTGAACAGTGTGTTCACTTTTCAGCTCACATCCACTCCTCACAATTCATTTCAACTGCAATGTTCAGCAGATGAAGTGTACATTTTGTGAGCTCTGTAAAAATCAAGATTTAAAACATGGAATTTGAAGCATCAAGATCGGGATGCAGTATTGGAATTGCACTGGAGGAGGAATGCCATAAGAAAATATATGGCAGAAATGTTGGCACACTTGCAGCCTCTGACTTGTCACAGGATGATAAGAAGCTATTGGAATGGAGAAGTGGGGTACTGCTACGTGATGACAGCACAGTGTGTTTTCACCATGAGAAGATGTACATCTCTCGATATGAATATACTCAGAAATATTGCAGTGATCCATTCAAAATGCACAAGAAACGTATTTCAAGTAGGTTTGCTTCAATTTGCTTTTACAAATTATTGTAATTGTCAATTTACCAGAGCTCGAGGATGTTGTTATATACCATAAAGTAGCATAATTTGATCAAATTAGTGGGTTTTTTGAAACACTGCCTAACTATGAAGGAGTTAAGTCACATCAATGAAATTTGGTACATATAAAGGTCAGATACATGTAATTCTGTGGTGCAAATTTCATTACCCTGAGTAACTGTTCACAAGGTCAACCGACCCCCCGAAAAGGGGTGATTTTTGAGATTTTTTTGTGAAAGTCGACTTTGGACCCTAGCCATACCTTTACTGATTGTTTTATAAGTCTATGCTTGCAGGGAGTTATTTAGCTGAATGTAGAGATTATTTATCAGCAATTTGGGTATCCTCAGATCAATGGTTCGGGCACCAGGTAAGCCTAAAAATCGCAAAAATAATTTCCGCTAGAAAAAACTTTCATTTTCAGGTGCCCATATCTTCAAAAGGAAGCAAGATACACTGTTTTTGATTGCAGATTCTGAAAGCTTGTGTGCAAATTACCCCAGGTAGCAATTTTCAGCTTTGTAGCTTTTTCAAATCCAAAAATATGATCATTTGAAAATGAACAAAATCCTTGACTTAGCATGCATGACGGCTTAAAGAGGGGGTCTTCGGACAGCCATAATTTCAAAACGGCTTGGACTTTTGGCCTGAAATTTTCTGTGTGTTCGTTATTTGCATATATGAACATTTTCATGGAGTTTCAGCAAAATCTAAGAGGGTCACCTGGGGACTTTCCTGAAAATTAGGTGATTTGGCATGGAATGACCCATATGACCGCATCCTGTCAAAGTTTGCTCGCCTAAAATTGAAAATTTTTGTTTTTGAATACACCTTTTTAACTTCCCATGAAACATCAAAATTAACAGCAGAGTGATCACTTGTTCCAAGTGGCTCCCGTACCTCAACATTGCTAATTCTATCTGGGTCATTACAGAGCACTAAGTCTAAAATTGCCTTCTCTCTTGTCGGTTTATTAACATACTGCACCAAAAAATTATCATTTATCACATCTAGAAATTCTTCCTCCCCCCTACCCTGTCCTTTCACCATTTCCCAATCGATACCAGGATAATTCAAGTCTCCCATAATAATAGTCCCTCCTCCTCTACAAGCTTGCGTAATCCTCTTCAAAAGCATTTCATTGACTGTACTGTCCAACGCTGGTGGCCGATAGCATACTCTTATGTTTAAACCTGTCTCGTGTTTGCCAATGAGCCTGACCCAGATATCTTCACAGGGCAAGGAATGTTCAATTTCAGGAATTTCCTGTACATTTATGTTTTCATTCACATAGATTGCTACGCCCCCTCCTCGCCTATTACATCTGTCCTTCCTAAAGAGCTTATAACCTTCTATATTATATTCATCTCCATCCTCTTCACTAAGCCATGTCTCTGTAATCCCAACTATGTCATAGCCCTCACTAATCATAACGGCCTCAAGCTCTGGATATTTATTTTTTATGCTTCTTGCATTTAAATAAAAACATTTCAGGTTATTACTAATGCTCTTCCCCCTTGATTTCCCATGCGGCCGCTGCCTCAAGCCCTCCACTACGCTTTGTTGCTTTAAAAGTATATCATCAATAGTGCATGTAACGCCGTCAGCTTCCATCAGGGCAGTCTGCATTTCCCTATGTGTAACACTCACTAACCTCCCTGCCCCCCAAGTCCCTAGTTTAAATAATCCTGTGCTACCCTCAACATACGCTGACCCAGTGCAAAGGTACCCCTCCGGTTCAGGTGCAGCCCGTCAGGCTTGAACAGGTCACCCCTGTCCCAGAAAAAGTTCCAGTGCCCCATAAACCTGTACCCCTCTTTCCTACACCAGGTTCGTAGCCACGTGTTAAACCTCCAGATAAAATTCTGCTTTCCTCTGCTTGCACGTGGTACCGGTAGAATCCCGGAGAACACTTCCGCTGAGGATCTGCTCCTAAGCTTCTCAGCTAATTCCACAAATTTGCCTTGCAGAACCTCAAACCTACCCTTACCTATGTCATTAGTCCCAACATGGACCATGACAACTGGATCCGTCCCCGCTCTGGCCAGGAGCTTGTCCACACGCTCCAGGAGGTCTCCCTACCTGGGCACCAGGCAGGCAACACACCGCTGAGACTCCTTGTCGCGCGAACAGACTAAGCTATCTATTCCTCTAAGTATTGAGTCCCCCACTATCACTAACTCTCTTTTCTGAGGGGTAGAGGCCAACAGGGTGCCCTGCTGCTCATCAGTCCCCTCATTCTCAGGGTCAGGGGCCAATTCGAGTTCCTGTAAGGGCCGGAATCGGTTGGACACCTCAACCACTGGAGAAGCTGTCGCCACGGGCGTGCACGCCCTTTCCTGCGCTGTCGACCTACAGTCACCCAACTTTCTCTCCCTGCCTGCTCTGGGATCCCTAAACCACCCTGCTTTGGCGTACACACCATTTCTCTAAACGACATACTACTTAGTTCCTCTAGGAACTCTACTGATTGTGAACTATGTCGTGCCGCCAACTGGCCCTGAAGATCAAGGATCTTGCTCTCCAGATGCTCTATTAGCTGGCACCGGTGACAGACAAACCCACCCTGGAAATCTCTTTCCAAAAGCGCGATCATCCTGCAACCGTCAGATAGTTTTGGCCACATTTTGAACCCCCTACCTAATGCCCTCGCTCACCCTAGATAAAAGAAAATTACTAATGCCGAGACAGAAGCTGAGGAACCACAATTTATTAATTTATTAACCTAAGAAGCCCTAAGCAGCAGTCACAATAGAAACCGTGGGGAAACTGTGTAGATGGATTATAAGTCTCTTTTAACAGGGGCTTAGTTTCAGTTAACAGAAATGAAATACCAAATTGAGCCAAACTCAATACTAACCTAAAAATATCACAGGGCTTAGCTGAGAACCCAGATAAAACAGACTGGCTGCAACGCCCAGGAGAAACTGGAGGAGGGAGGAGGCGGAGCACTCCGGTAAAACTTACCGTTTAAATTCCAACCTAACCGAATGGACGACTCAAGTGACTGCTGCCCAACTAACTTAATACTAAATATCAGATCCCCAGGCAAAAATGCAAACAGTACTTATCTAGCTAGCTAACCACAAATACAACCAAGGGTAACCGAGAAGAGAGTAAAGCCCCGGTTCCCTTTAATTAAAACGGACCGAATAAACAAGTCGTTTACTATGTGAGCGAATTAAACACGGTACCTCCCCCAACAAGCTGTCCTAAGCACTCAAACAAGCAGTTAAACTTTAATCAGCCGATCAAGACACAGCAACCGGAGGAAAATACAAAGATAGGGTAATTTACAATGTGTTTAATCAGAAGAGCCCTTCGGTAATAATAAAATGCGAAAAAGACAAAAACCCCGGTTCGCGTTAATATTCAAGCTTGGCAATGCGTTTATGCGGTAATGCGGTCAGGATAGAGAACGAAGGGCACTAAAAAAAAAAAAAAAAAGAACCCCGGTGAACGTCAATAAATTATTGGCTATAAGACTGTATGAAAGGCAAGCGACCAAGTATGAAACCAAGCCGGGTTATAGTTAGATATCCAGGTAATTCGATAATATTCTTGGCGTTGAGAGCTTGCTGGGGTTCGTTAGCTAAGTCAGCTAGAGAAAAACCAGGCGACAGTACCTCAGTCCTTGAAAACAACTGTTTTACTTTGTATATCGCACAATTCACTTAGACAATTATTTAGCGTTTAATTTATTCTCTAAATTTAGCGTTTAAATTTGTTTTGCTTTACATTACTTTGCTTTGCTCCCGGGAGACTGAACCCCCCCCAAAAAAAACCCCCGTCGCCTTTGTTTGACCAGATTAGCGACTTAATCCAAGGGACTGGATGAGAGTTTCATACGTGACACAATATCAGTTGGATCAGACAGAGTAATCGGTGCGAAACAACTCAGCAAGTTTAAGCGAGGGCACGAAACATTAACAGATGGAACATGACTGATACTAGACCGTATGACTGCTATCTTGCCAATAAAGAACTTCAAGAACTTCTCGCAATCAGCGGGGGATGAAGCCGATGCAACAGCAACTGGAGGATTCACCGGACGGTCAATTGTTTTAAATAAAAATCTCGCATTATGCTGATTGGCGGCTATTAATTCAGAGAAGAATTTATCGAGCATTTTTTACTTCTAGATTATATGAGTGTAACAGGCTTTTCATGCGCACATAAAGAACATTTTGTTTAGTGGCCTTCCACTTCCGTTCCGCTTTTCTGCATTCCCTCTTAAGGCTGTGAATTTTATCGTTTATCCCAGGCGAATTCTGTTGCACAGATGTTTTTCTAATTTTGAGAGGCGAGACATCATTTAGAGCAGACAAGCACGTATTATCAAATAAATTTAACATTTCATTGCTGTCCGTAACGTGTGCTATATTAACGCAAGTATTTGAAAAAACAGACGAAAATTTTGAGGCTATGTGCGAGGTTACCACACGAGCACGAAAGGATTGCTTCACTTTGGTTTGAGCAACAGGGGCCTCGATATCAGAGATCACACCGAAATGGTCGGAAATTAAAATATCCTCTATCTTAAGGCCATTCAAATTCACGCCGAGAGTAAAAACTAAATCCAAGGTATGGCCATGTTTGTGCATAGGGCCAGACACCCACTGGACCAGGTTGAATTTAAAAATTCAGTGGCCAAAGTGTCTGAGGGAACGTCGATATGAAAATTAAAATCACCTGCTATTATAATTCCGTCATATTTCAAAACCACTGAGGACTATAACTCTGAAAATTCTGACATAAAACCTTCAATCAATCAATTTAGGAGGGCGACACACAGCAACACACAGAATAGGGTTATGAAAATGAGCTGTGAGCACACCTGAGGCAGCTTTCAAGAGGATCGCAAGATATTCAAATGAAGCAAATTTAACACATTACCATAACATAACATAACATGAATGGCGAGAACAGGCCGTTCAGCCCAACTAGGCTCGCCAGTTTCTTTGTACTATCGTGAATATATCACTTCAGATACTCAATGACTCAATGGTATCTAACTTTAAGTCAAGCCTGCTCTTGAAAACTCCCAAGGTCTCTGCCTCAACAATATGGTCAGGCAAGCTGTTCCACACCGAAATTACTCTTTGGGTGAAGAAATATTTCTGAATATCAGTGCTAAATTTACCTTCGGTTAGCTTCCATTTGTGACCCCGAGTTCTACTAATAACACTTGGTTGAAGGAATCCTACATAATTCACTTTTCTTAATCCCTTTAACATATTTAAAGACCTCAATCAGATCACCCCTTAGTCTCCTTTTCCTAAGACTAAAGAGATTAAGGATCTTCAGCCTTTTCTCATAGCTTTCATCTTTAATACCTGGAATTAGCTTTGTGGCTCTTCTCTGAACTTTCTCGAAAGCCTCTATGTCTTTCTTAAAGTATGGTCCCCAGTACTGTACACAATACTCTAGATGTGGTCTGACGAATGTGTTGTACAAAAGAAGCATCACCTCCTTGGATTTGAACTCAATACTTTTGACAATGTATCCCAGCATCCGATTGGCTTTTTCAACTGCTACGGCACAATGGCTAGAGCCTGTGAGGGTTTGGTCAACAATCACTCCCAGATCTTTCTCTTGTGGAGCACATTCCAGTTTAAAACCTCCCATGAAGTAATCCCGTCTAATGTTTTTATTACCTACATGTACTACTTTACATTTCGCAACATTAAATTTCATTTGCCACATTTCTGCCCAATTCTGGATTCTATCCAAATCATCCTGAATCACTTTAGTGGACTCTAAACTATTTGCCAAACCTCCCAATTTAGTATCATCTGCAAATTTCACTAATCTGCTCTCAATATTCCTATCAAGGTCATTAATGTAGATGAGGAACAGCAGGGGTCCCAACACCGATCCCTGGGGGACGCCACTCCCCACCATACCTAGCTCAGATGAGATACCACTGACCACCACTCTTTGTGTTCTGTCCTGCAACCAGTTATAAATCCACTTCAGAATACCTCCTGTAACTCCAATGGAGCTCATTTTAAAAATTAGTCTCTTATGCGGTACTGTGTCAAATGCTTTCTGAAAATACAAATATATGATGTCATAAGCCCTGCTCTGGTCATAAGTCTTGTTGGCCTCTTCAAAAAATTCCAGAAGGTTTGTCAGGCATGACCTTCCTTTACGAAAACCATGTTGGCAATCCCTCAAGATACTGTTACGTTCAAGAAATAAGTCCAGCTCATCTTTTATGATAGATTCCAATATTTTGCACGCAATGCAAGTTAAACTGACTGGCCTGTAATTACCTGGCTCAGTACGGTCCCCTTTTCTATATATTGGTATTATATTACCCTGTTTCCAATCATTTGGTATTTCTCCAGTTTCTAAAGACCGTCTAAAGATGGCGGATAGCGGCTTAAAGATGATCTCACCAACTTCCCTGAGCACTCTAGGATATAAGCCATCAGGACCTGCCGCCTTATCTGCCTTTAGTTTATGCAACTTGTCTAATACTACGTTATCCCTAACCTCAATTTCCGCTAAATAATCTTGAGCATTGGACATGCCCTCTGGCCGAATAAAGACCCGCTCTAAGGTAAAATTCTCAACAAAGTAACCGTTTAAGGTGTCCGCAATATCCTTGTTATTATATAGCAGCCATCCATTTTTATTCTTTATGCACTTAACCTGCTCTTTGACTTTCCTTTTTCTGCTACAGTACTGAAAGAAGCGCTTAGGGTTAGTTTTTGCCCCCTCTGCAATTTGTCTTTCATACAGTCTTCTAGCATTCCTCAGCTTTTTTTTTTTGACCACAGCCCGCATTTTACAGTATTCGGCCTTAGTAATCTCATTGTTATCCTCTATGTACATCTTATAAAGATTCTCTTTTCCCTCAAACTCCTACGAATAGCTGCAGTCATCCACTGAGGATTCTGCTTTTTTCAGCTTACTTTTGGACACCTTTGGAATGAATTTGCATTGTGAATCAAGTAAAACCCCTTAAATCTTTTCCCACATCTCAGTTACAGACTCACAGTCCAGGAGTGTCTCCCATTTTATTTCACTTAGATATGAGCGCATCCTTTCAAAGTTTGCTCGCCTAAAATTGAAAATTTTTGTTTTTGAATACACCTTTTTAACTTCCCATGAAACCTCAAAATTAATGGTAGAGTGATCACTTGTCCCAAGTGGCTCCCGTACCTCAACACTGCTAATTCTATCTGGGTCATTACAGAGCACTAAGTCTAAAATTGCCTTCTCTCCTGTAGGTTTATGAACATACTGCACCAAAAAATTATCATTTATGACATCTAGAAATTCTTCCTCCCCCCCCGTCCTTTCACCTTTTTCCCAATCAATACCAGGATAATTTAAGTCTCCCATAATAATAGTCCCTCCTCCTCTACAAGCTTGCGTAATCCTCTTAAAGAGCATTTCATTGACTGTACTGTCCAAAGCTGGTGGTCGATAGCATACACCTATGTTAAAACCAGTCTCGTGTTTGCCAGTGAGCCTGACCCAGATATCTTCGCAGGGCAAGGAATGTTCAATTTCAGGAATTTCCTGCACATTTATGTTTTCATTCACATAGAGTGCCACACCCCCTCCTCTCCTATTGCATCTATCCGTCCTAAAGAGCTTATAACCTTCTACATTATATTCATCTCCATCCTCTTCACTAAGCCATGTCTCTGTAATCCCAACTATGTCATAGCCTTCACTAATCATAACGGCCTCAAGTTCTCGAAATTTATTTTTAATGCCTCTTGCATTTAGATAAAAACATTTCAGGTTATCACGAACGCTCTTCCCCTTCGATTTCCCATGTGCCCGCTGCTCAAAGCCCCTCACCACGCTTTTTTGCTTTAAAAATATATCATCAATAGTGCATGTAACGCTGTCAGCTTCCATCAGGGCAGTCTGCATTTCCCTCTGTGTAACACTCTCTAACCTCCCTGCCCCCAAGTCCCTAGTTTAAATAACTCTCTGCTACCCTCAACATACGCTGACCCAGTGCAAAAGGTACCCCTCCGGTTCAGGTGTAGCCCATCTGGCTTGAACAGGTCACCCCTGTCCCAGAAGTAGTTCCAGTGCCCCATAAACCTATACCCCTCTTTCCTACACCAGGTTCAGTAGCCACGTGTTAAACCTCCAGATAAAATTCTGCCGCCCTCTGCTTGCACGTGGTACCGGTAGAATCCCGGAGAACACTACCGTGGAGAATCTGCTCCTAAGCTTCTCAGCTAATTCAACAAATTTGCTTTGCAGAACCTCAAACCTATTTTTACCTATGTCATTAGTCCCAACATGGACCATGACAACTGGATCCCTCCCCCGCTCTGGCCAGGAGCTTGTCCAAGACGCTCCAGGAGGTCTCCCTACCTGGGCACCAGGCAGGCAACACACTGTACGAGACTCCTTGTCATGCGAACAGACTAAACTGTCTATTCCTCTAAGTATTGAGTCCCCCACTATCAATAACTCTCTTTTCTGAGGGGTAGAGGCCAACAGGGTGCCCTGCTGCTCATCAGTTCCCTCACTCTCAGGGTCAGGGGTCAATTCGAGTTCCTGCAAGGGCCGGAATCGGTTGGACACCTCAACCACTGGAGGAGCTGTCGCTGCACGGTGTGCACGCCCTTTTTCCTGCGCTTGACGCCCTACCGTCACCCAACTTTCTCTCCTGCCTGCTCTTGGGCCCCACACCACCCTGCTTTGGCGTACTAACCATTTCTCTAAACGACATACTACTTAGTTCCTCTAGGAACTCTACTGATTGCGAACTATGTCGTGCCGCCAACTGGCCCTGAAGATCAAGGATCTCGTCTCCAGATGCTCAATTAGCTGGCACCGGTGACAGACAAACCCACCCTGGAAATCTCTTTCCAAAAGTGCGATCATCCTGCAACTGTCACATAGTTTTGGCCACATTTTGAACCCCCTACCTAATGACCTCGCTCACCCTAGATAACAAAGAAAATTACTAATGCCGAGACAGAAGCTCAGGAACCACAATTTATTTATTTATTAACCTGAGAGGCCCTAAGCAGCAGTCACAATAGAAACCGTGGGGAAACTATGTGAATGGATAATAAGCCTCTTTTAACAGGGGCTTAGTTTCAGTTAACAGAGATGAAATACCAAATTGAGAAACTCTATGGATAATAAGCACTCCTAATAAGCCAACTTGAATTTATCTAGTCCCGGTACTATTAATATACTAACCTAAAAATATTACAGGGCTTAGCTGAGAACCCAGATAAAAAAGACTGGCTACTACGCCCAGGAGAACCTGGAGGAGGGAGGAGGCGGAGCACTCCGGTAAAGCTCTCCGTTTAAATTCCAACCAAACCGAATGGACGACTAAAGTGACTGCTGCCCTACTAACTAAATACTAAATCTCAGATCCCCAGCCAAAAATGCAAACAGTAACTATCTAGCTAGCTAACCACAAATACAACCAAGGGTAACCGAGATAAGAGTGAAGCCTCGGTTCCCTTTAATTAAAACGGACCGAATAAACAAGTCGTTTTTACTTAGTGAGCTTAACTATACACGGTATCTCCCCAACAAGCTGTCACTGAGCACTCAAACAAGCAGTTAAACTTTAATCAGCTGATCAAGGCACCGCAACCGGAGGAAAATACAAAGTTAACATAATTTGCAATGTGTTTAATCAGAAGAGCCCTTCGATGATAATAAAATGCGAAAAAGACAAAAACCCCGGTTCGCGTTAATATTCAAGCTTGGAAATGCGTTTATGCGGTAATGCGGTCAGGATAGAGAATGAAGGGGACTAAAAAACCCCCGTGAACGTCAATATTTATTGGCTAGAAGACTGTATGAAAGGCAAGCGACCAAGTATGAAACCAAGCTGGGTTATAGTTAGATATCCCGGTAATTTGATATATTCTTGGCGTTGAGAGCTTACTATAGTTCGTTAGCTAAATCAGCTACAGAAAAAGCAGGCGACAGTGTACCTCAGTCCTTGAAAACAACTCTGTTTTACTTTGTATAGCACACAATTCACTTAGTTAGACAATTATTTAGCGTTTAATTTATTCTTTAAATTTAGCGTTTCAATTTATTTTACTTTACCTTACTTTGCTCCCGGGAGACTGAAACACCCCCAAAAAAAACCCCGAAAACCCCCGTCTTGCGGTCAAGCTATCACCAGTTCGGAAAACAACGGTCAAACTATCACCGCTAAAAATTTAATGCGCAAATACAGCGGACAGCGCGGTAGTACGGTCACGTGATACAATTGCTGTCAAAAATCGGCTTGTTGAGAGAAATCCCGAGGCTTATTCAACCAAAGAATGCGTGTATTTTATTCGAAAAAAACGTTAACAACTTCCATAATTTGGTTTGAAAAGGATTTTTATTAATTTCTTTTTTCAATAAATAGTTGACATTTTCTGCAGATTGAAATGTGATATTCTGGTGAACTGTTGTTACTCCAGATGATGAACAATTGCATGTCACTGTAATAATGTTTTACTTAAAGCAAAAGAAAAAAAAGAGAAAAAGTAGATATTACTTTGGCATTAATGTAGCAATTGCCATTAGAATTGGTATTTTTAGGTGGACAAAAAACGAGAACATTCAAGTGGGGACCATAATTCTTGTGTAATTCAAAATGTTTGTGGAAATTAGTGAGCCCAAACCATTCTGCATACGCTGTAGTAAAAGCGCATTCAATAAAGAGAAAATGCATGGGTGAATCATCATATAAAAAGCCATCAAAGTATGTGCTCTGCAATTGGACACAACTAAATGGGGGGGGGGTGTCTGAGGGCCTGTAATGGTTAAAATTGAAAAACTTCTTGAAAATTAGCACTTGCATACAACACTGCATGCATTTCAGTACAGGATGTCTGAATAGGAAGAGATTCCATGTTGGATATATTATATAAATGGCTATCAAAATTGGAACTGTGTAATGTGCGAATGCAGACGATTGGATGGGGGTCAGGTTTGAGGGCTTATAATTCCTGCAAATCAAATAGTTTGTGAAAAATAAGACTGGCATATCTATATTACATAGATCCTACTATAAGCCCAAAGAATATGAAGACATTCTGTGGTGGAATTTTTTAATAAATGGCCATCAAAGTTGGTAGAATGCAATGTGCAAATGCAGACAATTGGATGGGGGGTGATGTTTGAGGGCCTGTAGTTCCTGCAAATCAAAAAGTTTGTGAAAAGTGAAGACTGCGTATCATATTACATGGATTCTTCTATAAGCCCACAGAATATGAAGAGATTATGTGGTGGAATTTTTTAATAAATGGCCAGCAAAGTTGGTACTGTGCAATGTGCAAATGCACAATTGGATGGAGGAGTAATGTTTGAGGGCTTACAATTCCTGCAAATCAAATAGCTTGTGAAAATGAAGACTGGCACACTATATTACATGGATCCTCCTATAAGCCCAAAGAATATGAAGAGATTCTGTGGTGGAATTTTTAAATAAATGGCCATCAAAGTTGGTGCTGTGCAATGTGCGAATGCAGACAATTGGATGGGGGGGTTCATACTTGGGGGCCTGTAGTTCCTGCTAATCAAAAAGTTTGTGAAAAGTAACACTTGCATATCATACTACATGGATCCTACTATAAGCCCACAGAATATGAAGAGATTCTGCATTGGAATTTTTTAATAAATGGCCATCAAAGTTGGTACTGTGCAATGTGCAAATGCAGACAATTGGATGGGGGTGATACTTGAGGGCCTGTAGTTCCAGCAAATCAAAAAGTTTGTGAAAAGTGACGTTGCATATCATACTACATGGATCCTACTATAAGCCCATAGAATATGAAGAGATTCTGTGGTGGAATTTTTAAATAAATGGCCATCAAAGTTGGTACTGTGTAATGTGCCAATGCAGACAATTGGATGGGGGGGTCATACTTGAGGGCCTCTAGTTCCTGCAAATCAAAAAGTTTGTGAAAAGTAACACTTGCATATCATACTAAATGGATCCTCCTTTAAGCCCATAGAATATGAAGACATTCTGTGGTGGAATTTTTTTAATAAATGGCCATCAAAGTTGGTAGTGTGTAATGTGCGAATGCAGACAATTGGATGGGGGGGTTCATGTTTGAGGGCCTGTAGTTCCTGCAAATCAAAAAGTTTGTGAAAGATGACACTTGCATATCATACTACATGTATCCTACTATAAGCCCATAGAATATGAAGAGATTCTGTGGTGGAATTTTTTAATAAATGGCCATCAAATTTGGTACTGTGCAATGTGTAAATGCAGACAATTGGATGGGGGGCATCATACTTGAGGGCTTGTAGTTCCTGCAAATCAAAACTGTTTTGAAAAGTGACACTTGCATATTATACTACATGGATCCTACTATAAGCCCATAGAATATGAAGAGATTCTGTGGTGGAATTTTTTAATAAATGGCCATCAAAGTTGGTACTGTGCAATGTGCCAATGGAGACAATTAGATGGGGGGGTCATGTTTGAGGGCTTGTAGTTCCTGCAAATCAAAAAGTTTGTGAAAAGTAACACTTGCATATCATACTACATGTATCCTACTATAAGCCCACAGAATATTAAGAGATTCTGTGATGGAATTTTTTAATAAATGGCCTTCAAAATTGGTAGTGTGTAATGTGCGAATGCAGACAATTGGATGGGGGGGTCATGTTTGAGGGCTTATAATTCCAACAAATCAAAAAGTTTGCCAAAAGTCACACCTCATTAGCATAACACATGGATCCTAGTATAAAATTTTAAAATATGAAAAGATTCCATGGTGGAATTTTAAAATAAATGGCCATCAAATTTGGTACTGTTTAATGTGCAAATGCAGACAATTGAATGGGGGTCCATGTTTGAGGGCCTGTGGTTTCTGCAAATCAAATAGTTTGTAAAAATTAAGACTGGCTTACTATAGGTCATGTGTCATAGTATAAACTCACTGAATATGAAAAGATTCTATGCTGGATTATTTGAATAAATGGCCATCAAATCAAAATATTGTAATGTGCAATGAGACTGATTGGGGACATGTTTGCCAGCCTGTAATTCCTGTAAATTCAAAAGGTTTGTGAAAAATAACAATTCCTGACCATAGGTCATGCACTGTAATATAAATTGACTGAATATGAAGAGATTCTGTGGTGGAATTATGAAAAAAAATGGGCATCAAATCGGAACTGTTGCAGTGTGTGAATGGAGATGATTGAATGGGGGGCCATGTTTGAGGGTCTGTAATTCCTGCAAATCAAGAGTTTTGGAAAAAAATAACAATTTGACCATACTACATCTTTTCTATTATAATGAAAAAAGTGAAAATGGAGATTCTCTGATGGAATTATTAAAAAAATGGGCATCAAATTTTGTTACTGTTGCAATGTACGCATGTAGACAGTTGAATGAGGGGCGATTTTTGAGGGCCTGTAATTTCTGCAAGTCAAAAGTTTGTGAACTATAACACCTCCTTTCCATGCTTCATGTATTCTTGTACAAGCACATTGAAAATGAAGCCATTCCATGGTGGAATTATTAAATAAATGGCCATCAAATTAGGCACTTTGCAGAGTGAGAATGAAGACAATGGAATGGGTGACCATTAATTAAATTGAATGGATGACCGTGTTTTAGTACCAATAATTTGTCAAAAAGCACTTGCATACCATATTACTTGTAATATTTTACATCAAGTGTCAGCCTACTGTGCTGGTAATTTTTGAATCAATGTGCATCACTTGAGGTACTTTGCGCTGTCTTGATTGAAAACAATGCGCTGGCTTGAACTTGCCTCACTCAGTCTTGTGGCCCACCTACATTTGATGGTTTTTGTTACAAACACAATTGCAATTGTATGTTTTCACCAAACTATTCATTTGTCTTCTTAGGTGTATTTACCCTCTTAACCTTCCCCTTCACCAGAAATATCCATGAATGCCTTGCAAAATAAAATAACCTTGAACATATTGTTTATTTTTCTCTTAGAAAATATAATAACTTGAAATTATTTGCATAACAGACCAAATAAGTCAATGATAGAATTAGATATCTCCAACTTAGGTACCTGAACACAAGTGTTTTATTTATTTCAAAATTGTTTTGACCTAAACAAAAACATGACAGAAAATAGATTGGACTAATTTGCTTGCCCAATAAATGGTTAGTTTTTGCGACCATATGTTCATAATTTCACCAATGAAGAAGCCACCGATTCTCCATTTTGATGGTACAGTTTTTTTCTTTTATTATGCTGTTGTTTTATGTATTTTAGAACATGCATGTGTAAATTTTATTCTTCATGGCATTCATGCACAACAGCACACTACCAACTTTGATGGCCATTTATTAAAAAATTCCACCACAGAATCTCTTCATATTCTATGGGCTTACAGTATGACCCATGTTTTATGATATGCAAGTGTCACTTTTCACAAACTTTTTGATTTGCAGGAACTACAGGCCCTCAAGTATGACCCCCCATCCAACTGTCTGCATTCGCACATTGCACACTACCAACTTTGATGGCCATTTATTACAAAACTCCACCACAGAATCTCTTCATATTCTATGGGCTTATAGAAGAATACATGTAGTATGATATGCAAGTGTCACTTTTCACCAACTTTTTGATTTGCAGGAACTACAGGCCCTCAAGTATGACCCCCCATCCAATTGTCTGCATTCGCACATTGCATTCTACCAACTTTGATGGCCATTTATTAAAAAATTCCACCACAGAATGTCTTCATATTCTTTGGGCTTATCGTAGGATCTATGTAATATAGTGTGCCAGTCTTATTTTTCACAAACTATTTGATTTGCCGGAATTATAAGCCCTCAAACATGACCCCCCCATCCAATCGTCTGCATTCACACATTGCACAGTACCAATTTTGATAGCCATTTATTTAATATATCCAACATGGAATCTCTTCCTATTCAGACATCCTGTAGTGGAATGCATGCAGTGTGGTATGCAAGTGCTAAAGTTTTTCAGTTTTAACCATCACAGGCCCTCAGACACGCCCCCATTTAGTTGTGTCCAATTGCAAAGCACATACTTTGATGGCTTTTTATATGATGATTCACCCATGCATTCTCTCTTTATTCAATACACTTTTACTACAGCGTGTGCCGTATGGTTTGGGCTCACTAATTTCCACAAACATTTTGAATTACACAAGTATTATGGTCCCCACTTTAATTTTCTATTTTTTTTGTCCACCTAAAAAGACCAATTCTAATGGCAATTCCTACATTAATGCCAGAGTAATATCTACCTTTTTTTTTGTTTTTGTTTTTTGCTTTAAGTAAAACATTATTACAGTGACATGCAATTGTTCATCATCTGGAGTCACAGCAGTTCACCAAAATCTCACATTTCATTCTGCACAAAATGTCGATTATTGATTCATAAAAGTAATAAATAAAAATCATTTCCACACCATATTATGGAAGTTGTTAACGTTTTTTTTCTAAACAAAATACATGCATTCTTTCGTTGAATAAGCCTCGGGATTTCTTTCAACAAGCCGATTTTTGACAGCAATTGTATCACGTGACCGTACTACCGCGCTGTCCGCTGTATTTGCGCATCAAATTTTTAGCGGTGATAGTTTGACCGTCGTTTTCCGAACTGGTGATAGATTGACCGCAGTCTGTTTGAGCCTTAACAGTCGAATTATTTTCAGAAAACACCGTTTAAACAAGAGTAAATCTTCAGCTTCAATCCCACACGTCTTCCTCTGTCTCAACTCAAGCAGAATGAACACCAACGAACAGCGCTACAGCACAGCCAAGAGGTCAGCAACAGCAAAGCCTCAGCAACAGCAAAGCCGAGATCATTTACCGAGATCAATCTCGGAGCAGCTAAACTTATTACAACCCCAATTCCAAAATAGTTGGGACAAAGTGTAAATTTTGAATAAAATCAAAATGCAATGACTTTCAGATCACATGAGTCAATATATTATTTACAATAGAACATACAGCCTCCTCCATAATTATTGGCATCCCTGGTTAAGATGTGTTAAAAGCCTTAAAATAAATTCAATTTTTATTGCAGAAGCATACTCTCACACTGAAAATTGTAGAAAAATGTAACCTTCAACTCAAGTGAATTTTAAGGAAAAAAAAAAAAAAATCCCTGACTAAGAAATAATTATTTTCATAAAATCACCTGTTCCACAATTATTGGCACCCCTAACAATTCCTAGGAAATAAATGTAATTGAAGTATTTCTGTCATTTCTACAGTAGTTTACAAAGTTGATCAGAGTATCTAGGAACATTTAATTAGTAATTCATCACTTCCTGTTTCCCTGGGGTATAAATATGACGTGACACAGAGGCCATTTCTCTTATCCACTCTTCAACCTGGGAAAGACAAAGGAACACACCATTCAAGTAAGGCAGATGTGTGTCGACCTTCACAAGTCAGGCAATGGCTACAAGAAAATAGCCACTCGCCTGCACCTGCCCATATCTACTGTCAGAGGAATCATTAAGGAGTTTAAAACAACTGGAACAGTGGTAAACAAGCCTGGACGAGGACGCAAGGTTATTTTGCCACCACGCACAGTGAGGAGGATGGTAAGAGAAATAAAAAGTTCTCCAAAGCTCACTGTTAAAGAATTGCAACAAATGGTAGCATCTTGGGGTCACAAGGTCTCCAAAACAACCATCAGGCACTATCTACATGCCAACAGGCTGTTTGGGAGGCATGCACGGAAAAAACCTTTTCTCACTCACAATCATAAACGCAAACGTCTGGAGTTCGCTAAGCGGTACCGGGACTTCAACTGGGACCATGTGCTTTGGTCAGATGAGACCAAGATAGAGCTTTTTGGCAACAAACACTCTAAGTGGGTCTGGCGGAACACAAAAGATGAGTATGCAGAAAAGCACCTCATGCCCAATGTGAAGTATGGGGGAGGATCGGTGATGCTGTGGGCCTGTTTCTCTTCCAGAAGCCCTGGGAACCTTGTTAGGGTGCATGGCATCATGAACGCTTTGAAATACCAGGACATTTTAAATCAAAATCTGGTGGCCTCTGCCCGAAAGCTGAAGATGGGTCGTCACTGGGTCTTTCAGCAAGATAATGACCCTAAACATGTAGCCAAATCTACACAGAAATGGTTCACCAGACACAGAATCAAGCTCCTCCCATGGCCATCTCAGTCCCCAGACTCAACCCCATTGAAAACCTGTGGAGTGAGCTGAAGAGGAGAGTGCAGAGGAGAGGACCCAGGTCGCTGGATGATTTAGAGAGATTGTGCAAAGAGGAATGGTCGAAGATCCCTCTTTCTGTATTCTCCCATCTTGTGAAACATTATAGGAGAAGATTAGGTGCTGTTTTGTTGGCAAAAGGAGGTTGTACAAAGTATTAACATCAGGGGTGCTAATAATTGTGGCACACATGATTTGATGTAAAAGAATTATTTCTTAATGTGGGATTTTTTTCCCACTGAATAAATGCACTTGAATTAAAGGTTGGATTTTCTTCTTTTTTTATTGTGGTCCTATATTATTTAGAAAAAAACTGAATTTATTAGAAGCTAAAGAACACATCTTAACCAGGAGTGCCAATAATTATGGAGGGTGCTGTAGATAACATTTCAAATGTTGAAACTGAGATGTTTTACATTTTAATCCACAAAATTAGCTTATTTCAAATTTTCTGGCTGCAACAGGTCTCAAAAAAGTTGGGACACAGGCAAAAAAAAGGGCTAAAAAAGCAACTAATATATTTGAGATTCAGCTGAAAGAACATTTTGCAAGTAATTAAGTTAACTGGCATCAGGTGTGTAACATGATTGGCTATAAAAGGGATGTCTTAGAGAGGCTGAGTCTCTCAGAAGTAAAGATGGCCAGAGGCTCTCCAACCTGTGAAGGCTTACGTAAAAAAATTGTGGAATACTTTAAAAACACTGTTCCTCAATGTCAAATTGCAAAGGCTTTGAAGGTCTCATCATCGACAGTGCATAACATCATCAAAAGATTCAGAGAAACTGGAAAAATCTCTGTGCGTAAGGGACAATGCCGAAGAACTTTAATGGATGTTCGTGATCTTTGGGCCCTCAGACGCCACTGCATCACTCACCGGCATGATTCTGTCATTGACATTACTATATGGCCCCAGGAATACTTCAAGAAACCACTGTCTGTAAACACAGTTCACCGTGCCATCCACAGATGCCACCTAAAACTCTATCATGCAAAAAGGAAGCCATTGTTGAGCATGATCCAGAAGTGCCACCGTGTTCTGTGGGCCAAGGCTCATTTAAAATGGACTGTAGCAAAGTGGCAAAGTGTGCTGTGGTCAGACAAGCCCAAATTTGACATTCTTGTCGGAAATCATGGGCGTCGTGTCCTCCGGGCTAAAGAGGAGAAAGACCACCCCTCCTGTTATCGGCGTTCAGTTCAAAAGCCAGCATCTCTGATGATATGGGGATGCATTAGTGCATATGGTGTGGGACACTTGCATGTTGTAGAAAGCACCATGAATGCTGAAAGGTATATAAAGTTTTTAGAGAAACATATGCTCCCCTCCAGACGACATCTATTCCAGGGAAGGCCTTGTGTATTTCAGCAGGACTAAGCAAAACCATATACTGCAGCGATTACAACAGCATTGCTTCGTAGTAGAGGAGTCCGTGTGCTGAACTGGCCTGCCTGCGGTCCTGATCTTTCACCGATTGAGAACATTTGGCGCATGATTAAACAAAAAGTCCTTCAAAGGAGACCCAAAACTCTCCAGCAGCTGGAAGCCTGTATTAAAGAAGAGTGGGATCAAATTCCAATGGCTAAATTCAAGATACTTGTCTCCTCAATGCCCAGACGCCTCCACTCTGTGTTACAAAGAAGAGGGGATGCTACACCATGGTAAACAGGCCCCTGTCCCAACTTTTTGGAGACCTGTAGCAGCCATCAAATTTGAGATCAGCTCATTTTGTGGATAAAATTGTAAAATTTCTTAGTTTCAACATTTGCTATGTTATCTCTGTTCTATTGTGAATAAAATACTGGCTGGTGTGAAAGTCATTGCTCTTTGATTTTATTCACAATTTACACTTTGTCCCAACTTTTTTTGGAATTGGGGTTGTAGAATAAATAGCATGCCACCCCCCTATTTTCTTGTTTTGCTGCTTGAAAAAAATTTTTGTCAGGTGGACAAGCCTCAATTGGTGTTGCAGCACTATCATGCAGCCAGGTCTCAACAAGAAAAATAAAATGCAACTTCCTCTCAGTGATAGTATCATTAATTAAAAAGCTCTTATTATTGAGGGATCTTACATTAAATGATACCATATTGACAACGCTAGAGGATTTTTTATTTCTCAGGGGTCTAATGAAATATTGACCAAGTTACTGCGACTGCAGCCAGCGTTAGACTTGAATCCAATTCACGATCGTTTTCTTAGTGAAGTGATTGTAACAAGCGAATGTGAGACCTCAATTACCACAGAATCAATTAGTCATTTGCATGACAGGAGTATTGTATAAAAGATGTTCTCAGCTAACTTCCGAGTACCGAGTGGAGTGGGGTGAATTCCGTCTTTTCTAAAGAAGGCTGCACGCTCCCAAAACGGATTAAAATTATCAATAAAAACATTTTGTGAGAGGAGCGCTCAGAATGTAGCCATGAATGAAGACTAAGAATTCAGCTATTAGTCTTTATATTGGCAAAGTTCTTTGCTTTTGATAGTCCTTGTGACATGCCTTCTGTTTGGTTGATTCATCATTCTTTAACTCACTAAAGCCCAACGTCCCCCTGGCAGTAACGCTGGCATTACGTAATTTTCAATGACGTGCTGTGAGTCCCTGACCCTTAAACGCATGATTGCTTTCAAGCTGACCCTGTTTGAGATTGCTTTATCAATCATCACACTATTTATTTACGGAATAATCAAGACCAATATGTAAGCCTGTGATTATTAAGAAAGTATTAAGAAATGACAGATCACCAAAGGGTAACATTCAAAAAAGCCTTAAAGGGATAGTTCACCCAAAAATGAAAATTCACTCATCTACTCACCCCAAGGCTAATCGAAGGGCCTGAGAATTATTTTCATCCTCAAAACACTTTTGGAGTGACAAAGAAAATTAGCACTGAAGACAAATCCAAATCAACTGAAGTCATTGGTGACCACTGTTTCAAGCGTAAAAAACAACATTTAAAAAACACAAAATGCCTCCATACTGCTTGTGCGGCATAATCCAAGTGTCCGTACGCCCCAACATTCAAATTTGACTCGAAAAGATGTCATTTCACCATGTTTTTAGCCTGAATGTCCAATGTAGCTTCTTAGCTAGGAGCCCTGTTTATTTTCATGGAAGAAGTGAATATTGATATTGTATTAAGCGAAAAAAAAAAAAAAAAAATCTAGACAGTCCGGTCAGCTGCGACCACATGGGTGTAGCCCCCGAAATCCTGCTTCACCCCTTTTTTGCCCATTATTCGGCCAATACTGCCGCCATGGCAACCGAAATCCATAGGTGTTATAAGTGAAGTATTTCACCTGTCCATACCATATATGAAAGTAATCAGTTCAAAACTGCAGCCTATACTGCGTCCACAAGGAAATCTCGATGCTTTGCCACTAATGTGTGTATTATTCGGCCAATACTGTCGCCATGGCAACCAAAATCGATAGGTGTCATGAGTGAAGTATATCACATGTCCATACCAAATATGAAAGTAATCGGTCCAAAATTGCAGCCTGTACTGCGTCCACAAGGAAATCTCGGTTTACCCACTAATGTGCATATTATTCGGCCAATACTGTCACCATGGCAACCAAAATCAATAGGCGTTATAAGTGAAGTATAACACACATACATACCAAATATGAAAGTAATCGGTCAAAAAATACAGCCTGTACAGCGTCCACAAGAAAGAGTGTATGTTTCAGCACAAATTTGCACATTCGGCCAATACTGTCGCCATGGCAACAAAAATTTATAGGTGTCGTAAGAGAAGTGTCATACATGCCCACACCAAATATGAAACTAATTGGTCAAAAATTGCAGCCTGTACTGCGTCAACCAGAAAAATTGTTTGTTTTGCCAGTAATTTGCATATTATTCAGCCAATACTGTTGCCATGGCAACCAAAATTGGTAAGTGTCATAACTGAAGTACCAAACCAAATATGAAAGAAATCGGTGAAAAATTACAGCCTGTAGAGCATCCGCAAGGAAGTGTCTGTTTCAGCACAAATGCACGCATTATTCGGCCAATACTGACGCCATGGCAACCAAAATTGATCGGTGTCATGAATGAAGTATAATACAAGTCTATACCAAACAAGAAAGTTAATTGGTAAAAATTGCGGCCTGTATAGCGTCCACAACGAAATGTCTATGTTTTACCGCAAATTTTGCGCATTATTCGGCCAATACTGTCGCCATGGCAACCGAAATGTCGTAATTGAAGTCTGCCACATGTCCTTACCAAATATGAAAGGAATCAGTCAAAAATTACAGCCTGTAGAGCGTTCACAAGAAAGTGTCTGCAGACGCGGCGGTGGTGGAGACGACAAGCCTGAATCCATAGCAGCCGCCCGTCTTTGTCCGCGGGCTACAATTAAACAAAATCTAAACCTTATCTAAATACCATCTTCAGCAGCATATACTACATAATACTCTACTTCAAGATGGAATTTGGAGAAATTTCACTTAATCACCGTCCATGCAATCTCATATTGTAGCCTTCCTTGTTGACGCCAAGCTGTATGTCATAATCATTAATGGCAACCCAGCTTATTGAAAGCCCATTCGCTCAGTAAATTCATTCAGTTAATTATCTGATTCTAACTCGGAAATAAGTTGAGTGTTAACCTGCATTTTGGTAATGTCAGAGGTTGTTGACAGTTTTATTTTTACATGAGTAGCCTTACCACGTGCACCTAAGTCCCAAAACAGCATTTTTATTCCTGGATAAGCAAAGCTTAGGAAGGAGTGTTGTGATGAGACTTGAGAGTCACTTACCAATCAATCAATTTGCCATTAGCACCACCACGGGCGGTAAGATGCACAAACAGCTTATCCAGGAGTTAATGATAGTGTCACTTTGATGGGAAACATTTTCTTATTTAGGCGTTTTGAGCTAGTCGGACGCAGATGCAGAAGTGAGCTGCAGGAATTCAGAAGTTTCATCAGACCCTGAGATTTTATGTCACTGTAACCCTGGCCAAAACCTCCTTAGCCCTAATTCAACTGAAATGTCCCAGTCTCTGCGTTGTGTTAGTTCCTTTCGTTTGTGGATTAGGGCGAATAAACAGGCCTGGAAGTCCTTCTCTTGCGGTAGACAGTGCAGAGGATCTCTCTTTATTACAGCTCATCGCCTTGCAAAATGAGAACAGTTGTCTCTAACAATTCAACAATTCTGAATGATTTTACACTAGCTATGCTGTCATAGAAATTTGCAGTGCTAATTCTTTAACTGGAAAGCACGTGTTTTACAGGACTACTACATATAATTTCCATGCCAAATAAAGTTACAGTTGGAAGGTAAGTGCAACACAAAAGGTATAGATAGTAGAATAGCCAACATGCTTCATTTGTATTAACCTTGGTTTCAGTTTGACCAGCTTGTTACCACTCGCTCAACAATGGCATTAAACTCACAAGATAAAACATTTTCTTGCAACTACTTACAGCAACATAATAATATACTTCCCAACATTCATATTTATGTGTCAAAATACATGGATGGCTAGTCTAATTTATTGATTTTAAATTGATTTGTGAGAGCACATGAATTTCACTTCCTACTTTGCAAAATGAGAACAGAGTTGTGACCTAATGGCCACGACTAACCAACAAGGGCAACCACACTGGCTGTACCATAACCAAAACAGTTGAAATATATGAGAGTGCCCTCTGGTGACTACCCTAATTAATTCACCTCCTTACACCTACCCCCTCTTTGCTTGATGGCGTTCCAGCCATTGATTGAATAACAACATAAGCCACCCGTAACAATGTAGTATTTGTAGTAGGTAAAGTGTGTTGTGTAATAGGTGCGTCATGCTCAACTGCAGGCTTTACTGGCAGGCCCCTTTTTTGCTTTGGCTTTCTGCCACAGCATCTGTCCTCTGTCTATCTTTTGTTGATCGGTTACAGTCTCCATAACTGTTAATTCATAAGACAACTTGTTGGTGGGGTGTCTGTTCCTTGGGGGATTCCTCCGGCTTCCAACAGGCTCTGGGGTGGATGCTCCCCTGTGCGCGGATCCATTTTTTTCAAGTCCCCTTCCCGAATCAGTGCCTTGGGACTGGCCTTCTTTCTCTTCCAGGTCACTTTGGTCCTCCATAACCTCCATCTCTTCCATCTCGGGTCCACTTTCAACCTCCTCCAAGTCTTCCATCTCACCACCTTCCGCAGCCCCTGATCCACTGCATGAGACGTTGGCTTCTGTGTCTGGCTCACTTCCCCTTCTGGCCTTCTGCTGGGGTTCCATGGGAAAAAACATGCACTGAGTAACATTCTCTGGCAGCACTAACTGGTCTATGGATCCCCTTTGACCGTCTCGGACTCTGCGGTAGAGGATGCCCTCGCTAACCACAAACCTTTTCCACTCTTTCAAAAGAAGGCGCTGCCGTGTTCCACCTTTCACGATTTCACCTCTCTGCGGTTTGGTGTCTTGTGACTTGTAGTGTAGAACTGGGCCTATCACCGGGTCTTCCATTTGACCTGCCCTAACCTCTTGTTTTGTCATTGCAGGTAGTGATTCAGTCCCAAGACCAGCATATCGCTCATTCAGCGGTTCAGGTTGACATGACAGTAGTGTCTGAGGGTGGTCTGCCGGAACTTTCGCTGGATTCCCTTCCGCAGCATCTAAACTCACGTGTCCTTTTGCTGTCCCCAGTTTTTACTTGCTGGGGGCATGTCTGCAGCGCCTGGGAGACATCAAGACTGGACACCCTGGACAGGGCACCGGCGTTGGTATTGCATTTTCCCTGGCGATATTGGATATCAAAGTCAAACATGGACAGTTGGGACACCCACCGCTGGCCAGTCGCATCCAGTTTAGCGGTGGTCATTACATATTTAAGCGGGTTGTTATCTGTAATGACAGAGAATTTATGCCCATAGAGGTGATCATAAAATTTGTCTGTTGCTGCCCATTTGAGAGCTAAAAACTCCAATTTGTGTGCAGGGTAACAAGTTTCCGCTGGGCTCAGGCCCCTGCTGGCATACGTAATGACCCGCTCCTGGCCATCCTGAATTTGAGCAAGAACTGCGCCAAGTCCTTCTCCTGATGCATCGGTCTGTAGCAAAAAAGGTACATTGTAGTTAGGGTAGTCCAGAACTGGAGCTGTGGTGAGCTTCTGCTTTAAGGGATTGAACGCACTCTCACACTCCTCCGTCCACTGGAATTCAGACTGGGGCATGGGGGGGTCTTGGCCCCCCTCTTCTTTTTCCTTGGATCCCCTGAGGTGAGGCAATACAGAGGTGCAGCCAGCTTTGCATAACCCCCCCAAACCGCCGGTAGTACCCAGCAAAACCAAGGAATTGCTGCACTTCCTTACGGTTGGTGGGCCGCTTCCAGTCCTTCACTTTGCTGATCTTCTCCGAGTCCGTCCTGATCCCCTCCGCTGACACCAGGTGCCCTAAGCACTGGACCTCCTTTTTCATCAGATAGCATTTTGATGGCTTCAGCTTCAGCCCATGTGCGCGAAGCCGATCGAACACCAGCTGCAGTCGTTCCAAGTGTTCTTCAAAGGTCTTTGAGAAAATTATGATGTCATCAAGATAGATAAGAACATTGGTGTAGTTCAGATCACCGAAACAGCAAGTCATCAATCGCTGGAAAGTCGACAGTGCATTCTGCAGCCCAAAGGGCATCCTGTTGGCTTCATATAAGCCCATGGGCGTGCTGAAAGTCGTCTTGTGCTTATCCCGCTCTGCCACTTCAACTTGCCAGTAGCCAGAAGTTAGATCGAGTGTAGAGAAATACCTGGACTGCCCCAATGCTTCCAGTGCATCCTCTTTCCTTGGTAGAGGGAAGGCATCTCTGGTGCTGTATGAGTTAAGTTTCCTATAATCCACGCATATTCTCAATGACCCATCTTTCTTGGTTACAACTACCATCTGGGAAGCATAAGGGCTCTTGCTAGGGTGAATTACATCGGCCTCTTCCATCTCTGTAAGGATCTTTCTGACCCCCTGCCACTGGGAGGGTGGTATCTTGCGGTAGGGGAGCCGAAACGGCTTAGGATCCACCAGGGGAATTTCGGGTTGCACCATCTTTGTGTGTCCGTAATCCAAAAAGTGCTGTGAGAAGACGTCCGCATTCCTTTCCACCAGCTCTTTGAGAAGAGCAAGTTGCCCTTCATCATCAATGGCTGCTCCACTCAAATCCACAATACCTGTTGGGGGATCTCCTTTACTGCACAAGCCCTGCTCATGACTTTGGCATGCTCCAGACTCTCCATTCCCAGTATTTTGACTCTCACCTGTCTGGGAACTCATCTCTTGATCTCCCTTTCCAGCCTGCAACACATGCTGAATAAGAAAAGCATCCGCCAGGTGAGTGTTAGGTTGTATTGACACTGATCGTTCAGAGAGGTTTATCACTCGTACAGGAACACACCCCTTTTCCACATTAGCCAGGACTCTGCCCACTACAAGACCCTCTGGAACTTTCAGAGAGGGCTGGGCTTCAATAAGAGCAGTATAGGACCTGTGCCTGGGCCCCTTTGTTACCTTGCACATCACATTTATCTCCTTACAGGCAGGGACACAAACTTTTTTACCAACATACTGGACAGGGCCCACTCTGCCTTCAGGACCACCAGGGCCTGTCTTACCCACCTCTAGCAGTGCTAAATACCATTCTGGATGGCTGTGCTTGATCAGCTGGAGAAAGTGATGACCATAGGTGTCCTGTAGGTGTTCCCTGGACACTCGAATGACATTAGTCCCCACCAGTACTGGAACCATGGACCTGTACTCCGTTTCAGGAACCACAAAGGCTGGTACATTGGCATACTCCTTACCCAAAACCTTGAGGTTGATGAGCAGCACACTGTGGTGAGGGACATTCTGACCACCAGCACCTTCCACCGGAATACTGGAAGGTTGCAGCTTCTGCTGGGACAATCTAGAGTGCTTACGCCAGAACTCATAGGTGATGCTGGTAACCTGGGAACCAGAGTCAATGAGGGCCCTACATCTTTCCCCATTGACTTCTATTTCACCCTCATTCCTGGGACCCACAAGAGGTGTGTCATCTACTCTATCACCCTCACTTCCTTCTGCTTCCTGTTGGGGAACTAACTGCATGCCTATGGTTGCCCCTGCTACCATAGGCCTCAGGCGTTTAAAGACTCTCCCGCTTGTGTTGCACTACCCTCTTGGGTAAGTGCAGTGAGAGGTTGGGGTTGTGTGATCTGGTTGTTGACTGGCATTACTGTATTGCAAACTCTAGCTACATGTCCGGCACTCCCACAACGATAGCACACAATGGTGGCACCAGCCCTCTCACTTCTTCGAGTAGGTGGAGCTCTGCTGGTTGGCCCAGGGGTTTGCAAAGGAGCTATTTTTGATTCCAGTTGTGTGAGCCTTTTGACTTGTTCTTTTTGACCAAGAGCTAGCTTTTTGACCATTGCAGTTAATTCAGAAAGATCAGAGGCCTCAGCCTTGTCCTTTACAGCCCCCTGCTGTTTTCTCACAGCCACATGGGCCTGGCTAAATGGTTTTTTTGATTTTTGCAGGGGGTGAAACTTCTTCATTTCCCTGGCTAGACAAATGCGTGCGATCATATCTCGCAGGTAAGCATGCCTAAGTTACCGTTTGTAGCTAACCCATTCAAGTTCTGTAATGTTACGCTACCTAGCTAGCAAGTGTTAATTACTGCTTAATCTCCTGAAATATTAAGAACTGGTTTGACAAACTAAACGATTAATAGCGCGACTCAATGACGGTTTCCCGTAAAGTTAATTAACCGTGTTTGAGCGTTTAAAGTGTTTCCCTTGAGTTTTCCTGGCAATGGGTGACAAAGGATTAAAAAATAATACTTAGCTAAGTTGAGGACAAACGCAAATTGCCGAAAACAAAGCGCTTACAGCACAACAACTGTGAGTTAGATGCAAGCTGCCACTGGTCCCTTCTGGAAGCCAACCATTTATTCTGCCAGGTTAGCTAAGTCTTTCGTCATGGAATGAAACTGTAGTTTGGAGTTTATCTGACAACTGTTGTTACAGCAAAGTGTGCGACATATCCCTGGCATATTGGATTCACGTAATTGCAGTATTTTGTTTATCTTCATGTCTCGTCTGCTAACTGCAGTCAATGGCTGCGGGATGCAGCTGTGACCATTTCGGACACAAGTATGGCGGCGCGAAAGCACAGTGACGTCACATGGTCCCTATGAATAGAACATTTTTTGCAGGGATAGCAAGTGCTTTTTTTTATGAGTTGACGCATAAAACGACATCAAATTGTAATTTCGAGTTGGCCACTCATGATCTTTACCCGGAACAATTTCAGCGCAGTTACTGGTCAGTCTGTCAGTAACGTTATTAATTCAACGGACTTTCCCGGACCAGGCGACACGAAGCTAAGGATCCAGCGCAGGTGAGTATTATTTTTAAATAAAATTAACTGAGACATCTGAAACTAGCTGTCTGTTGCATAATTACTATGATGAATAAACATCTAAATAAGCAAGAACACAACTTATGTGATCATTGCGATCAGTGTCCAGTTATGATGAAGAACTGTTTGTTTTGAATTTTAACGAAGCTAGCGAATGGCCATGATATCATAGCTGAAGTCAGTTCACAAATCTTTGGTGAAGTTAACGTTAGACCGTGAGTTTAACGTGGATTACGAAAGCTGTCTCAGGCCAGTGTGGTTGATTTTTAAGAACAGTAAAACAGACTTATTAAATCCATTTTGTTTTAACATGTCTCGACGATTAAGTAATTGATCAGGGGTGGGTTTCCTAAAGCAGTGGTTCTCAATCTTGGTCCTGGGGCACCCCTGTGTATGCTGGTTTTTGTTCCAACCACAATTGCAATCACTGGATTTTAACAAGCTGTCAGTTTGTCTTAACCAGGTGTATTTATGTTTTGTGCAGTTATTTATCCTATGAAGCCACATTTGAACAAATCCATATATACCAAGAGAAACTAAATCTATATCCATATTGTAATATCTTAGAAACAATTGCATAAAAAGAAGGGAAAAATTGAGCCCATCAAAGTGGGTTCCTAATTAGTGAGGCTGTGGACACATGGTCATGGAAACTAACAACTTATTAGGCAAGCAAATGAAGGAATCAAACTTGCTTTGTGCCATGTTAATGTCATTACGTTCAAGCATATTATGTAGAAAGAATGCAAAACACCTGTCTTCAGCAACTTAATCTGGTGCTGACTGATTTCTTAGTGTCTAATTTGGTCTGTTTAAAAATGTTGTCCCCTAAAATTTCTTGCAATATGGTAAAATAGATAATGTTTTCAAGGGTCTTTCATTCTTTATGGCAATCATGGGCTTTTCTGTCAAAATGTGGCTTTAGACAGTGAATAACTGCTTTAAACATGAAACACACCTACTTAGGTCATATCAACATCTTATTTAAATTTTGCAGTGCAATTGTGGTTGGAACAAAAGCCAGCGTACACAGGGGTGCCCCAGGACCGAGATTGAGAACCAATGTCCTTGATCCGTCCAAAAGCTTGGTCAGTCCAAAGTTTGGCTAGAGTAGACCTTCAGCTGGAAAGCTTCCTCAACACTTACAACGTGTTTCCAAGAATATCCTTGGCTATACCTGCTGTGAGACTTACATTCTTAACTTTGGTCTAGAGCAGTGGTCTTCAACGTTGTTCCTGGGGACCCCTGTGTATGCTGGTTTTTATTCCAACCACAATTGTAATAGCAGGATTTTAACAAGCTGTTAATTAGTCTTAATTTAGTGCATTTAATGTTAAGGGCAGTTATTTGCTCTCTTAACCCACATGTTAACAGAAATATTCATGTGTGCCATCAAGAATTAAAAAAAAAAAAACATACCTACATTGCGTTGAAATAACGGCATAAAATGAGAGAAAACAATGTAACCAATCAAACTAGATAACCGAGTCGTGAATCTCCCCGATCCCCAAATTTTGGACAAAATGGCTGCTGGCAGCCATAGTGGACGTCTGAAATAGCTGAAAATCAGTCTTGAGCATTGTAAAATAAATATCTTTGCCTTTGTAAAATTTGAAAAAAATCCTGAAATAATTGTGGCTTCCAGAGCCCGGAACAGAAAATTTCTGCGGGTGCGGCGGCCACGAAACTAAACCATAGTATCTCCCGATACTATCGTTGGGGAGATACAATTAAAGAAGTGGTAGGCTCCTTATTGGTGAAAACTATTTGGCACATCATGACAAATTTATTCAACAAGCAAATGGTAAAGAGTCAAACCAGTTTTGTGTTATGTTAATGTAATTAAGTTTACCTGAAGTTTTTTTGAAAGAATTTGAAACAGTTGTGTCCAGCAGCCTAATTTGGGGTTTACTGATTTCCTCAGCGTCTCATTTGATCTGCTTGAAATGTTATATTACTTGAAATTTCTTGCAGTTTTGAAATAAACACCCCATCCTCTAGGGTATTTTATTCTTCATAACATGTATGGACGTTTCTACGAAACATTTGGCTAAAGAGAGTAATTAACAACTCTAAACACGAAAAACACCGAATTAAAACATTAACAGCTTGTTAAAATCCTGCGATAACAATTGTAGTTGGAACAAAAACCAGCATACACAGGGGGTCCCCAGGGACGACGCTGAAGACCACTGGTTGAGAGCAAGGATAGTCATTCTTTTCCAGCATGAGCTGATATGGGTATAGGCTTTCATTCTAAAGCCTGCCCCAGACGGTGCAACTTTGCAGACGAGTCATATTATACAGAAAAATGGCGGTGCCCATGCTCATAGTCAGTTCATTGGAAAAAGCCATTTTTCTGTATTATGTGACTCGTCTGCACATCTTAGGGTGGGTCTGCACGTTGTGATTGGTCGAGCACATGTAACATTGCAGCAGGTAGCCCCCACACGGTGAGTAACTTCCTCGCGTGACGCAAAAATATTTTGCATGCTAGATACACTGCTGCACTGTTACGCAAGGAAGTTACGCAGCAAAAACCATCCCCACACAGTGCAACATTGCCTGATGCAGTATACACGTGTGTCACTTGCCTCAGGCAAAGTTGCACCGTCTGGGGCAGGCTTAACCATGCAGTCACACACCTCATTCTACTAATCAATCTTGGGTCTTGCATCACAGCCAATGTATTTGTCCTGACACTGACGACATTTTCACGCTTTAATATGTTAGTGTACTGTGAATACGGAGGTGTTGTAGACCAACCTCAAAAGTTTCTCTCACAGAATATATGCCATAGCTAACGATGCCCTGGGAAGCACCTTGAAAAGTTCAGGCAACCTCACATCTTAACATATGTCTTAGGAATGACCTAACACCAAGTAGGCAGTGGGAAAAGCACCCCGGACCAAATTTAGTTTGTTAAATCATTTTGCTGAACTGATTTCAGTCGTGAGTAAAAAAAAAAAAAACAAAAACAAAAAAAAACGTAATGATTTCCTCTATTCTGCCCCACCAGGACTAAAAAATGTTTGACAGTGGGAGAGCGATCAAAAGTAGCAAAATGATTTGGGTATGACCTCTAATGCATGTCAGAGCATGAGGAACATTGCTGGCCATGGTGAGTAGGTATATGATGACCACAATTATACCTTGATGTCAGTCTATAATAGAGCTGAGGCTTTTAGAAATATCTTATACTGTCAGTCATTGCTTGGTAGGCAAGCAACTGCTCCACCTACAAAAGTTTAGGACCTTGTTTGAGAAAATTTACTTTTTCTTCTGAATGCAGTATTTGCATCAGAAGTTGAAAATGATTGCCTGATAATGTGTCATCCTTGCACTTACCTACTGTAGTCAGTTACAGTTGACAATCAAACAAGTAATGCTTAATTATATCGCATTTTGCTGTGTTTTGCGTTTTCTAAAAAATCTATAAAAATTAGTAGAACTCCTTGTCACTCAGACACTCCCTGCATTAAAAAAGCCCTGGCCAGCTCATGTGCGGCTAGTTTGACCAGCTTCATGGATGTTTTCGTATGATTAGAAAAATATAGGAAGCTGGTCAAATTAGCTGCTGATAAGCTGGTCAAGGCTTTTTTTTTTTATAGAAGGGAGTGTCTTTGAGTTTAAAAAAAAAAAATTTACCCTTTTTAGTAGGTTTTTAGAAAAGGCAATACTGCAAAATGCGGCACAATTAAGAGTTTACGGTCTGATGGTCAATTGAAAAGGGGCTATAAGACAACCCCAATTCCGAAATAGTTATGACGAAGTGTAAATTGTGAATAAAATCAAAATGCAATGACTTTCAGATCACATGAGCCAATGTTATTTACAATAGAACATAGATAACATTTCAAATGTTGAAACTGAGACATTTCACATTTTTATCCACAAAATCAGCTTATTTCAAATTTTTTGGCTGCAACAGGTCTCAAAAAAGTTGGGACACAGGCAAAAAAAAAAAAAAAAAAGGGCTGAAAAAGCAATTAATATATAAGAGAATCAGCTGGACGAACATTTAGCAAGTGATTAAGTTAACTGGCATCAGGTGTGCAGGGCTCTCAGTTGCACAGCCATGGCTACACCCTCTATTTTTCAGGTCCTATTTTGGGCACATTCTCGCACCGTATCCAACTTGCCGTTGCAGCTTTTCAAAAGCCCAAATCCCCATTTTGACACACGCTGATACCCAATAGGGTGCACCACTACCCTGCTGCATGGTCCAAGGTGTCAGGGGAGCAAGTTAAATGGTCGTTTGGGGTTTACCATGGTTACTGGGAAATTCAACAGGAGAGCCAGCATTACTTTCCAGGTGGCAGAACCATTGGAAATTAGTGTATTAGTGTAGGGCCATCAGTACAAGAATAAAGATTTACATAAAATTACATTAAGACAACATAGACTATACAGACAAAACGGACAATACAGAGAGAACAAGACAGTTTACATGATTTTTCATGATTGATTGATTTACATGATTGATCTGATGCAACCTAAAATCAATTTTATTTATTGGTCAATAATGCTCAAGTCCCAATCCTAAGGGAGATTCAGTAGAGATTCAGGCAAAAACTTAAAAAAAAAAAACTGCAGCCAAGGCCCAACAAAACTTAATATCCTAACTGAGACTGTTATTTAAATATTCCCTCTGACAACTGACATCATATGGTTGTTCTGTAAAATGATTTACCTACAGCATTAGACATGAGATATGCAGTGCCGTGAAAAAGTATTTGCCCCCTTCCTAATTTCTTGCTTTTTAGCATATTTTTCACACTTAAATGTTTCAGATCATCAAACAAATTTTAACATAAGACAAAGACAACCCGAGTAAATACAAAATGCAGTTTTTAAATGACGATTTCATTTATTAAGGGGAAAAAGCTATCCAAACCTTCCTGGCCCAATGTGAAAAAGTAATTGCCCCCTAAATCCGAATAACTGTTGGTGCCACCCTCGGCGACAACAACTGCAATCAAACATTTGCGATAACTGGCAATGAGCCTTTCACATCACTGTGGAAGAATTTTAGCCCACTCTTCTTTGCAGAATTGTTTTAATTCAGCCACATTGGAGGGTTTTTGATCATGAACGGCCTGTTTAAGGTCATGCCACTGCATCTCAATTGGATTTACGTCCAAACTTTGACTAGGCCACTCCAAAATCTTCATTTAGTTTTTTTAAAGCCATTCAGAGGTGGACTTGCTGGTGTGTTTCAGATCATTGTCCTGCTGCATAACCCAAGCGCTTGAGCTTGAGGTCACAAACTGATGGTTGGACATTCTCCTTCAGGATTTTCTGGTAGAGAGCAGAATTCACGGTTCCATCAATTATGAAAAGTCGTCCAGGTCCTGAAGCAGCAAAGCAGCCCCAGACCATCACACTATCACCACCATGTTTGACTTTTGGTATGATGTTCTTTTTGTGGAATGCTGTGTTAGTTTTATGCCTGATGTAATGGGACACACACCTTCCAAAAAGTTCAACTTTTGTGTCGTCAGTCCACAGAATATTTTCCCAAAATTCTTAGGGATCATCAAGATGTATTTCGCAAATATGAGACAAGCCTTTGTGTTCTTTTTGGTCAGCAGTGGTTTTCGCCTTGGAACTCTCCCATGGATGCCATTCTTGCCCAGTTTCTTTCTTATTGTTGAATCATGAACACTGACTTTAACTGCGGCAATTGAGGCCTGCAGTTCTTTAGATGTTATTCCCGGTTCTTTGGTGACCTCCTGGACGAGTCGTCGATGCACTCTTAGAGTAATTCCGGTAGGCTGGCCACTCCTGGGAAGGTTCACCACTGTTCCAAGTTTTCTCCATTTGTGGATAATGGCTCTCACCTTGATTCGCCAGAGTTCCAAAGGCTTAGAAATGGCTTTGCGACCCTTTCCAGACTGATAGATGTCAGTTTCTCATCTGTTCTTGAATTTCTTTAGTTCGCAGCATGACGTGTTGCTTTTTGAGATCTTTTAGCCTATTTCACTTCGTCAAACAGGTTCAATTGGAGTGATTTCTTGATTCAACAGGTCTGACAGTAATCAGGCCTGGGTGTGGCTAGTGAAATTGGACTCAAAAAATGTGGTTAATCACAGTTAATTCATGATTTAACAAGTGGGGCAATTACTTTTTCACATAGGGCCAGGTAGGTTTGGATAGCTTTTTACCCTTAATAAATGAAATCATCATTTAAAAACTGCATTTTGTATTTACTCGGGTTATCTTTGTCTTATAGTAAAATTTGTCTGATCAGCTGAAACATTTAAGTGTGAAAAACATGCAAAAAAGTAAGAAATTAGGAAGGGGGCAAATGCTTTTTCACAGCACTGTACCAGTCCAGTTTCACAATTTAATCTTGAAAGAAGGATAATTATAAAATCTTCACAGAGAGCACATGGTATACTGTTTATAAACAACGTCACATGATTCATAAGTCACGCAGACACACCCACCTCACTGACAACGAATTATGTTGTTGTGGGCTTACAGACTACATTTGAACACTTAATAATGGTAATTTCCTTCTTGGCTAGCAATAACATTCGACAGGATGCAGGATTTTAAATTCTAGGTCACGTATTATCAGCTACTACTCCGACAGTTCGACCAGATTTGTATGCATGACCGCGGATGAGCTGTTGATAAAATTAGCATAACAATGATAATGTATGCAGATATGCCAGCAAAATGTCAGAAAATGTCATTGGACTTACGTCTTTTTGCTTGGAAAAAAATGATCTAAAGAGCCGGCATCTGGCACTTCCTTTTGTTTTTTTTCGCTCTGCCGCATATGTAAAACTAGATTTATTGTGGCTTTTGCCAGTTTTTCGTGGTCTTCCAAGGTGTGATTAAAGCGCCCTTTGCATTCAGGAAATTCTACAAGCATCCTCGGTCGACGTGAGAATCAAAATACATTGGAGCAGTACACGCGAATACATCCAAACCAGCAGGTGACAAGGTTGGGAGAAAACTGTAGTCTTGCGCGAGCCACGGAAACTACGTAGTGAAAATTCTAGCCCTGCAAGCCAGTCGAAACAAGCCAAGCAGCTGATTGAGCGAAATATGGGATTTCTCTCAGGTTTGTAGGCGGTATTTCTGGCTGAATAGTTCGTGTAATATGGGATTAGTGACATGCTTCATTTTTTTTTTGTGACCATTATTGATTTTGGGCGCGTTTCCCATAATTTGGGTGCGTTTTTTTAGCCAATTCTTATTTTGGGCCAAATTTACGATGATGCAATTGAGAGCCCAGGGTGTGTAACATGATTGACTTTAAAAGGGGTGTCTTAGAGAGGCAGAGTCTCTCAGAAGTAAAGATGGCCAGAGGCTGTCCAACCTGTGAAGGCTTGCATAAAAAAATTGTGGAATACTTTAAAAACAATGTTCCTCAACGTCAAATTGCAGTAGCTTTGAAGGTCTCATCGTCGACAGTGCATAACATCATCAAAAGATTCAGGGAAACTGGGAAAAATCTCTGTGCATAAGGGACAAGTCCGAAGACTTTTACTGGATGCCCGTGATCTTTGGGCCCTCAGACGCCACTGCATCACTCACCGGCATGATTCTGTCATTGATATTACTAAATGGGCCCAGGAATACTTAAAGAAACCACTGTCTGTAAACACAGTCCACCGTGCCATCCACAGATGCCACCTAATACTCTATCATGCAAAAAGGAAGCCATTGTTGAGCATGATTCAGAAGCACCGCCGTGTTCTGTGGGCCAAGGCTCATTTAAAATGGACTGTAGCAAAGTGGCAAAGTGTCCTGTGGTCAGACGAGTCCAAATTTGACATTCTTGTGGGAAATCATGGGCGTTGTGTCCTCCCGGCTAAAGAGGAGAAAGACCACCCCTCCTGTTATCAGCGTTCAGTTCAAAAGCCAGCATCTCTGATGGTATGGGGATGCATTAGTGCATATGGTGTGGGACACTTGCATGTTTTAAAAAGCACCATGAATGCTGAAAGGTATATAAAGGTTTTAGAGCAACATATGCTCCCCTCCGGACGACATCTATTCCAAAGAAGGCCTTGTGTATTTCAGCAGGACAATGCAAAACCATGTACTGCAGCTATTGCAACAGCATGGCTTCATAGTAGAATAGAAGAGTTCATGTGCTGAAGTGGCCTGCCTGCAGTCCTGATCTTTCGCCAACTGAGAACATTTGACGCATAATTAAACGAAAAGTTTGTCAAAGGAGACCCAGAACTCTCCAGCAGCTGGAAGCCTGTTTTAAACAAGAGTGGGATCAAATTCCAATGGCTAAACTCAAGAAACTTGTCTCCTCCCAGACACCTCCATTCTGTGTTAAAAAGAAGAGGGGATGCTACACCATGGTAAACAGGCCCCTATCTCAACTTTTTTGAGATCTTTTGCAGCCATCAAATTTGAAATGAGCTCATTTTGTGATAAAATTGTAAAATTTCTCAGTCTCAACATTTGCTATGTTATCTCTTTTCTATTGTGAATAAAATACTGGCTGATGTGATTTGAAAGTCATTGCGTTTTGATTTTATTCACAATTTACACTTTGTCCCAACTATTTCAGAATCGGGTTGTAAGTCAATGTGAGAATGACATAATTTTATACAATCAATATACTGTAATTTCTGATGAACTCACTGCATTCTGAAGAAAAAACTATTTTTCAAATGGGGTCTTAAACTTCTGAGATGGTATTAGCTGCAGATGTTGTCAGTTAGTTATGTAACAAAACAGTTGAGTAGTTTTCAGGCTTACCATTTTGCCTTTGTGTTTGCATTAATGGGATCCTCCAGCCTTGCTTCATATGAGTCAAGATCCATCATAGTCATAAATGGATGCCTGAATTCGTGCGCCATCTCTGCTGAGTCTTTGGAGCAGACTCCTTTAAGCTGGCTGAGCACACCGTTTACTGTCGCTGCAAGCTGCACGACTCAGAATCAAGATCCTGCACCGAGAGGTAGATCTGACCGTATGGGATGAGGACCAGAGGATGCCACGCCTCTAAAGCATATTCTTTTTATCCCTTATTCTAGTCTACTTGGGCAATGACAAAAAATGAACATATGATATTTAGTGGAGACTTGAAACATGCTATAGCTAATAAAATAATGTGAAAATCATTAAAAGAAAAGTTTTGAAGAAAATGGTTGTCTTAGATGTACAGCATTGAACTTCTTTTGCAAGTGCCATCTGCTTTTTTATTAAAAGAATGCCACATATTTTTATTATTGGGGCAGACCAAATCTTTCCATCTTTTTATACAGTCAATGAATTGGACTAATTTTAGTGAACTACATTTAACTATGCTTTTGGGGAACAATAGTTCTGTTTTTTGAAAAATGTTCCCCATTAAATCTGGTATGGGGTCTCGACCATGGTGAAAACAAAGTCTTCTGTGTCTAAAGTTCAGAAAAAGCCATGTCAGTGGCGAGAAGAAATGTATTTTCATCAGTCTTAATGAAAATAAAAATAAAGCTCTCTCCTTCCAATTGCACTTTTAACATAGCTATATAGCCATGTTTCCATCCACGGCGTTCTTATGAATGTTATCGAATTAAAAATGCCTTAGGGAAGCCAAATCCTTGATTTCAAATCCAAAGTTTATACAGATCTGGATTTTCTCTTCCTTTCCGATAAATTGATGGAAAGTTATTTGAATAAATCTGCAACTGCAGCTACGGTGTTCTGATGTCATCTTGCCTTCTGATAATGGGCTATGTTGCTGAAAGCTGGCACTTAAGTTCTCAACCCTCAAAGGACATCATTTGTTTGAGGAGCGATCCATTTTGGCTAACTAGCTAAATTAGTGCCCTAACACACTATTTTGTGGATGAAGGCGATTCAGTGAGAAAAATGAATGGAAACATCTGAGTTAAAATGTCAGAAATCTAGAACAGGACCACCAATTTGCGATAACAGCATGTGCTCATTGCAAGACAATTTTTATGCCTTTAATGCGTTAGATGGAAAGATTTTGCCAGCTTTTTGCATGAATATTTTTGCGAACTTCAAAGGTTCAGGAGCGGATGGAAAATAGCTATTGATGCTAATTTTTGGTCTGATTCGAATAAACTCTGAACTAGCCAGGGTTCCCCAAAACACATGGTAATTATTATTCACGTTATTCTGCATAAATGAAGGCTGGTGATGCAGTTCACCTCTGTACACAGGTAATCAAGTTGTACATTTCACAATGATGCATCCATGTTCCAAGAAGTACATGATTGAGAGATACAGTCATGCCAGACACAGTGTTATTTCTCCATTTTGGGCTTTTGAGGTTGCCTAGTGTAAACAGTCCAAACATGGCAGGTTGTGACCAAAAACGCGGGGCAATCAGACTGGCAGTACTAGAAGATTGCTTTATTAATTTTAGCGTTGACCATTCCCAAACTCTGCTCCCAACCTTTTCATGAACAGATTATGAAATAAGAAATGGATAAACTGACAAACCGGGTGGGGGGCGGATTTTAAAAGAATGACGTTTGATGTTTTTCTGACCAACTCCATTTTTTTGATTCTCCCAAAATTCAGTTGATGCGCACTAAATGGACTTTTTAGGAAAAGTATTTACAGAGTGCAAGAACAACTGACCTCAGCCATACAAATGGACCTCCTACATAGACAGTTAGATGCTGTCCTTTCAAGGTGCTAGGCACTGTTTAACATTAAAGGTTGACATTAATCTGACAACTTAGCATGAGATACAAAAAAAAAAAAAGATTAAAAAATAATCCATCCTTTTGTTTACAGATTCATCTTCTTTTTTTTTTTGGAAATAAACAACATTGTCAAACAGTAATAAGGGCCTGAGCATAAACCTTTTGTCCTAACCTCCTGTATTTTTTTTTGTCAACAAGACCAAAAAAAAAAAAAAACAGGTGTGATGTACTGGTGGAATTTCAGAAAAAAAATATTCTTTTCCTTTTACAAATCAAAGAACCAACAGGTTATCCTTTCACACCTTTCAAAATCTTTTCATAACAAGCGACACCCTTTTCATTTAAGGTCCGGACCAGTCCGGTATGACTTCTCCTCCTTCTCAGTGGCATTGTTTATTTTGAAGTCCCTTTTGTAATTTGGCCACCAGGCCATACCATTGCAGTGTGTGCGAAAAGTCGTCGGACCGTCGGACAAATCCGACAAAAATGAAGAATGTCCGCTCATAAAGGAAGCCTCCGTCGGACGATTTGTCCGCTCATGCCATCGAGCATGAAATACATTAAACATTTTTTTTTTCCATTAGAATTCTCATGTGATCTCACGAGACACGACGTTGGCGCGCTTGTACGTGTATTCGGAATCGATCTGGGGGGCGTTTCTCAAAAGCACAGATGCCAACTTACATAGTTGGACCATAGACTGTATAAAAAGATGGACGGAGCAACCGTGACGTCACCCATTGGTTTCAGCATACCATAAAGGAAGCCTCGATTTTGGCAATTTGAATTGCGCCATGTTGTCATTTTGAAACCGGATGTGATTTCTATTGGACGAGAGCGAGAATCAAGATCCGGGGAGGGACGCGAGAGGTAGATCTGACCGTATCGGATGAGGACCAGAGGATAGCCACGCCTCTAAAGCATATTCTGGCTTTATCCCTTATTCTAGTCTACTTGGGACCATAACTTACAAAAATGAACATCATGATATATCGAAGGAGACTTGAAACTTGCTATAGCTACCATAAAATAATGTGAAAAATCATTATTTAAATGAAAAATCAGGTGGGAAAGTAGGGTCATTTTCTCATAGACTTCTACAGCATTGAACTTCTTTCTGCAACCACCTACGTCGCCATCTGCTGGCCATTAAATAGAATGCCATTTTACGGTACTTCCGCATGGGCTTCTTTTTTTCAGACCAGAGTGCTGCGTCCATCTTTTTATACAGTCAATGAGTTGGACTCATTGACTGTGAATCTTAGCAACTATGCTTTTGGGGAACACACGCCAGTTCTCTTCTCGATTTTGAAAAATGTTCCCCATTAAATATGTCAGTGGGGCTCGACCATGCGTGAAAACAAAGTCTTCCTGTACGCTAGATAACGGCGATGGGAAGAAAAAGCCATGTAAGTAGCGTTAGAAATGTATTTTCATCATCCTTTAATGAAAATAAAAATAAATGCTCTACCTCCCTTCCAATCGCTTTTAACGTATACGACAGTAGCCATGTTTCCATCCACGCGTTCTTATGCGAATAAGGTCATATCGAATTAAAAATGCCTTATGGAAGCGGTGAAATTCGACTTGATTTCAAGAATATCGACACAAAGTTTATACGGTTGATCTGATCGGATTTTCTCTTGATCGGTGTCAGGCTTATGCGATAAATGCTGATGGAAACGTTATTTGCCGAATAAATCTGCAACTGCAGCGTGACGGTGTTCTGATGTCATCGTTGCCTTCTGATAATGGTTTGCTATGTTGCTGATAGCTGGCACTTAAGCTCGTACAACTTGTGCAAATTATCATCATTTGTTGGTAGACGCGATCCATTTTGGCTAACTAGCTAAATTAGTCGGCTAACACACTACTTTTGTTCACTTGAAGGTTCTGCGATTCAGTGAGAAAATGAATGGAAACAGCTTAAAATGTCAGAAATCTATTCGATACACCAATTTGATCGCATAACAGCATGTGACGTCATTGCGCACAACTTTTTATTCGCTTTAATGCCGTTAGATGGAAACGCATTTTCACCTGCTTTTTTCGCATGAATATTTTTGGCGAACTTCAAATAGTTCGATTGACGAGTGGATGGAAACATAGCTATTGATGAATCTAGTTGAGCATAATCTGAAATGGACAGATTCGAATAAACTCTGAACTAGCCAGGGTTGGCTCCGAGAGAGCAAACACATGGCTAATTATTATTCACGTTATTCTGCATATAAATTAGCCATGCGCTTTCTCGTAGGAGGTGCGGATGCACAGTGTTCTTACCATAACTGTACACAGGCCATAATCAACTTCTACATTTCACAATGCGATGACGTGCCTTTTTTATATTATCCAAGATCAGTAGCATGATTGAGAGATACAGTCATGCCAGACACAGTCTGACCCTTCTCCATTTTCGCTTTTGAGGTTGCCTAGTGTAACGCTTTGGCTCGCAGCTTGCAGGCTAGCTCGTTGTCACTGACCATTGAACACGCGGGGCAATCAGACTGGCAGTACTAGAAGATGCAGCTTTATTAATTTTAGCGTTGACCATACCAAGCCTGGCCCCTACGGCACACTAACCTTATCATACATGAACAGATTAGTGAAATAAGAAAGGGATAAACCGGACAAACCGAGCCGTCGCGTTACGGATAGTAAAAGAATGACGTGTGAGCAGTACAACCTTCTGACCAACTCCACTTTTTTTCTCTCTCCCAAACTCTGCGCAGGCGCACTAGCCTGGCTCACAGATCGTTAAAGGAACAGTACCCCCGTTACAGAGTCCCCCCAAGAAGAACAATGGCTGACCTCAGCCATACACACTCTAACCTCCTATACATAGACAGTTAGATGCTGTCCTCACAAGGTGCTAGGCACTGTTTAACATTAACTACTGACATACATGACAGCTTAGCATGAGATACACCAAAAAAAAAGACAAAAAAATAATCCATGACATGCTTTACACCTTCATAGTACATTTTTTTTCTACAAATAAACAACATTGTCAAACAGTAATAATCTTTATGAGCATAAACCTTTTTGTCCTAACACTTCTGTATTTTTTTCTTCAACAAGACCAACACACAATCAGAGAAAATAAACAGGTGTGATGTACTGGTGGAATTGCGACAGAAAAAAAATATTCTTTTCCTTTTAAATAATCAAAGAACCAACAGGTTCTCCTTTCACACCTTTCAAAATCTTTTCATAACATTCCCGACACCCTTTTCATTTAAGGTCCATTTTTCCTGCATGATGTGGATTTGTCCACCTGTGTTTGGACCACTCAGACGTGATTCGAGGGACCTTTCTAGGTCGAAAGTTGTACTGACCTATATCAGAGGGCGTACCATCAGAAAATGCATCAAGATTGCAATCTCCCCTGTCATCAACAGGGTGAGCAGTCAGGTTAGTTAATTCATAGTCACGGTCAGTATGCTCGCAAGTATTGTCATGTTGGGAGTCTATCACAGCAGAAGTGAAGTCTGACCTTTCCCCCGACGGAGACTCATCATCCCCACTTTCAGATAGGAAGCTCTCTTCCAGGTCCACTTCAAATTTTGGGTCCTCACACCGTAGATCCTGGTGAACTTGGAACTGTTTGGCCACGGACTCGTCCCATGTATGGAATGGTTGCAAATTTACAACGTGGAAGACTCCCGCATCTTCCCCAGTATCCACGTTGGCCAGCCTATAGTTCACCTCTGAAAGCTTTTTTAGTAACACGAAATGGTCCCTTATAGAGTGGAGCCAGTTTCGCCGTGAAGTTGGCTACAGCCTCCGATCTAGGATGTGTCTTTACTCTCACAAGATCGTCAGGTTTGTAGTTCAAAGGGCGACGTCTCGTGTCATAATATCGCTTTTGTCTGCGGTGACTTGCATCCAGTGCCGCTCTGGCATGGTCATGTGCCTCTTGCAGTGAGGCCCGCAGGGTTTCGGGGTAGGCCAACTCCGGGTCTTCCGTTCCCACCTCTGTTGCCTGACTGATGAGATCAAGTGACGTATTTAATTCTCGACCATACAGCATCATTGCAGGACTCAAACCTGTGCTCTCATGTGGGGCAGGTCCTAAGTGCAAAACATATTTGGGGAATATACTTGTCCCAGGATTTGTGCTTATCCCCTATATAAGAACGTATAGCTGTTTTCAATGTTCGGTTCACACGCTCGGTTGCATTTGTTTGAGGGTGGTACGCCGTAGTGAGTCTGTGCTCAGTCCCCAAGGCAGACAAAACATGCTCAAAGAACTGTGAAATAAAAGGGGAACCCCGGTCTGAAATAAGGTAAGTTGGAGCCCCATGCCGAGCAAAAATGTCACAGAGAAACTTACTGGCAGCTACTTGAGCTGTGGCTTCTTTAACAGCACTGGCTTCCACCCACTTTGAAAAATAGTCAACAAAGACTAACAGGTAAGCGTTCCCATTTTGTGTGCGGGGCAAGGGGCCAACATAGTCGACACCCACATATTCCCATGGCCTTTGTGGGCGGATGGGAATCATAAGCCCAGCAGGCTTTTGTTGACTAGGCTTTGAGAGCTGGCAGATTTCACAGGTGATGACATAGGTCTTAATGTCTGAATTCATCAGAGGCCAGAAGAACCTTGACTTAAGTCGTGCCAATGTTTTGGTGACTCCTAAGTGTCCAGCTGTGGGGTGATCATGGTAATATCTCAGGAGGGTTCCACGTATAGCAGTAGGTGCGTAAAACTTTAACTGCTTCAGGGGGTGCATCCCGCAGCGTACCTTTGGATCCTTAAAATATAGGAGCCCATCTTGAAGAACATATTGTTGACATTCCGCCCCCTCCTCAGAGGCATTCTCCAGGGCACGGAGAAGTGGACCAGTCACTGGGTCATCCAACTGTAGTTGCCGGAGTTGTGGGCAGTCAGTCAACATCACCGGAGCAAGGGAACGCATGTCCAGACCTGCAATGACTGCATAGTGAGGTAAGAGATCAAGTGGATCAACTTTATCTGGCAGCGGGTTACGAGAGAGAGCATCCGGTACCCTGTTGTGAACTCCAGGCTTGTGGACTACACTGAAGTCAAAGTCCTGTAATCTAAGGCACCATCTGCCCAACCGGCCTGACAGATTGGGGCGGGACATTAGCCAGCGGAGACTGCTGTGGTCAGTAATTACGGTCACATGAAGACCCTCTATGTAGGGCCGGAAATACTCTAATGCCCAGATGACCACTAAACATTCCTTTTCAGGGGTTAGTCACGGTTTTTTCCGCTTTATGCAATGCGGCTTGCAAAGGCGACAACCACTTCCTGTCCACCCTCATCCCTCTGCATTAATGAGGCACCCAGGCCACTGTCATATGCATCGGTGTGTACAAAGAAAGGGCGTCTAAAATCAGGGAACCTCAGCACTGGTGCCGTGGTAATACAACTCTTCAGCCTCTCCATAGCTAACTGACAATTATCGTCCCAGACGAAAGGTACATTCTGTCTTATGAGGGCAAAAAGGGGGTCCGCATGGCGAGCATAATCTGGGATAAAGCGCCGGTAGTACTTGGTCAGCCTGAGGAACTGTCTGACTTGCTTTGCGTCCTTCGGAACAGGGTGCTCCGACACTGCTCTGACCTTCTCAGGGTCAGGCAGTATACCATCTGGCGTAACAAGGTAACCGAAGAAGTGGAGTTCACTCAGGCAAAATTGGCATTTGCTTAGCTTAATTGTTAGCCCAGCAGACTGAAGTCTCTCCAATACTTCACGCAGGTCCAAAAGGTGTTGTTCAAAAGTTGGAGATGCAACGACAATGTCATCAAGATAAACCGCGCAGCTCTTGTAAATGAGGCCAGCAAGCATTGTGTTCATGAGCCTCTGGAAAGTTGGGGGCGCATTAGACAATCCAAATGGCAGAACTTTATATTGGAATAAGCCACAATGTGAAACAAAGGCAGTCTTAGGTCTTGCACCTTCCTCCACTGCCACTTGCCCGTATCCACGTGCAAGATCAATAGTTGTAATGAATTTTCCCCTGGCTAAAAAATCCAGTGATTCATCAATCCTGGGAAGAGGATATGAATCTTTCACAGTGAGCTGGTTTAAACCACGATAATCAACACAAAATCTGGGCTCACCTGAAGGTTTTGGCACAATAACAACTGGGGCTGCCCATGGGCCAGCGGCAGGTTCAATGATATCTTCTTCGAGCATCTTTTGGATTTGCTCCTCAATAATTTGTTTTTTCATGGGTGAAGTGCGGTACGGAGGGAGGTTGTCTGGTTTAGAATAGCCAGTATTGATGATATGTTCAGTCAAGGAGGTGTGGCCCAGGCGACCATCCAGCAACTCATGAAACTCCGCTAACAATTCCAGCAGCTTCACTTTTTGTTCACTCTCCAAGCATGCTTCTTCCACCTTCTCTTGGAGGGGAGTTCTTACATCTGAAAAATACATTATAGCTGCATATTCATGGTCAAAATCTACCTCCTCCGACATCTCAGGGCTTTGTTCAGTTATGGGGGGGTCCCTATTCATTGTGACTGTCCTGGATGGCACATGAATACTGATGGAGGCTCGCATCATGAAATCCATCCCCAAGATGAACGGACGAGACAACTGGGGGATAACCACAAACCTGTTGTAAAAACGTTGGCCCTGGAAAGCAATAGTTAGCCATATTATCCCTGTGGGGTCACAGGCAATCCCATTGACCATCTGAATAGGTGGGGATGTCCAGGGCTGGATCTTCTGTTTTTGCTTATCATTTTGTTGAATGAGGCTACAATGTACAGCCGAAAGAGAAGCACCTGTATCTAGTGTTGCAGATACAGCCCTATTCCTAAAGTTGATTTTGATTTCGAAAGGGGTATTCCAGAAAACATCAGATTCTTGATCCTCCATGTGCCCTACAATAGGGGAAATGGGGCCAGTACATAAATCCCTCTGAGGCACATCTAGCTTCTGGGGGGAGGGGTGCCTCGACCAATGTTCCTCCCCCCTCTAAAGTTTACCATAGGCCTAGCACTAGACACATCACTGCTTTGACCGACTGCTCCTGTTTGGTTGGTGAAGGGCAGGTTCTCTGGCAACCCCGTAGCAGGTGTACTGGTCACCTCCCCCTCTCCATGACCTGACAATAGAGTGATGCAGTTCGGGCATGGCCGAGACGTGTAACCAGGTAGGGAGCACTTAAAGCAATGAACAGTGGAAGCAGTCTTTGTCTTTGCTAGTGCTGTGAATTGGCGTGGGTCCCTAGGACCAAGCACAGAATGCAGTTCATGGGCCCACATAAGGAGATCCAACACAGATTGGACAGGCCTGCCATAAAGTGCGACTCTGTATTTTTCAAGAGCGTGTTTGCATATCAGTTCAATTTGCTCTCGCTCTGGGGGCGGGCTTCTCAGTTTGCTGAATTCATTTAGCATGTGTGCAACAAATGTTGGCAATGGCTCTTCAGGAGCCTGTACACGGTCTAAGATACCCCTCATGACACGCTCTTCATTGTCAGATGGAAGAAACACATTCCTAAAGAGGTCAGAGAATTGTGCCCAAGAAACTACATGAGCCTTAAGCACATTAAACCACTTTTGCGGCTCCTTTGCAAGGAAACGTGGCAATTCAGTCAGGATTTGCGTGTCAGTTAAGTCAAGAGAATTCTGGTAGGTTTTCACAGATTGAAGCCAATCCTCTGCCTGAACTGCCCCATCACCTGCGAAGACAGGGGGCTCCAATTTAGACTGACGCAACACAGATGCTAGTATTTTTGTTGAGTTGTTCAGTTCCAAAGAATTTGAGTCACATTGCGCCATGCTAGCGTGCTCACCACGCCTGGGAATTGGGTTGGTCTTCGACCCTGGCAACTGGTTCTGAGACACTGGAATATATGGCGTTGAGGTGGCGACTGAGGTTTTACCTCTAGAGGGAGATGGGTTACGGTTATGACCTACTCTGGCATCTCCATCCCAGTGTTCCAGTAGGCTCCTCTGCAGATTTAAGGAGTCCTGCAAGCATCCCTGTAACACGGCTACCCTTTCTTGCAGGGACTGGACTTGATCCTCCAGAGCCACAGTGGCACGTCTGGGTGGTCTCACTCTAGGCATAGACTCAGGGTCAATGTCACAGTCCAAAAAATGTTCAGAATACATCCTTCACTGTTACAGTATTATACCTATTCTTACACCAACACTGGCAATGAATGGTTGAGAAACAACCAATTAAAGATTAGTGCATACCCTATCCAGTGAATAGCTAAAGAAAGTAAACAACCAACCATAAATTAACTCACTTGGGTTGAACGCATGTAAAAACTGCCATACAACTGTGATTAGCATAGAAGGTAACAGCAGTAACTGGAAAAGTGTGACCAAAAAAATTGCATTAACCCCAGTATATGAAAAAAAAAATTCACCATCAAGAGTGTATTCCCTCACAATATAAGGCAAATGTTTGATTTCAGGGAAAATAGTCACAGTATTAGCTATGAATAAAAGAGTGCAAAATGGGTGGTTGAATATTGCAGAACAAACATTACCATTCCTACTTTGCTTTTCAGCTAAATGATATAAACAGCCAACCTATGTATTACTACTACTATACAAACAGGTGCAACGAGGACAATCAAGGCGGCGACAGCAGCCAGCCAATAAGCATAATTATTATTTTTTTTTTTTTTTTTTTTTGAAGCACTATTCCCACCAACGCACAGAAAAATAAACAGCAATACTTCTCGTTTTCATTACAAAATATATTAGAAGAAGAAAAAAAAAAAAATGTCACTCTCCCAAGTGGAGTAATGTAGTGCCTCGCTCGCTTTCTGACGAATCCTATTTTTTTTTTTTTTTAACCTCAGTCCTGAAAAACGAGACCATGGGGAGAAGAAGCCAGACAGAAATTGTTACTTTTGATGAGAGTTCACGGGCGGCCCACGTTGTCCTGGCGACGACCAATCAGGAGCATGCATTCATCTTGCAGGAGTGAACGCTCCAAGATGCAGCTCAAACAGTACCATATATCCCCGATTAGTTCTCCAAACATGAAATAAAACGCAGTGTCCGACAAAAAAATGGAAATTGACTCCATACGATGAAAAAACAGCATCAAGTCCGAAAATAATAATAAAATATCTTGCTGCTTATTGAAACCGTTCTGCAGTCAGCTCTAGCCTGACCGAAATGGCAAAACTCCTTCAACACACAATGTTATTGAGTTCCGAGAGTTAGCGATACTCAGACAATTAAACTCACAAACTCCGGTTAAATAATCTCCGTCATCCGACGAATTGAGCTCTGAAGAGGGTCACTCCATCTTCGGGTTGGATATGATGTTCGGGCGCCACTTGGCTTGCAGCTTGCAGGCTAGCTCGTTGTCACTGACCATTGAACACGCGGGGCAATCAGACTGGCAGTACTAGAAGATGCAGCTTTATTAATTTTAGCGTTGACCATACCAAGCCTGGCCGCTACGGCACACTAACCTTATCATACATGAACAGATTAGTGAAATAAGAAAGGGATAAACCGGACAAACCGAGCCGTCGCGTTACGGATAGTAAAAGAATGACGTGTGAGCAGTACAACCTTCTAACCAACTCCAATTTTTTTTCTCTCTCCCAAACTCTGCGCAGGCGCACTAGCCTGGCTCACAGATCGTTAAAGGAACAGTACCCCCGTTACACTAGCAAGGACGTATGTAGGCCTATGTGTTTATCTGACTTGGGCGTTTTCTACTGTAGATCTATCGTCAGTTCATTCATGCCAAAAAGTTCTATTTTGGTTTCATCAGACCACAAAATGTTCTTTCAGTTTGTTGCAGAAACCCCCAAGGTGTTCTTTTGCGAATTTCAAGCTGATCTCCTGGTGGACATTTTTGAGAAATGGTTTTTTTCTTGCCACCCTTCCATACAGGCCAGACGTGTGCAATATCTTTGATATAGTTGTATGATGCACCAGTTTCCCGTTGTTGACCATAAAATCCTGGAGCTATCTCAATGTTGCCTTTGGATTCTTGGTAGCTTCTCTGACCAGTTGTCTTCTCTCCCGGTCATCCAGTTTAGACGGATGCCCTAATTTTGGCAGACTGTGAGTGGTGCCATGCACTTTCCATTTCTTAATTATGGTCTTAACAGTGCTCCAAAGTATCTTCAAAGCCTTAGAAATCTTATATCCCTCACCTGATGTGTACCTTTCCATAACTTTGTCACAGACTTCTTTTGATAGATTTTTGGAGCCCATGCTTCTGCCTTTCAGTGAGACTGCTCTTGCATACTAAGAGACCATGGTAAACAGCTGTTTTTATTCATGTCATCAAGTTCATTGCTCTGATTCCACACAGTTGTGGCGCAATTAGCTATTGTTTGGTCTTGAAGGCACTTTGTCATTTCCTGAGATAGTTTTTGGGATGATTCAGTAAAGGGGGTGGATACTTATCAAACCAATTTATTGCAACTGTTAATTTTTAATAAATGTTAAAACAATGAATTTTTAATTTATCACTTTGAAAAGGTTAAGTACTGTATGTAGATTTGTTGGCAAACACATAGGGCTCTAAATTCGTAGACCAGGCGCAGGCGCGGCGAATGGGGGGTGCGCCGCGCCAACGGGGTGTGTCCAGGCGTATGTTGCAATTTCGTGCCCGGCGTAGCCTAGCGCAAGTACTCCTCTGTCCCGCCTCCGTCCCTCCTGCTGGCGCAAGTGGCAAAGAGGGAGGAGAGAAGGCCTGAGTGGGTATAACACAGCCGAGTCAAATCTTCACCTATCAAATGAGCTCCTCTCCTCACCTTTAATGTGTTTGAATGTAGAAGCCTCTGTCCCATATCTGCATGATGCGTTTATGTTGCATTTTACTTTGCTGCTTCAGGCATGTTTTCTGCACCGCTTACGTCTATATTAAGCATTACGAATATGAGTTAGCTGGCTAGCTAGGGCATTCGCAAATTATTACCATTAGCGAACTTGAATGGAATTTCAAAACGAAACTACGTCAGATCATTCAAACTTATGAAGTTGGAATGAAATACGACGGTTGCTCATTTATTTCTTCTGCCTGCATCATTGGGAAGAGAAATGATGGATAGCGTGTTCCTATTATTACACCCTGTTGTTGCTAAAAATTTTGGGATTAACATGCATGGACAACAATGCAAGATACGTTACAATTTATTTTCAATATGTGATCTTAACTCAGTACGAGATCATAGCAATCAGGCTGTATCCCTGTAGCACCCTATAATGTAATAATTTCCTGAAAATGTAATAACGCCTGAAAATGTAATAAAATTTGTACTTAACTCGATCGAAAATGTAATAAAACCCAATAATGTAATAACTTCACCAATAATGTAATAAAATATTCTGACTGATATTGTAATAACATTTTTACCGATAATGTAATACCTTATTACATTATTGGGAATTTTTTACATTTTCAGGTGGGTCTTTTTTTTCCAAAACTGATAATGTAATACTTGACAGATAATGTAATCTATATGTTCATTTCCAGTCCAGAGTTATACATTTTGTGTTTTGAGAATCTAAGAATGTTATATACACTGGATTTGAAACTACAGAATGACTATTGCTTCCCTTAACGTACCTCTTCACTTCACAGGTTTCCAACAAATCACTACCTCATGAAAACAACCACAAACCAACAAACCAACTTTCAGTAACACTTCATTTGAAGAGGGTATACATAAGTATTCATAACACCTGCATACACATTGCATGACACCTGACATAAATATAGGCCTATATATCCACTCATAAATGGTTATTACAACACTTTCAATGTCAAATAGACATCTTACTCTTTGTCAAGTGACATAGTGGTCAGCTGACATACTGTCATACTCATAGTATATTATGAGATTTGCCTGTATAAATAAAGGTTAAATAAAAATTTCAGCATCAAAATGACAAAACTTGATGACAAGTGACATGGTTATTTTTCAAACTCCTTTTTGGGGTTTATACAGGGTTTCTGAAGTTGTATGTTGTTTCTATGATAGTACAATTGTCTAAAGGTCTTCTGTCCATATAAATCCCGTTTTATTGACGTGACGTCTTTTCTGCAACGCTATCTGCTGGTAATGTCAGTAACATATTTATATCGGATTTTCCATTATACAGTCGCTAGTTTCGTTATAAAAATGATGCTTTTGATATTTTAATCTCGCACGCTGGCATCCTGGCCACTAGAGGGCCTGCAAGGGAGAACACGATCAGGGTCTCTTTCAGTGGTGGCTGGCCAGAGACATTTCTCCCTGTATGTGATCACTTGGAGAGTGAGTATGCAATGTCTCAGCATCAATACCTTCAGATTTCTGTAGGATACCAGAAAAATTTGATAATGCTTAGGACAGTGGTAGGCTTTAGACTAGTTTTTATTGACCATGTGGCTACATGCTAGTTCTTACTGAAGCCAACTTCTTGACACTTGAGCCAAGGCTTGGCTACTTCTTACGACAGCGGTTCCCAACCTTTTTATCACCGCGGACCGTTCACAGGTGGACAATTTTACCGTGGCCCACAGTCCGGGGGAGGTGGTGGTGGTGGTGGTGGTGGGGGGGGTTCTGTACGTTCTCCTGTTTACAGTACACATATAGGCTAATATAAAAACGATTTTGCCGTTCATTTTAATTTTAAAATTTGTTTTAAAAAGATAATTTAACCAAACCCGGATTTACCGTGGCCTCCGCGTTGTTCATATCCGGGTCAGTTAGCCTCTCAGCTAACGGAGGCTAAGCGGAGCCACCGTTAGCGGAGAGTAGCTTGAGAGGAGCCTCTGCTCCGCTTTGGTGTTTGGATGGTATGAGATGAACTGATCATAGGTGATGTGATGTATGAGACAAACATTAATTATGACTGGAAATGCCCTTTAACGTTTTTAATTCAATTAATACGTTCTTTGTTACAACTAACCATAATATAATAATGGCCAATTCCATGTAAATAGGGACATGGCACCTAAATTTTCAAGTTTCACCTGCATTATGACTCCGGACTTCTCACACTTTTCTTTACTCGGGTTGGAAGAATGCGTGTTTCATGATCGTTTAAACTGTTGAAATGAAATAAGATCATTGGAAGCAATGGAATTGCATAAAGACATTTCAAATGATCTTATTTAATTTAAACTATTCAAACGATAATGAAACACATGCCTTGCTTCCAAGCCCTGAGTTAAGAAAAGCATCAGAAGTCCTGAGTCAGCGCAGGTGAAAATGATAAACCTCCACGCACAAGGACTTCAGTTCCGTGCAAGAATCTCTTAGACATGCGTTGATAGAATAGTTGCTTACTACAGCAGGGGAACGTAAATATACCACTAAAACTCAGGCGGAATGCGTGAGAGTTGACAGGTGTGTGTTATTAGTGAAAACTGACCACACTTGATAATGTTAAGAGTTTTCAGAGCTTTTGTAATGGTAATTTAAATGAATGATTGAAAACAGGTTATGACCAATCATTATTTTCAAGGGATGGGTTTGAGCCTCCCCTATCGCCAGTTCACCAGCCACCACTGGTCTACAACTATTCAGTGTCCTGATGTACACCACTGTAGGCATGGCTGGACCAGCTGGCTACCAACACGTAAAGTCATGCATTATGCTTTCTGTTCATTAAAGTTACCTGAGCTCAGTGAAATTATGGATTTGATAGGCCTACGTCCTTGTGCAAGTCACTTGACTCTCCACGTGTAATAAGTGTATTTGGTCAAGCGCTGTGGATCATTTTCTTGTACAGGTATGTTACCAAGTTATTCTTAAAATTCTCCATTCTTTATTTCAGTAGATCTTCAGCACAGGGAAATCTGAAGCCCAGCGGCAGCGTCAATGTCAAGAATGGCAAAAACCAGATTGAGTATTGTTTTAGCAATTATCTCAGCAAGTGCAAGTGTGCCATTTCAACTGCTATTGTAGTAAAAGGCACAAAGCCATCATTTTTCTCCTCTAGAACTTTGATTTTAGAGTATTGAGGCCATTTTTTACACGAACCAAAAGGTAAACAAACTATGAGCATAGAGTTCCTTTAAGTGGCTTGCAGAAGGACACACATATGTCCCTGGTCATGTAGCAAACAGAAAGGATTAGGACAATGGGCCTTGAGGACCGACTGTGCCACATAGAAGGCATGTTAGAGTGGAGAATGACTGGTACCAACCGCAGAAACTGTGAGGTACGGTTCTGGAACCAGACGCGAGAGTCCAGCAGTGAAGGTAAAATGGGATTTATTGGAAAGGGGGCGAACCCCCGCAGAGCAGGAGGCGACAGTACAAAGTCCACAATCCAAAGAACACAATCCCAGGGACAAATCCAAAAAGTCGAAAAACCAGGGCAGCAATCACAGTAATCGTGGTCGGGCAAAAACAGGTTCGGTACACAGGCACAGGTTTGTCAGAGAAGCAAAAGCCAAAATCCAGAGGGCGAAATCAAAACCGTTACCAGGGCAGCAAACACAAAAACTCGTAGTCGGGCAAAAAGGGTTCGAAAACAGATGCAGACAAAAGTACAAAAGAGCAGAGCCAAAAATCGTAAGTCGGGCAGTCCAGTCAGAAGATTAACACTATGAGTACAAGGCAAAAAATGATAGCAGCAAAGAGGAAACGTTCTGACCGGGAACTGCAGTGAGAAGACAGCTTAAATACACTCAAGGGAAGTCACATGCTATGATTAGGATCAGGTGATGAGGATCAGACTAATTACAAAGGAGGGAACATGAGGGAGAACCTAATCACATGAAATTGGCAAAAGCCAAAACGCGGACAGGGAACACGAGACAACCTATGACAACACATACAGCTCCGGTTAGGGAGTTCTAATGTGCACAGATAATGAGAGGTAGGACAGAGTGGAGCAGGTGCAGAGGATCTGCTGAATTGCAGCAAAGACTAAGTGCAGGCAAGAGGCGGAGACTAGAACAGGGCGAGTGCTGAGAGCTTGTTAATCAATTAGTAAGTGCAGCTATACAATCCCTAGTGCTCGTTAGTAAGTTAGTATTATATACAATGTTAGTTTTGGTTAGTAACTTTACTTGAAAAAAACAACAAACTGTTAGTATTGGTTAGTAATATAGAAAAAGAGAGCGAAGGAAGCAAAGCGAGATTGGAAGGAATGTTTGAAACCCAGAAACCATGAAATCACCTAAGCATGTGACACGAGGACTGGGGAGAAGCTGTAACTTAACAAGAGACCAGACAGGGAGACAAAGTGCAATGCAGGGCATGAACAAAGACATGGACCGGAATCTAACAGAATAGTGGATTGGGAATGGCAAAAACGAAAACATGGCAAAGTGCAAAAACTAAACAGAACATGGCAAAACCTAACAGAACTGATCATAAACATAACAGGGAATGGCAGAAACATAATAAACATGGCAGAATCAGAACAGACAGAGCAGAATCATAACAGAAACATTGTAGTTCACCTGATTATTTGCACACTGTAACGCCCGTCACAAGTATGTAACGCCCGTCACAGTGAATTAAGTGCTCATTTTTCTCAAATAATATGGTCAATCTGTCTTACTGCCTTAGCTTTGTGAATCCCACAGACATGCTCCACAATGCTATACATCATTTATATTTAAAGGAGATCACAGTTCACAGAGATATCAGTAACATGTCTATGGGCTTCAACTCAATGTCTTTTGGCTGTAACGCCAGTCACAGCTAATTAACATATAATTAACAATGATTAAAACAGTATTTTTGGCTGTGTCCTGTGTCCAGTCTACTCTGTAATCTCATTTTGCTGCTGTCACTGCAGAAAACTCCGCTTCACAAAGATAATATGTTCGTAATGGAAGTAAGTTTTCAGTGCTTTTGTGGTGATCTCAGGATATTCTGCTTTAATCCAGGACCGGGAGTGTAAATTAGAAAAAACAAATGATTATATACTGATCAAAACTTCCAACGCAACATTTGAAATTTCAAAATATTTTTGGTATGCCTAATTTTCTAACAAATTTCAGCCTGTATATCCACACTGCACCTTAAAAGCTCATTAAGTATTGTTTAGTTTTTTGTCGGGGCAGTCCATTCCACCTGAATGCACACAGCTGAGATGTTTGCCACACCACTCAGACTGAGCAGAACTCACTCACCAATCCTTATGAAATGTGGCCAATAAATAGCCAGAGGAATGGGGAACTTAAATATTCCTTGGCATTCTTCTGGTGCAACTTTAAACTATGGGATGTCTTCAGCAAAATCAGCGAGAAAGAGCCATCGGCATGCTTGCTGGTGGAATGTCACAGAGACGTGTTGCAGTGGATCTGGGTGTCCATGTGTCGACCATTTCGCGACTCCGGAGGCGGTTCCATGACACAGGAAGCACAAACGACCGTCCATGTGCTCCCAGGTCACGTGTAACCACCCCTCAACAGGACCGCCACATTCATCTCCAGCACCTCCAAGATCGCTTCCGACCAGCCACAGTTACTGCTGCTCAGACCAGAGGTCGTCACTAGAACACGATAAGCGACCAAACTGTACGCAATCGCTTGCGTGAAGCTGGACTGAACAACCGGCGTCCACATCATGGTCTGGAGCTGACTCCTGCTCGCCGTCCTGCGCGTCTGCAGTGGGCAAGGACACATTTGGGCTGGAATGCACTCAGGTGGAGCAGGGTCTTGTTTTCAGACGAGTCCCGGTTCAAACTGAGCGTGGGTGATGGCCGAGTTCGTGTTTGGCGTAGGCGAGGGGAACGTTATGCGACGCCAATGTCTTGGGAGCGTGACCGCTGGGGTGGACCAAGTGTCATGGTGTGGGCTGGAATAAGTGCCAGACACAAGACAGAGCTGGTCTTCATCGATAGAAACCTGAACACGGCCCATTACTGCAACGACATTTTAGCCCCTGTGGCTGTTCCTCTTGTGACTCGCTACCGCTTGACGCTGCAACAGGATAACGCCTGACCACATGTCGCCAGGGCCTGTCAGGATTACAGCACAATGTGAGGCAGCACAATGTTCAGTGTCTTGATTGGCCCTCGCTTTTTCCCAGATTTAAACCCAATCGAGCACCTTTGGGACATTCTGGGTCGTCGGTTGAGAAGGCGTGATCCAGAACCCTCAACCCTCCAACAGTTACGCCAGGCTCTCACTGAGGAATGGGACCGTATCACACAGGCGGAAATACGGAACCTGATTGACTCCATGCACAGGAGAATTCAGTCTGTGTGTGACGCTAGAGGTGGGCACACCAGATACTGACCTCGGCGATCCGGAAACCCATTCAAAGTGACTTAGCAAATTGGAACGGGGACTGCGTTATTCCTCACTAATTGTTCTAAAACATGGCATTAAACTGAAACCTGCAGGCACATTTGAGAATGTAACTTTCCTCATAATAAAATAGCTTGTATTAAAATAAACCTGAGCGTTGCGTTGGAAGTTTTGGTCAGTATATATTTTTTCATTCTCTCTCTGTGGCTCAGTACCAAATGATCCATGGCCCGGTACCGGTCCCCGGCCTGGTGGTTGGGAACTGCTGGCTTAAAGGAGACATATTATGCCCCTTTTTCTCAAATTAAAATAATTCCCAGGTGTCTTAAAGACATGTCTGTGACATGCTTCGGTCAAAATACCCCAATGATCAAACATCACAGCGCTCTTTTCATCCGTTCAAAACAGCCCTGTTCAGTACGGCTGGTTTCGGTGTCTGTCCCTTTGAATGCAAATGAACCACTTCTTGCCCCGCCCCACCCCTTCTACTGGTACCAGGTAGGGGTGGGATTATGCAAATTACATCACTGTTACATCACTATCCGACAACTGAGGGAACAGCTCGTAAAACCACATGGATTTCAACCTCAGGAGCCTGAAAATTACAGATTCTTTTGTCAATTCTCACATTTTGGGGTCCAGAAGACAAGACAAAAACCCAAATATATGTAAAAGAGCCTTCAAAAAGTGATATTTCCATAATATGTCCCCTTTAAGATGTCTATCAGAAAATAGTTTGATAGAATATGATGATGAAGTGGTAGGTTAAAGGCTAGATTTTTGTTATTGACTGCATGTTACATGCTAATTAGAAGTTAATTAAGTTCAGCATTAGATTTACCATTAATTGTGTACAAGTGTTTATGGTATGTATGGTACTCAAGGTCTGCAATTTAACCCAATAGTCATTCTGTTGTTTCAAATCCAGTGTATATAACATTCTTAGATTCTTAAACCACAAAATGTAGAACTCTGGACTGAAAATTAACATATATATTACATCATCTGTCAAGTATTACATTATCAGTTTTGAAAAAAAAAAAAAGACCCTCCATAAAATGTAATAAATTCCCTATAATGTAATAAAGTATTACATTATCGGTAAAAATGTTATTACAATATCAGTCAGAATATTTTATTACATTATTGGTGAAGTTATTACACGATTGGGTTTTATTACATTTTCGAATGTGTTAAGTGCAAATTTTATTACATTTTCAGGCGTTATTACATTTTCAGGAAATTATTACATTGTACGGTGCTACAATTCCTTTCCCCCACTAAAAACGATAAAACCGAGGTGACAATAATAGTATTAAGCCGCTTGCACACTGGACGCGAAACGAATTTTTCGCACGACAGATTACATTCAAAGTCAATGCAAAGACGCAAATACACGCATGGTTCATTTTAAATGTTGGACCGAAATGTCTTTTGGCTGATTATCCGTGTTGCAATCAGCTATGTGATATCCAGCGGTCCTGGAAGTGCTCCATTTTTTTTTTTTTTTTTACCAACAAATGGGTATCAGATCAGGCGTCATTAGCCTGCTATGTTTGGAAGCTCGGCAGCCGACGAATAAGTGCACAAAGTTACTCGTATTAATATTGACAACTAAATTGAGGGAGTGATTGATATAATTTACTTGTAGTTGTGATTTGTGGCTATATATTTGTTGCACTGATTGAGTAAGGTAGCGGGAGATGGCAACGTATTGTGAAAGTGCAGCATGAACTTAACGTGGGTTGACCGGTTCCGCAATTTGCAGAAATCAAACTTTATTTGCGGGAAAACGACTTCGCTGTCAGCCTTGAGTTTGACACCGCTGGAACGGTAAATTATTGTGGATTTAACTCTGAACTATCGTTTCGAGATATTCGGCTTGATAGAGAAATAAATGCCCGTTAACTGTTGCTGGCCGTTGCAGCAGTACCAAATCAACGCCTGTGATAAGGCGCACAGCGCAGTGTGTGGCCGTTAAACGCGTGTATTCCGGGGATTCATCACACGTTATTAGTGTCATTATGATCGGAAATTATCGTATATTTGACCAAATAAATCCCAATTTCGTACTCTTGATACTTTTTCATCAACACCCATTAGAGTGACTGCTTGTCGTTTGACTAGTTCCGCAAACGCCATTTTGTAGGTTTTCAAACTTGTAGTTTATGAGATATGTTTAATAAAATTATTTCAGAAAAATAAACAAGAATAAAGTTTAATGTAGTCAATGTGAAATAAAACATCTTTTCCCCCGCCATAACTGTTTTTCAGTGGCTCAACGGGTTGAGCATTACTCATGTCCTGTGTTAATCTGAATTTGTAGTCTCATCCTGATAATTTTAATGTATACTTGGTATGTACTTGAATTGGAAAGAGTAGAAAGAACCATCCATAGTCGCTGATAGCAGTTGAATATCGATGGATGTACAAAATCGTCTTGAACTGAGGCCAGCACACGTGGATTCCAGCTGACACAATGTCGACACACGGAACAATTATTCATAAATTTGACCAATTATTATGATATACCCTGCAGAGTAATGCTGGCTAAAATTGGTGGAAAATACATGTGTCTGTTCCTTCGTGGCCAGGGGCGCGCAATTATGCCAATAAACAAAGAATATCATAAGTTTGGCCTGACAAAGGGCGCTGTTTGCGAAACTGGAAATTATTTGCGGAACTGGTCGAAGGACATGCCACTGAAAAATGACTGTGCTGGGCATTATTCCTGATGACTGAAGAAAACTAATTGATCCACAAAGTGCGTGAGTAATTTCCGCAAATTCGTGAACAGATAACTTTCCGCCACCGAATGCTGTATCGATACCAGACGCTTCAGACAAATTCCGTTTGCGGAACCAGTCAACGCACTGCAGCTAATAAACGGAGATTATTTAGCTAGCAAGCAAACGTTTCATCGTCATTGGTGGACTCGGGAATACAATGTTTTACCCGAGCTGCGTTTCACAAATGACTCTACATTCATTGTAAACACGGAATGTTTAGGTTATTCGTGTCACCTTGCTGTATGTGGTGTAATAGTGCACTGTCAGTGGGGTATGCTGTTTTCGCTTTCAGTCTGAGCAGTGAAGTTACTCTGTAGAGATGCGCTCGCGCAATTATGTCAACCGTTATTTAAAGAACTTTAACCACGACTGTGTTTTGACAGAAGTTAAGAATAATAATAATAATAATACAATTTATTTATACAGCGCTTTCAATCAAAGTGCTTTACAACAATTTAAAATAAACAAGAAATGACAACAATAAAAGCAGTAGTAAAAACACCACGGAATATCATGCACAACACATACACTGCACACCAGGATATCACATAGATGTACAGAGAGCCTCAAGAATTGTACACAACAGTGAACAGGTGGGTTTTTAGCTTATCTTTAAATACATCAATTGAGGATGCCTGTCTGATGTCCAGAGGCTGACTGTTCCACAAAATTGGTGTACGGAAAGAAAAAGCCCGTTCACCAGTAGTCTTTTTTCTGACCTTGGGCACTGATAAAAGACCAGCACCCTGTGAGCGAAGTTACTCATTTGACATAAAACCAATTGATTAAACGATGCTCTCGAACTTAGATTTCCTTTATGGAATGGCCATTTGTTGGAAAAAAAGCACTTACTTGCCTTAAACGATTGATCTTCTTGGCGAAACTGGCGAAACAGTCAGCGATGGATACCGAGTATGAAACTAAGTTTGCTATCTAAAAATTACGTGTAACTATTCCAGATGACATACAAACAAACAAAACCTACTGCTTAAATCACTTCCTGGCACTAAAATCTGCCCATATTTACCTAAATGTGTATGTATACAGATAAAGTAAATGTGTATGTAGCTGCAGTTCGCTGAATATCTCCGTCTCTCGTCTCAAACAGCCGCTAACGTCCGCACAGGCAGGTATCCGAGGGCGACAGGACGACTGGTTGACTAGCACGAGACATTTTGAAGTGCAGCTTCTCCAGGTGGGAGCCAGATGGAAATTCGTGTTTGGGACAGGACTCTGCCTTTGGTTTACATCGCTTTGATGGTAAACATTGTCGGGTAGCATCAGATAAGCAAAAGCTCTATGCTACCACCTCACTTGGAAAACGCATTCAGATGGGAGCTTACTGAATTGCTATTACCTGCAGTGTGCTTTTGTATTCACATTCCAGTTGAATAGGCTACATCAACCTTGGAAGTGCTCGGAGTGAATCAGTGTAGCTGAGGGAAGCTGATTTGGAAGTGACATCATAGGCGCTAGATGGATCTGCTTTACTGCAAGTAGAAAAGGGTGGCATGGAACTAATGGATAATAAAACAGGAAACGTGAGATGAAAATTGTCCTAATTTCAAATATATTTCTCATGCATTGTTATATAAGCTTTGAGACTAGCTATTGACCGGGAGTTTTATTTTATACAGCTTGGCAGGCTTTCACTATCTAGCAAACCATTCATTCTCAACAATACTGTTGTGCCCCTTTTTGGCATCAATACTAGTAGGCTATGATAATATGTAGTGGAAAACGTGCAACAGTGATGTATTATCATGCTGAATGGTGAATGAATTTCGATATGTGACTACTTACCTGTCTGATGGAAATGATGCATCTCTTGGGCAGAATCCAAACTGGCATCCTCTGATATTGAGTCCATGAACATTGAGGTTTTCTGCTTGGCTTTTTATCTTGTCTCTCAAAAATAGGTTCTCAACATCTTCACTGACTTATTTGTGAAAGTGTGACTGCACTTAAGTTACTGTCATGTTCTCATTTTTCTGGGTTGAAGTTATTCACCTTGTCTTTCAGGGGACAATCGGTAATAAAGACATCATTCTTGCCTAGACATTCAGCAAGTCCTAACTGCTTTATCATTAATACTGGTAAGTTTTTTTTTTTAATGGCTATTATATGAGGACACAAAAAAAATTGTGATATTCTGTAGAATTTATTTCCTTTCACGCTCTAATTCTTTAAAGTTTCCCAGTTCTTGCTGACAAGAATTATCCTAACTGCAGGATGTTACCTGAGCCATATTTTACGATCAGGATGGTGTGTCCTGAGGCATTGGTAGGGTTAGATTTATGCTACATGTAGTGCTTTGAGGGTATGGTGAGCATTTTCAGAGGGGTTAAACACTTCTGCAAGGCACTGAATTTACCATTGATGAATGTGAGTCCAGATGTAAAGATGTTGTTTTAACCCTGCAGTAGAATAACACAAATTTGTAATCTTGAAATAATGTTGTTATAGGAGAAAACGCCAAGGCAAGGAGATCGCCAGAAACCAGGAAAAAAGTGGTTTCAGTGCACGACAGATGGAAAAGGGGACGATAAATCGCCACCTAATTTCTCTCTCTCTACACACACACACACACGTGCGCACTAAGTTGTGTTTTTTGACATAACACGCAATTGCCAGTTTTATAAGCACATCAGAAAAAGATAATGCAGCAGTCCTGTAATAATTCACCCTTCATGACTGATATGATAACATTTATTTTATGCTGAAACAGTTTGAGGTGGTGATTCAGCTGCATGATCAGATAATGTAGATTGTGGTGCCGTTAGTGTATTGAATTAAACTCAGCTGTTATTTCGCCTGGCCGCACTGATTGGAAAGAGGGGGGTCAGAGTAATTGAAATGAATGTTGGTACAACCCAGAACAGTTCAACAGCAACACAAATTGCAGTCCCCAAGCTAAACAAACTACTGAATCCACAGCTCTCTTAATTTGTTCAAATTCTGATTATTATACCCTTGTGAAGCCAAGATTTATTGCAGCACTGGTGTGTAGGTCTGCCTTGATTTCAGTTACGTGTCCCAAATACACTGCCCATTGATTGTATTTTGTACTTGTTTGTACTAGATGTGATTATCAATAAAACATGTTTAGGTTAAAATTGACATTTTTATACTATCGCTTATTATTGTAATTGGGTCATAAAAAAGCAGTGTGTAAATTTCCATTTTTACAAGTACAACATAGCAGTCAGTATGTCTGTGAGTCTGTCCGTCTGTAATCATTTCGCTTTAGGAGCAGAAATGAAATATCATTCAATATTTTTACAAAACTTGCTGTACATATTAATCAAGTCCTAGACTGGTGCCAGGTGATATTTTGGGATTTCTGACATTAGATTGTGGGGTGGGGGGGCATCATCATCTGATGACTCTTGTTTAAAATTTGAGAACACAAGGTATGTTAAGCAATGTGTGCTTATTTTCAGTTGATTGGAGTTATAAAATATACATCATAATCAGTGAATCTCCTTGTGTGCCGGATGTGTAAGGTCGCACTGTTATTAGGGGCGCCAGGTCAATACGGTGTGCTCTGACCCCGTTATCTTCTGGAGAGGGAAATCTATCAAGTCCTCGTTCGTGTAAAACATGAATTGGTACATCCAAAATATGAATAGGTTAATGCAAAATAATTATGAAATGGTTTGCTTATACAGAGTGCCTGGTAGTCTTCAGTATTCATTAAGAACTGGTCGCAAATTTTATTTGGCTTATTTCTTTCGATACGTATACACTACTTCCTGGGTGAAGAGCACAAATGTGTATACAAGTTCCCACCAGCCAAATATTTCCTCGTGACTAAAAAGGGCTGTAATTTTGCTGCATGTTACAAAAATAAATGTACATTATAATGCCAGGTATTCAAAAAGAAATAAATTGTCAGTTCTGTGAAATGCGAAGGGCAGTTTTGCTTCAAGAATTAAAACTTTGCTTACAAATGTCATGACTCGGAGAGGCTATATGAATAGGACATGCCACAGAAAAAAAGGACTGGTTACTGAGATGACTGAATTAAACAAGGTTACTTACCATAAGTTCCGTGTATACGGCGCACTTGTTTTTACGTCGGGAAATATGAAAAGTTGGGGATAAGCCTCATATACGGGAACAACAGAATCGCGGCAAAAGTTCCGACATACATGCAAACGTACACCCAATTTTATAAGGTCGAACTGGGGCTATATGCGCCCGTGAGTTTGCACAGCTTAATAAATGGGAAAAAAATTACCTATTCAACATTTTTTTAAATGCAGGATTTTAATTTTTATCTATGAATGAACTTTTTCACATTTCACTTTCCATGATAACGTTAATGCAAATAACCATCGTAGAAGCATGGAGCTACAATGGTAGAATGCAGACAGAGAGGGATAGAGGCTTAATTGCGGGATAGAAGTCCTGTCTGATGCGCCATTTATTTGTCTCGAGAACTAAGCAGCTCGAGCTTATTAAGGCATTTGGTTACGGCTCAGCACCAGCACGGCAGTTGTCCTTTCAAAGTGTTCCCTGCAACTCCGCAAATAACTTCCTAATGCAATGTATACGTATCACTCTGATGCATGCAAAAACATGCACGCTGTCCTATAGTCCATTATGTAGCGTGCACGCATCTACGGCGAGAGGCTTTCCAAGCTACCGTCTTACCTTTCACTCACGGTAAATGATTATGACCGAGTTACATAAACTACCATCAATGAACTTACCTTTCGTTGATGGCTATATCCTCTGCATTAACAGTGTCATTTGTTGTATTCTGCTTCTTTGAGAATTGACATTTCTTGACGATAAATGAGAATGTATGAACCGACGTGTTCCATTGAATCATTTAAATCTCATGTATTTACACAGAAACGGAGAGAATACTAGCAAATAATGAGCGAATGCCCAAAGTATAAATAAATTTTGATTATAGATTTTATTTTGTTGGTAATAGTTGTATAATTGCATTATTACACTTGAGGGTGTGCTTGACCGTCATTCTTGTCACTTCAGTGATGCTAACGGAACTCGGCGCTGGCCGCATCACTGTCGTGACAAGAATAACGGTCAAGCACACCCTCGCGTGTAATAATGCTTAAAAAAAACATAAAATCATTTTAGGTGACTTCATTTCAATATTTTTCCTTTACATGATTTGTTTCATTTCTACAGAAAAGAAAATGTCAATCCTTAGATTTTTTTCTGCTTTTTATTAATTCCTGACTTGCGAGTCATTTCTCCTTCTTGGTTGTTCCAACCTGCAAGGAAAAATAGAAAATAAAATTTGTTATAAATAATTCTGCCGTTTCATCGTAACTGCGCTGGTTGCAATTAGAATTTGCCGGGGGCTATTGTGGACATTTAGCAGAAATTTTTGGTAGTAGAACCAATATATTCCCGCCCGATAGATAGTGGCATATGCGTGGGCATACGCGCTGTCAGCATATTGGTTTATGTCTTGTGTCTTGCGCCTTCCATTTTTCGCCGATGTCCGATGAATAATCACTTCTCATGGAGGAAGTTGAAAAGGAAAGGAAAAAAATAGGACAAATACATGCGGCATTTTAGGAAAATTTTGAGGGGAGATAATATGTATGACACACTCAAGATTTGGGGGGAAATTTGTATGATTTTTTTTTTTTTTTTTTTTTTTTTTTGACAAGTCCCAAAGTCGGGGTGCACCTTATAAACGGGTGCGCCGTATATATGGAACTTTACGGTACTAATTTGCTGGCCAGAAGGAAAGGAGGGAGGAAGGAAAATCTTATGTTGAAGTAGTGCTACTGGCCACTGGGTATATAGCACTACTGCAGGGCTGCCCAACCCTGTTCCTGGAGATCGACCATCCTGAAGGTTATCACTCCAACCAAAGCAAACCACACCTGCCTTCCCAGTTAGAGATCTTGACGAGCTGCTAATGAGCTGAATCAGGCGTGTTGAAGTAGGAACAGAGTAGAAACCTACAGGATGGTCGATCTCCAGGAACAGGGTTGGGCAGCCCTGCACTACAGAGTGGTGTGTGTGTGTGGTTTTTTTTTTGTTTTTTCTTTTTGCTGAGCTGGTATGTGCTGAAGTCAATCGCTGAACACACAGATTCGCTAACTCTCGAGCAAAGGGAACGTGTTTCGTGGGGTGATGAATCATGCTTCTCTATCTGGCAGTCTGATAGACAAGTCTGGGTTTGGCGGGCGCTAGGAGTACATTACCTGCCTGACTGCATTCAGTGCCAACTGAAGTTTGGTAGAGAAGGGATAATGCTATGGTGTAGGCTTTCAGGGGCTGGCCTGGGCCCCTAAATTCCAGTGAAGGGAAATCTTGGTACTTCAGCTAACCGTGACATTTTGGACAATTCTATGCTTTGAACTTTGTGGGAACAGTTTTAAGAAGGTCCTGTTCTGTTCCAGTGTAACTGCGCCTCAGTGCACAATGCAAATGCCATAAAAAGCATGGCTGGGTGACTTAAATATGGGAGAAACAGACTGGCCTGCAGAGAGCCCTGACTAGAACACCTTTGGGATGAACTAGAACAGAGACTGCGAGCCAGGCCCTCTCATCCAACATCAGTGACTGATCTCACAAAGGCTCTTTAGGGTGAATGGGCAAAATTCCCAAAGATGCCCCAAAATCTTGAGGAAAGCCTTCCCAGATTCCAGGATTAGTCGAAGCTGTTACAGCTGCAGGGCAGGGACCAATTCTATATTAATGCCCATGTAATTTTCAGAAGAGATCCTGAACGTGTAATGTGTTGGTGGTCCAATACTTTTGTCCATTGTGTGTGTGTGTGTCTCTGTGTGTAAACTTACCCTGTTCAATATTCAGTTCACATTTTTGGACAGGTCGCAGTACTGTAATTATGTAGGCCTATGTATGAATATCAGCACAGATGAATACTGGAAAATGATAACGCTTTTTTTTTTTAGCAAGAACGTTCCAACATTTTTCGGCATCACTGAATCTAACGTTACAGAAAGAAAGGCTACCATTTATTAGAGCAGCACTTGAGAAATATCTCGACAGAATAAATAATTTGCAGTGCAAGCTTTGCGAAGTTCAGTTTGCGTATCACAGAACAACTAGATCGTTGATTTTCTAATCAGAATAAATAATTTTCTAAATTACAGGCATAACTTGAACGTGCCATGTTCACGGCTCACGCATCCCGGTAGCCATGTTTTGAGTTTTGTGCGCAAAATTCTGTCATTTAACTGTTGATATACAAAATTTCCTCTTAAAAGTTAACTCGGAATTTATGGCAATTAAGCTTATGGAGGCCTGGTTTTTCAGTTAATGGATAGGCTAATCTCTGCGCAGCGCTGAAAGAAGACAAACCGAAACCCCAGGATTTTTGATTCGGTGTTGATTTTTTATTTGACTTCGTGAGTCTTTTTTTTTTTTTTTGAGAATAGGCTGCTCCATAGTAATTGAATGCGAGCACTCGAATATGGAAATTGGTTAAAATGCCCATCCAGAGTACATTTTCTCTGAAGGCTGTGGTAGTTTTCTTTATCATTCGGAGTGAGTGCACTTGCCTTACCGAGCAGTGCAATCGTTTGGAAGTCGCATGCCAGATCAGAGACGCGTGTACGGAATTCCATCCGGCAGCCGACTTTGGCCCGCGTCCATTTTGCGATTGATGTGCGAGTGCGACTTAGCCCTGCCACAAGCGACTCAGGAACGACTCTGGGCCAGAGTCGCTGGCTGTCTGGGGGGCGTGTTATGGATAGTGCGCGCGACCTAGATAGAGCTCCGGTTATGTTATGAGCATAATACAGGTTTTACAGACCGTAAGTTCCGTTTGCGTGAACCGTTGCTTATGTGGAGCTAGTGAATCGATAACTTTTACAGGAAAGAATTTAATATTCAATCGCCGATTTAATATTCATTTGACGGCAATGCACAGAAATCGTTTGTTATACCAGACGTATTATAGCCTGTGCGCTTCCCTATTGCTTTCACCGGTAGCATCAGAGAGCTTGCCCAGGTATTGGAGAAGTATCAGGCTGACCCCGGTCATGGATAAGTAAAGTGATCATTTCACAAGCACCCAAAAACGCGCCCCAAGCTCTGCAAAACCTACGTCTGGTCTAACTGCAGCCTTCGCAGCCACATACAGCACCTCTCCGGTTAGCTTCAACTATAGTGACTACAATCAGGCAACATTATGATGGAACTGCCACATTGATGCTTACCGAAGTAACACAAGCATACCGATCAGAATTACTGCCTATAAGTTACCAGGAGCATTTTAATTTGCACAGCACGCGAACTAACATGCAGTAGCTGATAACCGAGCAGTCATAACAACTACAGAGACAAACGTTACCCTGCAATACAGGTTTTACAGACAGTAAATTCCGTTACCGGGGGGGCAGTTGTACCAAGCATCCAAATTACAAACAAGTATAAAAACTTCGCTTCAAATGAGGTTTATGTTCACACAACTTCTGTTGAATTTCCCCTGATATTACTCTTGCATATTTAGGACACAAACATTAGCAACAGTAACTTGGCTACGTTAGCCGCAGTGCTACAGCCACATTCAACAGGCCATCAGTTGGGTAGGCTTATGCTGTGAAGCAACTGCTTCTGCATCTGTAGCCATGTTTCCATCCACACGTTCTTATACGAATTAAGTAATATCGAATTAAAAATGCCTCACGGAGACGGTGAAATTAGACTTGAATTCAAGACTATCGACTCATAGTTTGTACGGTCCATCTCATCGGATTTTCTCTTGATCGGTAAAAGGCTTATGTGATAAATGCTGATGGAAACGTTATTCACCGAATAAATCTGCTACTGCATCTTGACGGTGTTTTGATGCCGTCGTTTCCTTCTGATAATGGTCTGCTGTGCTGCTAATAGCTGGCACCTAAGCACTACTACAACTTGTGCAATTATCGTCATTTGTTGGTAAACGCGATCCATTTTGGCTAACCAGCTAAATTATTTGGCTAACAAACTACTTTTATTCACTTGAAGGTTCTGCAATTCGGTGCGAAAATGAATGGGAACAGCTTAAAATGTCAGAAATGTACTCAATACACTAATTTGATCGCATAACAGCATGTGGCGTCATTACGCACTATTTTTATTCGCTTTAATGCTGTTAGATGGAAACGTATTTTCACCAGCTTTATTCGCATGAATATTTTTGGCGAACTTCAGATAATTCGAGTGACAAGTGGATGGAAACATAGCTTGTGAGTCGCGGACAGTCACGACCGATACAGGCTTTATCTTCAGATATTTTACAAAGCCTGCGTTTGAGGCCAGTTGTTAGTGCTAACTATAGTTAGCTGTCTTGCTAGCCTCCTGTAACTCGTTAGCTTCACTTACATTATTTGCTGTTACTTACAGCTTGTGGCTCCGAGCGCTTGATCGATGCAACTGCTTCAGGTTTGAGAAGCAGCTAAAATGCTTATCCTTTGTCGAATTATCCTTTATTGACAAAGCTGTCTTTGGTGAAATGCTGAGCACAAACAGCTCACGTTTCCTTTGGCCGTGGCTGTTCGCCGCCAGAAAACAAAAAAGCTACCCACTGATTTCTGGAGGCATCGTCTTTTGGGGGAGAAATAGGTGCTTTTCTTCGCGTCCAAAAGTAAACGGACAAGCAGCTTTGGGAGAGATACTGACAAAATTGCACCTCAAATGATCTGCGGTTCTTCTTTTGTATTTCTGGAAGTGTAGATGCTACTAAGGCATAGTATGATCCACGATTGTTCATGTCTGCTAGAATAGTTTCCGGTGTGGGCAGGTCCAGCGCCGTGATTGGCTTTGGCTAGGTCTGTACTAATTGAACGGCACAACCTGACATCAGGTTTTGCCCAGATCTCGTGAAGATATCGGGAGGAGCTGTTCAGAGAGGAAATCACGTTCGCAAAATCACATTCTTGGATTACGGCAAAACCCCTGTATCTTATGTTTAGAAACTTTTCAGAGGTGGAGTATGGACATCCAACATTATAACATTACCTATATGTATTAAAAGAAGGCTCAGCATAATAGGTCCCCTTTAAAATTGCCCACATGCTTGTTTAGGGTGACTATGGGTAAAGTGGGACAATTTCTGAAATTCCATGTTCCTATTAAGCGGATTTACTATAAGCATAGGAGACGTGCTGGATAAAAAAGAAAAAAAAAACTAACGTATTAGAATTAGTTGTAATAATTAATAGGCCTCATAGTAATAATAGTAGTATTGAAACGAAAGAATAACTGACTGCGGCTACTCCAAATTCTACTTGTATGCCGGGTCCGAAAAAGGCTAGCCCACCACAGGTGATCTGTCAGAATCACAAGTCCTGATTGGTGAATTCAGTCCTTTTATTAATTATTGCCACCACCACACACGGCTCAGAATGTGGATATTTTGTACTCCAATGTATAAGGTTGCCTAGAGGTGTGGTTTCCTATTCAACAAATAAACAACAAAGATAATATTAGTTTACTATCACCAACTGGCTACCATACAAAGAAACTATGTAGTAAGAAAATACTTGTAGTACACAAATTGACCACAAGATGGCTCTCTCGCATTACAGTTTGAGCAGTATTATCATAAGCTTGCCAAGAACAGATGGTAATTATTATACAAATAGAAATAGATCAATGCAACACCAATTTACTTCATCAGCATACTCTGTCAGCGAAGTAACCCTGGAAAACATTAACTACATTATTTACAGGTCTTTAGTTGCTTGAAACCAACTAGTTCATGCCCATGAACTGATGAACATATATTGCGTTCTACTCTGTAAAGTTCGGTATCAATACAAGAATGATTACTGGATGCTATATACTCGCGATACATAATTTAGCGAATATCTCAAAAAAGGTCTCTGGTTTGCACAGATCAAATGTATAATTAATACGCATTCACGGCGCCATACAGGCAAGAGCTAGTTAGCAACAGCAACCGCGAGCTATGCTATTATCAACTTACTCTCGTAATTTCGAACAATAAATGCACAACAATGAATACTATACATAACATTCAATTGAAAACATCATATATCACTTACTTTACATATACGCACACCAAATTTAGGGACAGGCTATAGCAAAGGATGACGTAACAAACTCGCGACCTTATCACTCTGAATAACTGTTGGAACACTAAGTTACTTAACAGAAAGATTCTGCGTTATGAAACAGGACCGTACCAAGAGGGAAACAGGCTATACCATTTACATAGGGGGTTAAAGGGATGGCCTTTTAAACAAGCATATACTTGTAATAATAATAGAAGGCCTATATATTTTATAATAGTATAAAATTGTAATATTAGTTATAATTAGGTCTATGCAGCGCATGAATTATACCACGGCCTAGCGGCAATTAACGTGGTTGCCCCCCTGTGTGGCCGTAATGCCCGACTACTCAAACGGCCGGTGCCCAAAAATTACCCAAAGTGGCGATTTTCGACACAGCGACTGAGCTGTGCGACTCCCATCTTCACGCTGCGCTGGACTTCTGAGCACTTCGTGCGACTAACGACACGCCCACTCACTCACGAATGAGGCAACGTTGCGTGAGGTTGGTATCCTTTCGGCTTGAGAAAAATCAGCTCACATTATGTTTTAAGCACAAGCAATGAAATATCGTTGGTGTCAACCATTGATGTGTTTTTAGGCTGGGGGAAAACGGTGGTTGTATTACTTTCCTTGACAGAAACTAAACTTTGAGAGCGAGCTGGAGTGAGCATTCGCTGACAGCGGTAGCCTGTGCAGAGCGTGCAGTGTCGTGCTAGACTGCTCAGCAGTAGCGGTCCGTCGGCAGTGACAAAGGCCATCGAAAACCTCATCTTTCAATGCTTGATAACCAAAACCTCTCGCAGTTTACTTTTCTGGGTGGCAACAGCTGCTCAGACTAATTTGTTGAACGACGGCATTCTAATTTATTTTTGTTTGATTTGTTATACATTGCACCATAAAATTGAAGCGTTTTCTTCCGCACATAAATGACGATGTAAAATATCAATATGTCTTTATAATTCCTGCGCTCATGTAGCACAGATTTGCATAAGTTAGTTTGCGAAGCTCATTAAGCAATAAGTCCTGGGAATCCGTTCTAGACTCTGAATGTAGTCGTGGCTAAAGGGCATTGTCTGGCATGATGCACTGCTGAGTGACAACTGTAACGATGGCGAAAATACATTCCGCGAAGTCAACGAAAGTTTTGGATTTTTGCATTTATACTATCATCCTTACAATGCCAGTTATATAAATCTTGGCAATAGGCATTCACTTTTTCGTTATCATTTCTAATTATTGGTAATGTATTGGTCCTGATTGTTCTGTTGATAAATTGCTGCAAGTTGAATAAAAAATTTAACAATTTAAAAAATTAATAAAATATTGGTTTTCAATGCACTCCTAATTATTGATTTATACTGTTTTATCGACATACAATGTCATTATCACTTATTTTTCTTGCAAAATTGATTAATTTAGTTTTGGCCTTGGTGCCCGTCATTTTGGCCGTGATCCCCCAATTTTAAAATGCCAAGTGGCCTTGCCCTAAAAATAACTTAATCTGAGGCCTGCCTATGTATTACTAAATTTACAAAACGTGTGGGTTTTTTTCAGGCCAGCAATCATGTGCACATCAAGGGAATAACATTAAGCATACACGCGATGAACAAACCAATGAGAATACAGCTCGCGTGCTTGAGGCCTAGGATCAATTTATTTCTTTTGAAACGCAACCGTCATTTCATGAAGACTGAGACACCGGCAAGCCGCTTGAATGGAACAGCAAGAAAACTGTATTCATTTTGTTTTAAAAGTAGAAGAAAGCATTAATTTTATTTTGAAAGAAGAAGAAAAGGCTATTTCAATTTTAGTGAGAGCCCTGTGCTTGGTGGCCCGCTGCCAGCCTCTTCACACCTGGACACTGCGCGGTCAATGTCAGTTGTAGTGGGAGGGCGAAGTAGTTTAGGAAAGGATCGCACTGCTGCGCTGATGTGGATTTGTTTATGGGCGTCACTATGGAGATCATGACGGTAGCTCCGTAGAGGAATTGGGAAACCATGTAGATAGGCTCTTAAGTTATTTGCACTTAAAACATTTAAAAACATGATTTAAAAAAAAAGTTAAATTCAAATAATGAACACTGCACAAGCTCAGTTGTGGTGATTGTTGACGCACCCTTCAGCCCTCACGTTCCCAGCGCCCCCAAAAGTTGTCCAAACGCTCCCGTTGAGAAACCCTATTCTACACCGATACTTCTCATTTTTGCACACTGCCGCAACATGACTATAACCTTGACACCAATAACAATAAAGGGGAGCTCTTTCAAATGCTCACACCCTGTAACTCACATAATCAATTAAAATTTGTTCCGGCAACTCATTTTCAAACTCTAGGAGCACCGCAATACTCACTTGCTTACTCCCATTTCTGTAACTATGTAATCTCCCCGCGGTACAAACTCCTTCTACCTCCAAAAAATCATCTGGATTTACTAAAAAAGAAACCCCTTTTATAACTCCCTTTACTGTTGGCTGTCGTTTTAGTATGAAACACTTTACAGAACGAGTGCACCAGTGTGTATTAGAAGCAGAGAGATATATTTAAAAAAACCCACAATGCTGGTGTGTCTCAGTGTTATTGGATGGATGAGATCAGCTGATGATTCAATGGACAGCCCCGCATGATCATAGCTAGAATGAAAGCATGCCTTAGGAGTGAAAGTAGATTGAATGAAAATAAACTGGCGAGAGCGTGCGAAGGAGAGTGTTCCTCACTGAACTTGCGCTAAGCTTCATTAGATTTAACAGAAAGATAACTACGTATTGTAGCATTGCAATGAAAAGATACACTATGTTATACTGACAAATAATCAAACCCAAAGGGAGCATATAAATTGACAACAACATAGGCCGAAGTATGGAGCCTTGAGGTAAACCAGGGGGGTATACTACGAGGCAAGATACGTGGGTTAGCAAGGTATGTCGAGCTTAAACCTAGGCTTTTCAATGTCACGAAGGTGCCTCTCTTTTAACATGGCTAGATAACCATGGTAACTTACGCAGCAAACTTAACCTGGTCGGGAGCAGGGAGTTTTGTCTTAAATCGGCTATAAATGTGCTGCCTCATTAATAAGCACCTCCTTTGAAGTTGGCATCACCTTTCTTTGATAATCCTGAGGACTTTGGTGCCCGAATCGTACACGGTTCTCTTCGGAGGGAGACTGGCATGACCTGTTAGCTTTTCCTGATGATATTCTCTATGAACGCTACAGATTTTCAGCTGAGGGAATTCGTTACTTATGCGATCTACTGGAGCCATATATTGGCAATGTAACAAAGAGAAGCACTTACAGTTGCACGAACTGTCATGGATTGTGAGGTGTGCGTGTGTTTTGGACTTTTCTTTGCGGCTCTCGTCCCGGGACGATATCGAATTCCTTGGCTATTGGATTCTTTACCCATCTGGCTGATTGAGCTGGGGCGGCACCTTTCCAGACTCAATATAAGCAGGAAGTCCGGCACGTCCCCTTCGCTAGAGTGTCTGTTTTTAGCTTCGCACTATCACAAAGATATCTGTAGTCAGGTTTTGTATGACTTTCTATCTTCTGATATTTGGAGTTTCTTCTCCCTTTTTTCGATCTCGCTTTGCTTCCGTGTTTCGGACTATTATACATCCTTTGGAAGCGTGAGTACTTCCGTTTGGTCTGTGTTATTCTCTGTGTTTGTACTTTGTCCGTGCTGCTCACTTTCTTTCTGGTCGTTGCGCTTGGCCTCCTAATTCTACCGGCCATTACAGAACACTCTAGCCAGCATGGAGTCGTCAGCAACGGCTGCGTTAGAGAAAGTTGTGGCTAATCAACTAGTTGTTCTCTCTGGTTATGGCAAGGGTCTTTCTAGCCTGAACAATCAGCAGGCAGAGTTGGTGGAGAGAGTCCGCCTTCAGGCGAATGCCATGGAGAGACAGGAAAACTTTCTGTTAACTCTCACTGAGAGCCTTGTCCACTCAGATCACACAAAATGTTGCACGAGCACAATCCGTACACCTTCCCTGAGAGCCAAAACTCCAGTTACCCCCAAGATATGGAGGTCTCTGAATCATTGACTAATTTCATCTCTTTTGGTGGTCATTCTGAGGAGGTCTGGTTTTTTATTACCAGTTCTCCTGTTTTCCCTATCGTTTTAGGACACTCTTGGCTTCGGGAACATAGGCCTCACATCATTTGGGGGAGTCAGAATAACCCAATCGTCCAGTGGGGCTCTGATTGTAGGTCCCACTGTAGGGAGAGTTTGGAGTGTCATCCCGGGTATCAACCTGTGGAGGAGGCTGACGCCTGGAGTGATTCTGAGGAGTTTGTCTCACACAACCCTCCTAATCTAGAGAAAGGGGCGGAGGAGGGGTTGGAGTGGGATCCTCAATTTGTCTGGCGGCAGCCAGAGGAGGATTGCGATTCGGAGGATTTCTCTGACTCAGAATCAGACATAGAGATGGCAGGTTCCGAACAGGGTGAGAATTTGGGGGCTGCTCTGAACTTTTGTCTGCCTCCTAATGTTCCTAACGATTATGCTGATCTCGTGCAGGTTTTTAGCTAGCAATGGGCCTCGACTTTACCTCCTCATCGCATGTACGATTGCAAGATCAATCTGTACCTGAGTAACACTCCCCCAAGGGGTTCATTAGAGTCACTGTCAGGGCCTGAGCCAAGGGCCATGCGAGAATATATTCAGGAGGCTCTGGCTAATGGATTTATTCGGCCCTCCACGTCTCCTGCCGGAGCGGGGTTCTTTTTTGTGGGCAAAAAAGATGGCGGCCTGAGACCCTTTATTGATTACAGGGGCTTAAATAATATCACCATTAAAAACCGATACCCCTTCCGTTGATGAATTCCGCATTTGAACGCCTGCAGGAGACATCGTTTTTTACTAAGCTAGACCTCCGGAATGCTTATAGCTTGGTTTGGATCCGGGAGGGGGACGAGTGGAAAACGGCATTTAATACGCATGACGGGTACTACGAATATTTGGTCATGCCGTTTGGATTGGTTAACGCCCCTTCTGTGTTCCAGGCACTCGTCAATGACATCCTCTAAGAGATATTGGAGAGATTTGTCTACCTTGACGATATTCTGATTTTTTCTTCAACTCTCTCGGAGCATAAACAACACGTCAGACAAGTGCTTGAGGCCCTCCTTAAAGCCAAGCTTTTTGTCAAGGCTAATAAAATGCGTGTTTCATGCCAAGACAGTTTCGTTTCTTGGCTTCATTGTTTCGGAAAGGTCGGTCCGCATGGATCCTGACAAGGTGGCAATAGTCAGGGATTGGCCTGCCCCTCAAAACGTCAAGGAGGTGCAACGGTTTTTGGGGTTTGCTAATTTTTATAGGAGGTTTATCCGTAATTTTTGCGCGGTAGCTGCCCCCATTATCGCGCTCACTAAGAAAAATACCTCCTCATCCTTTGCTTGGTCCCCAGCAGCTGAAGCTGCTTTTGAAGAGTTAAAGAAACGATTTAGCTCAGAGCCCATTCTCGTTTTACCCGACCCCTCCCTCCCATTTGTTGTGGAGGTGGATGCGTCGGAAGTCGGGGTGGGTGCCATTTTGTCCCAGTGCCCCCTTCGGGACAATAAGTTGCACCCATGCGCCTACTTCTCCTAGTCGTTGCCGGCGGCCGAACGGAATTACAGCATTGGTGACCGGGAGTTGTCGGCTGTCAAGTTGGCGTTAGAAGAGTGGTGCCATTGGTTGGAGAGGGCTGAACATCTGTTTGTGGTTTGGACGGATCATAAAAATCTTCAATACATCCAACAGACAAAACGACGTAATTCTCGGCAGGTGCGGTGGTTGTTTCAAATTCAACCGCTTTAACTTTACGTTAACCTATTGCCCGGGTTCTAAAATCATCAAGCCCAACGCTTTGTCGCGGATTCACGACTGCTCTGGTCGCGACCCCATTCCTGAGCCGGTTATCCCGGCAGTTCAGATTGTGGCTCCCATTCAGTGGGACGTTGAGTCTGTTGTGCGGGAGGCGTTCAGAACTGATCCCGGTCCTGGTGGGGAGCCGCCTGGCTGTTTGTTTGTTCCGTTGGCAGCACGGTCCCAAGTTCTCCAGTGGGGGCACTCTTCCCGTCTGGCGGGTCACCTGGGGGTTCATCAGACCAAGCAGTTCTTGGCCCGACGTTTTTGGTGGCCCAGCATGATTGAGGACATCCGGGAGTTTGTAGCGGCGTGCTGTATCTGCGCTAGGAACAAGACTTCCCATCTTTCTCCCTCTGGTCTGCTGCGACCTTGCCCATCCCTAAGCGCCTATGGAGCCATATCACTTTTGATTTTGTTACGGGACTGCCTGTTTCTGAAGGCAACACGATCATCTTGGTCGTGGTCGACCGTTTTTTCTAAGGCCGCCCACATCGCGCTGCCCAAGCTGCCTTCGGCACGGGAGACGGCCCTTCTTGTTGTGGACCATGTTTTCTGACTGCATGGTCTCCCTCAAGATGTGGTTTCTGACCGGGGCCCTTAATTTACGGCCAAATTCTGGCGTGCGTTTTGCAACCAGTTGGGGGCCACCGTGAGCCTTTCCTCTGGTTTCCACCCGCAGACTAATGGGCAGACAGAGGGAACCAACCTAACCAGTCATTGGAGAATACTCTTCGATGTTTAGCGGCTGACAACCCATCTTCATGGAGTCGATTTTTAGCATGGGCCGAATATTCCCACAATTCACTGGGTAACTCCTCCACAGGCCTTTCCCCGTTTGAAGCTCAGTTGGGTTATCAGCCTCCACTGTTTCCTGAGACTGACAGGGATTCAGAGGTTCCTTCGGTCAATCACTTTGTTCAGCGTTGTAGGTCAGTTTGGGCCAGGGTCAGTTCGGGCCAGGGTCAGTTCCTCTTTGTTGCGCTCTGGACGGAAATAAAAAGACCGCCGCAGATAGAAGGCGCCCTTTGGCCCCATCTTATTGGGTTGGCCAAAAGGTCTGGCTTTCCACGTGGGACCTGCCCTTGAGTGGAGTCACAGACATTGGCTCCCCGCTTCATTGGTCCTTTTTAGATTGTGCGAAGGATCAATCCTGTCACAGTGTGGTTGAAGCTCCCTAGATCCTTACGGATCCACCCCTCTTTTCACATCTCCAGGCTCAAACCTGTTAGCACTTGTGTCCTGGCTCCAGTCAAAAAACCCCTGCCGCAGATGATTGAAGGGGGGCCTGTTTACACTGTGCGTCCTATTTTAGCCGAGAGGCGTGTGGGTCATGGGGCTCAGTTTTTAGTCGATTGGGAGGGTTATGGTCCTGAGGAGCGGTGCTGGGTTCATTCTCGGGATATCCTGGATCCCACCCTTATCTCAGAGTTCCATGCACGGGGTTCTCTGGGAACTTCTGGAGCCGTTCCTTGGGGGGGGGTTCCTGTCATGGTTTGTGAGAGGTGTGTGTGGTTTGGACTTTTCCTTGCGGCTCTCGTCCCGGGACGATATCGAATTCCTTGGCTATCAGATTCTTTACCCAGCTGGCTGATTGATCTGGGGCGGCGCCTTTCCAGACTCTATATAAGCAGGAAGTCCGGCACGCCCCCTTTGCTAGAGTGTCTGTTTTTAGCTTCGCACTATAGCCGAAGATATCTGTAGTCAGGTTTTGTATGACTTTCTATCTTCTGATATTTGAAGTTTCTTTTCCCTTTTTTCGATCTCACTTTGCTTCCGTGTTTCGGACTGTTATACGTCCTTTGGAAGCGCAAGTACTTTCGTTTTGTCTGTATTATTCTCTGTGTTTGTACTTTGTCCGTGGTGCTCACTTTCTCTCTGGTCGTTGCGCTTGGCCTCCTAATTCTACCGGCCATTACACGAACAGTATGCATAGCATTGCGTTTTTTTGCCACGGGAACCTACAACATTCAAGTGGTGATGCAGAAAATCTGAGCAAGAATATTGTATGCCGCGCTGTACATTTTACACAGCATACTATTGAAATAATTTAAATAATTATAAAAGCAAAGCAGCATAGGGCATACCACTTTAAAAAATGTTCTCATGCTTTGTTTTAACTTGCTGCCATGTCCTCTTGACAGTGCTGGTACTGCAACTGTTAAAGCACCAATTACAAAATTAAATTGTATTTTATCATTCTTACCATTGTTTTGATTTGCCACAGGGCTACTGTAAACAATAATTATAAAGTTGTTATGCATTTTAATTTTAATGCTCATTGTATATAAATTCACTTAGTCCTAACTTATTGTACAAAGTCTGACTGACAGCAGATTTTTCTGACCAGAGAGATAAAGGCGTCGGGAATCAAAACATCGTTAGCATGCACCCCTCCAGCTATACTCAGGCAGTACAGGTCTGTGCGAGAGCTCTGGAGTAAGCAAAGAAATGACTCATGGGTGTGCATAAGGTATTTTTCACTGAGCTGCGGTGTCTGTGGCATGCACTTAAAATCATTTAAAATGCATGCCATTTGTCAAACTTTCATGGTAGAAAAATCATTAATTAGGTCTAGTAAGTCTAGTAGGTCTAGTAAAGTTGTAGGAAGGCTTCAATATGACATCGTACAATATTAATGGCAATTACCTAATTAATTAGAAATTAAATCTAAACCATATCTAAATAATATTTTCGGCAGCATGTCCTACATGACTTTCTACTTCAAGATGGAATTTCGAGAAATTTCAGTTAATTGCCATCCGTGCAATCTCATACTGTAGCGTTACTCTTTGACGCAATGCGATATATCATTCATGGCATTGCAGCTTATCGGTGGGTTATTTGCTCAGTCAATTAATGTGATTAATTGTCAAATTCTTATTTGGAAACTGGTTGAAAGTTAATCTGCATTATGGTAATGTTACTGGTTGTAGACAATGATTTGTTTTTACATGAGCAAACTAAACACGCTGACCTGAGGCGGCAAAACCGCTTTTTTTTTGTTTTTTTTTTTTTACAATATTTTTATTAGTTTTTTGGACATTGAAGAGGACATATGGCGACATACAAAAAAATTTTTAAAAAAGCATGTCCACAAACAAAACAAGCAGGCAGTTGCACAAAGTAGGGGCACAAGTCAACATAGAGCAAAGGGCTATGAGGACAAAAGTTATACATTAACTGATGAGGGTCCAAGCTTAGTCTCAATATAATTCACAAATGGCCTCCAGACTATCTCAAAGTTAATGTCTCAAGCCTGAGATGCTGCCTCACCTCTCTCAGCCAGTGATACCAGCTCGGTGGCTGAGGTGAATTCCAATAAAGAAGGATTAGCCTCCGCGCTAACAGAGTGACAAATTTAATTATTTTGAGTTTAGTTCCTGAAAGTTTTTTGTTGTCCTCTCCTATTATGCCAAAAATAGCGAGAACAGGATCCGGTTGAATTACCATTTTGAAAACCTCTGATAGTGTTTTGAAAATTGATCCAATAGCTGTGCAGATTGGGACAGTGCCAGAATGTGTGAGCCAGAGAGGCAGGTAGACCTGCACCTGTCACAGGTAGAATCAACGTTTGGGAACATTTTTGAGAGTTTAACTTTTGAAAAGTGAAGGTGATGCAGTACTTTAAACTGAATCAAGGCATGTCTGGCACATATTGAGGACGTATGCACCCCTTCCAGGGCTTTTTTCCACTGCTCCACCGTCAAAGCCACCCCCAAATCCCCCTCCCATGCAAAATATATTGCACCCCTTTTTGAGGGCTCAAAAGAAAAAAGAGAGTCCATAAGAGATTCATCAGGCAGGGCAGGAAAAGAAGTTACATTAGCTTTAATATAACTGCGGATCTGGAGAAATCTGAAAAAATGGGATTGAGGTAGGTTAAATTTATTTTGTAATTGTTCAAAGCTAGGAAACATATTATCTATAAAAAGGGCCTTCATGTTGCCCATGCCTTTCTGCCTCCAAATGTAAAAAGAGTCATCCATGATGGAGGGGGGGAAGAGGTGGCTGTAACAGGGGCCAGCAGAGAGATATTTTGCCATCCATAATTCTTCCTTAAAATAGACCATATTTTCAGAGACTGTGTTACAATGGGGTTATCCTTAAAGGGACTATGTCAGCTATGGCACATGCGTACTAGAGTCCAGTCAATAAACACTTTCATACATGCAGTGCGATATCAAGGGAGCAGAAATACAAACCCCAAGCTTATTAGTACATGTGTAAAGCGTACCTTCGTCGCTGTTTAAAATACAGAAGATGGCCTGCAAATGCAGAGTTGCTAGATTAACCGCATTTATCTTTGCCGAAACCCACGGAGATTAAATTATACCAACCATCCATATTTCCTTCGGCGAAAACACATTGAAAGTGTGAGGTAAGATAAACCTGTGAATTCGTGGTGGAGTTTCAATCTGTTTGCATCGCGTGTATCCTTGAGAAGTTTGGGGAATTTTTTATCAAGCAACTGTCTTTAATGTTCACAGAACCTGTTTGTCGCTACGTTTTGTCTGACATGCAGCTGTCATAGATCCAATCAACGCAGGCTAACTTAAAAGCAATAATAACGCTACAGAAACCCGAACTATGACAAACTGATGCTACGAACAGGCTCTACGATCAATAAAGATAGTTTTTTGGTAAAAATTTCATCAAACTTCTCAAGGGTGAATGCGATATAAACAGATTGAAAAACGCTTACACGAAATCTCCGATGAACTTGAAATAGTTGTACCAACGTTTTCAAGATGCTCAGCTTCGTCGCGCGCATGCGCCCCGGCTGACATAGTCCCTTTAACAAGGTGAAATGACAGAGGCAATGGAGAAAACAGGAGAGCGGTTAGCGATGTTAGATGACACGAATTGCGCTCCATTTGCACCCACAGTGGATTCTCAGGATTGTCAGGTTGGGTCCATAAAGAAAACCAAATTTTTTACTTTTTTTTTGGGCATATCCATTGACTGTATATAAAGATGAACAACCTAACAGCTACCCAAAAGTGAGGCTAAAAAGTCTGTACAAGTTACAAGTCCACCCCCGCCCCCTCCATTTTAGTGGATGGGACATCGGCCTCACTGAAATATTTAAGTACGAATCAAATACATTTTTTTCAGAGGTGGTCACTGTCATTTTAAGTTGTTTTTACCATGCTAATATATGTTCAATGGCTCTGTTTTCAGATAAAACAAAACTTATTTAGTTTTTTGATACAATTAAAAGAGGGTTTAAAGTCACTATTGACAGCTTTGATTGACATCTTCTCTTAGGGAAGGCCTCACCTCTTGATTTATTTCCGGCATTTGTACGGACCATCGAGAAGAGATACAGTGTTAACATTACGCGTACATAAGTTGCTAGGTCACAGTACAACAGAATATAACCAATAGTGATTTGCAAGCCAGACAAAAATTGATTTTAAAATGGTCTTCGCTCTGAACATAGCGTCACGTACTGTTTACAGTGATGCTACTGTACAAAGGTACAGCATGTTAGCTTGATAGCAAGTTAAGCAACATATAAGTGACTCAGAAAAACTGGTAGCTAGCTACCCAACTAAGGTTTGTAGATTGAGATTCAGTAGGGTCACCCTTAACTAGATTGCTAGCTAGTTAGAACTAACGTTAAATCAATGTTAGTAGGGAGTCACCTACTATGGGATTCACCCATAGACTCTATTAACTTTATCTTCAAGGTTAGCTTGCTCGGAGTTCCAAAGTAAGTTTGTATGATGTAGATAGCTAATTATTCACAGTCAATGTATTCGATAGCGAGGTAGTACTGGACATCAGCTAAGCAGCTAACTGCCAAGGACAAGGACAGCAGCAAACGTATATTAGTGTCATACGACTGTACTGGGCAAAGATCCAATATGTGACCCCGCCCATGAAAGCCAGGCTAAACTCACCTAATCTAATTTTGAGATAAAGGCTGTCAAGTAGTTCCTATGATAAAATGTCAAAAATATGAGATGTGAGTTTATTGGTTTAAATGATAGGTTACATATTGGGGTTTCGAAATATAGTGTTCAAAAATTAATTTCTAACATCTTACATATTACAATTAATGAATTTATTGACACTACTTTTACATTTTTTAATGGAGAAATACCGGAAGTTGGTTTCCACTAGACTCGTTTCAACTATGGTTTCAATCGGCTTTTAGTTTGCCTTCGGCAGATAAACACCCGATAGTTGTGGTTTCATTCGGTTTAGGAACTTCTTGTTTACCATTGAAAATGAATGTTGACCATAATATCAATGCACACCATCGTAAAGAAGGTCATTTCATGGTATGGCAGAAGAGTTGCGACTTAATCCATGGAGAAATCCGCACCCGGCTTGTGTCGCATCACCTCGGAAATGTCAGAAATGATGTGTTTGCATTTATAGACTAACGTCATGTGAAGCTAACCAGCCTAGTTTGAAGACATGTCATGCCAGCTACTTCGCGAAACAATTCGGTGTTTGGACATAGACGGCATGCAAACCCATCGCTCTGGGGTGCATTTCCCAAAAGCGTAGTCGCTAACTAAGTTAGCAACTTACAAAGTTCGTCCATTCACAGTCAATGTGTCCAACTATGTAAGTTAGCATCTGTGATTTCGGGAAACGCATCCCTGGAAGCATCTTTTTTTCCGAAATGGCGGCGGCACCCGAAACACAAGAACGCAAGATGTCCGGGATATTATACAAATGTTATGCCATAGCCTTGGAGCTGAAAGAGATTTTCATACTGATATGCAATTTTGCTAATAATAAAATATACAAATTATCTCAATAGAATTATTTTTGCTTGGTAATTGCTGTTGCAGTAAAGTTTGTATGATACCCCTTCCTTCCATGCATTTCAATGGGATTTATACTTTTTGATCATGCGCATCCTTATAAAAAGAATGATTTTGTCAAACTATTAGAATTTTCCGGTGTGTATCATGCATCCATGAAAATAGGAAAGTGTAAACTTTAATTTGGTATATGACTCATAGTCAGGAAAATTATGGTTCAAAAGTATGGCTGTTTTAAAAATGTACTTATTTTTAAATCGGAATTTATTGAAAAATTTTTCTTTTTGTGAGCCTGAAATTTGCCAAAACTTTGAAATAACCTTTCTGAGTCAATATTAGAGATATCACTTATATTTTTTTCAAAGAGTATTCCTTACATGATGTAGAATGACTTCGTGTAAAAAACTGTACATCACCAGAAAATGACTTTAGCTGGGTTATCACAGGCAGAGTCACATGACCCTTAAACAAGCTTTTAGTAGTAGTAGAACGAGTCTGTTGGCTTTGTACATCGCCCAGCATTTACTGCGAGCAGAGGGAGCCATTTGTGCGATGTAAAAGGTTCAGAAGATGTGGTTGTGAGTCAGGCGGGTGCATGGGCAGGACCTTGATACCATGGCTCAACCCCTCAATCACTGCTGCGCAGACTCTGGCTCCAAATGTGCAAGATTGAAGCGTCCATATGAAGGATACTTTGGCTCCATTCTTTTATAGTGCTAGGAAGTGGAGATGGATCGTTCATATTTACATATTGTCTGTGGTCGTATTAAGTTGATGGGACACTGACGCAGAAGAAAAAGTGAGCTACAGAAATTCAGAAGCTTCGAAAGACATTGACGTTTTATGTCACAATTAATGTGGATAGGAAAATGCTTGATAATTATTGCAATAAACAATGATGAAAACTTAGGGGAAATGGACAGTGATTCTAGCGATTGATCCTCACAACTGAACAAATCAACCCTTAGTTGCTAATTAGGAGATGGGAACAGGTTTGGAGAAGTAATGCGCTTTAAGGCGAGGTGGGATCAGAGATGTCATCCCTTCGATGCCAAGTCCCAGATGGAAGAGGGTAAAAACATCATTGATGGAACGGCTAAACCGCTAACGCACATCTCTATCTTATAATTTCCAAACCGGTAAAGTTCTTACGGAAACGAAGATAGGGTCATTCCATATGAAGTCAACCAGAGGTCCCCAGGTCACCAACTCAGATTTGATTCAGATTTATTTTGGGAGTACCTCTATATTCATAATGAATACATGCAAAATTTTAGGCTCCTACTCTAAGGGGTTTCCGAGATATGGTCCTCCAAAAATCAGGAGCCATGCCCTAAGCTAATCGCGAATGTTAATTTATAGGGATTTTGGAGGCCCATACCTTTGGAACCAATCATAGGTATGGGCTGAAAATTGCTATCCAGGGTATTTTGGGTGCAAGCTTTTAGAATCTCTTGTCAAAATTTATCTATCTCTTTTCATTTTCAAGATATTGGCCTCTCAAATATGAAAATTTTTATGGGTGGAAATCAAAAATTCAGTTTTCAAGGGCCCCCCATGAGGCCAGGATCCCTTACAGAGGCTATATTGTGCTGGATTCCTTCTATTTTGAGGACAGGTCTGTCTGTACAAGGAAGATTGACTGCATCCAAGGCATAATAGTGAAGTTAGGAGACCCTGAAATGGTCCTAGCTGAAAAAGTCACTTTTTTGCCAATTTTGGATTGGCAAATTCACCCACGGTAATGAAACTTGTTCTACATGAATGTATATATCTTGGCTTTACGTTATCAAAATTACAACTTGTTTTCTCATCTCCTTCACTATTTAGTCATGCTATGAAATATAGGGTTTTTCTTCTTTTTTTTGCAAACCCCCCCCCCCAAATTATGGCTTTTTTTTGATAAAACGCCACAGGGTGAAGCTAATATAAGTTGTATGCTATTGTTTTAGTACCATCTCAAGATTCATCTTATTGGTGAAGTGAGATGCTTAGTAAATGGCTATCTGCAAATGCGAGAAAGCTAAACTCCAAGAACTGTCAACCAAGATTACCAATCACAACAAAAGAGCTTATTATACAAATGATGGTAACTTCTTTTGAATGAGGGCAGTTTCTGTCCTGGTTTCAATTTGAACTTTGTAGCCATTTCTTCTTCAACAGTTTTCAGGGATTCTGAAAATAAAGTGTATCACAGTGAGAGAAATGAACTTCCTTACAGTAAATTAATAACATCTGTTCTCTGTTATGCAAAAAGGAATGCAGGATGATGTCACCATGAACTTACTTGTGATCTGCTTCTTACGATGCTTAAATGGATCGGCACAGGACCACTGTAGACTCTCAAAGCGTGACAAATACACTTTTTCGTGATGGAAGCAGATTCGGTCATCTTCATTGAATATGACATTGCACCGCCAGGTCAAAAGTTGTCTGTCGGCTGGTTTAAGGTCACCGAATGAAATTCGTCCTGTCTTTGTGCAGTATGTATGTTTGTCGCATTCCTCAACCAAGGAAATCCCAATTTTGCACCTGTCAGAAGCCATGCTGAAGGTTAAATGAATTCATTAATTAGCTACCCTATTGTTTTAACCAGAGGTGATGCAATACCCATGGAAGATAATGCAATACACGGGCGATCTGATGCAATACGCATGGAAGATGATGCAATACCTGGGAGATCTTAGGGAGAGAATGCAACATCATGTCAGATGATCTTAGGAAATGATGTAACTTTTATGAGTTGGAACTGTCTATTTAAAACTTCTAGTTGCAGAACAAAGGGGATGATAATGGGCGTTTTTACCCCAAAACGCCTATATTTGATAACCTGGATAAATAGTGAAGGAGATGAGAAAACAAGGTCTGATTTTGAACAAATAAAGTCAAGATATATACATTTATGTGGAACAAGTCTCATTACCATGGGTAACTGCCCACATGGTGAACCTAGATCCAAAATTGGCAAAAAAAAGTGACTTCTTCAGCTAAGACCCTTTTCAGGGTCTCCTAACTATACTACTATGCCTTGGGTGCAGTCAATCTTCCTTATACAGACAGATCTGTCCTCAAATAGAAGGAAAACAGCACAATTTAGCCTCTGTAAGAGATCCTGGCCTCATAGGGTGCCCTTGAAAACTGAATTTTTGATTTCCTCCAGTAAAAATTTTCATATTTGAGAGGCTAATTATCTTGAAAATGAAAAGAGATAAATTTGACAAGAGATTCTGAAAGCTTGCACCCAAATTACCCTGCATAGCAATTTTCTGCCCATTCCTATGGTTTGTTCCAAAGATATTGGCCTCCAAAATCCCTGTAAGTTAACATTCGCTATTCGCTTGGGGCATGGCCCCTCGATTTTGGGGGGGGGCCATATCTCGGAAACCCCTTGGAGTAGTAGCCTAAAATTTTGCATATGTTCACTATGTGTATAGAGGTACTCCCAAAATAAATTTGAGCCAAATCTTAGTGGGTGACCGTGGAAGATTCTTGTACTTTAGTTGAGTTCATATGGAATGACCCAATAGCGAAAATTATACCACTGTACAAAACTGGGGACAGACACGTCACAAATTACAGGCCTGTTTCTCCACTCACAATCCTCCTAAATCTTAGAAAAACTCTTTTTGATTGAACAAATTCAATGATAAGCATAAATTGCAAACTGACTGTCAATACAGATTCAGATCAAACAGATCAACGTCTTAAGCAGTCATTGAACTAATTGAAGGAAATACGAATTCTATGGACTGAAAGAAGCACACAGTTGGGGAATTTCTTAACTCATTCCCTATGGAATACTTTAAAATTGTAGCGTTTGTACGGAATACTTTTCCCGAAAATTACAGAATATAAACAGATGTTTAGTTAAACGTCTGTATTTTCAAAATAAAGGTTTTTAGCAGGTTCAAATGCAAATGTCAAACTAGCAGTGTCATTTTGGGTATTTGTAACATTATTCCAATTGTCATTTTGGTTGCCTGCTATGTGACGCTGAGCAGCTCCTCGACTAGGTGCTTGACCACAACCTGTCCTGGCTCGGCCACAGCCCCTCCCCTCCTGTGGTTGAAGTACAGGTGGCCCATCACCGCGATCCTCAACTGATTGTGTTTTCATCGGACTGCAAATGGTCGAGGTTGCTATTACTGCTGTCATATTGGTCAGATTGACACGATATTCATGTATACTCATTATGCATGTTTTCAACGGAACTCCGAATGACGTCATCCACGCTGCTGGCACCGGCTTACTGTAGGGAATGGTAGAATTCGCTGCGCCATTGGCAGCGGCTTGCCGTATGGAATGAGTTAAGAAAGCATTTCACAATTTATCATGACATGTTTATCAATAAACTGGAACGATATGGAATCAGGGGGATGGTTTTGAACAGGCTAGTAAGTTATTTAGGTAACAGGCAACAATTAAAGATGAGTGAGTACAAATGATCACATTTTAACGTTGGTGAAGAAGCTGCTGCATCAAAAAACATGGCTGGCACAAGCCAATCAAGTTGCATTTACAAATTAATATGCAAATTTGCCAATATTATTCACCGTTGCATCAATCATTCTGAAATGTCTTGTGCACAATGACAAGGCCTCACTGACAAGATATTCCAAAGTTGAAAGCAATCCATCAAAAAAACAGACTCCATAAGCACTTGATCACATCCATTTTAACCCAATTTGTAATATGTGAAAAAATACACTTCATTCTCTTGACCCATAACTTCAATTGATACAAAATTCCACTGTGACGGTGCGTTCAGGAACCACAAGCTAGAGAGGGAAATCCAAAAAACGTATGCCTTTATTGAATGCCGGGTCAAGACCAATAGACGCAAGAATTTCCAAGCCACAAAACGAAATCCAAAAAGAAAGTCGACTAGACAGGCCGGGGTCAGAACCAGAAAAACAGAGGTGTGACAGTATATAGACAGTAGGCAAAAAGTCGTAGTCAAATTCCAAAGCAGTGGGTCAAACACAGGGCATCCAAACACAGAAGACGTGGTCATACAAAAATGGGTAAAAAATCCAGAAAGGCAAAACAAGACAAAAAGGGCTATGGCTAGATTCTTGGTCAGACGAAACAGTCAAAGAGAAGCAATAATCAATAGCATACACGAGACTCTGCACAGAGAAATATTGATCAACGTTCTAACAAAGTCAGAACAGCAGTGAGGACTCTAAATAGACAGAAGGGAAGTCACATGCTATGCAGGGAACAAGTGAATGGGATGAGAGCTAATTACAAAGGAAGGTACACATGGGGAAATCCTAAACCACAACAATTGGCGAAAGCCAAGACACGGACGGGATTCACGCAGACATCCTATGACAATTAAACAGCTCCGGTCAGGGAGTTCTAAGTGCACAGACAATGAGTGCAGGAAAACAATAAGCACGTGCGAGAGATCTCGCAGAAATGTAGAGAGAGACAGGGAAAGCCAAGCAAGAGGTGGAGACTAGAACAGGGCGATTGCTGAGACTGAATTAGTACTAATTAGTAGCGGTGCAACTTTACAGAGTAACTAAAGTGCTCGTTAGTAAGTTAGTAATATATACATGGATTAGTTGGATTAGTAGACTATGATACAAAATATAAATGTTAATCTTGTTAGTAATCTAGAACAGCAAGGCGAAGGAAGTAAAGGAGAATTGAAGTAATAATATGAAACACCAGAAACCATTGTAATCACCCAAAGCAGGTAGGCACACAGACTGGGGAGACAGACTGAACCAACTAGATCACAAGACAGGGGAGACAAGTGCAATGAAACTGAAAATGGCATGAACTGAAAACCTGAGAATACAATAACCAAAAAGAATAAAGAAAAGACATAATCATGAACATAAAACATGAACACAAAAACCAGAAACATGACATCCACATGTCGGGCCTTTGAAGTATACGCAATCTAAATTGCAAAGGAATAGTTGCTATGTCAAATAACACCAGAACTATTTTTTAAATTATTTTTCCTTTATTTAAACAGGAAGTCCCATTGAGATTCAGAATCTCTTTTACAAGAGAGACCTGGCCAAGGTAACAGCCAATCACAACAAGTTAAAATATAACAAGTACAACATAAAAAAAAGAAAAGAACAACTATTAAAGCATAGTCAAAACATAGTGGACCTCTCAAGAGAAACAAGCATGTCTCTGCCACCACATTCTTTATGATGCCCTTAAATTCATCAATGGATATGTGTGTTTATAATCTAAGATCTTTCTGCAAATTGTTCCAAGCCCACGGTGCATAGTAGGAAAATGCAGTTTTTCCCAAATCAGTTAAAACTCAAGGTATATTGAAAAGTAACCATTTAGAGAAGCGAAGCTGGTAACTACAAGAGTTAACACAGAGAAGGTTACAGAGGTAGGGTGGAAGTTTGCCCAATATTGCTTTGTAGATGAAAATGTACCAGTGCTGTTGTCTGCAAATGGTCAATGATGTCCAGCCTACCAAATCATAAAGAATGCAGTGGTGAGTAAGGGACTTTGCATTTGAAATGAAACTTAAGGATGCATGGTACACTGAATCAAGGTTGCGTAAGATGGAGGAGGCTGCATGCATATACAATATGTCACCATAGTCAATCATAGACAGGAAAGTAGCCTCCACCAGTTTTTTCTTAGCATTGAAAGTAAAGCAAGATTTGTTTCTAAAATAAAAACCAATCTTCATTTTAAGCTTCCTGATTAGAGTAGTAATATGAACATTAAATGAGAGTTTGTCATCTATCCATATACCCAGGTACTTGTACGAGGGAACCCTTTCAATGGATTTCCCTTCAGATGTAAAAATGCTGTAGTCACCTGGTAACTGTGTGCGAGCTTTTGAGAAGACCATAAACTTTGTTTTCTGAGTATTTAAAATCAACTTTAAGCTAATTTATGTAGTTTGTAATGTATGAAAATCAGCCTGAAGTTCTTGCACTGCCCCTACTATGGAAGGAGAATGGGTGAAAATAACTGTATCATCAGCATATAAATGTATTTTTGCTTGAATGCCCTTCCCAGGATCATTTATGAAAATAGAAAACAGAATAGGCCCCAGAATAGATCGCTGAGGGACACCTTTAGTTATCTCAAGAAATTCAGATTTATGGCCTTCTACATGTATCAACTATGTATCAATCAAATTGCAATGGTGACATAATGAGTTTTTTTACATATAATACGTGCTTCTGAACCACTATGCTGATTAGCACAAAACTTGGTAGGTCAAACCCTTAAACTGACCTATGTCTAATTTATGAAGGAAAAGTTGCTATATCAAAAAACATGGCCGCTATAAGCCAATTATTTGCTTCATTTACTAACTAATATGCAAATTAACCAATATCATTCACCGTTGTAACAATCATTCTGAAATTCCTTGTGCACAATGACAACACCTCGCTAAAATGATGCTCCAAATTTAAAAGCAATCCGTCAAATAACATGGACTCTAAATGCACTTGAATGTGCCCATTTTTAACCCCATGTTTAATATATGAAAAAAATACTAAAAAATCTTTTCATAAACCATAACTTCAACTGATGCAAAATTGACAATGTATTGCCTTTGGGGTATGCTCTATCTAAATTGCAAAGAAATAGTTGCTACATAAAATAACACTGAAGCTACATGCCAATCAATTTGCAAAGGTCTCAAAATCAATGTTGAAAAATTTTGTTCGAATGGGTATAAATTCTAGACAGTTGCTTAAAAAGTGTCAATACTTTGCATTCTTCTATAACCCGAAAGGATGATTCTTCCGTAAGAAAATTTGTATACTGATGACATGGTTTGGCTGCCATGTTGGATTTTATGTTACACATTCAGTTTGTCCTCCTACCAAAATAAAACATTGGGAACTCCTGAGACTTAATAGGTATGTTTCTCCCTCTGTCAACAATCATCCCAATGAGGGAGAATGTCATAGGTCACATAATTTGGTGACCATCTTGAATTATCAGTAAGACTTTTAAATGCCAACTTAGCTTGAACTGTGTGGCCGATTGGCATAAAACTTGGTACGTACAATTCTTCTACTTACCACTGTCTAATTTGCTGAGGAAATGTTGCTGCTTCAAAGCTCGTGGCCTTCACACGCTAATCAAATTCTGTAATTGGATAATTGATATGCAAATTAAGCAGTATCATTCACCGTTCAACAAGCGTTCCCAAATTTCCTGTGTACAATTTTAAGCCACTTCCCATTTGACGAAAAATCATGAAACTTGGTATACTTGTTTCCCTCATCACAAGGAAGAACTGTGCTTCTAGAACCTATCAAGTCCACCATACTGGAAATTGAGCTAGTTTGCATAAATATGATTTCAGTAAAAATGACATCTTCTCATGAACAGTTGGGCCAAATTGCACAAAACGTGTTACATGTCATCTGTAACCTAATACCGACTAAAGTTGCGAAGGAGAACCTGCTACATCGAAAAACATTGCACCTGGGCACAACATGCAGCAATGGAGGAAGTTGCTGTGTAGTCCTTCCAACAAGGCAAGCCACATCATGCTCCTGACAGATGAATGGAAGGGGCCACAACAGAGAGAGAAGCTCCAGGACAAGGTGTTGTGTATTACCTGTGAGCAACTCTGTTTCAAGCTAACCAAAAAACAGTGGGTCACTGAAGTTAAATAATAGTTTATTAAAGGTCCCGTATTATGCTGTATTTAGTAGTCTAAAACATGTCCAATGGGTCTTTAAAATAATGATAAGAATTAAGATACAAAAAAAACACAAACATCCAGGCCTTTTAAGACCTCTTCTCTCACCCCGTCCATGCCAGCCTGAAACATAAACTGTTTTGAGTGGGCGGGGAGGCTATGCTAATGAGGTGCTGCTCTGATTGGCTGCCTGGCCGCCTCCATTCCGAGGGAGGGTGCAGACCCCAAAAACCAGGATGGCAGGTATTTTGGAACAGCTCTCTGCGGCATCTATTGCTGTAAGACCGTACTTGTTTGATCCCGAATCCGACCCCGAATGGGAGGAAGTGTTGCAGCAACATTTACAGCCGGATGTCAATGAGTGGCAAGTCAAAATTTCTGTGTTTTGCCCAAACTGTCTCGCCTTGCATGCATGTGGTTGTAGCTGTACTGTTATATAGTTATATACCCACTTAGCTATCTGGCAGAAACTTTGCTAAAAGCTCCTGTTAACCATTTCTACCTAAACAAAACAATTCCAACACCAAGCTACAACACAAATTTGTAGCAAAAACACCCAAATGGTGTTAGAATTGCTTATGTAGAGCTAGGAAATCGATAACTTCTACCAGAAAAAAAATCTGTATCCTACCTTCACTTTTTTTTGGCTTTTTATTAGCCAGAACGATTTTCAAAGGTAGATGAAATTCCGCCACGGCAGAGAAATCGTTAGTTATACCAGACACGTTAAAGTGCGTTTCGTGATTGCTTTCACCGCGGTAGGATCAGAGAGCTAGCCCACACCATGGCAAAGTACCTGGCTGACCCCGGTCATGGATAAGTAAAACGATTGTTGCACAGCAGCAGTAAACAAACCAAAACACGTACCCTAAGCTCTGCAAAGCCTATGTCTGGTCTAATTGCAGCCTCATCAGCCCAACTTTGCAGACACGCACAACACCTCTCCGGTTAGCTTCAACTGTAGCGGCTACGGTCAGGTAACGTCATGATGAAACTACCACCTTGAAGCTAACCAAAGTAACACAAGCATACCAATCAGAATTACTGAATATAAGTTAACCAGGAGCATCCAAATTACAAACAAGTATGAAAATTTTTTAAGTTGAAGATATTATTTACTCTTGGAAATGCTGAGCAACAAACAGCTAACATTACAGCCCATTTGAGTGTGGCTGTTTGCTCCGTTTATCGTCACGGAAACAAAACCAATCCACCCAAATTGATTTGTTAGTGCTAACATTGTCTTTTGGAAGAGAAAATAGTTCTGCATTTTTGCAGTTATCTGAAAACACAAGTTCTTGATTGATGAACTGCCCCAGGTTTGAGAAGGGAGACATATGCCAAATTATCCCAAAGCTGTCTTTGGTGAAATGCTGAGCACAAACAGCTAACATTCCCTTTTTTTGTCCGCAAACAAAAAAAGCACCCATTGATTTCTGGCGCATTGTCTTTTGGAAGAGAAAATAGTTCGTCATGGCAAGCCGTGCCATTTGGTGGCAATGCCGCAGAGCCTGGCAAGACGTGCCATTTTGGCACGCAGCAGAGCCTTGTTTTGCCCTGTTCAAGACTGTACACGCATAAGTTACGCACTGTCTATGCAATGCGCGGCCAAAAATGCGTGAACACTTCGTAAGAAGTTCCTGCCATGCGCGAATGGTTTGTGACGTGCGCAAACTATGCGTAAGCTGGGCATGTCATGATCATGTGAACAACTCGTGACAACACCCTAACACGGCACGCATTGACACGCACCGTCGGCAGTGTTCACGCCAAGTTTGCGTAGTGTTCACACATGGTTCACGCAAGTGGCATGCATATTACACGAACATTGCATGCCGAATACGTGCCGAATTTTTGAACAATTCAAAATTCTCTCTACAACATGGCATGCACCCCCGCACCCTTCACACACTCCTCACGCTGGTTCCCGAAGATTTAATCATTGCCACGACGTATTGCGTGGCACTGCGGGAACAAAAATCGTGCAAGTGTCAGGGTGGCAATACTGATAAATCTACACGTCAAATGATTTGTTTGCTCGTTTGTGTCTGACAGATTAGATTCTGGGGTGGGCAGGTTCAGCGCCATGATTGGCTCTGGCCAGATCTGTCCTGGTAGGACGCAACAACCTGACGTCAGGTTTTGCCAAAATTTCGTGAAGATCTCGAGACGAGCTGTTCAGAGAGGAAATCATGGTCAGGAAATCACATTCTCGGATTACGGCAAAACCCCTGTATCTTATGTGTAGAAACTTTGCAGAGGTTGAGTATTAACATCCAATTCTTTTCTGAAAATATTTATTTCTATTTTTATTTATTGCCCTAATCATTCATTTTCTTATTTATTAATTTCCCTATTGGTTCATTTCATTATTTCATATTTCTTTTTTATTCATTCCTGTATTTCTTTGTCCATATGTTGAAAAGAGGGAGTATCTTGGCTATTCAAGCTCTAGCAATCAAACCCATGCTCTGACACAGGATCAGGGTCAAATTATGACCACTGAAAGGTTGGATAATATTTTGCGGAGTGATGAGTCATCAGTGTTACTTTTTGGAAGACAAGGATCCTGTTACATCTGGTGTAAAGCTGACACAGCATTCCACAATAGGAAAATCATACCAACAGTCTGACACAGTCGTAGTACTGTGGTGGTCTGGGGCTGCATTGCCGCTTCAGGATCTGGGTGACCTCTCATAATTGATGGAATTCTGATCTCTATCAGAAAATTCTGAGAGAGAATGTCGAAACATCAGTTCATTATCAAAAGCTCAAGAGTAGTTGGATTATACAGCAGGAACATAATCCAAAGCACACAAGCAATCCTACCTCTGAATGGCTAAAAACAAATAAAATGAAGGTTTTGGTGTGACTAGTCAATTCCTGACTTGAATCTAATTGAGAAGCTGTAGCATTACCTTAAATAGGCTGTTCATGCTCAAAAACCCCACAAAATGAATTAAACAATTCTGCAAAGAAGAGTGGACCAAAATTCCTCCTCAGCGTTATAAAAGATTTATTTCCAGTTATCAGCAATGTTTGATTACAGTTGTTGCCGCCAAGGGTGGCACAATCAGTTTTTAGGTTTAGCAGGGCAATTATTTTTTTCATAAGGGTGATATACTGTAGGCTTTCAATAACTATATTTGCCTTAAATCCATTAAACGATCATAGAATGATCCAAAACATTTAAATGGAAGGAAGAAATCGGGGGGGAGACAAATATTTTTCACAGCACTTTCCCCAGTGGTGAGCTGGCTGTTGTTATTGTTAAAGCCGATCAATTTTCTTCCCTGCCTTTTGAGACAAGCATAACAATTTCACCATTTTTAGTGATTAGGTATTATTAATTTGATGAGAGGAATAAAATTGGGTTCTCTGCCCCAGGTGATTGACCTGCTCTCCCGGGGCTCTGGCTCCCAGTCCTTGGGGGGGCTTAAGGTGCGGGAAGATCAGCGGCGGGGGTTCTATGTAGAGGGCCTGCGGAGGGTACCCTGTGAGAGCTCTGCCCAAGTGGCTCAGCTGATGGAACAGGGCACCCGCACGCGCACCACAGCCTCTACCCACTTGAACGCCAACAGCAGCCGCTCACACATGCTCATCATCCTTCAGCTGAAGCAGGTGTGTGTCTGAGCGAATATATATGTATGAGTGGATCTACATGAATAAGTATTATATACATGCGGCCCTCTTCAAAATAACCTGCATTAGCTGATGTGTCGATTTCCAATGTCATTTTCCTTGCCACAGCAATGCTGAAGGTCCTCGGCTGTTTTGTGACAAAGTTCTGCTTTTGGAATATTAAGATAATTGGAATGCCAGCAAATCTTTTCTCCTTTTCCTTTCAAATACTAAACATTTGCTTTTTTTTGAACAGATAAAACAGACAGGAGAAACAGACACACAAAAAGATGTGCATCTTTTTCACAACACCGGTATAAGACCTCGTGAGATGGCTTGTCCACTGGGAAGAATGTTATTTGTAGTTTGTACACGCCTCAGTGAAGCTGAATGCCTTGTTACTGGCATTTATAGTGAAAGTTGTTGAAGTCTGGCCTCTGTCTCTCTCTCTTTCTCCAGATCTTCTCCAAAGAGAACATCACCAAGCACTCCACCATTAACCTGGTGGATCTGGCAGGGAGTGAGCGACAGAGGTCATCTGGGTCAGAGGCAGACCGATTGAAGGAGGGCACTGCAATAAACCTAAGTCTGACCACACTGGGTAATGTCATCAGGTATCTGTTGTGCAAGAGCTTGTTCAAATGATTTGTTTTTCTTTTTGAATGTCTTTTCAACAATTAATCACTCAAATCTTGTGCTACACAGATCTCTCTTGCGCCCTGATGAGAGACTTTTTGTTGGTCCTTACATCACAGCTGATTTTTTTTTCTTTTGAAATCAGTGTCATATTGTATTTGTATGCCTATTGTACTGCATATTGCAGCGTTCATAATCACCGGTTGTCAAGACAACGTGAATTAGATTCAGACAACCTACCCTACCTACAAAGTTGTCAGGTCAGACAACAAAAAATCCCGGCAGTTGTACTAGTTCAACTAGAGAAGTGCAGATCCAGGGGAAACTGCATGAGCAAGCTGGAAGCTGCCGAAAATGTGAGGTTCTAGTTGCTGAAAAGGAAAGGTTAAAGCTGCTGAAAATGAGTTTAAAGCTTCTGAAAATTACATTTAATTTATGACAGTAGGATATTTTATAGTATAGCTGTGATGTCACAAAAAACAAAAAAACAAAAAAAAAATGAAAACAAAAAATCTCCAGACTTCAAAAGGTATGAAAATTCCAATGGGAAAACAATAGTTAAAGTGGTATTGTCCATAAAAGTAGGTTAAGGGGTATAAGTGCTTCAAGTTGTGCTGTGTACACATTTTGAAAGATTCAGGTGCAAATGCTACTCCTGTGATTGACATCAACGTGAAAGTGCGATCAACTGCCATTTGGACAGCGGACTATTGATACTTGTTAGCTATTTAACTGTATAAAATGAAGGTAAACATAAACAGCAATATTTTATGTTGCGTGAGTATTTAGAAAACAAGGCAACATTGTCACAATATCCCCCGCCACAGTAAGAATGGTCACGGGAGATTCCATATTCCCATTGCAACACCCATACACCACGTTCAGAGTCAAGGGCCATAACTCTGTAAAAATAAATTTCTAGGAGTCAATTGTCAAACTCATTAAATAGGGTCATTAGTACTGGCCACACACAAAATTTCACCCATGAAGGTGCAATAGTTTCCAAGAAAACTTGTCCCCATTGAACCTGGACGGATGGACGGATGGACGGACGGATGGAATGACAGGCGGACGAGCTCCATTCCAATAACCCCCGATCCACTTCGTGGCGGAGAATAATAATAATCAACTTCAAAAGGCGAAACAGTGGAAAGTTAGTAAATGTACTGAGGAGAGAGAATGTTGGGTGTGCAGAAGTGTTCCATATATCCCCTCAAATCCAGGAAAAAAAAAACACTTCCATGGAAAAGGTGAAGAACATGACTTGCAGTGAAACAATTGATGTGAATTTTGCAATAAAATCCATTTTTCGGGAAATACTTTTAGGTTCATAATTAGGAAATTAAAGAAACGCAGTATACTAAATCCAAAAGTCAATGGAACCCTCCATACACCCATGCCGAGAAAACTTGTCCCCATTGCAAATCTCGTACACCTAAGTCAACGAACAGAGTCAAGGGCCATAACTCCATGAAAATGAACTTCTTTGAATCAGTTTTCAAACTCATTTAATAGGGTCATTACACTACTGGCCACACACACAAAATTTCATCCACGTAGATGCAATAGTTGCCGAGAAAACTTGTACCCATTGCAACATCCATACACCAAGTTCAGAGTCAAGGGCCATAACTCCGCAAAAATTAATTTCTCAAAATCAATTGTCGAACTCACTCAATAGGGTCATCTGTACTGGCCACCCACAAAATGTCATCCACGTTGCCGAGAAAACTTGTCCCCATTAAATACCCATACACCAAGTTCAGAGTCAAGGGCCATAATTCCGTAAAAATAAATTTCTCGGAATCAACTGTCGAACTCATTCAATAGGATCATTAGTACTGGTCACCCACAAAATTTCATCTACGTTGGTGCAATAGTTGCTGAGAGAACTCTTCCCCATTGCAACATCCATAGACTTAAGTGTATGGCAGCGAGGCAAGGATGTGGTAGAACTAGATCAGGACTGAATCAGGACAGCAGCAGTCATCAACCACAAGGTGAGGGACAGGGCTTGAGTGCTCCATGGACTGAGGTGTTCCAGAGGAAAAGGAGCCCCGGAAAAAGACAAAAAAGGAGGTTAGGCACTAGATAAGGCTACTACATAGGCATGGGCAATGCTCTGCATAAACTCTAATGGAATGTGTAACAGCTGAACTGGGGCGGTAAACAAGCCTCAGAAAACATAAAAAATGACGTAAATACCATTTTCATACAAAAAAACACCATGGTTTGATTAAAAGCAACCTTTTCAATAGAATACCCGCATTTCATACATAAACTCTGCGTATTACGGCCAAAAACGCGATTTGAACAGAGCTATTGTTCGCCCGTTGGATGAATGCGTGACCTCAATTTGCGCTGTGTTTACAAATTTTCAAGTGCACGGCGTGGCAAAAATAACCATTTCGGAGGTAGATTTCAAATAGCCCGTGCCGACGTCTTATCCCAGCTACGGCCCTGATTTGCTTACAGCTATGTAATTTGAGAAATTACGAGTCTGTTCGTCCAGGCTAGACCTCCAGGGGATGTGAAATAAGTTCGACAGAAGTTGGTGAAGTTCGTCGCGAGTTCACCGTGATTTCTTCTCAACAATAGCAAGAAAGGTGAGCGTACTTTTACTGTACCCTACATAGTTTGTTGACAGAATATCCTGTGACCCTATCTGTGAAGTTTCAGTAAAATATACCAAGGAATAAACCGGCGCCAGGCTTTTGAAGCCCACTGGTCACAAGATTCATTCATGTATACGCTTCAATTCGAGACTGCAAGGATGGAAATCTGAATATTCAATTAGGAAAAATTCTCGGCTCTCAGTAATTCTGTATATCGTTTAAACATTTTGTCAATCGAATTATGAAAGAAGACTGAAAATAAGCGCCCGCTTTTTGTTTGGATGTAAAAGCGCGTATTTAAAGGAGAATACCTTGTATATTGATTAAGCATTGAACTCTGCATAAGTCGAACTGTTTTAATATTTTTTGAAAACATTGCTTCGGCTTCTGGAAGCAAGTACGTGCAAATCTGCTGTCTAGTGAGCATTTCAGGTTCAATGTACTGAGTAATAACGCCGAGGAAACTTAAACTGGCCCGTCATTCTGCTTCTAATAGTCTTACTAAACTAGTTAATCGCCTGATTGCTAATCAAGCAAAGGGGAGGTTTCTGCCTCCCCAAACTAACCCCCGACTGCACGTCACTGTGTTTTACTATGAATTATTCACAGTAGCTCATTGAAACTATCATGGGAGGAAGGTATATGGACATTGTAAAAAACAGTGTGAAGTTTTTTTTTTTTTTTTTTTAAATCACCATGGGTTATTGAAGGGGGAACGTTTGATTCATTTCGTAGCAGTGGGAGGGCAAACAACTGCCGGCATCAGCGACTTCACTGCATTTTATATAGTAATGGGCGAGTAGCGTTAATTTTTGCCCTCCCACCGATAATTTTGACATTTTTGCAGGCCATTGATCCAAAAAAACTTCACAGGCAACCCATTCATACCATTTTTTAATATCAATGCAAAACCTAATGTTTGTTGAACATAATTGGGTGAAATTCAATGCATTTTCCATTAAAAAGGGCCTAGGGGGCGCTGCTGTACTTCAGAAAAGGGGTAGATGACTTTGGCATCAATTATTTCTGTTAGGGTACCCTAATGGATAATTTGGCCTGGTTTATTTCTGAATAGACTGTATTTTCAAAAATGCCCTCAGGCTTCACCCCCAATTTTCACAATGGGTTTTGTTGAAAAAATGCTGAAGTCAGCCATTTTGGGACCCTGTGGCTCTGAGACCCTTTCCTGTAAAGGCGTTGGACTTGTGGCAAACTCTTCGTCTGTGTCTTCTGTACTTACCCGCAAAAAATTATTAGAAAATAATAAAAACTTTGTTCTCAGCAACTCAAGAAATGTTCTCATTTTATTCATTCGTATTGCCCATGCCTATACTACATACTAAATAAAATGCTGTCCTGTGTCGGGTCCCTGATTGCACGTGAGAGTTACAACTCTACAAGGACTAGTCTAGAAACAGTCAACACTCCTTTGCTAAATAGCGGTTAGCAGATTATATAAGCTGTGTCCACCACTGTGCTAGGTCATATTTTGAGAGGGAAGAACCTCATATCTTATAGCTATCCTTTGCTACTGTTCATACATGTTTTTTGACTGCAATAAAGGTCACTAAAATCTCTCCCACCTACAGTGCCCTGGCAGATGTGGCCTTGGGGAAGAGGGTGGTACACATCCCATACCGATACTCTGTCCTCACTAAGCTCTTGCAGTCAGCACTTGGTGGGAACAGCCGTACTGTCATGGTGAGCCAAGGTTCTTAGCTTTTTACTCTGAAAAAATGTTGGCAATTAGTTCAGTCCTGTATTTACACTTAAAATCTGCATGTAATTAAACTGCTGTCCAAACATTTGGATAAAATTAATAGTTCAGGGTTTGACACAAGGTCAATTTCGCTACAGTGCCTCACTTAATGCACATTGTTATGTGAGTGAACAGTATTGTCTCTCAGATTGCAACACTGAGCCCAGCAGATATCTGCTATGAAGAATCACTGTCAACTCTGCGCTTTGCTGAAAGGTGAGCCGAGATGCGGTTTGGTGGTATCTTGGTATTTGGAGACAAACAGTAGTAAGCAGTGATGATTGTACACCACCACTTTCATCTGAAAGGGGTCCTAATTGATTATTTCGCTATAATATTTTGGTGAAAATGTATTGAAAAATACCATTGTAGGCAATAAGAACAAAAAAAAACATTCTCACAAGTATATGAAGGTAAAAATATGGATAATAAACAAAAACACTGAAAACAACCATTTTTTATAACAATTGACGGTGTCACAAATTTTATTTACTATTGCATACCTTGAATGCATGCTTGAAGGCTCATTCCATGACTATTGATGCTAAAAAAAATTGTTTAAAATGGTTTGAGGCAACATTATTTTGCAAAATCACCTCTGATAGTCAGTTCTTACACTATGTAAGATGACAGGAACTTTGAGCAGTGTCACAGTGTTAAACACAATGGCACAACGGAAGGAGCTCTCTGAGGTTGTTTGTAGCTGCAATCTGGCCTTACTGAAGATGTTAAATGCTGCCATGGCACTGTAAGAAACACCATCAAGCATTTCAAAGAGACCGGTTCGCTGAAAACAAGTGGCAATAGAGGAAGAAAACAAGTTTAGTGCCTCTGTTTGTTATCTGTGTATGACAAGTAAAAAAAAAAATTTGGCGGTTTACAACATGACAACTCCGTGATGATATTAATAGCGCCAATAGTGAAGAGATAAAAGTATCATGATCTACTATTTCCAGACGCCTGTGTGAAAATGGTCAAATTGGTCGTGTTGCTGCCAACAGCTGGCAACAACATCAAAAAAAAACACTTGAATTTGCCAAGAAATTCAAGGATTGGACACCAATAGACTGGGAACAAGTCCTTTGGACCGATGAATCAAAACTCAAAATTTTATTACCCAAAACACAGAACTTCTGTGCGCCATAGAGAATGTTTCAAAAATGACTGTTTAACCTCTTCAGTGAAACGTGGAGGTGGTACTATTATGGTTTGGGGTTCAGTCAGCTCAAAAGGAGCCGGTGATCTCTTAAAAACTGACGGAATCATGGATCAAGTGAAGTATCACAGCATCCTTGTGAAGCGTGCATTGCCATCTGGAAAAAGACTGATTGGTTGGGGATTTTATTTTCAACAAGATTATGACCCTAAACACACTTCGAAATTGTGCAAGCGTTATCTCAGTCGGAAATATCTGGTGACATAAAAGTTATGACTTTGGCCTGCTCAAAATCCAGACCTTAATTTAATTGAGCAAGTCTGTTGTAACATTGAAAGAATCTCTTTGGAATGAACTTCAAACCTTATAGAGTGGTTTAGCAAGTGAGGAAATAAAAAAAATATGTGAATACTATGCCTGAAAGATTAAATTCTGTAATCTAAGCAAAGGTTGGCCACACTAGATATTTACCTTTTCTCCCAAAAATACATTATTATTTTTGTTTTTACGATATATTGTTATCTGTTTACTTATTTGTCATGCCATGCCCCCAGCACTCAACATTACTGGAGTTCTGAGGAACCGGCCTGCTCTCCCATTCATCACTCAACTATGTGCAGCTGTGTATTGTTACTCAATTACCCTGAAGTGATATATCTGAAGTGATTGTTATGGCCCCAATCTGTTATGGCGTCAATTTGTTATGGCGTAGCGGACAGCAAGGGATGACAGACAAAATTTTAAAACTTTAACAGATTTAATTAAACAAATACTTTGAACTAATCTACAATCTACTCTACTGACCAAGATAGAAATTAAAAAAAAAATGAGATATTTACAGTCCCTTGGTAATTGAGATGGGGCTGCTATGTTGCGATGTCCTGGGACAGGAAAATGCTCCAACACAGGCAAAAATCCACAAAAAGCTTCACAGGTCTTGAAAAGAGTGACAGGTCTGGTCAAATGTATCCTTCCACAATTTCTCCTTGCAATTTCTCCTACTACCTTTCACTCTCTCAATTTTTTCCTTATATATACTCTTTTCCAGCCCCTCCCACCTTCCAGACTTTTCTCCAATTCTCTGGGACATTCCCCTCTGAGGCATGCCCAGGACATGCCCCAAAACCTAGCTCCAGACTGGGCTTAACAAAAAAAAATGTCAATACTGCCATCTAGTGGCTTTTTTTTTTTTTTCCACATTACATGATATATTCACAATAGTATAAAGAAACTGGCGAGCCTAGTTGGGCTGAACGGCCTGTTCTCGCCATTCATGTTATGTTATGTTATGTTATGTTATGTTATGTTATGTTATGTTACCCAATATAGTCTTTATAGGCCTGAGCTTAGCACCACTCAGGTGCAAAGTCTCGTAACCCTTATTGTGTTGCGTTTCGTGTAACTTCTTAAATCCCAATAAATAGCTCAGGGCTGGCGATAAGCGGTATCGCATCGCAAAATGCGATCAGTTTTTTCCAAATGCGCAAATCTGCGACGGGATTTTGAAATCCCAATCGCAGATTTTGCAATACAGTCTTTGGCTAATGTGAGTCAAAGTTTTAGTCCAGTTTTGAACAAAAAAACGGGCTCCTATAATCTCTTAAATATCGTTCCGATCGGCCTCCGCAACGACACTATGAATAACCTAACGGCGCGACTGTGAAACCATGGTAGCGAGTGGAATGACCCCATTTTCCTACCTCCGACCACAGAGCTAAACAAAACTTTGGAGTAGGAAATGTTATTGGCTGAACCAATCGCAAAACCTGAGATGGTGTAAAGAATCGGCGGGGAATTGCGCAATCAATCGCTGTACATGTGTATAGCCTATGCGACTAGATAAAATGAAATGAAAAACACTGCACTCACTGGTTACACACATCAGGTGTCATTTAACAAAGGTATCTATCTATAAAGCAAGAAGCCTCTGCCTGTGTGTCTGTCTGTGTGTCTGTGGCTCGCATATCTCTCTGACTGTTTGTCAGATCGGCCTAAGCTTTCGGATATGGCTTGCAAATGGCACGATGGTTTTGAAACTTTTTCGATTAATTTTCAAAAAGTTACAATCCCATACGCCTGTGTAACCTATCTAGCCTGTCGCGCTTTCGCTCTCAGCTATAGCCACGCCTCAGGAAAAAAAAAGTTTGCGCTCTCGTTCTCAGCTATATCCAAGACTCAGGAAAAAAAGTTAAAAGAATCCCATATGCTACTGCTATACCGCTCTTGCTCACCGGAAAGTTTGCATAGGCTTATGGCATTTTCATCTATAAGTAGGCTATTTCTTAAGTTTCACCACGCTGTTCTCATCTGCTCATCATGCTTGCTGACATGGCTAGAACATGGTCTGATTGACTAAAACATTGCCTAAAGTACCCATACCAAAGCAAGTTTTCAATATTTCATTTTCATCTCCAGGTCTTCTTTGCGATTCAAAGTACTGCATATGTGCAGTCTTGATTGATACTCTTGGAGTTCTTTATAGCATGCGCTTGTGGATAGGCAATTCGTTGCTTTATCGCATTAATTTTGAGACCACTGTCCATTCTCTTCCCTGTGATTTCACTTGCTAGCGTTTCTCACCTATTGCTAGATACCGTTCGAAATGCTGCGTTAGCAGTTTATTTTGCCCCTATCTTCCTCTGACAAATAAGCGCTGGCTTCAGAAGCTAACACAGCCTCATTTGGCCATCCATGAAAAAGCTACTTAAGCTCCCACTTTTCTATAGGAATACATACTTCCTACGGGCACTGCACTAATTAAATATAAACAACAATTTCCTGATGTGCTAATTGCATTTAAAAAACTGCAAATTATTGTGTGATGGTCGAGATATGGACCGTCCCGCGTTGGAATTAGAGGATCGACCGACGTTAGACTGAACGACCAAAACATTGCTGACACTTCCAGAATCTAAAAAGAATGAGTGATTCAGAGTACGCTTGAGAATGGTCTCAATTAAGCGATGTATGGACTTTAACCCGTTATTACGAAGGGATTTTGGCACTTCGTTGTATTTTTGTATCGCTGTATAGTGTACCATTTTGCAAATATTGGGCAGTGGTCAAGCACGTGAGCACTGACAACATTGATTCCAACCCAACAAATGGACAAACCTGCATTTCAGATCATGTAAGTACTTGATTAGGGATTTCTCTTTGTGCAAGGTACTGAAGGGCTTTGAAATTTGAAGTTTTCATCGTTTGCTATTAATTATGAAGAGAAAGTTACTTTCTGTTTTACTGAAGGGCTTGTGTCATCTGTGTCTTACGTTTATTGGCATGACTGGTTATTAATTAGTATTAGAACATAATAGGAGTTAAAGTGGCATAGGTATGAGTTGCAGTTGTAAAAAAAACATTAAAAATATTTGAGATACAGGTATCTTATTGGTGCTGTAAATTAAAAGGAAAAAAAAGGCTGTCTAGTAAAAGATGGGGAGGACTTGTAAACCTGGGTTGTTACTAGTATGGATGTCCAGTGAAAAAAAAGAAAGATTTCTATCCCTGATATACAAAAAAGAGAGGTGTATTTATGTCAAAGGAATGCTGTTTTCATATTTTGAACACATGTATTCGTACCTTGAATTCCTACAGTGCTCTTTATTCTGGGTTATGCCTATTTTTATTCACTTCCGCCAAGGAGGTGTATGTTTTTGCTGGTGTTTATCTGTTTGTCTGTCTGTTTGTCTGTTAGCAGGATATCTCAAAAATGGCCACATAGATTTTAACCAAGCTTTGCAGGATCTTAGAGTAGCACAAGAGGAACAAGTAATTAAATTTTGGCATATCTAGGCCAAAGTACAGCTGAGATATAGGCCAAAGTTCAAATCCAGCTATGCTGGCAGAGATTTGAAGTCTTTCCAATGGGCCGGATTTCCAATCGGCGTGCTTTTGGTTTTTGCTGCCACCTGGCGGTGGAATGCAACAACACCTTATATCAGCCAACGAAAATAACTAATGCACAGAGTTGCCTTGGCGTGGCGGAGGTGCAGCGCTCTCTGAGTGCTCTTGTTTTAATATTTAAATGTTCATCTTGGTTCATAATTACCAGTATTAATTTCTTTCACCGTAAAAATATTACGTATGATAAAAATCAGTCCTGAATAGTCACTCATTCACAGCCTGAGCCAGGTGAGTGGCTTAGATAGACCCAACTAAAACCTAGTAATTCCTATTCAGATACCAAGTTACAACATGTTAGCTGTAAGTGGGTCCCAGTTGGTAAGTCCAAGTATTTTTAACACTGCAATGCTACTGTAACTCAACTGCCTTGGTCTTTATTAGGCTATGTTGATTAGTGTTAGTACTGTTAGCTAGGTGTTCTCAGAGATAGAAATAAGTTAAAATGCATATACAGACGTTTTAGTTCAGTTTTAGTTTTGCTACACAGTTCTGACAAAGGCTAAATAATGCCACACACTTCTCGAGGCTGCATAGCGTTTTCGCGACGCAGTTATTTTTGCTTAATGCCAGCCCTGTAGCTTACTATTGTTAGTCTAGCTGTCTTTTGTACTTATTTTTGGGAATTGCTGTTTTCCCATATAATTCTATGATTGTTTGCTTTTGGGGCCCCGCTTGTTAAGTAATAAATACTATTCGTCATCTTTGCGTCTGAATCCAGTCAACGGCATTTTTATTTCGGTGCACTCAATACCGTGCACTGAAAATACTATAAATTACAGAAGACGTGCCGCAAATATGGATTCAGCAAAGATCCCCCTCCCGGAAGACGGAGAGTATGCTTCACCCCCCCCCCATCCTCTGCTCCTGTTTCTCCTGCACAACCACAGCCCTACCCCGCCTCTCCCCGAGGGGATTCCCCCGTCAAATTGCCAGACCGTCATGAGTCCCCTACTGCCTGCAGAGGATTCCTGCTCCAGTGTTCCCTTTACTTCACGAATCACTATGCCCTTAGTGAAAGGAGAAGATCGCAGCCATCATCATCCGCTTGACCAGAACAGCTCTTGAATGGGCTACTGCATTTTTGGGATCAATCCGCCTTCACCACCTACGACAGTTTTATTAACCAGGTTAAGGCAGTATTTGACTACTCAGGGAAAAGATCTGGGAAACGGCTGTTTGAGGTGAGAAAAGGGTCGAGGTCAGCGCCAGACTACGCCCTTGCCTTCAGGACCCTGGCTGCTGCCAGTGGCTGGAATGAGCCAGCCCTTGTCATCATCAATCGCAACGGGCTGCAGTCAGGCCTGAAGGCAGAGATGGCTTGCAGGGATCATGCTGCTACCTTGGACTCCTTTATCGAGATGTCCATCCAACTCAATCAGCTGCTGCAGGAGAGGCAGCGAGGGCGCGCCAGAGACCCCGTTAAGCTGTCAGGTCTGGAGCCAGAGGCTATGGAGATCTGCTCCTCAAAGTCTGCCTCTGCAGATCACTGCGACTGGACGAAAACAGGGCCATGCACCCACTATGAAAAATGCCGTCCATTGCACTCCTCAGGAGCATCTTGGAACTTCATTAAACCAGATCTGGAGCCTGCTTTGCCTGTCAAGGTCAACGCTTCTCCATCCACTATATCTGCTCAGAAGTTCCTGATTAGAGTGCATGTGGCAAATGATAATCTATGCCTCCAAGCAGAAGCCCTGATCATCTCCATTATGGCGGAGAATTTCATCTCCCAGCAGTTGGTGAGAAGGGTCTGGCTTGCTGTCCAACAACTCCACAACCCCATCAACGAGGCAGCCTCTGGGGAATGGAAGCATCCTTTTCCTGTCGGCTCCAATCTCTCTCTGCTTCACAAGGAGCCACCAAGAAGAGCTCCCAATACTCGTCCATCCCATCTCTCATCATCAGCTCATACTAGGATTACCATGGCTAAAAAGACACAATCCCACTATATCCTGCTTCACAAGGAGCCACCAGGAAGAGCTCCCAATACTCGTCCATCCCATCTCTCATCATCAGCTCATACTAGGATTACCATGGACTAAAAAGACACAACCCCACCATATCCTGGCAACTATAGCCAGTTCCACCCCTCCACGAAGCCCCCTAATAAACATTTAATTAGTGTAGGCCATCAATTTGATAGAATGAATCCCTAACCTTGTGGATTTCATGAACAGTATGGGTATACTTGCATAAGCAAGATGATATTTGCCAGTCAGAAGCAGTGCCCACAAATGATATGAAACACTGCAGCTTCTCTTTTAGCCTTCTTTCTGAATCAGAAGTTACTGATGCCCATTTGAAAATTGACCCAAAAAAGTCTGCTGGTGCTGATCTTAGCCGCTCCAATTATAGCTCGGCCTGTAGCATATATTTTTGATTTTTAGCATGGGAATTGTACCAAAGATCTGGAAAACTGCTATTATGCTTCCACTGCATAAAGTCCGCGATTTTAGAGACCTTAACCCCTTTGCGCAGAATACTAATATCGCCAATTTTTCCTGTTGTGCATGAGCCAATGTAAGGTTTTATAAGTCAGTATTTGTGTCACAGAGACAGTGAAAAATTATTCCAGCAAAACAAGACGTTTGGAAATTCAATTCCAGAATTATTTGGCAATTAAATTTTGGAATTTACGGACACCAACGTCTAAATCTGTGCAGAGGGGTCAATAATTACCGCCCAATTTCCAAGCTACCTTGTTTAGCTAAGATTCTTGAATCCTTGTTTAATGGCCAGCTTCATTTATTTTTAAATAGAAATTGCATTTTAAATATTTTTCAGTCTGGGTTAAGCACTGGTCACAGTACCATATTTGCTGCATCTCAAGTTGTGAACGATATTGTTTGTGCCCTTGATGGTAGGCAACACTGTGTTGCCTTGTTTATTGACCTATCAAAGGCCTTCGACACAGTCGATCATTCAATTTTAGTAGATAGATTAGCCTCTCTAGGCCTTGATCAGAATTCCTGCAAGTGGTTCTCAAGTTATCTTTCAAATAGAGCGCAATGTGTAGTAGCAGACTCTTTGATCATCGCCTCTAGAGGTGACTAAAGGGGTACCACAGGGTTTGATTTTAGTACCTTTACTTTTCAGCGTTTTTCCTGCATAGAAAATTTGGTGGCGACCGCCACCGCCAAATTTCTTACCGCCACCAGCTCGCAGTGTTTTTATGGGAAACTCATAACCGGGATAAGCCTCATAACCGGGATACTCAAGTCCATGTAAACGCACTCACTGTCAGGATCTGTCATTTCTCTCAATTATAACGGCAAATGCGGCATGCAACTGCTGGTAGTGGCGGTGGCGCTGTATCAAAATCAGCATAATATATGAGGCTACGAAAAGAGCCGACGAAGGAGAGTCATTCACCAACCCAAAGAAGAGTCTTTCACCGCGATTTTCCCAGCAGATGCGAGGAGAGCGACTCAGCTCCCAGCAGATCACACCCTTGTGCTCGGCTGTAGCAGCCCCTGGAGGTAGGTTAAGCTGAAATGCCGCTAATGGAGATCCAATAGATAATGAATGAAACAAAACTCGACCTAAAGCTAAATTAGTCAGTTATCAGTCATTGAAATAACGTTACCACCAAAATTTAACGTTAGTAAAATTAAACGTTTGCCTGCGGGAATGCATATAAGCTGCGAGTTTGCTTTGCTATACCGTGGTTGGTATACAAACAGGAAAGAGTTTCATATCCAACATCCACTTTTTTTTTGCTTATTATTTGCCAGAACGATTTTATAAAGAGTCACCAATATATTTTGGGGGGTTTTATTGGTGAGACGGTGGGTTTGAATTTAATATTAATATTTAATATCGTGAATGCATATGCTGCGCATGCTCTAGCCTAGCAACCCGGTGTCATCAGTTATATGCCTACCGCCGTTAATTGCTATTAACACATATAGCAGCACTAGAAATTAAACGCTAAATTTTCTTGACTGGATGTAAGCTTGACGTTTTTACACACCTGAATGTTTCTCTGGATACCCAAACATCAAGGTAAGCCGAAGAAGTACTGACTTCATTCATATTGGTGGAGGCTGGTTATGTTACCCTTTCCGAACGCGGATGAATTAAATTTATAGCGGACAGCAGCCAGCAAATGCAACACGTCTCGTTCGAGAAGATATGGCTTTAATGTTGTGGCTGGAACAGTGTATCTCAGGTACATTAACTGTATCACTATTACCCCTCAGTCTATTGGATTTGAAGAATTATCATTTGTTCTTACTTTTGCTCTACTTCAGAATAAATCTTTGGAGGAGGTGCGTAGTGGCTTGTTTCTCCAGAGGCCTCTCACCTGTATCCCACCCTGAGCCTTGCGGCACTTGGCCATCGATGGACCAGACCAGGAGGCCTTTGATTACAAGGAGTGTATGAAGAGGTTCTTCAAAATGAAACCTAGGAGGCTGAAATTTTCTGCTGCTGGTTGTGAACTGTGTAAATGAATGACTGTTGTATTAAACTACCTTATAACAACATTTTGCTACTTTTGAAATTTGTCAGAAAAATACTAGTTTATATTTTGTTAAATTTATGTTCTAATTTTGCATTTTACCTACAGTTATCAGGTCAGGTTTGTGCTGCAGCCTCTGCACATTCTTTATTACTACTACTGCCTGCCCAGCACACCTCTGTTAGTACGATGTTACCTCAACGCATCATTGACGGTTTTCCGGGGGTTCCCAGGAAAATCAATTGTTCTAAAATGCTGTACAGAGCACATATTTTAAAAATAAATGTGCATAAAATAATACTTCTCATTTTTTGTCATGCAATTATAACTCCTAAAATAAACTGCTTGTAAAACATTTGCTCGAGCCAATTGAAGACAAGGTACATGTGCACATGTGAGCTCATGATTGGCTACCACCACCACCTCATTCTAAACCAGGAAAAACCCTGCTTTTTACCATGTAATAATTTGGTCTCTTTTGATAATGGTTGTAAGGCGCACTTTTATGCGGACGATACAGTGCTTTGATTCCAGACAGCCTTTGATTCCTTTCAGCCTTCACTTCCAGAGCTTAAATTAGTTTTAAATGCGACAAAAACTAAATGTATGCTTTTCTCTCGATCTCGTTCATCGAAGGAAAATAAATTAGGAATCTGCATCTTGGATGGCATTGAAATGGAGCGAGTGCTATCACACAAGTACCTTGGGATATTTGTCGAAAAGCTGTGCAATACCGTGCACTGAAAATACTTTACATATTTTTATCTATATGATCCAATATTATGTGAAATAAATACATGAATAGAACTGCTTTCTGAACTATCTTGACTTTGTTTAGTGTATGATCATCACTGCACAAGACTGTATACTACTAAAAATATTGTGTTTTCTCCAGAAGAGCATGATGGTGGGTAATAGGACTGTGGTTGTGGCTATAAAGTTGTAATTACAACATTGTTTTTGGAAGACATATTGGAGAGGGAGACATGCTGCATAATTGATTGGTAGTATGCATTTATTTTGAATGGTCAATTGAATTGTCTAAATAGGTATGAATTAGTTCTGTGTGGCTGAATGGTTTCATGAGAGTGTGTGTGTCAGTATGCACTTATGGACAAATGCATGCAAGCATATACTTTTGCTTGCATGCTTGTGTGTGCATTTAAAGTAGGGATTCAAAGAAAATAAGTACCCATAAAATTGGTTCGTTATGGCAATTTCATGAATTGTTGAAGGTATTCAATCATATAACAAGAGAAAAAAATTTTCATGCTACTTGATATTCGCTTTCAATATGTTGCTCCTTTTCCACCGTAATCAGTCCGCCAACAGGCTCATTTTCGGTGACGTCACATACAGGTTGTGTACTCTGAAAGTACAAACACTGAACAAAAATATAAAGGCCCCATGTCAAATATTGATGCCACATGGAGTTAACAACTCTAAGTGAGCATATGCTGACTTTTACTTGTACAATAGAAATATTTCTCTTGATTTATGTACCACTTTTTAATCCATCTCTCTGTCAGTGAGCATTTGCTCAGTGATGCAGTGATTTCACTCAGTACATGGGTGTGGCATTTCCAGACGGTGATCAGACAGAATGAGCAGTACCCAGACACTCCTTATACTGGGGACAATAAAAGGCCACCCCAAAATGTCAAATTTTGTCAAAAGTCATCATGCCTCAGATGTCTCAGGTCATGCGGGAACGTGCCATTGGCATGCTAGATGCAGGGATGTCCATCAGAGCGGTCGCTGTGCAGCTGAATGTTGACTATCGGACGATAGGCTGTTTGACAGTTCGTTTCTGACAGACGGGCAGTACTGCAAATCGACCTCATCCATGTCAGCCGCGTGTGACCACACCAGCACAAGATCGCTACATCTGGCTCGTCCACCTGCGGGATCGGCTCAGATCAGCGACACGCACAGCGGATCAGACCATTGGTCTGCACAACAGACGCATCACACCACAGACAGTCCGTAATCGCCTGCGAGAAGCCAACTTGCACGCTCAGCGTCCTCACCGTGGTCTGGATCTCACCACTGTCCGGCGTCGGAACCGACTCGCATGGGCAAACGCACACGTTCGATGGCCCTTGGCACGCTGGAGAAGAGTGCTATTCACAGACGAATCCCGGTTTCAGTTTTTTGTTAATAAAAACTCAAAAATTTGACATGGGGCGTTTATATTTTTGTTCAGTGTAGTTACAATACAATGAACACTGTGAAAATTGTTTTCAATTTTGTTTTTAAAGCCTGACGAGTCAGAATTCTTAATAGATTTCTTCCAGATCTCCCAGTAGTTCATAGTTTTAAATCCTGTGTTTAAATCTTTTTTTTTTCCCAAGCTAATGTCGCATAAAGGTGATTTCTTTCATCGATGCATATTAGTTTTGCTGCTTATTTTGGCTCGTTCTGTGCCTGCAAAAAGTCCGGTCGCCGCACTGGCTATACACTGTGCATGTACACATTGTCTAGTTTAGAAAGAAAATTTTGTTTTTACTGGAGTCATGCTACCATTCCGAGGACGGTTGGATAAGCCAATGCTCAGGGCTACAAAAAAAAAAAGATAGTATTTTATGAACACGATCAAGTGGACTCTCATAACAGTGATTGACTGTCATAGAAATATGGAGTGACGAGGTCAATGCCATTTAGAACACAATCGTACCCCTCAAATATCTCCACCCAATAGTTCAAAAGCAGCCTGAACCGTCCGCCTGTACTTCTCATGCACTCAAGCTCAATTTCAGGTCTTAATTGCTTTTTTATAGTTGTATCTCTTCTCTTCTGTGTTTGCTGTGAGCACATCCTGTTTTACCTAATTGTATCTTCATGATTATTTAATTCCAATTCCGGAGTCCGGAGTCATTATTGGTTTTCATATTATAATGTGAAATCCACTGTGACGCATGTGAAACTGATAAACCTCCGTGCACAGACTTCAATTATTACATCACCTACGTGCTGATTAATGAAAACTGGCCACACCTAATAATGCTGAGTTTTGACCCGACGCTGAAGCCCTCCGCCACAGTTTCAAAAAATCCTGGATGAGATCCTGCCTTCCCCGTATTTACACATGCTTTCCGTCAGATCGTTTGTATGTCCATGTTAATCTTCAATGTACTATAGAGAAAAATGTGAGTTTAAAGTAAAAAAAAAAAAAAACGACATAAAGTTTTCTCCATTATAATTTATCCATCTCAAGTAAAGTACGACTCAATTTGAACCTTAAATAACAAAATATAAAGCTTAGAGAGAGACATAGTACTTTTATTGACTCTGCCCACAAATTCACAGAGCAGAGCTAGCAATACCCGTCCGTGACGTCGCCCAAAACGGGCCTCTTTCCTAGCATCACGGAAGTATTCACGCTCGATAAAGTTCTGTCGTTTCGTGCTTGTTTCTATTTTCTCGTATCGATAATGTGACGGAATGACATTACATTGCATTCTTTGCGTTCTAAGCTTTCCATTGATGCCGAAATTGCCATTTTTCAGTTTTTTCTTTGAATCCCTACTTTAAGCCTGTGCCTTCATGCATGGATCATGGAGTAACTCACACATGCAGCAGACTCCAAAGGCTGAAAGGCCTCTAAAGGTGCTGTCCCTGCAGGGCTAGGCGCATCCAGAACCGGGCAATCGTGAATGAGAGCCCCACGGAGCGGCTTGTCAAGGAGCTGAAAGCTGAAAATGCCAGGCTGCTGCTGAGGCTCAGCCGGCTGGGCCAGGAGGGTCGCCAAGGGGAGGACGAAAGCAGTATGGCAGCCTGAGTGACCGTGCCCTGTTTCCTGAGCACAGGCTCTGAATGCTACAGAACACTCTGCATGTTTCTCTGCATGATGCTCTGCGTGATACTCAGTGTGATACTGTCTAGCACTCTGCAAAACACCGCCTGGCACTTTGTGCACAGCGTCTGAGTTGTGGTCAGTATGATGCTTTGTTTCCACCACACTCCGGACACTTGTGTGACACTTCTGTGGTTCATCTCAATCTGTCTCTCTGTCGCTCATCATCCAAGGGGGATATGATTGAAGTTCTTTTTTTTTTTTTTATTATGAGCCATATACAGCATTTCTGCTTGAGATTTGAATACTGCTGCCACTTATTATTCCTTATTTACATAAACCTCATTCACCATTTACCTTGGCAAGAACATTGAAAATAAATGGGGCACAGCTTTAGGAGTTAGTTCTGGCTGACAACTCTAAACACGTCCACATTCCCATAGACCCTCCCATGCATATCACTCATTTCTCTGCCCCCTTGGTTGGTGGGCTATATAAGCTTCTTTCCTGCTCCGCCTTCACAGCATAACATGTCTCTGCCCGCTACTGCGCAGTATCACACTTATCTGCTGCAGCTTAAAGTTTGCCTGCTGCAAGATTACATTGTCCGCTGCTAGATAACCTTGGCACAGTTACATAACATGTACTTCCTGTCTTTAAGCTGCTGCATGTGGCAAGTCTTACTTGGTCTCATATGCACGTTTTCTGTGGCTAATCTAAAATGTGGCTGTAGACTTTTTGTTATTGAAGAAATTTTAGCGATTTACTTGGTTTTGCTTGCCAGTGCTCTCTTTAGCTTCGAGGGCAGGTGATGCTACTTGGTTTTTAGCCACAAAAGGTTCGCTAAATTAGTTTGTTCACAAATTGGCCACTCTGCCTGGGTTCTTCGCTGTGGAGTGCTGCGTTGCTTGTTGCATCAGTTTGCCGATGAGGGACGCCATGTTTCAACCTGGAATTTTGGGCATTATCACTACATGTGCCGTAGACACTTTCTATTTTGCACTGACTAGCAAAAAAAGGGTGACTGGACTGATTTGGAGATTGGAGTAAGATTTAAATTGTGCTTAATAGCCTTGCATACTTAGGGAATTCTGTTCTTTCCCACTAACTGCAATTTAGTCAACATTAACTCCACCTGATTACACTGCAGATTTTGTACTTGCAAAGGTGCTCTGTTACCCGTAATGTAAAAACAACCCTTAAAGTGAAATATTTTACTTATTTTAACTCTTCGTTTGAAATTAAAAATACCCTTAACCTCTTTGTGCAGCAGCCAAATCTGGCTATTTATGTATTACCCTATGTAAGGCTTTATAGTTCAAGATTTGAGCCTCACAGAGAAGGGGAAAATTGCATAAATGAATGAAGACATTTTGTATTTCAGTTTCTTTCATAATTTAAGTACACAGTAAGGGCCGCAAACACAAAAACTCTTCATGAAAATTCAGCAATGAAATTACACTTAAGAATAAATAAATAAATACTGAGAATTGAAAAATGGTCGCGAGTTTAAAACATTACATTTCTTGGATCATAAACTCCTTGACCACAAGTGTATTTCATCTGACAGTGAAAATTATCTACAGTTTATGAGACAAATAAGATAGCTCTCCAAGTGGCTCCCCATGCTGTCAGAGCCCTCCAAATTTGCACTGTCAAATCACAAAATAATCATATGTTTAATACAAATCAACTTTTGACTCATGAAGTTGAATATGAATTTTCTAGGGGTATTTAGTATCAGTTTATCAATATAAGTGCGGATGGACATCAGTAGTCACCAGTGACCTCTCCAAACCAAAAACATGCCTTTTCTCCATTATAAAGTTGAAAGTTTTGTCCATTTTTCTTCAGAGCCCCATCAGCCAGACCATGTTCTCATCAAAGGCACTGCTTATTTTAGGGTCAGAACATTCACCCAGCAGCAGACAGCTTACTATTTACAAATCTGATCCTCCAAGCAAAACAAAAGCTTGTATAAATGCTTTTCATACCCTTCAAGGAACAAGTATAACTCAATGACTCTGTAATATCTGAAATATATCTTATTTTAGCAAAACAGCCTTTCCACTATCAAGAAAAAGCAGGAAATATAGTTCTCTAGATTGAACAGAATCAGTGCAACGAACATAGCAGGGGATTTACCAAAGTCTTTGAGCTGTTTGCATTTTAACCTCTTAAGCCCTGAGCCTCTGGCTCGAAAATGACATACCCAAAATGAAATTAGTACGTATCTGCGACTACTTGGTCCATTTGAATAATCTTGGCATCATAATAAAGGTAACGCCTACGAGATTTTTGCCATGGTGTAAAAATCAGTATATATGTAACTGAGTCAGAGTAAATGAAGATAGAACACAGCATAAATGAAAGATCATATTTGTGCCTAATAGAATTTTATTTTTATCCCTCTTGAAATTATTTAGTTGCAGTCTGAAACCTCTGAAAAATTACAGCACAGAATCTCACCATAATCTGTGCCACAGTTTATTCTAATCAAGTAAATCTGAGCAAAATTAGAGAGGTCTTAGTTCAGGAATGTCTAGGTGGCATCTCCAAATTTGGTATTTAAGATTTCTCTGGTACCAAACTGCAAAACTCATTTAATTTCACTTATATGTCACTACAGGCATACATTCCATCTAATTACAACCATTTTATATATTTTTTTATTTTTTTATTTCAACCAGTTTTATATGCATTTTACCATTCAAAGAAAATACATACAAAGGAAATGAAGTTTGACTCCACTGGAGCATATTTATTTTCAATAAAACAAGCAAATTAACAAAATTATTAATACAAAGATAAGGTAAAAAAAAAAAGGTAAAAAGTAAAAACAACAAACACACCAGCAGTTATTTATACAACTATGCCCCTACTGCAAAAAAAAAAAAGAAGGCTCAGCCTGAACCAAGATTTGAACCCCAGATCTCCCAAATTTTAACGCAACACCGTAACCACTAAGCTAACTGAATGGACAGTTCCCACTTTGTCGCATTTTAAATTTCAAGAATGAGTCAACAAAACATGTCATGCACCCCGATTTTGCACTTGTATTTAAGTGTTCTCTTGGCACTTGCGCGAAACAGCGCATGGATGTGGGGTTCCATTAATGCCAAAATTATGTACTGTCTAATATTGTCTATGTAGACTAAATGTGACCATGTCTATTCAACTTTGAATTACACTTCAGTGGTGACAAAACTAATTTGAAAATGAGATTTTCCATGTTGATTGCTCAGCTGACAAACCATTTGTTGGTTTCAATTCCTCTGAAAAGTTTCTAAACATAAGATACAGGGGTTTTGCCATAATCCAAGAATGTGATTTCGTGAATGTGATTTCCTCTCAGAACAGCTCGTCCCGAGATCTTCACGAGATCTGGGCGAAACCTGACGTCACGTTGTGCCGTCCTATTAATACAGACCTAGCCAGACCCAATCACAGTGCTGGACCTGCCCACACCGGAAACTATTCTAGCAGGCACAGACAACCGCAGATCATACTATGCCTTAGTAGCGTCTACACTTTTGAAAATACAAAAGGAGAACCGCAGATCATTTGAGGTGCAGTTTTGTCAGTATCTCTCCCAAAGCTGCTTGTCCGTTTATTTTTGGACGCAGGAAAAGCACCTATTTCTCTTCCAAAAGACGATGCCACCAGAAATCAGTGGGTAGCGTTTTGTTTGCTGGCTGCAAACAGCTACGGCCAAAAGGAACGTTAGCTGTTTGTGCTCAGCTTTGTCAATAAAGGATAGTTTGATGCTGGATAAGCGTTTCAGCTGCTTCTCAAACCTGAAGCAGTTGCATCTATCAAGCGCTCGGAGCCACAAGCTGAAAGTTACAATATAACAGCAAATAATGTAAGTGAAGCTAACCTGTTACGGGTGACTAGCAGGACCGCTAACGATAGTTAGCCCTAACAGCTGGCCTCAAAAGCAGGCTTTGTAAAATATTTGAAGATAAAGCCTGTATTGGTCGCAACTATCCGTGACTCACAGACGCGGAAGCTGTGAGTTGCTTTTATGGCATAAGCCTACCTAATGTGATGGCCTGTTGATTGTGGCTGTAGCACTGCGGCTAAGGTAGCCAAGTTACTGTTGCTAATGTTTGTGTCCTAAATATGCAAGAGTAATATCAGGGGAAATTCAACAGAAGGTGTGTGAACATAAACCTCATTTGAAGCTTACTTTTCATACTTTTTTGTAATTTGGATGCTTGGTACAACTGTCCACGGTAACGGAACTTGCTGTCTGTATTGCAAGGGTTTGTCTCTGTGGTTGTTATGAATGCTCGGTTACCAGCTACTGCATGTTAGTTTGCGTGCTGTGCTAATTACAAATGCTCCTGGTTGACTTATATGCAGTAATTCTGATCGGTATACTTGTGTTACTTCAGTAAGCATCAATGTGGCAGTTTCATCATAATGTTGCCTGATTGTAGCCACTATAGTTGAAGCTAACCGGAGAGGTGTTGTATGTGTCTGCAAAATTGGGCTGAAAAGGCTGCAGTTAGACCAGACAGAGGTTTTGCAGATCTTGGGAAATGTGTTTGGGTTTGTTTACGGCTGCTTGTGATCGCTTCACTTATCCATAACCAGGATCAGCCGGATACTTCACCAATATCTGGGCTAGCTCTCTGATGCTACTGCGGTGAAAGCAATGTGAAACGCGCGTGTCTGGTATAACAAACAATTTCTCTGCACTGCCCTGGCGTAATTTCATCCCCCTTTAGAAACTGTTCTGGCTAATAAAAAGCCGCAAAAGGCGGAGATTGAAGGAAGCAAATTCTTTCCTGTAGAAGAAATTGATTCGCTAGCTCCACATAAACAAGTGTCCACGCTAACGGAACTTAACGGTCTGTAAAACCTGTATTATGTCCATAACATAACCGGAGCTCTCTCTAGCTGTCGCGTACTATCCATAAAGCTGCTTTCACACCGGACGTGAAGCAAATTTTTCGCCCAAGAGATTACATTCAAAGTTAATACAAAGACACGAATACAAGCGTTATGGGCGCGTTAAGCCGCTTTCACACTGGACGCGAAACAAATTTTTTGCGTGAGAGATTACATTCAAAGTCAAATGACTCTAAATGTAATCTGTCGCGCGAAAAATTCATTTTGCGTCCGGTGTGAAAGCAGTGGTGTTTACAGACGCAATAAGTAAACCATTACCACGAGCAATTTCTGAAAAGGCCGTTATAGCGTGGAGTTTTCGCCCCTCTGTCATACCCAGCGCAGAAGCTGTTCGTTACTCCACGCTAACGACACACCACAGTTATGCACACGAACCAGCAGTTCCTTATAATTCACACCTAAGCTGTCCATAAGATGTTGGTCCACTTTTTGCTGCTCCTCACTGTCCATGTTTCCCTCTAAACTCAGACCCACTGGATTTCTACGGTCTCCGGTCTACACTTGGGTACGCGACCCATTCTACAAATGTGACTGTATGGGGTGGATTCTAGCTTTCCCTCAATCCTAGCTATAGAGTGGAAACACCGGTGTACTCACCATGCTGTAGGTAGATAGCAAATTTGAGCTTGAGCTGCCAGACTTTCGCACTGCGTCTTCCACTTTCGCCGCTGCGATTATTAGTTCATTTCATTAGATCTACACACATGTACATCGTTTGACTGCAAATTTCCTCAGCTCAGATGGCAGACGCGTCTCATGTTTCACACTAGGGAGGCAGACCCGGAAAACTGCGTTCTGCCGAGTCCCGCCCAACTCCGCCCTCCACAGAGCTGGCCAATCAGAAGAAAGCGGGCACACGGGGGGGGGGGGGCCATAGCGGAAGAGCAGCCCAAACGAGGCGTTTTCAGGCAGAGACTGCAATGGACTACAAATGGGGTTTTTTGAGGATGGCAGTATGAGCTAAATAAGGACCCTTTTTTGAACTTTGAATGATCAGGAGTACTCTAGGGGAGTCCAAGATCAAAATATAAACTTGGAAATGCAGCATAATAGGTCCCCTTTAAACTTTACTCCTGTCATTTTCCTTGTGGTTTAACTGTCAGTTTGCATGTCGTCCTGATGCGTCATCCTTATGTGTCATCTTCTCTGTTGTTTCACCGTGTTATTCCACATTATTTTGCTTGTCCTCTGACGAAACATTTGTCAGTGTCTTTCTACTTTAAACTGTACATCTGTCCTCTTCTCTGTCATTTGACTGTATTTCGCATGTGGTCCTGCTATGTGGTCCTCTCTGTCATTTCACTGCATTATTTTGCTTGCCCTCCTGAAGTGTCGTTCTCCATGTCATCTGACTGTGTCATGAATGTCAATGTGTTCTTATAATTGTTTGACAAGGTCAAGGTCAAGGTTTCTTTATTAGTACCAAATGGTAAATTTGTTGTGCAGACAGGAACTCAGAAATCCCAATATAGAATGACAGCCACACAACAGACATCATGAAAGACAAATCACACAATAAAAGAGCAATACAATCATCTCAAAATATACAATCATAGAAAAGTGCTTCAACATTACCCAGACCTAACTAAAGTTCAATATGAACAATATGGTTCACCTGGTGGCCTTACTATTCAGCATTACAATTGCAGTAGGTACAAAACTATTTATTTCTGTACCGTTTTGTCCTACCCTTAGGGACCACAAAACAACAGCCAGAAGGAAGGAGCTGGAACTCACCATGCAAAGGATGTAAGCAGTCGTTGAGAATAGAGCCGGCTTTACGCTGCAGCAGTGGGCCATAAAGGGCTGTCATAGTTAGTTGAGGCTCCCCAATTAACTGACCAGCCCACTTAATAATTTGGTTCAGGGAATTTTTGTCCTGTAGTGACAGATTACCAAACCAGGACACCAGGGCAAAAGATAATAATGACTCAATAAAAGCTCGATTAAAATAGTGTTAGAATATTTTTTTCAATATTAAAACGGGACAGTTTCCGAAGGTAAAACAAACGCTGGCGCCATTTGTGGGGCGTCATTGGGTCTCCTGCACCTCCAAAGTTAAGGTTGGGGGTGCAAAAACCCCGCAATATTAAAACCGCAAGTTTTCCTAGTTCGTCTGCCCCGTTCAGTCAAGCTACTGATTAAGGTAATGCGGGACCTTTAAAAAAGAGGCTAATTCAAGCCGTCTGCAATTGCAGTTGCAGGTTTAGAAGCTGAATCCATATTGGAATTAATATTCAAGTCCAGAAAATGTGCGTCCTTGATTCGTTGCCGTGGCCAGCTCTAAAAAAATCTGATAGTGAATAACACATCGTCTTTAGCTGCTGTTGTAGCCAAGCAACTCAGGAAGATTGTAACAGAATGTGGGCAACCTTACTGCAATTTACTGAGCTGGGGTTATGCTTCCCAAAAGCGTTACTATTTGCTAACTTTCAACAACTTCCATAGTCCGGTTCAAACCAAGGTTTTCGGAAACGTACCCCTGAACGGTTACTTTCAATGTACTTTGGTTCGTTTTAATGCTTTCGCGTACGTGAATACGTTAATAATATGCAATCGCCTTAATAAGAAGTGTTCCCCACTTCCATATGAGCGCAGGCACGAAAAACGGTACAATTTTATTTTTCACAGAAATGTGGTTTAATAAATGAATAGGTTTTCCAACATGATCATGTGCTTTATATGAAGAACGTATGGTCTTGACAACTTGTAAAGTAAATTTTGGCGGGATTCATTGGTTTTTGGCAATGCAGTAGACAAATTAAGGTTAAAAAACAGGCTATTTTTAAACATAAATGAGTAAAAAAAAATTACACCTACAATTGTAAATTCCTTAATTGGCAATAATAACACGCACACCCTAATTTTTTTAGGTACAGAAGTGTTCCGTTTTTCGTGTCTTCGCTCAAATGTTTCCATCGAGGGACAGCGCTCTATCCCAAGTAGGATTAATTACTTGTATCTGGACCTCATTTTCATCGTCCAGCTGGATACATATTGGAATTGAATTGTGACTGGCTTCAGAATTTCCCTTGCTGAGATTAAACGCAGTAAAATATAAAGTACCGTAGTTGATTAACATAATTGTATATGTCCGGAAAATGACATGCAGGCTATATAATGCGATTATATTTCTTCAACTAGTTTATTAAAAAGAGCCCATTGATATTGACAACTTGTTTCCCGGTCTGTATTATGTTTATGAAGCAATAGCCGGTTTAATGAATTAGCCTACTGCCAACTTTCGTGAATTTTTCCGGACTTGAATGTTAATTCCAACATGGATTCAGCTTCTAAACCTGCAACTGCAATCGTAGACGGCTTGCATTAGCCTTATTAAAAAAGGCCCCGCAATCAGTAGCTTATGCTTCAGTTTAGCGCTGAGGTTATATCGGCTTTTAACTTGCAGCTTGGGATTTAATTTTCATAGTCGAGATAAGGCACACTATTAACCATGCGTCTGCAGCATGCGGTACTATTTAAACACAGCAGATGCGTGGATGATGGAAGATATAGCCTATAGCGTTGTAGTAGGAGTAGCGTTAAGAGACAGCGGCCTTGGCCCATGAACCACGAGTTGCATGCATAATTATTGTGCGCGCATATTGCGTGCGTCTTGAAGCAGGCTGGAAAAAAATGCGACACATGAGTATCCTATAGGCTAACGCAGTGTAAGGTCCCGTTTGCAATTTCAAATCCTAGGCTAAATAAATGACTGAAAACAGTTTAGCCTACGTCCATAAATGCGGGGATGGAAAATGGATGCTCCCTCCGACATTCAATTCGTGTATGCCTTCATACATCGCATCCATTCAGCCAATTAACGTTATTCCACAGATCACAACCAGATTTAACATTAATCAAATAAAGTAGCCTTCTTATATTTTCTAAATAAACCTTTTAAACATTCTTAAAGGCTGGACTTTGGACAAGGCAGCCTACCATTGGGAATACAGCAGCCTGAAAAAAATATTGTGACCCCCCAATGTTGACCTGAAGTTGGCGCCACTGGACAGCAGTGACAACACAGCTTACTGACCACTCTCATTGCTATTTTCATGCAATTCAACAATCAGTTAGGCTGTCTTAATTAAAATCAGGTTTGGGTTTCGTTAATACCAAAACTAGGGAAACGAGGGATAACAAGGGATCAGTTTTCAGATGCAGTAAGCTAAGCTGCACCCTTACAGCTAGCTTTATCGTGCAAGCATGATCTGTTTTGAGATCATGTTTTGAATTTGTAAGTAAAAATACAGTCCTCTTTGCTTGCGAGTTAAAAAGTTTTGGTTATGAGACAGTTCTCCTTGCTTTCGAGTCAAAAAGTTTTGGTTTCGATCCAGTCCTCTTTGCTTATGAGTTGAAAAGTTTTGGTTACGAATCAGTCCTCTTTGCTTGCAAGTTATAATGTTTTGAGTTATAATGTCAGTTCTCTTTGATTTCAAGTTGAATTAGACAAATCTACGCTGACAAATGAGAGGAGAGCAGCTCCTTTTATTATTATCCCGCTGGCATATAATGCGGGGGGATATAGTCATGGGTGCGGTTGTCCATCCGTCCGTCCATCCGTCTGTGAACATTTCGTTTCCAGACCATAACTTGAAAACCGTTCTATATTTTTTCACAAAACTTGGTTTGCACATTAATCATGAGCTGAAGTGGTGCCTTTCGCTAATCCGAAGTTGATGAATTTTTTATTTTTTCTGGTTTCCATAGAAACATTTTGAACTTTTCGGGGGTATGGTTTGTTTCCGGAGCAGGTGGCATTTTCATTCTTTCAATATGTGGGGCTGGGGGATATGCCATCTCCTGTTGGCTCTTGTTTCATCATTTATTTCATTTTTATTATTTATCTTTTAGAACAGAATACCAAAGTTAAGGGAAAATGTTTTAATATCGCTGTAGAATCAAAACTGTATGCCTGCTGTTCTTTGATTGTGGTGTAAGTTTAAAATGACAAGGCTTCTATCATTGAATTCTGTGGACTTTCCTTTTTCATGTGATGTATCGTTAATATGCATAGCACATATTCAGTAGAAATGCTTGTCATGGAGCTCTGAAATTATTTTATGTTATGTTTTGCTACGTGCTTATTTACTTGCTTGGTGCTTGAATTGTATTTGGTTGAGGTAAAAATCATCATGAGCTTTTTTTGCCGAGTTTCTTCCCTTTAAGAAAATATGCCCGCATGATGATGATTCTATCAGGAAACATGCTGTATTTATTATGCGTATTGACTGCCCCCAGCACCTGGGGTGATTGGGCTTAAGAGGTTAAACACGGGAAGACCTGATGTTAGGCATGCCATTTTGTTGAATGCGGTATGAATTCTAAAACAAATTGCCACATTGAGCAAAATTCCAGCACACTCAGTATTATTAGCAAAGGTTAATGGTTACTCTTATTCACCAATGTGGCAAACAAGCTCTGAGATCATCATAGCTATGGTACACTGAAAATTAAAAAAACAGCTTGCCAGCTAGCCATCAGTACTCCATAGTACACCACTGTACTAACGCATAAATGAAGAAAAACTCTCCATCATGGAATTCCTCCTCTAGAGGGGCACAGCTATCCAGTACAAGGAATCCTCCAGCCCTGTTTCATTCAGAATAATTCCCATTGTCCATGTCCGTATCACATTTCCACCTCGTAAATATAACCTGAGCACTTCAGGGCTGGTTTTGGTAGTCTTTTATTCGATGCATTCATGGTCATGGTCTACAGAGACATGGCTTAGTGAAGAGGATGGAGATGAATATAATGTAGAAGGTTATAAGCTCTTTAGGAAGGATAGATGCAATAGGCGAGGAGGGGGTGTAGCACTCTATGTGAAAAAAACATAAATGTGCAGGAAATTCCTGAAATTGAACATTCCTTGCCCCTGCTAAGATATCTGGGTCAGGCTCACTGGCAAACACGAGACTGGTTTAAACATAGGTGTATGCTATCGACCACCAGCTTTGGACAGTACAGTCAATGAAATGCTCTTTAAGAGGATTATGCAAGCTTGTAGAGGAGGAGGGACTATTATTATGGGAGACTTAAATTATCCTGGTATTGATTGGGAAATGGTGAAAGGACAGGGTAGGGGGGAGGAAGAATTTCTAGATGTCATAAATGATAATTTTTTGGTGCAGTATGTTAATAAACCTACAAGAGAGAAGGCAATTTTAGACTTAGTGCTCTGTAATGACCCAGATAGAATTAGCAATGTTGAGGTACGGGAGCCACTTGGGACAAGTGATCACTCTACTGTTAATTTTGAGGTTTCATGGGAAGTTAAAAAGGTGTCTATAAAAACAAAAATTTTCAATTTTAGGCGAGCAAACTTTGCAAGGATGCGCTCATATCTAAGTGAAATAAAATGGGAGACACTCCTGGACTGTGAGTCTGTAAATGAGATGTGGGAAAGATTTAAGGGGGTTTTACTTGATTCACAATGCAAATTTATTCCAAAGGTGTCCAAAAGTAAGCTGAAAAAGCAGAATCCCCAGTGGATGACTGCAGCTATTCGTAGGAGTTTGAGGGAAAAGAGGAATCTTTATAAGATGTACATAGAGGATAACAATGAGATTACTAAGGCTGAATACTGTAAAATGCGGGCTGTGGTCAAAAAGGAGCTGAGGAATGCTAGAAGACTGTATGAAAGACAAATTGCAGAGGGGGCAAAAACTAACCCTAAGCGCTTCTTTCAGTACTGTAGCAGAAAAAGGAAAGTCAAAGAGCAGGTTAAGTGCAAAAGAATAAAAATGGATCGCTGCTATATGATAACAAGGATATTGCAGACACCTTAACCCTCCTATTATCCTCAAATATTACTAACACATTTTACCCTTGGGGTCAATCTGACCCCAGGGATATTTGCCTCCAGAAAATGATTTACATAAAATTGTTGACCAAGTTTTTGTGTCAGGCACTTTGTTTATTTGTTGACTACATAAACCCTTGATAATGAAACTTATCAGTGAGTTGACCTGTCCTCTAGCGCCACCATCAGGCCAAACTTTTAAATTAGAATTTATGTATCTTGAAAAGTTTTCATACAAATCTTCTCAAATTTACTGACAACATTATTGACCACAAGAGGATGAAGCCTATTGGTTTTAGTGATGATATGACCTTTCCTGTAGTGCCACCATCAGGTCAAAATTCAGTTTTAGAGTTAATGTATCTTGAAAATCTTTCATCGAAATCTTTTCTAATTTGGGGTGCACATTCATGACTCTCACAGAATGAACTATATTGATTGATGTTGGTGACTGCCCCCCCCTTTCCTCTCATAAACATATTTATTTACTTTTTTAATCTTTTTTTTTTTTTTTTTAATAATATTAGCAGCGCGCTTAAGTCTACCCGCTGTTGAAGTGGGGGAAAGGGACCATATTATCTTCCCATTTTTGGAAGGGATCGTGTCTGCTGGTGGTTGAGAGACAACAGGAGGGTCAGCACTCTCATTCTGATCAGATGAGAATGCCTCAAAATCAGGGTCCTCCTCAACACAGTCCTCTGTCTCAGACACATTCTCCTCTATGTCACTTTCACTGTCAAAGAGCTGTTCCAAAACCTCATGGACAGTAAACCTTTTCCTAGAGGACATTTTCAAGTGAGAGAGTGTGCAGATTGCAGTATACACAGAGCACAATGAGGAATGATTTGGATAGAGGGCTGCCATGCAAGCTTTTAATGTTTGCTCCTCCCTTATTTTGCATGAACTACCAATGTCCTTGCGGGAATATCCCGCCCTCCACAGCGCGGGAAATATCAGTTCTACTTCGGCAGGTGTGAGCACAGTAGGTCACACATACACACACAGACACACACACACACACCTTCATGCCCATGGTGCGGGAAAGTTCTCATGAGAATATTGTTTCCCCCTCCCCCATGTCACGTTAGCACCAAAAATGGAAAATTATGGTCCTCTACTCACTTCAACAGCAAGGTAGACGTGCTGCTAAGAGTGTCCCACCAGACAGGCAGTCAGCCATGTTGAAGACATAGAGTCAGTATTCGAGCTCTTCATATAACCATCGTTTGAAAATATTGTACTTGAGATGATAATTTTACAGGGGAGGCATGTGTAGTTAGAAAGACTTGGATGTGAGCAGCTCGCTAGCCTACATTGGCTTCCTCATTTTGGCAGGGGTTCACAAGTCAATTTGTTTCCCACATGCCCACACCACGAGAAGTATCAAAGTTCTCGAGGGAATAGTTGTTTTCCCCACCCCCCTGTCATGAATCAACTCAAAAGTATCAACTCTGCACCTGCAGGTGTGAGGATGTTAGGTCACACACAGACAGACAAGTTTTATACAGCTAAAACAGCTTGGGGTCAAATTGATCCCAGAGGAACACCAATGCATGCAATATGTGTTCAGCACATTGAAAAAATATCATCATGATAATTTTATGCTTAATCAGTTGTCCCCATCAAATTATGAAAAGTCATGAAATATGAAGCAAAAAAAAAGAAGTCAACTATTATTTTTTGAATGATAAACATTGAATGGGGTCAAATTGACCCCAAGGATAATAGGAGGGTTAAACGGTTACTTTGTTGAGAATTTTACCTTAGAGCGGGTCTTTATTCGGCCAGAGGGCATGTCCAATGCTCAAGGTTATTTATCGGAAATTGAGGTTAGGGATAACGTAGTATTAGACAAGTTGCATAAACTAAAGGCAGATAAGGCGGCGGGTCCTGATGGCTTATATCCTAGAGTGCACAGGGAAGTTAGTGAGATCATCTTTAAGCCGCTATCCGCCATCTTTAGGCGGTCTTTAGAAACTGGAGAAATACCAAATGATTGGAAACAGGGCAATATAATACCAATATATAAGAAAGGGGAACGTACTGAGCCAGGTAATTACAGGCCAGTCAGTTTAACTTGCATTGCGTGCAAAATATTGGAATCTATCATAAAAGATGAGCTGGACTTATTTCTTGAACGTAACAATATCTTGAGGGATAGCCAACATGGTTTCCGTAAAGGAAGGTCATGCCTGACAAACCTTCTGGAATTTTTTGAAGAGGCCACCAAGACTTATGACCAGAGCAGGGCTTATGACATCATATATTTGGATTTTCAGAAAGCATTTGACACAGTACCGCATAAGAGACTAATTTTTAAAATGAGCTCCATTGGAGTTACTGGAGGTATTCTGAAGTGGATTCAAAACTGGTTGCAGGACAGAACACAGAGTGGTGGTCAGTGGTATCTCATCTGAGCTAGGTATGGTGGGGAGTGGAGTCCCCCAGGGATCAGTGTTGGGACCCCTGCTGTTCCTCATCTACATTAATGACCTTGATAGGAATATTGAGAGCAGATTAGTTACATTTGCAGATGATACTAAATTGGGAGGTTTGGCAAATAGTTTAGAGTCCACTAAAGTGATTCAGGATGATTTGGATAGAATCCAGAATTGGGCAGAAATGTGGCAAATGAAATTTAATGTAGCGAAATATAAAGTTGTACATGTAGGTAATAAAAACATTTGACAGGATTATTTCATGGGAGGTTTTAAACTGGAATGTGCTCCACACGAAAAAGATCTGGGAGTGATTGTTGACCAAACCCTCACAGGCTCTAGCCATTGTGCCGTAGCAGTTAAAAAAGCCAATCGCATGCTGGGATACATTGCCAAAAGTATTGAGTTCAAATCCAAGGAGGTGATGCTTCTTTAGTACAACACATTCGTCAGACCACATCTGGAGTATTGTGTACAGTTCTGGGGAGCATACTTTAAGAAAGACATAGAGGCTTTAGAGAAAGTTCAGAGAAGAGCCACAAAGCTAATTCCAGGTATTAAAAATGAAAGCTATGAGAAAAGGCTGAAGATCCTTAATCTCTTTAGTCTTAGGAAAAGGAGACTAAGGGGTGATCTGATTGAGGTCTTTAAATATGTTAAAGGGATTAACAAAGTGAATTATGTAGGATTCCTTCAACCAAGAGTTGTTAGTGGAACTCGGGGTCACAAATGGAAGCTGACTAAAGGTAAATTTAGCACTGATATTCGGAAATATTTCCTCACCCAAAGAGTAATTTCGGTGTGGAACAGCTTGCCTGACCATATTGTTGAGGCAGAGACCTGGGGAGTTTTCAAGAGCAGGCTTGACTTAAAGCTAGATACCCTTGAGTCATTGAGTATCTGAAGTGATATATTCACGATAGTATAAAGAAACTGGCGAGCCTAGTTGGGCTGAACGGCCTGTTCTCGCCATTCCTGTTATGTTATGTTATGTCATTCAATTGGGCACAGTTGAGAGAACAGGACCTAACTTGCTGCTATGCAAGGGTTAAAATACTCTTCTGAGAGTCCAATCAATGTCTTTCAATTACTGTTGAAAGTTTATAGTGTCTGGAATTGGATACAAAAACATGTCAATCAATAGATAATTACCGGGAGAGTTTCACGTGGGCATGAACTACTGTATAACTGTGCTTTACGCAGATAGGCCTGAGCAACCATTAAAGTGACTGGATTTCTGTGAAAGGTCGTATGAAGATTTAAGTGACTACTGAATTCTTTGAGGGACAATCTACGCGCAAATCAATGGTTGGGAATCACATTTTTCATATCTGATGACTATAATTGATTGTGGAATGAAATAGTATCAGTGCCATATTGAATTTTTGCTCCAGAAGACTGATTTTTCTTCTCTACATAATTGAGATACCTTCGGCCTGCCTTTGAAATGGTTGCAACAAAGGACAACAATTTTTTCTGTCACAAGAGATAATTTTTTACTCCTGGATAAGCAAAGCTTAGGAAGGAGTGTTGTGATGAGACTTGAGCGTCACTCACTAATCAATCAATCAATCAATTTGCTGTTCTTGAACAAAATGAATGGAGGATATATAAGTGAAATGGAAGGTAAATGCAGCTGAACAAAGGTCACAATAAAAACCAATCTCCATAAATTATGATTGGGCTGTGCCACCATCCAAACAGGTTTAAAGACTTAATTCGTCATTGATAGGGATGTGGCGTGGTAATTAGAAAGTTCTGCCAAAGAATAAGCAGCCAAAAAAGATTACCTTTTGCCAGACTTATTTTTTGCTGGTTGTTAGCCCATGTTTGTTCCTGCCTGGGCCTTTTTTTTTTTTTTTTTTTTTTTTAACTCTTTTGGGTTGAGTCCACACACACATCCTGGCCTGTAGAGTCAGCCATTTTGGTTAGGTAAGAAAGCTACAGTGGCTGCTATTGGCTAATTATCTAAGCGATGCTTTGATTGGCTGACTGGACTTGTGTAATTGTAGAAGTTTTAGACTGAACTTGGTCACCGCTAGAAGTAGATTTTTGGGGAATTTAAAATTCATTGCTCATTTTATATTGTACTTGAGTGCTTCTTGGCCAAAATTAGCTTATGTGGCTTATTCCTCATCAATGAAAGAATGGATTTGTAGTGTTATCTGATTTTTAATGAATATGGACTTGAGCACTTACGGTAATAACCCCTTCAGTTGTGAAAACTGATTTGAGTGCCAAAATATCGCAAAAATATAAATAAGCAAACAATCAAAAAACAAAAGTAAAACATGACAGGTTCACGAGATATTTTTTTTTTGGGCTGGGCCGAGCAGCGGCCGGGCCCCTATAAACGCGCATGTCGCTGAGTGAATGACTGACTGCCTGAGTGATCAAGTTCAACGATTGGCTGGCCGGCAGGGAAAAAGTTCAGCGATTGGTCGGCCGGCGGGGAAGAACTTCAACGATTGATGCCTGAGTGATCAAGTTCAACGATTGGCTGGCCGGCGGGTAGGAAGTTCAGCGATTGGTCAGCCGGCGGGGAAGAACTTCAACGATTGGTTGGCCGACGATTGGCTGGCTGGCTGGCCGGGCGTATCCAGTCCTTTCTTGTTTTGTTCTTTCAGATCGGTTGGTAACGTTAACGTTAAACATCCCTCAGTCCAACATAGGAACTTACACAATGTTTGGAAAAATTGATAAATACTGTTACTAGGACTATAGCTGGACTATTTACGTATACGGTGGAAGTGGCGCCGACACTATTATGTTTAATTATTTTCAAGAATACCGGTATGATGCCCCTACTGGTTTCCAAATTAACTTATTCCCTTGCGCGTTCATGAGTTGGTTTGCTTGAACGGAAGCAGTTGTGGTGGCCGCTTTGATTGTATCTATGACAAAAACTTTGACCGACACCAATGAAAACACATTTTTGTACATATAGAATGTTCACAATGTCCAATTTTTGACGATTTTTGATGTATATTGGCAATATTGGTCGCCATTTTACAAAAATTAATGCATATTTTCTTCTAATGAACAGCAAAAAGTGGATTCAATGTTAATATAGCGGATGCATATGCTGCGCTTGCCCTAGCTAGCATCCCGGTCTTTTAAAAAGTTCCGTCTGATTTTGTTGCATTACCAGCACAATCCGACCATTATTAGGCTAATCTTCTTTCACGATAGATTGGTTTGGTTTGTTTCAGTCCTCCGTGCTTGTTTTCTCTGGTACCGGTTGCGAGATTCCATAGAGATAGAGGAATGTAACACATCTTACCAATCTAGCGTGAAAGAATCATAACAATGGTCGGAATGTGTTTTTAATTTCCCTATTCAATCTCGCAACTGATACGACAGTTAACAAGCATGGAGGACAGTATCGGTTGCGAGATTGAATAGGGAAATTAAAAACACATTCTGACCATTGTTAAGATTCTATCACACTAGATTGTTACGATGTGTTACATTCCTCTATCTCCCTTTTGAATTTCGCAGCCGGCACCAGAATTATTTCCTTAATCTTCAGATTGAATCTCGCAACCGATACGAGAGAAAACGGGCACAATGAAGGGACTTGGGATACATTATCATACAGAGGTGTACATGTACTTCTTTACAGTACTTAAGTAGTTTTTTTTTTGAGGATTTGTACTTCACCTGAGTTTTTTTTTTTTTTTTTTTACCGGGACCTTTACTTTTACTCTACTACATTTTAAAGATAAAAAGTATACTTTTACTTTGTTACTTTGACACTGGCCACTTTAATGTGTTACTCATTACACATTAAAATATTAATGTAATTCATTATTTAAGGATTATCTGGATTTGGCGTGTTCGAGAACAACGGTGCTCGGCAGGGTATCTTAACCGCTTTGTGCAGATGTGTCTGCCAGCAGACATGGAGCTGGAAATTTATGCACGCAGTTACAATACTATATCACTAGATGGCACACCCGGATCAGTTATTGAATATTCACAAGCAAGCAGAGCTCCAACACGGTTTAGAATATGGACGAGTTCACTCCAATCCCTGTTTTTCAGGAGTTGCCTTAATTTAACTCCTCAGCTAAGCCTGATGTGCAAACTGCTCAATATACTTGCCCATAGTATCTATCCAGCATATATATATATCTTGCTACAGAAAAAATCGATTTCTTCTGTAGCAACCACTTCAGCTACAGTGAGCCAATGGTATCCCAATCAGTAGTTAAGAAAAATCAGTTTTCTGAAGCAAAAATTCAACATGGTATTGATACCATGTAATTCTATTAATTAGAGTCAATTATTGTGGGTTTTTTTAATCCACCAGTAAACTAAAGATTAAAAAATATATAAAAAAGAGACTGCCAGTTTGTTTTTTGAATACTGTATCTTTCATTCATCTGAAAATTGATTAAAGAGCACAAGGAGAGAAAAATGCGTGGTTGCTTTGCTTCTTTCTATGCGTGCTATGAAAAATACTTGGTACTTGTACTTGCACTTTTGATACTTAAGTATATTTTTTCACAAGATGTTTTTGGTACTTAAGTACATTTAATGTGAGATACTTTAAGGCTTTTACTCAAGTCATTTTCTTATGGGTGACTAACTTTTACTAAAGTAATTTTCAGTTATGGTTCTTCTACTTTTACTTAATTATTTTTTTTCCACTACTTTATACACCTTTGTTATCATATTCGCTATGTGACAAAGTGCAATACTCAGTCAGGTTGTAACTGTCGCTTAAGAAAATCAGTCATGCTTTCTTTCCTGAATTCTTGTATTTTATTTCATTTTTTTAAACATTGCTTATATCATTTTTTTGACTGTCTTCCATATTTGAGGTAAAACTGACCTAAATTGCTCACTTCGCAACACACTGAATCTGCAGTAACTGAAATAAATACCAAACAATTTGCTATTTGGGGGCACTATAAAATTCCAAAACTTTCTTATTTCTTGGCCAATTCTCATGATCTTGGTGTCAACTACAAGGCCTTTTTGAGAGCTTTCAATATGTCATAAATTCATTAAAATGAATTGCATTTCAATTTTTTTGTCACATTGTTAACCATATTCAACCATCACCAATATCGAATAAAGCTTTATGAAAACACATGGCAACTTCTTCACTCAAACATATTTATTTAGCGGTTTTACTTGAAATTGTGGATTCTTTGTCCATAACATGCCCAAAGACAAAACATGGGGAAAAAAAGGAAACTTTGAAGTTCGTTCTTACACCCTCACTATATAGGAACTGCCATGTGTTCACGAAAGTGACGTCACGTCCCCGGTTAGCACAACCATAAGGATAACTTTATTGTTTCATTACGATTCATGAACATACAACCCCGATTCTGAAATAGTTGGGACAAAGTGTAAATTATGAATAAAATCAAAATGCAATGACTTTCAGATCACATGAGCCAATGTTATTTACAACAGAACATAGTTTCAACATTTGAAATGTTATCTGAGACAGTTTACATTTTTATCCACAAAATGAGCTCATTTCAAATTTTCTGGCTGAAACAGGTCTCAAAAAAGTTGGGACACAGGCAAAAAAGGGCTGAGAAAGCAATAAATATATAAGAGAATCAGCTGAAAGAACATTTAGCAAGTAATTACATTAACTGGCATCAGGTGTGTAACATGATTGGCTATAAAAGGGATGTCTTAGAGAGGCTGAGTCTCTCAGAAGTAATGATAGCCAGAGGCTCTCCAACCTGTGAAGGCTTGCGTAAAAAAAAATTGTGGAATACTTTAAAAACAATGTTCCTCAACGTCAAATTGCAAAGGCTTTGAAGGTCTTATCATCGACAGTGCATAACATCATCAAAAGATTCAGAGAAACTGGAAAAATCTCTGTGCGTAAGGGACTAGACCGAAGACCTTTACTGGATGCCTGTGATCTGCGGGCCCTCAGAAGCCATTGCATCATTCACCGGCATGATTCTGTCATTGACATTACTAAATGGGCCGAGGTCAGTCTGTCATGCCATCCACAGATGCCACCTGAAACTCTATCATGCAAAAAAAGAAAGTCATTTTTGAGCATGATCCAGAAGCGCCGATGTGTTCTGTGGGCCAAGGCTCACTTAAAATGGACAGAGGCAAAGTGGCAAAGAGTCCTGTGGTCAGACGAGTCCAAATTCTTCATTCTTGTTGGAAATCATGGGCGTTGTGTCCTCCGGGCTAAAGAGGAGAAAGACCACCCCTCCTGTTATCAGCATTCAGTTCAAAAGCCAGCATCTCTAATGGTATGGGGACGCATTAGTGCATATGGTGTGGGACACTTGCATGTTTTAAAAAGCACCATGAATGATGAAAGGTTTATAAAGGTTTTAGAGCAACATATGCTCCCCTCCAGACGACATCTATTCCAAGGAAGGCCTTGTGTATCTCAGCAGGACAATGCAAAACCACATACTGCAGCTATTACAACAGCATGGCTTCGTAGTAGAAGAGTCTTTGTGCTGAACTGGTCTGCCTGCAGTCCTGATCTTTCACCGATTGATAACATTTGGCGCATAATTAAACGAAAAGTCTGTCAAAGGAGACCCAAAACTCTCCAGCAGCTGGAAGACTATTAAACAAGAGTGGGATCAAATTCCAATGGGTAAACTCCAGAAACTTGTCTCCTCAATGCCCAGACGCCTCCACTCTGTGTTAAAAAGAATGCTACACCATGGTAAACAGGCCCCTGTCCCAACTTTTTGGAGACTACAGCAGACACAATATTCTAAAGTGGGAAGTTATTATATCCAGACGTTCAGGGCGGAGCCAGCATCATTTCCAGCAAGTTTGAAGCTGCTATGATCAAGTATGTTGGCATGAGAGCATTTTGAAATTTTTTTGGCGAGTCGCCAAACTTTGTCACGCCCTAACAGCCACGCCCTTTGACCTACAGACATGCAGAGCACAATTTTTGATCATCTAGGTCTCTAGATGATCTGTACCAAATTTGAAGTCAATCGGTCGAAAACCCTAGGAGGAGTTCGTTTTAAAATTCAAAAATTCAAATCAAAATGGCTGACTTCCTGTTGGGTTTAGGGCGTGGCTCCAATGAGTTTTTTGTATGTCTGGGTATGATACATTTGTGTATCGAATTTCGTCTGCCTACGACAAAGTAACCGAACTGGTCACTTCCTGTTACCACTGGGGGGCGTTATTATAAAGTGTGAAGTTATTATATCGAGATGTTCAGGGCAGAGCCATCATAATTTCCAGCAAGTTTGAAGCTGCTACGATCAAGTATGTTGGCGTGAGAGCATTTTGAAATTTTTTTGGCGAGTCGCCAAACTTTGTCACGCCCTAGCAGCCACGCCCTTTGAGCTACAGACATGCAGAGCACAACATTTGTTCAGCTTGCTCTCTAGATGATCTGTACCAAATTTGAAGTCGATGGGGCAAAATCTCTCGGAGGAGTTTGTTTTCAAAGTAAAAACTGGTCACTTCCTGTTACCACCGGGGGGCGCTATTAATAAAGTGAAAAGTTTTGACATAGGGATGTTCAGGGCAGAAAAATCATTGTGTCCAGCAAGTTTGAAGCTGCTAAGATCAAGTATGTTGGCGTGAGAGCGTTTTTGAAATTTTTTTGTCGAGTTGCCAAACTTTGTCACGCCCTAGCAGCCACGCCCTTTGACCGACAGACATGCAGAGCACAATTTTTGATCAGCTTGGTCTCTAGATGATCTCTACCCAATTTGAAGTCAATCGGTCAAAAACCCTAGGTGGAGTTCGTTTTAAAATTCAAAAATTCAAATCAAAATGGCCGACTTCCTGTTGGGTTTAGGGCGTGGCTGCAATGAAATTTTTTGTATGTCTGGATATGATACACATGTTTACTGAATTTTGTCTGCTTACGAGAAAGTAACCGAATTTCCCTATGGGAATTTTGAAACGTGTTTAGGGGGCGCTATTTTGGCATTTTGCGTCGACCATGAACGAGCGTGCAAAAATATCAAATTTCGGATGTGGCCGCACGAATATGGAAAGTTACAAGCGTTTTCAAGTTTGAGAAAGGGGCGAAATTGGCCTTTGAAATGTCGGAGGAATAATAATAATAATAATAATAATAATAAACAGCACTATTTCAATAGGGTCCTCCGAGGACGACTTGCAGTCGTCGCTCGGGCCCTAATAATAATAATAATAAGCAGCGCGATTTCAATAGGGCCCTCCGCAGACGACTTGCAGTCAGCTCGGGCCCTAATAAAAAATAGCACTATTTCAATAGGGTCCTCCGCTGACGACTTGCAGTCGTCTCGGGCCCTAATAATAAAAATAAACAGTACGATTTCATTAGGGTCCTCGGACGATTTGCAGTCGGCTCGGGCCCTAATTATAAACAGTAGGATTACAATAGGGTTCTATGCTCATAGGCCGACTGTTACTGTAGGCTAGTAGTTGCAGTTGCTGCTTTTAAAGTACTGTAAAGTATATTGTAATGTATGTAAATCTGGAGTGCATACTGTAAATACACTATTGCACAAGTCTGTCTTTCTGTATTACTTACTGTACTAAACTACTTTTACAGTTTTTCACAATTGCAAAAACACAAATCCCAACTCTCTAAACCAAATGACCAGTTCCCTAAACACATTTAATAAAACTAACCCCAATTTGCCAAAACTATAAACACATTTCACATGTTAAGACAATTCACAAAACTCAACCCCCCTTTTCTCATAACTCTAAACACACTTTGTCTTGCTAAAACACGTTGCAAAAACATTGCTCAAATTCTCAATCACTAAACACATTTTGGGCTCTAAATTCGTAAACCAGGCGCAGGCGCGGCAAATGGGGGATGCGCCGCGCCAACGGGGTGTGTCCAGGCGTATGTTGCAATTTCGTGCCCGGCGTAGCCTGGCGCAAGTACTCCTCTGTCCCCTCGGTCCCTCCTGCCGGCGCAAGGGGAAAGAGGGAGGAGAGAAGGCGTGTTTGGGTATAACACAGCCGAAGTCAAATCTTCACCAATCAAATGAGCTCCTCTCCTAACCTTTTTAATGTGTTGGAATATAGAAGCCTCTGTCCTATATCTGCATGATCGTTAATGTTGCATTTTACTTTGCTGCTTCAGGCATGTTTTCTGCACCGCCACGTCTATATTAAGCATTACTTAATATGAGTTAGCTGGCTAGCTAGGGCATTCGCTAATTATCACCATTAGCTTAACTTGAATGGAATTTCAAAACGAAATATGTCAGATCATTCGAACTTATGAAGTTGGAATGAAATACGACGGTTACTCATTTATTTCTTCTGCCTGCATCATTGGGAAGAGAAACGATGGATAGCGTGTTCCTATTATTACACCCTGTAGCTGCTTAAAATTTTGGGATTAACATGCATGGACAACAATGCAAGATACGTTACACATTTATTTTCAATATGTGATCTTAACTTGGTACGAGATCATAGCAATCAGGCTGTATTCCTTTCCCCCACTAAAAATGATAAAACCTAAGTGACAATAATAGTAGCCTAGTATTAAGCCGCTTGCACACTGGACGCGAAACGAATTTTTCGCACAACAGATTGCGTTGAACGCAGTGTCTACGTGTCCGAAAGTCTGACAGGGTTTTAATATATCTCCGTTTCCTACAGTCGATTATTGTTTTTAATTTCTTCAAATCTATTGAATGTTTTAGATATTAAACGTGAATGTTTTGATAAGAGGGCTCAGTTCTTCAAGATGAGTACCGAGAATTTCAATCAATATTTCTGTTTAAGCTCTGCTCAATAAAGTGAGTCGACATTGGCGCGGGACAATGTACAATGCCTGTCGGACATTAAATGCAAAATACTCCGTGTCTGACAGCCAAAAAAAAAAAGAGGACGATTAGAACAGACTGATAACGAAATAAAGAATAAAAAGAAACATTTTAACAACAAACAGAACATCCAATGAACACTGCGATTTATTTATTTGCGGGCCATCTTCTTTGGATGCTCTGTTTGTTGGTGATGTATTTTTATTCTTTATTTCGTTATAAATCTGTTCTCATACCAATACTTTAACTTTTTGCTGGCTGCCGGACATGGAGTATTTTGCATTTCGCCTCGGACAGTCTTGATCGCGCATGCGATAATTTATTCACACTGTCAATGGTCATGGAATTGATTTGCTCACTGACAACAAGCATTATTTTATCTCTGGTGTGGAAATAAAGCGTGAATCTGTTCGATCCATCTGACTAATTTTCAAAAGAGCGACGGAATAAAGACTGTTGTCTATCTTCAACGGAAGAAAACACACGAATAAAAAGACCAAGAAAAGTTGATAGCTATCAATTTGCATTTTGTGAAGGTCGAACACAAACATGGCCAAGTTTGCACGTCTAATAATTCCTGGAATAGGATTAGAACTTTTATGACTTTCGGACACGGAGATATATTAAAACCCTGTCCGACTTTCGCGTCTTTGCATTGACTTTGACTGTAATCAGTCGTGCGAAAAATTCGTTTCGCGTCCAGTGTGCAAGCGGCTTTACTGAGCATAGAACGCAAGCATTATAAATATATATAGGCAGTTTGTGGTTGGCTGATAAAGATGTGAAGTCGTTAGTTTGCATCACAGATTCAGCTGCGTTGATTAAGCCAGGTGGAGTTTCCATTACGCGTGCCAACCGCCTTTAATCTGACATCAGGACAATCGATATAGATACTATAATTTATGTCCTGATTCAGATAGTTACATTAAATAGTAGTTGCTGTAATTATTTATTGCATTGAAATGTGCCTGACATTCTGGAAACCTGCCTGTGAGGTTTCGGTGACGTGTGCGCCCACTGCGCCGGTCAGCCAAATTACCACTGCACAGAAAGTAAACCAGGTTGGAGCTGGCGAGCTTTCTGCGCAACTTCAGCGAAGACTTTTTTCACGAAATTGTCACTGCGTCTTGATGAATATGTGACACCTCCCCTACTACGCCGCCACACCCATCTCGGCGACGTCCGTCTACCAAATTGCCAAAGTGGCTGCAAGACGGTGTCGCACCGCACGAAATTACCACTGCGCGGGCTGCACCGGACGAAATTACCACTGCGTGGGCTGCGCCACGCTACGCCACGCTGCGCCACCCTGCGCTGCGCCAAGAAATTAGAGCCCTTTAACATAACATAACATAACATAACATGCGTGGCGAGAACAGGCCATTCAGCCGAACTAGGCTCGCCAGTTTCTTTTAACTATTGTGAATATATCACTTCAGATACTCAATGTCTCAATGGTATCTAGCTTTAAGTCAAACCTGCTCTTGAAAATTGCCAAGGTTTCTGCCTCAACAATATGGTCAGGCAAGCTGTTCCACATCGAAATTACTCTTTGGGTGAAAAAATATTTCCTAATATCAGTGCTAAATTTACCCTTGGTCAACTTCCATTTATGACCCCGAGTTCTACTAACAGAACTTGGCCAAAGGAATCCTACATAATTAACTTTGTTATTCCCTTTAACATATTTAAAGACCTCAATCAGATCACCCCTTAGTCTCCTTTTCCTAAGACTAAAGAGATTAAGGATCTTCAGCCTTTTCTCATAGCTTTCATCTTTAATACCCGGAATTAGCTTCGTGGCTCTTTTCTGAACTTTCTCTAAAGCCTCTATGTCTTTCTGAAAGTATGGTCCCCAGAACTGTACACAATACTCTAGATGTGGTCTGACGAATGTGTTGTACAAAAGAAGCATCACCTCCTTGGATTTGAACTCAATACTTTTGGCAATGTATCCCAGTATTCTGCGCAACACTAAGAGAATACAACCTAACTTGCTGTTGCAGAAAGGTTTAAATACTTTTCTGACGGTCCAATCAATGTCTTTTAGTTACTGTGAAAAATGTATACTCTCTGGAATTGGATAAGAATTGTGTCAATCAATAGATCATTACTGGGGAAGTTTCACGTGGGTGTGTACTGTAACTGTGCTTTACACAGATGAGCCTAAGCAAACAATTGAGAGTACATAGAAGGATATAAGAGAGCGCTGAATTTCTCGATGGAAGAATTTACTCATAAATACATGGTAGGGAACTACATGTTTTTGAAATCTGATGACTATACTTGATAGTAGAATACCATGTTGAATTTTTGCTTCAGAAAACTAATTTTTCTGAACTAATTGGGATACCATTGGCTCACTATAGCTGAAGTGGTTGCTACAAAGGAAAATGATATTTTCTGCCACAAGAGATCTTTTTTTTAAACTGTTGCATAGATACTATAGGCAAGTATATATTGAGCAGTTTGCTTATCAGGCTTAGCTGATGAGTTAAATTCATGCATCTCCTGAAAAACAGGGATGGGACTGAACTTGTTCATATTCTAAACCGTGTTTGAGCTCGGCTTGCTAGTTAATATTCAATAACTGATCTGGGTGTGCAATCTAGTGATAGAATAGTGTAACTGTGTGCATAAATAGAGCAGCTCCATGTCCGTTGGCATCTACATCTGCGCAGAGGGGTTAATACTGCATGTGACTGTCTTCTCCAGGTTGTTGGCTGTGTGTCACACAGGCTCTAGCACAGTACTGCAGCTATAGAGGGAAGAGCTATTTGTAAGCCTGCTACACCTGTAATAATTACTCTCCCTGGCACTGCTCCCCGAGCCACCCTCCTTATCTCTCTCTCTTTCAGCTGAGCCCACACAAAAGCCTGCCCCAAAATTAAGCATAAACAAAAGTCAGCGCATTCCCCTCTGCAACCCGCAATTACATTGCAAAGACCCCCTCATTCACTGGAGTTAACTCAAACACAGCGGCACTCAGTCAAGGAAACATAAGCATTCCCCCATCTGACAATGCCTCTCACCGTTGGCAACTCCAGAAGAGGAGAGTGTTCAATCCCTATCAAGGAGTTTGGTTCTAGAAACACAGTTATGTATAGAGATAAGTCTGACTATATCTCGGTGGTACCATTCTATCTTCTGCATAAGCTCTGGCTCCTTCCCTGCCAGAGAGGTGACATTCTTCGTTCCAAGAGCTAGTTTTCATAACCAGGGCCCAGAACGCTGGGGTCTTTGCCGTGTCTGCCACCCGCTCTACCCTGCACCCGACCCCTGTCCTCTCCCTGCGGGTGGAGGGCCCAAAAGGAGGCGGCTCGGCGTTGCCTTTTTCGGCCAAGACCTGCCGGTTCTTGGGGAAAACCTGGCCACCAGGTGCTCTACCAACTCCCCTCCCAGACCTGAATAATTGTCATATTAAAGTCTGAAAGGAAACATGTAATGCTATTTTCAAATTGACCTATTTGATTTTCATGAATAGTGATCATCATGAATGGTAAAATGATATATTTTTTCAATAGCTGCCCAGCCACTCGAGCCAGTCAGTTTCTAAATTTGCCAAAAATTTACTATTTAAATTAATTTCTTCCTGAAAGTTGATGATAACAGTGTCATTCTGTGAGGTCAGGCCTCTCAGAGTGGCTCAGAGGCCTTTATAGAACTCCAGATTTAAAAATTTTCCTGGGGAAGACTCCCCGGACCCTCAAACCAGAGGGGAATACCCCATCTCTTACTCTCCCCCACCTGCACCACAAGTTCTTTTTTTATATTATATTTTATTACATTTTAAATTCATAACAACAAACAAGTACATACGTCAAACAAAAACAGCCACAGCACAGAAATGGGAGACAAACCAAAAAAAAAAAAAAAAAAAAAAAAGGACAACAGAAACAACCCAGACAGCTATGAAAATTAAATGCCTGTCTCTGTATGGATAAATCTATTCTATCTTATAAATGTGGACGTGTATATATGAGAACACACGGTACACAACAAAGACAGCATTAATAATACCACCCCACAACAAGCCAGTCTCTTATCTCATTTCCCATTTACAGCAGCAGCCGATCATAAGGAACAAAGCATTAAGCTAGGAATATATGTGTATATATATATATAAATACAATAAATGTATAAATATATACACATACACACATATATACATATTTGTACGTATATATATATATATATATAGAGGCAATGAAAACGCAACAACAGTTTGGATTCAAATAATTTTGTGACTCAAATTTATTTTCTTATTTTAACAATTCAAATATGTTGGGTGGGTTGACTTTAATGAATTAAATGTGTTAATGGGCCGATTTGGACAATAATAAACAGATGCATTAAACATAACAAACACAAGTTGAAAATGAAAAATCACAACAAGACTGAACGGAACACACATTTAAAAATGAACTCAAAAGAACAGTCAGTATCGGGTGTGACCCCATTTAACATCGACACAGGCAGTACAACGTCTCCTCATGGACCTGACTAAGCGTCTTAGGTTGTCTTGGTGAAGTTGTCGCCACTCTGCCTGTAGTGCATTCTGGAGTTGCTGCCTGGTTTGAGGTCTGGGTACTCTTGATGAAAGAGCTCGTCCCAGTTGGACGTACTACACCCAAAACGTACTGATGCTGGACGTACTACACCCAAAACAGTGAGCCACTTGCTGGGCACTTACTCCCGCCTCTAGCATACCCAGGACCCTGTTCCGTTGTTCAGTCGACAGACGTGGCATTATGACACTTAAAAATGTTTTTTGTGTGGCTTTTATCATGCCTTTATATAGGGAAGACAACCCCTCCTCCATTTCAACCACTGTACTTGCACAACTCCTAATCCCATATGTTGTACTCAATATGGATTGATGAGAGTCCAACTCACACTGTTGAGTTACATGATGATCATTCATGTGTAACGAGGTACACATTGTGACCCCAATGGTCACTTAAGAACTCAAATTGGACTGCTCAGGTCCTGAGCAAAAATAAACCAAATTTAGAGTGTTGCATTTTCATTGCCTTTGAGTATATATATATATATATATATATATATACATACACACACACACACACACACACATAAATAAAACTCTTAAGCTAGAACAGGGGCAAAGACTAACCTGCCAGAGAGTTGATACATTCAGTAATGGGACCCCAGATACAGTCAGATTCCACAGATGATGTAACAGTACTTGAATTGCTACGAAGCCTCTCAAGATGTATCCCTGAGACCATTTCCCTGAGGCATCTAGAGAAGCTAGGAGGGTCGGTAGCCTTCCAATCATTAAGTATTAACTTTTTTGCCACCAAAGTGCCAAATCTGATGGTCTCCTGTATAGGGTGTGGGTGTGAGAAAAAAGCTTTGGAGCAACCAAGCAATACAAGAACTACATCCGGTTCCAGCTGTACATCATAAACATTACAATACCATGAGAAAATTTGTTGCCAAAAAGGAACAACCTTTGAGCAGAACCAAAACATGTGTCCCAGAGTCCCTATTCCTTGATCGCACCTGTCACAGATGTTGGAAACATCAGGATACATTTTACTTCGCCTTACTTTGGAATAATGTAATCTATGCATAATTTTATATTGGATCAGCTGCAACCTGGCATTGATTAAACCTAAATGAATCCTTTCCATCCCTTCCCTCCACACCTCATCGGACAGCTCCATACCAAGATCTGCCTCCCATGCAGATTTAATATGGTTCGTTGACAAAACTAAAACTTTAGAAAACAATGATGCAAATTTTGAAACAAGGTGTTTAGATACCAGCTTTTTTCATTATAGCAAAAAAGGAGTGCTCCATGCTAGGATTTATGTAGTTATTTAAATTTTCTGAAACAAAGTGCCAAACTTATAAGTAACGAAAAAAGTGGGCTTGAGGAAGGGAAAAGCTCTCCTTCAGCTCATTAAATGAAGCTAAATGATTATTCATGTACAAGTCTGAGAAGGTAACCAGACCCATTTGTTTCCAAAGTACAAAAGCTTGATCAGACTGAGCTGGAACAAAACTGCGATTAAAACAAATAGGAGAATATTTAGAAAATTCAGGTAGTTGAAGTACCTTCCTGATTTGTTTTAAAATTTTAATTGAATTATGCAGCACAAAACTCTCCTCAACTAAATGCAAAGGATAATTTTTCGTAAAAAACAAAAGAGCTGAAAGGGAACTATTTCTATTTTCTATTTCACCACAAGTTCAAAATGGTTTTTTGGGGAGGGAGTCACGCCCCTGACAAATGCTGCACCCCAGCAGGGAAAAAGTTGAGACAGAATCAACTTTTGGAGAAACACAACCCATTGTCATGCTGCGATGACTATTTGCAGGCTGGCAATTAGACCGAAAATTCTTTCGAGAAGTAGAACCTTGTTTACCATGAAGCATGTTAGCATTGCACTGATAACTGAGTGACTGTGAAGAAGAAAGAGACTAATCACTGCCATAAGTCCTTTTCAGAGCTGTAGAACCCTGGCATGAGGTAGTAAGAAGACATAAAATTCTTTAGTCTTGTGAAAAAGAGACTTATGGTATCATCTGTTTGAGACCTCTAAGCCCAAGAACAGGCTTGATACAGAGCTAGATGCTGTCAAGTTCCTAAGTATCTCATATGTTAAATACTCTTTTGTGGAAAAAGGAACGCATTGTACCTGTGTTATGATGTGAAATGTTCTTCAGGTCAGCACCAGCCCTGGTATCTTGGTAATGGAATAAATAAGCTTGATGACATGTTTTTCGGATGAAACTAGCACAGCCATAGTGCTGAATGCTCTTTTGGTAATGGGAAAACTTGACAGCATGATAAAAGTCCCTCAATATAATTCCCTATGTATCTGTCCATATTTCCTATTGTTGTGTCTTTTCCCGTGTGACTTACTCTTTGTGATTGTGGGCTTTGTGTTGTTATTCATCTAGTATCTCGTGAACTGGTATAATTTATGGTAGTGGTATCATGGAGTGAAGCAACTGTCGAGTAAGAAGTGCATTGTGAGGTGACTTGTTTGTTCATTTAGAGGAGCTGAGACGGTTGCTTACCCACAACGAGTTGCAGATTCGAGCAATCCAGATTTTATGGGAACAGCACCTACAAGAGGCCCTGAAGGATTTGGAACAGCAGTACGCCACCATAACTCAGGTAGGAATTATGAAGCACAGCATTGTTTATATGTATTTATGAATTGACCAAAAACCTAGTGCACTGTGTTATACAGTACATATTTAGGCATTTATAATTCCTCAACTTCCAAGAGCATGATTGTAATAAGAATAAGAACAAAGAGACTATGCAGCTTTTATTTGAGCATCTTAAAACTCTGTTGAAGGGAGAGACCCTCATTCAACCATCACCAGTTTCTACTAAATTTCTGTTTCCCTCCACTCCATCTCTATCTTTCCGATTCCTGTATCCCTCCCCTATTTCGATCATTGCATACCTCCCTTGTGCTATTCTCCTGCCTTCTCCCTGCCATTTCTGTGGTGGAAATTTATTTTATTCCTATAAGAAACACTCAGAGACAGAGATGGTAAAATGAATTCAGCCTTTACTATATGCATATAGAGTCCGAGTTACATGCAGAACAAGAACAAAGGGATTCCCCTTTGCTTGGCTATTTGTATGAGCACAATGTCTGAAGTGTACGCCTCTGCGGCGGATATTCCCCAATAGTTTATTACTCTCCTCCTTTCTACAGGCATTTATTATTCAAAACCCGCCCTCCTTAAAACTGATTTACACAGGAGTAGTTCTTCCAGCATTCCATAGCTGAGTGCACGTATCCCACGTATATCTGGTCCCGACAACCTCATCAGCCCCAGCGGAGAGGAGACCCCCAGTTATCTCACTCTGAGGTCTTATCTCAAGGTCCCGCTGGTTCCCTGGGAACACACAGTTCAGCGAATACAGTCTGAGCTTTGTAGGATCCCCAGGCTCAGGAGGAATAAGCACATCTCATTAGGCACAGTTACAGAAAGCACATCTCGTAACACTGCTGCTTACGCACAAGCTAGATTATAGGGGAAAGCAATTCCGCACAGCCCAGGTTACAAGTATAAGCAATTACACACAGCCTAGGTTACAAGGATGAGCAATTTATAACTACAACCTTAATTCCGAAATAGATGGGACAAAGTGTAAATTGTGAATAAAATCAAAACGCAATGACTTTCAAATCACACCAGCCAGTATTTTATTCACAATAGAACAGAGATAACATGGCAAATGTTGAAACTGAGAAATTTTACAATTTTATCCACAAAATGAGCTCATTTCAAATTTTATGGCTACTACAGGTCTCAAAAAAGTTGGGACAGGGGCCTGTTTACCATGGTGTAGCATCCCCTCTTCTTTTTAACACAGAGTGGAGGCGTCTGGGTATTGAAGAGACAAGTTTCTTGAGGTTTAGCCATTGGAATTTGATCCCGCTCTTGTTTAATACAGGCCTCCAGCTGCTGAAAAGTTTTGGGTCTCCTATGACGGGCATTTCGTTTAATTATACACCAAAAATTCTCAATCGGTGAAAGATCAGGACTGCAGGCAGGCCAGTTCAACACACGGACTCTTCTACTATGAAGCCATGCTATTGTAATACCTGCAGTATGTGGTTTTGCATTGTCCTGCTGAAATACACAAGCCTTTCCCCGGAATAAATGTCATCTGGAGGGGAGCATATGTTGCTCTAAAACCTTTATATACCTTTCAGCATTCATGGCACTTTTTTAAACATGCAAGTGTCCCACACCATATGCACTAATGCATCCCCATACCATCAGAGATGCTGGCTTTTGAACTGAACGCTGATAACAGGGGGGGTGGTCTTTCTCCTCTTAAGCCTGGAGGACACGTCGCCCCATGATTTCCAACAAGCATGTCAAATTTGCACTCGTCTGACCAACAGGACACTTTGGCATTTTGCTACAATACATCTTAAATGAGCCTTGGCCCACAGAACACGGCGGCGCTTCTGGATCATGCTCAACGATGGCTTCATTTTTGCATGATAGAGTTTTAATGGCATCTGTGGATGGCACAGCGAACTATGTTTACAGACATTGGTTTTTTGAAGTATTCCTGAGCCCATTTAGTAATGTCAATGACAGAATCATGCCGGTGAGTGATGCAGTGGCATCTGAGGGCCCGAAGATCACGGGCATCCAGTAAAGGTGGAATGGGCGGTGAAAGGACGCCAGGTGCCGCGACCAGTGAGAGAAAGAACTGAGAGTAGCCCAGATAAAAGACAAACACAAAAGAGGTACACACCTCCGGTAAAAGCTTGCGCTTCCAAGGACAAATAAAAGTTCAAAACACGGAAGCAGTGCGAGAGAGAATAAACAAGAGAGAAGAGAGAAAATTACTAAAAGAAGCAATTCCTAACAATAAATGGAATATAACTAATCACTAGGAAATCTGACTAGAGATTTTCTCCGGCCGAAGTGCTAGAAACAAACAGACACTCTAGCGATAGGCATGGCGAATCCCAAGCCATATATATAGAGTCCGGAAAACTCCGCCCCAGCTCAATCAGCCAGCTGGGCCAGGAATTCGATGGAAAAGAAATCCGATATCGTCCCGGACGATAGAACAAAAAAAGGTCCAACAAACAAACGCACGCCTAAATCATGACAGGACCCCCCCCCTCTAAGGGACGGCACCAGAAGTTCCCTGAGAACCCTGTGCACGGAACTCAGAGATGAGGCTGGGATCGAAGATATCCCGAGAAGAGACCCAGCACCGCTCCTCAGGCCCATATCCCTTCCAGTCCACCAAAAATTGGGCTCCGCGACCCACACGCCTCTCGGCCAAAATGCGACGCACAGTATAAACCGGGCCCCCTTCAATTATCCGTGGCGGCGGCAGAGGCTTGTCAACTGGAGCCAGGACGCTAGTGCTATCTGGTTTTAGCCTTGAGACATGAAACGAGGGGTGGATACGCAAGGACTTAGGGAGTTTTAACCTGACAGTAACAGGGTTGATCCTCCGCACTATTTTAAAAGGGCCAATGAAGCGAGGAGCCAACTTTCGTGACTCCACCTTTAAGGGAAGGTCCCGAGTAGAAAGCCAAACTCTTTGGCCAACCCGATAAGATGGGGCCAACCGGCGCCTTCTATCCGCAGCGGTCTTCTGTCTCTGCATAGATCGCAACAAAGAGGACCGGACCCTGGCCCAGATAAAGCAACAGCGTCGAATAAAATAATTGACAGAGGGGACTTCAGAATCCTTTTCAGTCTCAGGAAAAAGGGGGGGTTGATAGCCCAACTGAGCCTGAAATGGTGAGAGGCCTGTAGAGTAGTTGTCCAGAGAATTAGGGGAATATTCAGCCCAAGCTAAAAAAAGACTCCATGACAATGGATTATCAGCCGCCAAACATCGAAGGGTATTCTCCAGAGACTCGTTGGTCCGCTCTGTCTGACCATTAGTCTCTGGATGAAAGCCAGAAGAAAGGCTCACAGCGGCCCCCAACAGACTGCATAAAGCCTGCCAGGACTTAGCCATGAATTGAGGCCCCTGTCTAAAACCACATCTTGCGGGAGACCATGCAGGCGGAAAACATGGTCCACAACAAGAATGGCCGTCTCCCACGCTGAAGGCAACTTCGGCAGGGCGATAAAATGGGCGGCCTTAGAGAAACGGTCAACCACGACCAAAATGACAGTGTTGGCCTCTGAATTAGGCAAACCCGTAATAAAATCAAGAGCAATATGGCTCCACGGGCATTTGGGGACGGGTAACGGCCGCAACAAACCAGCGGGAGGGAGGTGGGAAGTCTTATTTCTAGCACAGACGTGGCATGCTGCTACAAACTCCCGGATATCTTCCATCATGCTGGGCCACCAAAAACGTCAGGCCAAGAATTGTTTGGTCCGATGAACCCCCAGGTGACCCGCCAGATGGGAAGAGTGCCCCCACTGGAGAACCTGGGCGCGTACCGAAGTCGGAACACACAAACAACCAGGTGGTTCCCCACCAGGACCGGGATCGGACCTTAAGGCCCCCCGCACATCAGACTCAATGTCCCACTGAACGGGAGCCACAATCTGATCAGTCGGGATAACCGGTTCCGGCATAGGGTTGTGACCAGAGTGGTCGTAAATCCGCGATAAGGCGTCAGGCTTGGTGTTTTTAGACCCCGGGCAGTAGGTTAACGTAAAGGTAAAGCGATTAAAAAATAATGACCATTGCGCCTGCCGGGAATTACGTCGCTTAGTCTGTTGAATGTATTGGAGATTTTTATGATCCGTCCAAACCACAAACGGATGCTCAGCCCCTTCCAACCAATGGCGCCATTCCTCTAACGCCAGCTTAACGGCTAGCAACTCTCGGTCACCAATACTGTAATTCCGTTCGGCTGCCGACAATGCCTGGGAGAAGAAGCCGCACGGGTGTAGCTTATTGTCCCGAAGGAGGCGCTGGCACAAAATGGCACCCACCCCGACTTCAGAGGTATCTACCTCCACAACGAATGGGAGGGAGGGATTGGGCAAGACAAGAATGGGCTCTGAGCTAAAATGTTTCTTTAACTCCTGAAAAGCAGCCTCAGCTGCTGGGGACCAATCAAACGGCGAGGAGGAATTCTTCTTGGTAAGCGCAATAATGGGGGCAGCTACTGTGCTAAACTTACGGATAAACCTCCTATAAAAATTGGCAAACCCCCAAAACCGTTGCACCTCCTTAACGTTTTGAGGGGCAGGCCAATTCCTGACCACTGCCACCTTAACAGGGTCCATATGGACTGACCCCTCCGACACAATGAAACCAAAAAACGAGACAGTCTTGGTGTGAAAAACATATTTCTCAGCCTTGACAAAAAGCTTGGCATTACGGAGGGCCTCAAGCACACGTCTGACATGTTATGCTTTGAGAGCGTTGAAGAAAAAATCAGAATGTCGTCAAGTTAAACGAAGACGAATTTCTCCAACATCTCTCGGAGGACGTCATTAACGAGTGCTTGAAACACCAAGGGGGCGTTAACCAATCCAAACGGCATGACCAAATATTCCCAGTGCCCGTCATGCGTATTAAATGCCGTTTTCCATTCGTCCCCCTCCTAATTGCAAACTAAGTTATAAGCATTTTGGAGATCTAGCTTGGTAAAAAATGTCACCTCCTGCAGGCGTTCAAACGCGGAATTCATCAACAGAAGGGGGTATCGGTTTTTAATGGTGATCTTATTCAAACCCCTATAATCAATACAGGGTCTCAGACCGCCGTCTTTTTTCCCACAAAAAAAAACCCCGCTCTGGCAGGAGACGTGGATGGCCGAATAAAACCATTAGCAAGAGCCTCCTGAATATATTCTCGCATGGCCTTACGCTCTGGGCCTGACAGCGAGTATAGCGAACCCCTAGGAGGAGTAGTACCAGGGTGGAGATTGATCTTGCAATCGTACGGGCGATGAGGAGGTAAAGTCGAGGCTCGTTGTTTGCTAAAAACCTCGGCGAGATCAGCATAATCACTAGGAACGTTAGGAGGCAGATCAAAATTCAAAGCGGCCCCCAAACTCTCCACTTGTTCGGGACTTGCCATATCCATGCCCGAATCACAGCCAAAGAGATCCTCCAAATCACAATCATCCTCTGGCTGCTGCCAGTCAAATTGAGGATCCCACTCCAACCCCTCCTCCGCCTCCTCTTCCCGACTAGGAGGGCTGTAGGAGACAAACTCAGCAGAATCGCTCGCGGCATCCGCCTCCCCCCTAGGTTGATGCCCGGAACTACATGTCAAACTCTCCCTACAGTGGGATCTACAATTAGCGCCCCACTGGACAATAGGGCTAGTCTGACTACCCCAACGGATGTGAGGCTTATGTTTCCGTAACCACGAGTGCTCTGACACAACAGGAAAAAACAGGGGTAGTAATGAAAAATCGGACCTCCTCAGAATGGTAACCGAAGGGAATGAACATGGTTAGTGCTTCAGAGACCTCAGTTATAATTCCAGAACCTAGCGGGCGACCGTCCAAAGATTTAACAGTGCGTGAGTGTAGCAGGGGGCGTATAGGAATAGAATGCCTCTCAGCCCACTCCGCATCCATAAAACAATCCACGGCCCCCGAGTCCAAAAAAACCTCCAAAGGAATTATCTGTCTATCCACAGTTTTTTGTTTTTTTTTTTCTTCCCGCCACCACCCCCCCCTCTTGGGAGGTCAGCTTTATTTTCTTTTATTTTTATTTTAATAAGTGATCCCAAAATGAGGGAAGGGTATAACAAGAAACCAAGATATGTATAGCAGTACAGGAAAGTACAGATATGGATAGACATAGACAGGACACAAAACGATTGGGGGACAGGGAGAAAAAAGAAGGAAAAAGAAAGAGAGAGGAAAGGGGAAAGAAAGAAAGAAGAGGAAAAAAGAATGAGCAAAATTGTTAAATTAGCCAATAAGCAACAAAACTAATAATAAAAAAAAAAAACAGGAAATGGGGTATCAAGATTAAAGAGTCGTAGTGTGCTTTGATATGTGTGATGATTATTGTGACTGGGGTCTGTGGTCATGGAAGTGGGTTTGGCAGTTCGGTGAGTTCAAAGTGGGTTATGAAAGGGTTCCATGTTTCATTAAAGGCTGATACAGTGTTTTGTTTGTGGGCTGTTATTCTGATTATTGAAATGTGTTCTTTGAGGAGGTTGATCCAGTGAGTAACGTGACAAGATTTTTTTGATTTCCAGTTTTGAAAAATTATTTTCTTGCCGATTGTAAGAGAAATAAGTAACGGATTTTTAAATTTTGGTGGAAGGGTTATTTCTGTAGTATTTCCTAGTAGGCAGAGTGATGGGTCCATTGGAATTCTGCAGCCAAATATCATGGAAAGCTTTCCAGTTATTGTTGTCCAGAAGGAGTGAACCGGTTGGCAAACCCAAGTGGCGTGAAAGTAATTGTCTATAGTGTCCAGAGTGTCCAGTTGTCTGTGTCTGCTAATCCCATTTTGAACATTTTACCTTGGGTGATGTGGGTTCTATGGATAGTTTTGTATTGTATCAGTTGCAGGTTGGAGTTACTGGACATAGAGAAGATGTTATTATTGATTTGTATCCAGAAGTCGGGGCTGGGAGAGATATCCAAGTCATTTTCCCATTTTGTGGTTGGAAGTGAAATTGAGGTATCTTGTATGGATATAAGTTCATATAGTTTGGAGGTGATTTTCTTTGAGTTTGTAATTTTCATGATCTCTGTACTTAGTTTCGATGGTTCTAATGTGTTATTGGTTATATTAATTTTGGATTTTATTACATATTTAAGTTGCTGGTAGTGGAGGAACTGGTCTCTTCCTACCCCGTACTTCTGGATTAAGGTGTTAAATGAAATGAGTTGGTTTTTTTTTCAAATAGGTGTTGGAGATGTGTGATTCCTTTTTGTTGCCATGATGGAAAATGAACGGGGGTGTTATGTAGTTGAAAGTCTGGATTGTGCCAAATTGGAGTGTACTTGCATGGTGGTAGTGATGATTTAGTAATTTTGTGAGTTTTCCACCAGGCTGTCAGAGTTGTGGAGATTGTGTTAAATTTACTATAGTTAAGTTTTTGAATTGATTGTGGTAGGAAGGGAAGATCTGTGATTAAGGTGGGTTTACATCGATTTTGTTCTAATTCTAGCCATGGGGTATTGTATTTATGTCTTTGAGTCCATTTGAATAAGTATTGTAATTGATTTGATAGAAAGTAATTGAGAAAATTTGGTGCTTCGAGGCCGCCTTGTGATTTTTGATTTTGTAATGTTGAGAGTGAGATTCTGGGTTTCTTGTTTTTCCAATAAAATTGAGTTGTTATTGAGTTGAGTGTTTGGAACCATTTGACAGTGGGAGTGATGGGGAGAACTGAAAACAGATAATTTATTTGGGGTAGAATTTTCATTTTGACTGTTGCAATTCGTCCTATGAGGGTGAGTGGAAGTTTTGTCCAGCGTCTGAGATCATCTTCAGTTTTTTTTTTTATTAAGGGGTGTAGTTGAGGTTAAAGAGCTCTGACAGTCTGGGGGAGATATTGATGCCCAAGTATTTTATGTTGCCAGTGTGAAGTGGAAGGGGTGGATCTTGGGCTGCAGAATTCCAAGCTGTTTCAGATAGTGGTAGAATAGTTGATTTGTTCCAATTTATTGTGTAATGTGAGATTTTGGAGAAGATGTTAATGACATTAAAAGTTTCCTGTAGTGACACGGAGGGATTCTGTACGTATAGAAGTAGGTCATCTGCATAGAGGCTAAGTTTGTGTTCTGAATTTTTGTCCTGAATTCCTTCAATTTTGTTATTCTGTCGTATTGCTGCTGCGAGTGGTTCGATAAAAATGGCAAATAGAGATGGTGAGAGTGAGCATCCTTGTCTGGTTCCTTGGTGAAGTGTGAAGCTTGGTGAGGTGATCCCATTTGTGGTTATTGTGGCTCTAGGTGAGGTGTAGAGTGTTCTTATCCAATGTATAAATGACTCTCCAAAACCAAATTTATGTAGGGTAGCGAATAGAAATGTCCAATTTACTTTATCAAATGCTTTTTCTGCATCTAGTGATACAATGATGGTTTTGTTTTGTTGTTGCTGTGACATATTGATTAAGTTAAAGAGTCTACGGATGTTGTCTGAGATATGTCTATTTGTGATGAAGCCTGTCTGATCAGGGTGGATTAATTTAGGGGTGACTGTCTCTATTCTTGTTGCTAGTGTTTTTGTGATAATTTTTAAGTCAATATTAATTAGTGAGAGAGGGCGGTAGCTGGAGGGATGGGTTGGATCTTTATTGGGTTTTAGTACAAGTGACATCACTGCAGTATTCATATGTGTGGGTATTTTGGAGGTAGTTTTAATTTCTTGTGTGACTCTGTAGAATAATGGTGATAGAATATCCCAGAAATGTTTGTAGTATTCTGCCGGTAATCCATCTGGTCCAGGTGATTTATTGTTGGGCATGTTATTAAGGGATTTTCTGAGTTCTTCTATGGAAAGAGGTGCATCTAAGATGTTTGCTTGGTCAGATGAGAGCGTTGGTATGTCAAGATTATTTAGAAAGGTGTTTATTTCTGATTGGTTAGGGTCATGTTCTGATGAATAAAGGTTACTGTAAAATTTTTGAAATATACTATTTATGTCTTTTGGGTTTTGGGTGATTATGCCTGCAGAGTTATGGATAGATGGGATAATTGCTTTCTCTTTCCTGTGTTGTAGTAAATTTGCCAGATATTTACTTGATTTATTACTATAATGAAAGTTTTCATATTTGAGTTGCTGAATAATGAACTGTGTTTTTTTGTGTATGATGTTTTCCATTTGAGTTTTAAGTTGGGTTAATTCGTTTTGTATTTGTTCACTGTGGTAATTGGAAAGTTGGTTTGTTAATTGTTTAATCTTTAGTTCTAAAGTATTTTCCAATTGTTGTTGTTGTTTTTTCTTGTGTACTGAATATGATATGATTTTACCTGTCATTCCTGCTTTACCTGTTTGCCAAAGTATTGCTGGTGAGATTTCTGGAGAGTCATTCATCTCCAGGAAGGATGCCCACTCTCTCTTGATCATCATACTAAAGTCGGTGTCTTCTAGGAGAGATGTATTGAAGCGCCATCTTGTGATAGGTTTAATGTATGTTTGGACGTTTATTGATAAGGAGATGGGGGCATGGTCGCTGATCATAATTGGATGAATTGTGTTTTCACTGATATGTTGGTTGAGGGAGTTGCTGGTGAGAAAAAAGTCAATTCTAGATGCGGATTGATGAACAGAGGAAAAATGTGAGTATTCTCGGGAGGATGGATTTCTCATTCTCCAACTATCGGCAAGTCCATAATCTTCCATGTATTGTTTTATTGTGTCCGAGGAGTGCCAGTTCCTTAGGTTGCCAGCAGTGCTTGAGCGGTCGATTTTGGGGTTAATAATAGTATTAAAATCTCCTGCTAAGATAATGTTTGTTGAATTACAAAGTAAGGAGAAGAAATTGTGGAAAAAAGATGGATCATCAATGTTGGGACCATAAATGTTTGCAAATGTATATGTGGTGTGGTTAATAGATGCAGTGATGATGACAAACCTTCCGTCTGGGTCGATAATAGATGTATTGTGGACAAGTGGGATATTTTTATTTATTAAAATTGAAACACCTCTTTGTTTACTGTTATATGTAGATGAAAATATTTGATTGAATTGTTTAAATTTAAAATATTGTAGTTCTGAGTCGGTTAAGTGTGTTTCTTGTATGAAGCATATATCAGCCTTTAATTTTACGAGTTGATTAATAATCTTGATTCTTTTGGACTGAGTTCGGATGCCACGTACATTCCATGTTACTAAGTTAAGTATTTGCATGGTTGTATGTTAAATATGTCTTGTGTCTTGGTCTGATTAAGAGATAGAGAGGGAGGGGGAAAGGAGAGAGAGAGAGAGAGAGAGAGAGGGTGTGTGTATGTGTGGGTGTGCATAGAATATAAGGAGAGAGAGAGAGAGAGAGAGAAAAAATGTGTATCCATACATATACCAAAGAACTACACGAATGAGAGTGGGCACATCGGACATGAAAAAGCCAGAAAGACAGCGGTGACAACATAACGCAAGAGAGCAGTATTCTCATAGGGAGAGCCGTAGGGGGAGAGTTGCGTTGAAATAAAATTCTATAGGAGCTAAGCCGGGAAGGAGATTTATGAGAGTTCGGGAATACGTTGTGTTAAATGTTTTCGATCAGGTCAGTTCATTGCAATCCGTTTAGAAAAGTCATGGCGTGGTTTTTGTATTTCGGTATAACTGCCCATCTATATACAGTCTGTCAATGACAAGTGTTGCACGTTTGTCATTCTTTCTGGTTTCCTTTAAGATTGGATATAATATTTTCCGTCGTTCGTTGATTTCACGTGGATATTGATCATTTAGTCCAAAGTTTGTCCCTTTGAGTTCTCTTCCTTTGCTTTTCACCAGTTCTTTCTGTTTAAAGTGTTCAAATTTGGCGATGATGGGTCGTGGTTCTTTGTTCGATTGTCTACCGAGGCGGTGTACTCTGTGGAAAGTGATTTTTTCAACAGTATCGGGAGGTAGTTTCAGTTTCGCTTTCATGAAATCTTTGATGAGTGCTTCGGGGTTGTCGGGTGAGTTTTCTGGGATTCCGGAAAAGATGAGGTTATCAGGCATGGAGCGAGATTGTAAGTCCAAAATGGTTTCTTTCATCAGTTTGTTTTCTTTGGTGATGGAGTGCATTGTTTCATTTATTGTTTTAACAGATGATTGCAGTTCCTGGTTTGATTGATTAAGCGAGAGAATTTGGTTGTGTGCGAATTCCAGGCTATTGCGTAGATCCTTTATTTCCTCGTGTCATGATATGAGTAAATCCAGTTTTTTGTTAATGCTGGCGAGTACACTAACCTCAATGTTGGTGGTCTCCAGGTCGTCGGTGTCTGTGGACGAGTCTGCTTTTTTCCTTTTGTTTAGATTTTCCGGGTCCGGTTCCATATTATTTTGTAGAGAGTAGTAGTCGTCAATGAAGTTTTCGAGTCTGTTAAGTTCTCCACTGTATCTGTATTCCGTTTGATTTGACTGAATAAGTTACTTTGTGAAATCAGGTCCGAGGAGTGGCTTGATTTCTTTTGATTTCTTTTTAAAAAAGTATTTTATATTTTATATTCGTTTGCTTGGTTTCTTCTCAGCAGAAGGGCGCCGTCATGTTAAATCTTATCTCCTATCGCGTTGCTTCCTCTCGCATGTCACATCCTCCCTTTAACCTGACTCATCAGCTACTGTCTACCCACAGTTAATTCTACAGGAATCAAGGTTCGGAAGGGAGTTTGGGTCTGTCCCTCGAGCGCCTCGCATATAGCTAGAGGGGCCTTCCCGTTTCCCTTAAGATCAGGGCAGTGTGGGCGAATATGTTCCGGTTTGTAGCAGTTATAGCAGATAATTGGTTTACGAATGGGCTTACGAGCCCGGCTCACATATGAGCCATCGACCTGCATAGGTTCCCCAGGAGTGGAAATTTCGGTGGACGGAGTAGGAGCTATATGCCAACTATGAGGAAGATTAGCCCCGTTGTCAGCGAGAGCTAAAGCAGTACGTTTTTCTCTGTTGCATTCACGAATTCGATTATCAATTTGCACAGCAGTGCGAACCAACGAATCCAGAGAAGTACAGGGTTCTAATGTAGCCAGAGCATCCTTCACCTCCTCCGCCGGCGCCTCTGGCCAACCTGTCTCTGTAGCTAGAGAGCGAAAGGCTATAGAAAACTCAGCAACGCTCTCGGAACCCTGCCTAAGATGCATTAGGTGCGTAGCCGCGTCTTGCCCACACAAGACGCGGAGACAAACACAGAAGAGGTAAACACCTCCGGTAAAAGCTCGCACTTCCAAGGACAAATAAAAGTCCGCAACATGGAAGCAGTGCGAGAGAGAATAAACAAGAGAGAAGAGAGAAAATTTCTAAAAGAAGCAATTCCTAAGAATAAATGGAATATAACAAATCACTAGGAAATCTGACTAGAGATTTTCTCTGGCCGAAGAGCTAGAAACAAACAGACACTCTAGCGATAGGCGTGGCGAACCCCCGGCCACAGATATAGAGTCCCGAAAACTCCGCCCCAGCTCAATCAGCCAGCTGGGCCAGGAATTCGATGGGAAAGAAATCCGATATCATCCCGGACGATAGAACAAAGAAAGGTCCAACAAACAAACGCACGCCTAAACCATGACAAAAGGTCTTCGGCCTTGTCCCTTACGCACAGAGATTTTTCCAGTTTCTCTGAATCTTTTGATTATGTTATGCACTGTCGATTATGAGACCTTCAAAGCCTTTGCAATTTGACGTTGAGGAACATTGTTTTTAGAGTATTCCACAATTTTTTTAGGCAAGCCTTCACAGGTTGGAGAGCTTCTGGCCATCTTTACTTCTGAGAGCCTCTCTAAGACATCCCTTTTATAGCCAATCATGTTACATGCCTGTTGCCAGTTAACTTAATTACTTGTTAGATGTTCTTTTAACTGATTCTCTTATATATTTATAGCTTTTTCAGCCCTTTTTACATGTCTCAACTTTCTTGAGACCTGTTGCTGCCAAAAAATTTGAAATAAGCTCATTTTGTAGATAAATATGTACAAAAGTAAAATGTCTCAGTTTCAACATTTGAAATGTTATCTATGATCTGTTGTAAATTACATACTGGCTCATGTGATCTGAAAGTCATTGCATTTTGATTTTATTCACAATTTACACTTTGTCCCAACTATTTCGGAATTGGGGTTGTAAATTTCTCTCACATTTCCCCCGTTTTTATAATTGATTATCTGCTAACTTGCCACTTCTCTCGATTTTCAGCATGTGCTTCATTCACGGGAAATGTTCTATTCACATCATTGTATGGCTCCTTCGGCTTCTGAGGTGGAGCATGTCCTTCATCTATGTCCTGCAACATAAACATCTGATACTGTGGCTTAGCATTCAACATTTTTGATAACACACTTCTAATTATTGGAATACCCCAGCAACTGCAAAAGAGCAGTACTGCAAATCCTGCTGCTATGAGGCTCAAGACAGATGTTATTGCCGCTTTCCACCCCCCAGAAATGAGCCACTGCCACCAAGTACTGTCATGTACATAGTCATTCTGTTTTGCATTTGATAGTTCTTTTAAGCGATGCAAGGCTTGATCGATTTCTCCTCCCTCCTCATCATTTGCTGGTATGTAGATGCAACATGAGGTTCCTATTATCTGACACACTCCCCCCTGCGGTGCTGTCAGTAGATCTCGTACCGTCCGATTTTGCAGTGTCATTAACCGTAAGGCAGTCAACTCTCGCTGTATGCTTCTAGTTATATAACAGGTTTCATTTATGAGTTCGCTTAGATGATAGTTCACAGTTTCTATTCGCAACATTACCTTTCCAACTCCCAAATGTGGGAATAGGGAGAGGGCGATCTTGCCCCCTGTTGACCACAACTTTGCATCTGCTGGAACACTGGTTCCCCACATTGAATCATGTGGTGCTGCTGCATCTCGTCTCCGTCGTGTGGTCTTTTCATGCGTGCTCACAATGTATGTGTGATCATTTAATTGTACATAAGCACATACCCCTCCCCAATTTGGCGGTAATGTTACATAAATCCGATGTCCACACAACCAATACCAACCGTCCACAGCTCTCGTCCTGTTCCAGTGTGGTGCCTGTGAGTTACATATCGTACCATTTGGACTGTCTCCTTGACCAGACAAAAAGGACTTGTCGGTTATGCTTGGATATCCACAGAAAATCATTAGTTTCCCCTGACACCCCTGGGATACTCCCACAAATTCTGTGCCATTTCCTTTGACACATCACCAAAACTTCTGCCCAGGACTATAATGGACTACCATGAGCAGGATATTAGAACTCATGTTATTTATTTATTTTATTTATTTATTTGTTTTTTCATTTCGGCATGATTGTACAGTCGTTCCATGACAATTTCAACACAACATGTATCATGACCGAAAGGGTCGCGGGAGAAGCTTAAATCGCTTGTCAAAGTCCGCCCCTAACTCCCAGAAAAACAGTTTGATTATGGTTAAGATATCATAAAGATTTATAAATCACAACAGAGCTGAGTGTCCATTTACACTACGATTTAAACGTCACAAAATAAAATCATAGAGATTTATGAACATCATGAAGAATTTTAATCACAATATAGCTGAGTGTCTATAAACAACCCCTATTGTTTATGCCTGTTATGGTTCCGTTTAATTTATCCAATGCCATTTTGTTGGATAAGTTTATAGTTATTCAAACATGCACATTTCAAAAGATACTTAAAGTCCTTCAGATTGTCTGCCATTCTAATATTGTCTTCAAGTATGTTCCATGCCACAGATAAGGAGTGCTCACTCCGAGTCGATTTGACCCTTCTCGTTTGCAACAACATTCTGCCTCTTAGGTCATGAATACATTCAGGCTGGAGAAATAGGCATTGTATATTTCTAGGCAATTCTTTGTGGTATCCTAAATATACAATTTGCAAGGAGTTGAATTTTATTATATCCTGCAATTTAAGAAACTTTGCCTTAATAAACAAATCGTTTGTATGAGTTCCATAGGGAACGTTATGAATAATTCTAAGGGCCTTTTTTTTTTGGAGTTTAAACAATGATTCTATTGTATTATTATAAGTGTGTCCCCATACTTCAGCGCAGTAGTGTAAGTGGGGTGCTATGAGTGCTGAATAGATTATTTTAAGAGACTTGTGTTTTAATAATTTCTGCATTTTCCAAAGAATAGACACGCTTTTAGCTAACTTTCTTTGAACCAAGTTTACATGTGGTTTCCAGTTTAAGAGATTATCTAACATAACTCCCATGACTTTATATTCGTTTACCCTTTCAATGCTGGTACCATTTACCTTTAAGTCTATGTCGTCCTTTAGGCCTTTTTTCCCAAATATCATAAATTTGGTCTTTGTCAGATTTAGTGATAATTTGTTTACATTAAACCACGTGTGAAGTTTAGACATTTCTTTATTAACCAATTTTGTCAATTGTTTGAGATCGACACCTGAGCAAAAAATAGTCGTGTCGTCTGCGAATAAAATTAGTTTTAGGATATCGGACACCTTAACAATGTCATTTATGTAAATTATGAACAACTTGGGACCTATGACCGAGCCCTGAGGAATTCCACAGGTAATGTCCAAGCAATTCGATTTGCTATTGCCCATCTGCACAAATTGCGTCCTACTTGTTAAGTAATTTTTGATCCATTTTAATGCGGTCCCTCTTAATCCATATTTGTAAAGTTTTTCAATCAATATATCGTGATTTATAGTGTCGAATGCTTTCTTCAGATCAATAAGTATGCCTATAGAATATAAGTTTGAATCTAGTGAATCTTTAATCATTTCAATAAATTCTGTTAGGGCTAGTGCTGTCGAATGCTTTTTTCCTGAACCCATACTGACTGTCACACAGTAGTTTGTGTTTATCAATGTACTTGTCCAATCTGTCATTGAAGAGCTTTTCTAGGACCTTCGAGCATTGAGGTAAAATCGAGACAGGACGATAGTTTGAGAAATCATATTTATCCCCACTTTTGTAGAGAGGGATAACTTTCGCTATCTTCATTTTATCCGGAAACACTCCGTAGGAGAAGGATAGATTGCATATATGCGTAAGTGCATATATGTTTCCCAATTTCAGATATCCATCTTTGTCAGTGCAGTATTTTAACCCAAAGTTCATTATTAGGTCGAGCGGCGGTGTGCTGGGATCCATTGATGTTAATGCACTACGAGCAGTAGATACTGCAATAGCGCACTTAACCGTACTATTCAGACTTAGTGTGGGCGCTGGGCCTTGTAACACCTCTACCCTGGGTGTAGATATTGAGGCTGGTAGGTGTGTGCACACATAACATTCAGTGCGGTTTGCAGAATGTGCTGTTCTATTTGCATATCTCCACCATGAGTTAGTAGCATATATGTGTGTAGGATTTCCTGGTTCAGGCAGGTGGTTATCCACCCCCACATACCTTCTTGCCCTAGGTGAGGTTGGCATCCAACCTGCACTTACCATGCATGTTCCTAAGATCAACAGACACAGGGAGAAGTGAGCCATCTTGTGAACCAGTCTGGAGTCTCTACTGACTTGGAGCGTAAATAAGTTCTTCACCAGGTTTGAGACGGACGAGCTCTACATTCCACGCCCGCCTTGGTTGCTGGACTCCCTCCAAGTCTATCCTGACTATTCAGATGCACCTACACATAAGTTGGAGGAGGTACTACCTTACAATGTTACTGGTGTATCCACGTTTCTCTCTCCTGTATCCTCACTGCACTTGGTGTGGTCAGGAGCACTTGATATGGACCCTTGCATGTCGGTTCACTCCACTTTTGCTGTTTACCGACCTAGGGGGAAGCACATTTCGAATCTCATTCTTGCTAGTTAACATTCTATTCATATATTCTGCCAGGGTTGCTTCTTCTATTTGTGTTCTCTGCAATAAATGTGGTAATTCAAAAGGTTTTCCATGTACTATTTCATAAGGTGACAACCCCAATCCCCGCTGTGGTGTTATTCTCATATTGGTTGGTGCCAATGGCAGGCATGCAACCCAATTCCATTTAGTTTCAGCCATGCCTTTGCGCAATTTTGCTTTCAAGGTTCCATTAGTTCTTTCCACTAATCCCGCTGATTGCGGATGATATGCACAATGCTTTTTAAATTCTATTCCTAATTTTGCTTTTAGGCGGGTTAATACTTCATCCCTAAATTCTGGCCCATTATCACTATACAATGCCTTTGTGATTCCCCACCAAGGAATAATTTCTTTACTCAGAATTTTTGCTACTGTGATTGCATCTATAAATGTGACTGGGAAGGCTTCTACCCATTTAGAGAAGGGTCATATTAATACTAACGTATACCTCTGTCCTTCGCATGGTGTTAAATGTATAAAATCCATCATCCATGTATGGAATGGCTCCGAGGGATTGCCCCTTTCTGTACTACTACACATCCCCGTGCGTTTTAACTTTGTCATGTTGGGCATTTCTTAGAAAAATTTTTAAGATAGGTGATCAGTTCAATGGTATAGTAACTTTGATCTATTAACCCTTGCATCCCCCCCTTTGATACATGGTATTGCCCTTGTACCAAATCTGCAGCTATATGGAAGAGGGATTTCGGCAGTATTGGATTACCATTGGGTCCCATCCACCCTTTGTCAGTGTGTTGTGCTCCATGTGATGTCCATCGGTGTTTTTCTCGTGGGGGAGTGGCATCTTGCTCCGCTCGTAGCATGTCTTGCGAAATTGAGTCCTCAGAGTGGAGTAGTATCCCCCGAGTGCGTTTGGCTGCCGCCTTTGCTTCTTTGTCTGCTAAGGCAGTAGCCAAACTGATTGGGTCAACATGTGTGGTATGAGCCTGCACTTTGATAATGGCCAATTCTTTAGGTAATTGGAGTGCTTGTAGTAGCTGCAATATCAGCTAGGCATGGGTTATGGGTTTCCCTGTGGAGGTAACCATGCCCCGATTATGCCATCATCCAGCGAAGACATGGCAGGTGGAATGAGCATATTAAGAATCAGTATATATGTTTGCTCGTTGATCTTTAGCCAGCTGACATGCTTTAGTGAGAGCTATCAGCTCTGCTGCTCGTGCAGAGTGAGTAGGTGGCAGAGGGCCACTATCACCACAGCTATCATAAGTACAGACAGCATATCCAACACATGGGTTGCCTTTGTCATCTCGTAACGCCGAACCATCAACAAAGTATTCAATATCAGGATGTAATAGAGGGGTGTCCTTGAGACCAGGATGCGCAGCGGTATTATAAAGGACTTCTTTTAACACGTCTGCCTAATAAAAAAATTTATTTAGAATGGGAAATAAAATAATACGTGATCACATTATTAGTGGACTTTTTTCAATTATATGGTGGTACCACATTTTGAATTTAGTCTTGTGTTAATACTCCAAATTGGATTTTTCCAAATCTATTTCAGAAGGTAAACTTCTAAGTTGCAAACCTGCAGCTGAATCCTTAGCTCGCCAGCTTATCATTTTCACTCAAGGTTATTTTCATTTCTTCTCTTCTGCAGTGAGCACTCAGTGAAAAAGTTCCGAGAGGAGTTAGATACAAACAACAATGAACAAAAACCCTATTTTGGTGCTTTTCCACTCACTTGGATCCTTTCCTGTAAAAGTTAAATAAACGGGGGAAAGGCTATTAGCCACTCAATTTCTTTGCCATGTAGAACCACTCGTTGACACGTAGTTCCTGTGCAAAATGGAGAAAAAGATCTTTCATTAATCATTCATTGCATTTCTTTGGTCGGGAAAGCTTTCAGTTACCTTTTTTTAAATCACAATGCATACAAAGTGTTTTTTTTTTCAATGAATTATGATTGAGCAATCCACCTCAGTCTAGGGTTCCACTAAACGCATGGAGGAAATGCACAGTCAGGGCTTATTAGCCCCAGCCATTGTGACAATTCTCCATGTCATCAGCAGAACCGGGTGGAGTTGCTTTAGACTGTGTTACAATATGCATTTTTTTTTTATTCAAAAACATGGATAATTATTCAACTGTGATAGTTTTTTCATTGGGATCCCAGCACATAAAGATGAATAATCATGCCAAATTTGGTCAGCTCTGTCTGTTTCTGTTATTTGAACACTCAAGACTCAAGTTCACTCAGATTTTTTTTTTTTAAATATAAATCTAATATGTACCATTAAATGTCAAACTATACTTTATATTTACTGGTACTTCTCTGACCATTTTCTCCTAACTTTTTTACCTTCAAATAGCAATTGAAATTTTCCAATATGTGGAACAGAAAACTCCCCTTATAAAAATGTACCATGCTGTACCATGGTATTAATACCATGGTAAATGTACGTCGGTATTTTGTGCCACGGTACACACTTCGTACCGTGGTTAGTACCATGGTAAATGTCCCACGGTACGGTATGGCAAATATACCATGGTACAGCATGGTACACATCCCAACCCAGCTGGCATTTTAACATTTTTTCACTGTTGAATCAACGTCATGGATCATAGTTGAATCACCGTTGAATTATGTTTTTATTTTGAAAGATGAATCATCGTTGATTTCGCAACGTTTTTTCAATATTGGGCATGAGTACCATACACAACCTCCACTTTTTGGGGGTTTTTTTTGGCCAGAACGATTTTAAAAGGGGGCACAAATATTTTTGGGGGGTTTTTATGAGTGAGAAGGGGGTTTAGAATGATGGGGGGAAAATTTTAAAAGGAAGGGGCAGATGCAGCGCAAGGAAAAAAATTTGTGCGGTAATTCTAGTTTCCACCACTGTGCTCTTCCCTCATGACATGCAATCTCTGTACGATCTCTCCAACTTCTTCTGACCTTCTTTTTTTTACGTGTTTTCTTTTCCCCCTCCATCAATGAGGCTGTGAACAAAGGTTTACATGCTAAGTTAGACATTACATTAGTGTCTGCAGTGGGATTCGAACCTGGGAGCCTGTGGACAAAGCAATTTCAAACACACCATACTCTGTGGTCTTAACCACTACACCAACTGAGTTTGTTGCCAGCTCAGCACATCAGTTTCCATTCAGACCTAAGGGTGAAAGACAGACCAAAGGTGTATATATATATATATATATATATATATTTTTTTTTTTAATCTTTTATTTTGCTTTCTTTTATTTATTGTTGTCAATGAGGAGACGTCATGTGAATATCCATTTTGATGTGTTTCATGCTGGTGAGTCGGCTGATCCATTGACCCTGGGTAGAATAGTTTGAGCAGAACAAACCATTGTTTGTGGCTGAGTTGGGTTAAGGTTAGGGTTAGGCACAGGGATAGGGATAGCATTCCCTATTAGTTGGGTTAAGGTTAGGTCAACAGTGTCATCGCTGCCACCTTTATTAACTTGCCGCATATAGAGACGCTTTATAAATTAAAGTGTAAATTCTCTTAACTGGATGTGCGCTTGATGTTTTTCCACACCCGAATATTTCACTTGGTATCTAAACATTAAGGTAAGCCGAAAAAGTTGTGATTTTTTTCGATTTTGCTGGAGGTTGTGTGTGGTACTCTTACCCAACGTTGTTTCAACGTTGAAACAAATCTTGTTCAAATTTCAGTGTTGATTTGAGATCATTTTGTTAACCTTTTTACAACCATGAGAGTTAAACGTTTTCTCAATAGGGTTTCAGTGTTGAAATGACAACTGACATAATTTCAACCATATTTCTACGTTGAAGGTCGGTCGTGTGCCAGCTGGGAAGAAACATTGTAAAGCAAGGTACAAATCTCACAGTGTCATGGTGTGAATCACACGGTACAACATGGTACAAGTGCCATGATACAGTTTACTGGAAGTACCGTGGTAAAGGCCCTGTGGCATAAATCCCATGGTACAAACCAGATGGTACAGTAAGGTACAAATCCCATGGTACAGCAAGGTACATTTTTATAAGGGAAGTGAAAAATTCTGCAGTATGCTGTTAAACAATCAATCAATCATGCTACAAATTTTTTCTCTGTACATGACTTGCATACATATTAAAGTCGCTTAAGGTGATGCCGTTTACGCAAGAAAATTTGAGTCCAAGTTTTATGAAACTGAGCTCCAAAGGGAGTACCTACTACTACGTAGGAGTTTGAGGGAAAAGAGGAATCTTTATAAGATGTACATAAAGGATAACAATGAGAACACTAAGGCTGAATACTGTAAAATGCGGGCTGTGGTCAAAAAAGAGCTGAGGAATGCTAGAAGACTGTATGAAAGACAAATTGCAGAGGGGTCAAAAACTAACCCTAAGCGCTTCTTTCAGTACTGCAGCAGAAAAAGGAAAGTCAAAGAGCAGGTTAAGTGCATAAAGAATAAAAATGGATCGCTGCTATATGATAACAAGGATATTGCGAATACCTTAAACAGTTACTTTGTTGAGAATTTTACCTCAGAGCAGATCTTTATTCGGCCAGAGGGCATGTCCAATGCTCAAGATTATTTAGCGGAAATTGAGGTTTGGGATAACAAAGTATTAGACAAGTTGCATAAACTAAAGGCAGATAAGGTGGCGGGTCCTGATGGCCTATATCCTAGAGTGCTCAGGGAAGTTAGTGAGATCATCTTTAAGCCGCTATCCGCCATCTTCAGACGGTCTTTAGAAACTGGAGAAATACCAAATGATTGGAAACAGGGCAATATAATACCAATATATAAGAAACGGAACCATACTGAGCCAGGAAATTACAGGCCAGTCAGTTTAACTTGCATTGCGTGCAAAATATTAGAATCTATCATAAAAGATGAGCTGGACTTATTTCTTGTACGTAACAATATCTTGAGGGATAGCCAACATGGTTTCCGTAAGGGAAGGTGATGCCTGACAAACCTTCTGGAATTTTTTGAAGAGGCCACCAAGACTTATGACCAGAGCAGGGCTTATGACATCATATACTTGGATTTTCAGAAAGCATTTGACACAGTACCGCATAAGAGACTAATTTTTAAAATGAGCTCCATTGGAGTTACAGGAGGTATTCTGAAGTGGATTCAAAACTGGTTGCAGGACAGAACACAAAGAGTGGTGGTCAGTGGTATCTCATCTGAGCTAGGTATGGTGAGGAGTGGTGTCCCCCAGGGATCGGTGTTGGGACCCCTGCTGATCCTCATCTACATTAATGACCTTGATAGGAATATTGAGAGCAGATTAATTACATTTGCAGATGATACTAAATTGGGAGGTTTGGCAAATAGTTTAGAGTCCACTAAAGTGATTCAGGATGATTTGGATAGAATCCAGAATTGGGCAGAAATGTGGCAAATGAAATTTAATGTAGCGAAATGTAAAGTTGTACATGTAGGTAATAAAGACATTAGACGGGATTACTTCATGGGAGGTTTTAAACTGGAAGGTGCTCCACACGAAAAAGATCTGGGAGTGATTGTTGACCAAACCCTCGCAGGCTCTAGCCAGTGTGCCGTAGCAGTTAAAAAAGCCAATCGGACGCTGGGATACATTGCCAAAAGTATTGAGTACAAATCCAAGGAGGTGATGCTTCTTTTGTACAACACATTCGTCAGACCACATCTAGAGTATTGTGTACAGTTCTGGGGACCATACTTTAAGAAAGACATAGAGGCTCTAGAGAAAGTTCAGAGAAGAACAACTAAGCTGATTCCAGATATAAAAGATGAAAGCTATGAGAACAGGCTGAAGATCCTTAATCTCATTTGTCTTAGGAAAAGGAGACTTGGGGGTGATCTGATTGAGGTCTTTAAATATGTTAAAGGGATTAACAAAGTGAATTATGTAGGATTCCTTCAACTATGTGTTGTTAGTAGAACTCGGGGTCACAAATGGAAGTTGACCAAAGGTAAATTTAGCACTGATATTCAGAAATACTGTATTTCTTCACCCAAAGAGTAATTTCGATGTGGAATAGCTTGCCTGGCCATATTGTTGAGGCAGAGACCTTGGGAGTTTTCAAGAGCAGGCTTGACTTAAAGCTAGATACCATTGAATCATTGAGTATCTGAAGTGATACTCACAATAGTATGAAGAAACTGGCGAGCCTAGTTGGGCTGAACGGCCTGTTCTCGCCATTCATGTTATGTTATGTGGAGTACCATGGTACCATGGAGGGACCGTGGTACCAGTAGGGGGTATCTTGGTACCCAAGGGTGATACGGAGGTAGTATCGTACTGGCTGGGGTACCGCGGTACCAACAGGGGGGACTGTGGTACTGACTGGAGGTACCACGGTACCTGCTGGATGTACCATGGTAACGGCAGAGTGTACCATGGTAACGGCAGGGAGTGCCATGGTACCGAAAGGGTGTACCATGTTAACGGCAGGGAGTACCATTGTACCGAAAGGGTGTACCATGGTAACGGCAGGGAGTACCGAGGTACCAGAGGAGTGTACCATGGAAGCGGCAGGGAGTACCATGGTACCAAAAAGGTGTACCATGGTAACGGCAGGGAGTACCGTGGTACCGGGAGGGTGTACCATGGTTACGGCAAGGATTACCATGGTACCATAACGAAGTACCATGGTACCGCTATGAAAAACTATGGTACCAATAGAGTGTACCATGGTAACGGCAGGGAGTACCGTTGTTCCGAAAGGGTGTACCATGGTAACGGCAGGGAGTACCAAGGTACCAGAGGAGTGTACCATGGTGATTTCCTCTCTGAACAGCTTGTCCCGAGATCTTCACGAGATCTGGGCAAAACTAACGTCAGGTTGTACCATCCAATTATTACAGACCTAGCCAGAGCCAATCATGGCGTTGAACCTGCCCATACCGGAAACTATTCTAGCAGGCACAAACAACCGCGGATCATACTATGACTTAGTAGCGTCTACACTTCTGGAAATACAAAAGAAGGACCGCATATCATTCGAGGTGCAGTTTTGTCAGTATCTCTCCCAAAGCTGCTTGTCCATTTATTTTTGGACGCAAAGTAAAGCACCTATTTCTCTTCCAAAAGTCGATGCCACCAGAAATCAGTGGGTAGCTTTTTTGTTTGCTGGCAGCAAACAGCCACGGCCAAAGGGAATGTTAGCTGTTTGTGCTCAGCATTTCACCAAAGACAGCTTTGTCAATAAAGGATAATTCGGCTGGATAAGCGTTTCAGCTGCTTCTCAAACCTGAAGCAGTTACATCGATCAACCGTTCAGAGCCACAAGCTGTAAGTAACGATATAACATCAAATAATGTAAGTGAAGCTAACGTGTTACGGATGGCTAGCAGGACCACTAACGATAGTAAGCACTAACAACTGGCCTCAAACGCAGGCTTTGTAAAATATCTGAAGATAAAGCCTGGATCAGTCGTGACTGTCTGTGACTCACAGACGCTGAAGCTATAAGTTGCTTTTACGGCATAAGCCTACCTAACGTAATGGCCGGTTGATTGTGGCTGTAGCACTGCGGCTAACGTAGCCAAGTTACTGTTGCAAATGTTTGTGTCCTAAATATGCAAGAGTAATATCGGGAAATTCAACAGAAGGTGTGTGAAAATAAACCTCATTTGAAGCTAACTTTTTTTACTTGTTTGTAATTTGGATGCTTGGTACAACTGTCCATGGTAACAGAACTTGCTGTCTGTGAAACCTGTATTGCAGGGTAACGTTTGTCTCTGTCATTCTTATGACCACTCGGTTACCAGCTACTGCATGTTAGTTGCCATGCCGTGCTACTTAGAAAATGCTCCTGTTAACTTATATGCAGTGATTCTGATCGGCATGCTTCTGTTACTTCAGCAAGCATCAATGTGGCAGTTTCATCATAACGTTGCCTGATTGTAGCCACTACAGTTGAAGCTAACCGGAGAGGTGCTGTATGTGTCTGCAAAGTTGGGCCGAAAAGGCTGCAGTTAGACCAGACGTACGTTTTGCAGAGCTTGGGGTACGTGTTTGGGTTTTTTTACGGCTCAGCTGGATACTTCACCAATATCCGGGCTAGCTCTCTGCTACCGGGAAAGCAATCACGAAATGCATAAGCTGTAACGTGTCTGGTATTACAAACGATTTCTCTGCACTGCCGTGGTGTAATTTCATCCCCCTTTAGAAATTGTTCTGGCTAATAAAAAGCCGAAAAAGGCGGAGATAGAACAGGAAATTCTTTCCTGTAGAAGTGATTCGCTAGCTCCAATAAGCAACTGTCCGCGCTAACGGAACTTACGGACTGTAAAACCTGTATTATGTTCATGACATAACCAAAGCTCTCTCTCGTAATATCCATAAAGCCGCTTTCACACCGGACGCAAAACAAATTTTTCGCGGGACAAATTATATTCAAAGTCAATGCGAGGACAATACACTGAATTTGAATGTAATCTGTCGTGCAAAAAATTTGTTTCGCGTCCGGTGTGAAAGCGGCTTATCGCGCCCATTTTCCACGAGCAAACGCTGGTTATTCCGATGCAGTAAGTAAACCACTACCACGGGCAATTTCCAAAAAGGCCATTTAGCCTGGACCTTTTGCCTCTCCGTCATATACCAGTGCAGAAGCTGTTCCTTACTCCACACTAACGACACACCACAGTTATGCACACGGAGCAGTACACACTTAAGCAGTCCATAAGTTGTTGGTCCACTTTTTGCTGCTCCTCACTGTCCATGTTTCCCTCTAAACTCAGACCCACCGGATTTCTACAGTCTCCAGTCTACACTTGAGTATGTTGACCCGTTCTACAAATGTGTCTGTATGAGGTGGATTCTAGCTTTCCCTCAATCCTAACTATAGAGAAGAAACACCGGTGTACTCACCATAGAAGCTGTTGGTAGAAAGCAAATTCGAGCTTGAGCTGCCAGACTTTCGCACTGCGTCCTCCACTTTCGCCGCTGCGTTTATGAGAACAAGTTCGTTTCATTAGATCTATACACATGTACAGCATTTGATTGTGGAATTCCTTAGCTCAGATGGCAGACGCGTTTCACGTTTCACACTAGGGAGGCGGACCCGGAAAACTGCGTTCTGCCGAGTCCCGTTCAGCTCCGCCCTCCACAGAGCTGGCCAATCAGAAGAAAGTGGGCGCATGGGGAGGGGGGACCATAGCGGAAGAGCCGCCCAAATGAGGCGTTTCAGGCAGAGACTGCAATGGACTACAAATGGGGTTTTTTGAGGATGGCAGTATGAGCTAAATAAGGACCCTTTTTTAGACTTTTAACGATCTGGAGTACTCTAGGGGAGTCCAAGATCAAAATATAAACTTGGAAATGTAGCATATTAGGTCCCCTTTAATCATTTTCCCCGATCCTCACTTTTTACTCAAAGCAATTCAATTAGCCACAACATTAGAAACACTTGTCCACGTTTGGGTAATTGACGTTCAATTGTTACTTCCTCTAAACTTCCCTCTGTTCATAGCTACTGGTCATTCAAAGAGGGTATACATTTATTTAGTCAAGAAATAGGGACTTTATTCGGTTTCATAAGGAATAACTATTCTTGTTCACTTCTGCAACTTTGTCCTTTTACAACTCCACAGCCATTAAAATGGCTAAACTCCAGCAAATATGCGCTGCAATTATACCCATTTTTCTTGGAAATTTCACTTTTTACCAATCCTGCAATTACTGTAAGAATTCCATAAAATACTGTAAATATAGGCTAATCAATGGGCACCTTAAATTATTCTTTCACGAATTGTTAGCGTCTTGATGAATACTAATTTTATTGTAGGCATAAGGTCCTTCATGGAATAGAATGACAACTCCATTCAATCTAACAGAGAAAACTAACAAATATGCCAGCCATGCAGTTGTTTGCAGACACTCACAGAGTTAGGTTCATTCACATTGATTTCCACACACACAATCTGAGCTCAGAATACATACACACACATGCACGCACACACGCGTGCTCGCGCACACACACACACCCCAGTGCACTTTCCTTTCTCATATTCATTCATGTTGGAAAAGATTCAAGGTTCTCATTTTCTTATGACCTGACACCATTGTTGCTTCGATAACATACTGTTATGACTTGGAAATCAAGTGTTCTAAGTGTTATTAGAAGAAGTCTTGGACTGAGACTTGCCTTGAAATTTAGAAAAAGTGGATTTTTGGACAAAAGAAGACTTATGAGTCAATGCATTACTATCAGCCAGGGTGGAAACATCTTGCAAAGTAATGGCTTGTTTCTCATCAAGGAAAGTCTTGATATCAGGCTGGATACAAATTTTGAATTCCTCAACCAGAATAAGTTGCCTCATTCTGTCAAAATCTTTCTCAACTTTCATGGAATTGCACCACTGATCCAACAACTGTTCCTTCAACCTGCCAAATTCAACATGAGTTTGACTGGCTTCCTTGCGAGAATTCCTAAATTTTTGCCTGTAAGCCTCGGGGACCAATTCATAACCCTTCAGAATGGCAGATTTGACAAAATTATAATTAGAACACTGTTGAACAGATAACTGGTTATAGATTTTCCTAGCTTTACCAGTAAGAACACTTTGTAACAGCATTGTCCAATGCTCTTTTGGCCATTTCAAATTTTCAGCAATTTTTTCAAAATGGGTAAAGTATTGGTCTACATCATTTTCTAGGAAGGGAGGAACAAGTCTGATGTGTTTAACCACATCAAAATGATCAGAAAGTCCAAAAGATTTTGTAACAGTACCTGCTTCTATTTTCTTCATTTCCAATTCGTACTGCAAGCGCATCCTTCTTTCTTCCAGTTCTCTCTCCTTCTCTAACCTTCTTTCCTCCAGTCTTCTTTCTACTAGTTCTCTCTCCTTCTCCAACCTTCTTTCTTCCAGTTCCAGTTGTTTCAGGCGTAGCTGCATATCAAGTCTTTGTAGCTCTGTTGCAGACACTTCCACATCTTTAATCAATTCTGCTGCTTCTTCCCCAAAGATATCTTCATTGATGAAATGTGGCACCAAAAATGTTGAATATTTCTTGTTTCTTCATTGATGATTTCACATCAGATAATCCAAGGGTTGAGGCTATTTGCAGCAAGTCCTTCTTCTTTGCCAGCACAATTGATTCCTGGGTTGGAGTTTTCAAAAAACTTTCAACATCAAAAGTCATGATTGCTGGTTTTTCAAATAGTCACAAGATTGAAAATAATAGTTCAGCTTTAATCTTTGGTGAATCCAATTGTTGATCCAATGAATGGTTTATCTCGGTGGAACCTCCAATTTGTTATGACTTGAAAATCACAACAAAGAAAACCAGCAATGACAACTTAAACAAATTTATTCTTCACTGATCACAAAAAAACTTCTTCAAATAATCCACTGTTTAATCTTATAATAACACTCTAATGCCACTATGTAACTCTGTTGCCAAAACAAAAACTCTTCTCCCACTGACCAAAATCACAGCATTTATATAGACTAGCAACATTCTGGAAAGATCTACAGGAGTCCTGGGTGATCCGGCCCCCTCCAGGCAAGAAGAAGCCAGAAACTTCTAGAAAGCACTAGTCTATTTTATCACAAACAAGTGGTATTGCATCAGATCATGTTTTTCTACAGACATACAACCAGAGGCTGCCAAATGATGAACAAAATAAACACATAGCTGACCAGTAAGGCAGCACAAATAGTATGTAACAAATCTTCATTTACAAATGATATACAGTGCTTTACATAAAATACTCATACATAACACCTCCCCTCTTTAAGAAAAGAAACGTTTGCTAAAAGCTTTCTTTTGTTAAAATTAACACAGTTTTATAATCAATATAATGTTGAACTTTACACAAGAGGTATCATTGATCATTATAACAATCATATACATAACAACCAGTGCAATTTTCACAATCAAATAGAAAAGTAAAATTACATGCGAGAAAGTACATCTGGAATAACATTATCTTTTCCCCTGATGTGAGAAATATCCAAATCATACTCTTGCAAAAGTAAACTCCATCTTAGTAATCTTTGATTCTTGTTTTTGATCTTATGCAAGAATGTGAGGGGATTGTGATCACTGAAGACCTTGATGGAAGTAGCTGAACAAGTTAAATAGACTTCAAAATGTTGTACAGCCAAGACAAGTGCCAAACATTCTTTTTCAATTGTTGAATAGTTTCTCTGATGTTTATCAAACTTTTTGGAAAAGTAACAAACAGGATGATCTACTCCATCAGAGTCTTCTTGTAGTAAAACTGCGCCTGCACCAATATCACTGGCATCAACTGCCAACTTGAACTCCTTTTTGAAATTAGGAGATAAGAGAACTGGTGCATTTTTGAGGATAGCTTTCAGTTGGTCAAATGAATTTTGACATTTTTCATCCCAAACAAATTTTGCATTTTTCTTCAGTAAATTTGTCAAAGGTTCAGAAATGATGGAGAAATTTTTACAGAATTTTTTGTAGTAGCCAGCCATCCCTAGAAATCTCATTAATTGTCTTTTAGTTGTAGGCTCAGGAAATTCAGTGATAACTTTTACTTTTGCATCAATTGGTTTGACTTGACCCTGTCCTACAATATGACCTAAGTAAACAACTGTAGCTTTACAAAAGTCACTTTTAACAAGGTTTGTGACTTCTTGTTTAAAGTATTTCTGCTTCTCTGGATTCATTCTGTAAGGATGCTGTTTTACAGGCTTGACATTATCTTGTAGGATGACATCATGGTAAACCATATCAGTCCTTGATGTAACGTTAGGGAATATGTGACTATATTCAAATATGAGCGGCTTTAGCTGTTGTTGTTGAAAAGGGTCCAGGTGGGACAGCTTGCTGTCAATATTTTGAAGAATGTCTGAATTTTCAAGTTTGGCTGGACCAGGTTCATTTTCCAAGGGGCAGTCACAATCTTCTTCAAAATTTTCCAGTTCAATTGTATTTACCACATTGACTGGCTTTTGCTGTCTCCGTCAATGCATTCTTTCAGCATGTTGATATGACACATTTGTTTTTTTTCCCCCTCCTTCCAGGGGTTAAAATGACGTAATTTAGATCACTGATCTTTTTGAGGACAGTGTAAGGGCCGAAATATCGGGCTCTTAGAGGGTTTCCAGGCACTGGTAAAAGTGCAAGGACTTTGTCACCAGCTTTAAAACTTCTGTTTTGGGAATGAAGGTCATATCTGGCTTTCATTTTGCCCTAAGCCTCTTTGAGATTAGACTTAGCAAAGTCTCAAGCCTTAGAGAGACGATTACAGAAGTCAGAGACATACTGAAGCAAGTTCATTGGGACATCATCTTTGGCCAGCAACTTTTCCTTCAGAGGCTCCAGAGGTCCACGGACTGTATGCCCAAAAACAAGCTCAAAAGGACAGAACCCAAGATACTCCTGAACAGCTTCATGGGCAGCAAACAGAAGAAGATGGACACCTTCATAGGTCCTTATCATGTTCTTCAGGGTTTGATGGAACCTCTCCAAAGCACCTTGACTCTCAGGATGGTAAGCTGATGACCTGTATTGTTTAATACCAAGCTCATGCATAACTTGTTGAAATATGCCAGACATGAAATTTGACCCTTGATCAGACTGAATAGACTTAGGAAGACCAACAAAGCAGAAAAACTTGGTAAGAGCCTTGATGATAGTCTTTGCCTTGATGTAACGAAGTGGAATTGCCTCAGGAAACTGGGTGGAAGCACACATGATAGTCAGTAGGTACTCACAACCAGACCTAGTCTTCGGCAATGGTCCAACACAGTCAATGATGATCCGACTGAAAGGTTCTTCAAAAGCGGGAATGGGCTTAAGTCGAGCCTTTGGAATATTCTGGTTCGGCTTCCTAACCATTTGACAAGTATGACAGGATTGCACTACTCTTGTACATCAGACCTCATGGAAGGCCAGAAGAAATGGTTCCTGACACGTTGAAGGGTCTTCTTCATACCCAAATCACCTGACACAGGATTGTCATGGGGCAGACTGAGTTTCTTGACAATAAGACTTTGGAAGAACAATTTGATGGGTGATCATCCACTCATCATCTGCAGAAACATCAGGTGGACGCCACTTTCTCATAAACACACCATTATTTTTTTTTTTTAATGATTATTTTTTTGGAAATTTGTCTTTATTTGACAGTTATACAGTGTAGAGAGACAGGAAGGTTGGAGAGAGGAATGGGGGAAGACATGCAGCAAATGACCTACGCTGGAATCGAACCCAGGTTGCTGCGGGAAGGACACAGCCTTTATGGTACGCGCGCTTACACTCATGAGCCACCGGGGCGCCCCAAGCACACCATTTTTGTAGTAAAAACAGACAGGAACTTGAGTAGCCTCTTGTTCACTTGCAGCCTGAGGTAGAAGATGCGCTAGATTACGAGCTTGTCGTTGCTCCTGAATAAGTTGTTTCCGAGACAGAATGTCATTAGAATGACCTGACAAGGACAAGTCTGAAGATTTCCCAGACATCTCAGGACTGGAAGGTTCCTGATGAAAAAACTTCCCAATGAAGCTGTCAGCCAGATTGAAGTCCAGGTCAGCATCATCTTGAATAGCCTTTTTGGCCATAGAACAAGTAACTGCACATGAAGGATAGAGGTCTGGAATTTCCTCCTCTATTGATTCAGATTCTTGATCAATCAAAGGAGTGTCAGTTACAACCGGGTTGGGCACAACCTAATCCCCAGCAAGATCATTACCAAGAAGCAAATGAACACCTTTGAAAGGAAGAGAAGACCGAACACCAACAGTAACAGGCCCAGAGACCAAGTCTGATTTGAGATGAACATTATGGAGAGGTACAATTGTAAAACCACATTCTACTCCCTGAATAAGGACATTAGCCTGAGTAGACGATTTGTCTGAAAAAGGCAAAATATCTGCAAGAATAAGAGATTGGGAAGACCCAGTATCCCTTAGAATTCGAACAGGAGCAGATGAGGAAAAATCATGTGAAAGTGAGACAAAACCATTGGTGATGAATGGCTCAAAACCCTCCATAACAGAATCAGACACAGAAGGTAGAAGATCAGATGAACTGACCTTTGATACAAGAGATTCTCTCCTAGTGAAAGCAGTTGGCTTGGTTTCTTCTCGTTGTTTTTTCTTGAGAGCATAACACTCAGAAATAAGGTGACCTTGCTTTTTGCAGTATTTGCAAGACACAGAAGGTAAAGAATCAGAGGATTGCTTCTCACTGGAAGGTTTCCTCTCAGAAGTGGCCTTGGAATCATTAGAAGTGTTATTAGAAGAAGTCTTGGACTGAGACTTGCCTTGAAATTTAGAAAAAGTGGATTTTTGGACAAGAGAAGACTTATGAGTCAATGCATAACTATCAGCCAGGGTGGAAACATCTTGCAAAGTAATGGCTTGTTTCTCATCAAGGAAAGTCTTGATATCAGGCTGGATACACCTTTTGAATTCCTCAACCAGAATAAGTTGCCTCATTCTGTCAAAATCTTTCTCAACTTTCATGGAATTGCACCACTAATTAAACAACTGTTCTTTCAACCTGCCAAATTCAACATGAGTTTGACTGGCTTCCTTGCGAGAATTCCTAAATTTTTGCCTGTAAGCCTCGGGGACCAATTCATAACCCTTCAGAATGGCAGATTTGACAAAATTATAATTAGAACACTGTTGAACCATAACTGGTTATAGATTTTCCTAGCTTTACCAGTAAGAACACTTTGTAACATCATTGTCCAATGCTCTTTTGGCCATTTCAAATTTTCAGCAATTTTTTCAAAATGGGTAAAGTATTGGTCTACATCATTTTCTAGGAAGGGAGGAACAAGTCTGATGTGTTTAACCACATCAAAATGATCAGAAAGTCCAAAAGATTTTGTAACAGTACCTGCTTCTATTTTCTTCATTTCCAATTCGTACTGCACGTGCATCCTTCTTTCTTCCAGTTCTCTCTCCTTCTCCAACCTTCTTTCTTCCAGTTCCAGTTGTTTCAGGCGTAGCTGCATATTAAGTCTTTGTAGCTCTGTTGCAGACACCTCCACATCTTTAATCAATTCTGCTGCTTCTTCCCCAAAGATATCTTCATTGATGAAATGTTGCACCAAAATGTTGAATATTTCGTGTTTCTTCATTGATGATTTCACATCAGATAATCCAAGGGTTGAGGCTATTTGCCGCAAGTCCTTCTTCTTTGCCAGCACAATTGATTCCTGGGTTGGAGTTTTCAAAAAACTTTCAACATCAAAAGTCATAATTGTTGGTTTTTCAAATAGTCACAAGATTGAAAATAATAGTTCAGTTTTAATCTTTGGTGAATCCAATCGTTGATCCAATGAATGGTTTATCTGGATGGAACCTCCAATTTGTTATGACTTGAAAATCACAACAAAAAAAAACCAGCAATGACAACTTAAGCAAATTTATTCTTCACTGATTACAAAAAAAACTTCTACAACTAATCCACTGTTTAATCTTATAATAACACTCTAATGCCACTATGTAACTCTGTTGCCAAAACAAAAACTCTTCTCCCACTGACCAAAATCACAGCATTTATATAGACTAGCAACATTCTGGAAAGATCTACAGGAGTCCTGGGTGATCCGGCCCCCTACAGGCAAGAAGAAGTCAGAAACTTCTAGAAAGCACTAGTCTATTTCATCACAAACAAGTGGTATTGCATCAGATCATGTTTTTCTACAGACATACCACCAGAGGGTGCCAAATGATGAACAAAATAAACAAATAGCTGACCAGTAAGGCAGCACAAATAGTATGTAACAAATCTCCATTTACAAATGATATACAGTGCTTTACATAAAACACAACAATACGCAGACGATGCTCTATTGCAATAGCATTCAATCGGTAACTTGTTACAAATGGTTCAAACCACGCACGGAAAGCCTGGTATCCCTGTTGTGGATGGAGATGCCCTTACATAGCTGCGTGCATATCTCTGGCCGTCCACGCACAATACACCCACCGTGTTGCACTGTTACCTGCTGACACTTCTATTTGTTGAGCTATCAGTCCCATAAAATTAGCTTCATCCTCACTATTACTATCTTCCAGTTTTTTTAGCATTCTGGGGGTGCCCTCTATTTATTGGTGTCCATTTACTAGGCTCCCGAGGATTTTTATAGGGTTTGAGTACACTATGTCAACATAAGATGGGGGGTCAGGGGCTGACCCTTTATGTCGCGAAGTGCAACAATGATCCCTTGTTCGCGTAGATGTATCCTTCTGCTCGACTATATTCGGATTATACGGATGTTCATTTCCAGGATGTTTTTGCGGCGGAATATATGGCAATCCCTGATCTATTCCCGTATCATCTGTTCGTTGGAGTATCCGATAATGAGGGGTACGAATCATTTTTACCTAGTGACGCTTGGTCCTTATCTTTTGGGTGCTCCGCCTGTGGGTACGACACTGTATGATTCTGGTTAGGGGTCACGGCTACGTTTTGATTTAGAGGAAGCTCAGCTTCGTCCTGAGGTAAAACAGGCAACTGCAATACGGGTGCCGTATCTTTATCTTCAACATTTAACTTCTTTTTGGATTCTCTCCAAGCAATTGCATCTGCTGTTGCGCATTTGCCTTTTCACTCTGCCGCTTAGATCTCTGATACTCAGCTTCTTCATGCCAATGAAGTGCTTCTCCTCAACCAAACCTCTTTAATAACTTTTCATTGCCTCCCGCCCGCTTCATTATATCTCGCACAAGTTTACTCGTAGGGGCAGGCTTCAGCTGTCCACTAAACCCAAATTCCTTTACCCATAATGATTCCCACTTCCCCGAACCATTATGCCGACATTCTACACACTCCCCAGTCAAAGTCACGTCATCTGTCCCACAACAGTACTTACAATAATTACAACATCCCCCTTTACTATTGGTCATTCCCATTTTTAGTTTTACTTTATCTGTCTCGCATCAGTAAAACCGAATGCGGGAAAATTCCGTCACTCACCCACTCCTCCTCTCCCTTATGAAAAACCTCCCCTCTGGCCTCATTACACGCTCAAAGAGCCTCCAGTCGCTCCAAGCTGAGGACTTTCCGCTATCGTCTCCCAGATGAACCGTGCACGGTTTTCAGTCGGAGTCGATTTTCCAGTGAGTGCAGGAACCCGGACGAGCCCCCAAATATGGAGGAAATTTATTTTATTCCTGTAAGAAACACTCAGAGACTGAGATAGTAAAATTAATTTGCCCTTTACTATATGCACACAGGGTCCAAGTTACATGCAGAACAAGGACAAAGGGGTTCCCCTTTGCTTGGATATTTGTATGAGCACAATGTCTTAAGTATTCGCCCCTGCGGCATATTTCCCCCAATAGTTTATTACTCTCCTGCTTTCTACAGGCATTTAATATTCAAACCCGCCCTCCTTAAAACTGATTTACACAGGAGTAAATCAGCAGGAGTAAATTCTTCCAGCATTCCATATCTGAGTGCACATATCCCACGTATATCTGGTCCCGACAACCTCATCAGCCCCAGCGGAGAGGAGACTCCCCCCTCCCCCAGTTATCTCACTCTGAGGCCTTATCTAAAGTTCTCGCAGGTTCCCTGGGAACACACAGTTCATCGAAAACAGTCTGGGCCTTGGAGGATCCCCAGGCTCAGGAGGAATAAGCACATCTCATAAGGCACAGTTACAGAAAGCACATCTCGTAATACTTCTGCTTACGCACAAGCTAGATTATAGGGATAAGCAATTACACACAACCTAGGTTACAATGATAAGCAGTTACGCACAGCTTAGGTTACAAGGATAAGCAATTTATAACTAAATTTCTCTCACACTTTCCCTTCCCCTTTTACATCCTTTCAGGAGAGTAGGATGATGGGCATACATCCTTTCATCCTGAATGTAAATGAGGATCCTCAGCTCTCGGGTGTGGTGAAGCTCTTCATCCAGGAAGGTTGGTGGCTCCCCCTGTGGTTTCCTATTCTGAGCATCTTTTTGGACTTCCAACCTTGGAATACTGTCAATTTAACTGAAATTACACTTTATTTGCTATTCACAATTCAGGTGAATGGGACATAGGACTGTCAGATTCTTCACCAAAAGCAATCACAATCAAAGGACTTGGGTAAGCGTGGTTCGATAATGAATAACACAATCATGCACTCAGCATAACAGCCTGTACTTCTTGGTTAAGATACAGAGCAAGGATGAGACTCAATTTGCCAAGAAAAGACAAGGAAAGAATTTTTCTCATCTCATTTAGGGTTCTTGGAATGAATAAGAGTATGAATTATTTGTTCGGATAGGACTCAGAGGTTTATGTTAATGTTTGTGTGTATGAAGAGGATGGCAGTCCAGCTGGATGGGTTTTAAATTTGGCTGGGGATTTATAGCAGCGGTGGGCAGTGGCAGAGCTAGAACTGGGAATTGGGGTGGCACAGACACGTCCCTTCATGACAAGTAGTTAGTCCTGGCTAGTTCTCAATCATTTTCCTTTATTGACGCATTTTCCAATTATCGTAATTGGCAACTGAAGACACGGTTTCTCTCCATATGCAATCTAACAGTGATGAAATCATGGGTTTTATTTTCAGTACAGTGGCGGAGTCAGAACTGAGAATTGGGTTGCACAAAACATCTGTTTAAGACAATTATTAGTCCTGACCCGTTCTCAGTCATTTTTATGATTAACAAAAGGTTCATTCCAAGAGCACTCCACACTTATCAGGTGCTGCTTGTTCTCCCCGATTAGGTAAGACGACAATCATTCATCTGAGATGCGTTTCCCGAAATCACTGATGCTAACTTACATAGTTGGACCCATTGATTGTGAATGGACAAACTATTTAAGTTGCTAACTTAGTTAGCAACTACACTTTTGGGAAACGCACCCCTGGACGGCCGCGTATTTGCTGTATTTAAATCAACGTTACTCAAAATTGCATACCTGTCGACCTACACAAATAACTTGGGCCGCACGCTTTTTATAGCCTATTTAACTGTCAAGTGCCACTTTTTTTTATCAACCCACGCAATACTGAGAGTGAAAGGCGATATTTCATTGGAACGCGGACCAGTTCAATCAATGCTAAGCATTGGCCTATTAATAAGTAAATTATTTTTCTGTACTGAATTTAGCCCATGATTTCATCGCTGTTAGATCGCATATGGAGCGAAACCGTGTCTTCAGTTGCCAATTACGATAATTGGAAAAAGCGTCAATAAAGGAAAATGATTGAGAACTAGCCAGGACTAACTGTTGTCATAAAGGGATGTGTCTGTGCTACCCTAATTCCCAGTTCTAGCTTCGCCACTGGGGGTGGGAAACCCAGTAGCGGCCCTAAGCATCTGGGGGCCCGTTTCAAAAGCAAATGTAGGGCCCTATGAAACATAAGAGCTTCATCATTTTGCCAGATGAAAGCTTACACCTTAGCCTCTTCAGTGAAATGTTAACTTTTCTGGTTGAAACTTGATGTTTATTTGTGATGATTTATTAAAATATTGGCAATAAAAATATATGCGTGTGTAAATGTGATACATTTCTCAAAAACTGAAATGTGAAACTCAACCCAACAAGCTAGCTGCATTGCAAACTGCACTGCAAACCTATTCTTTGTTTTCCTCTTTGGGGACAGGGTTACTGGATAGCTCTACAACATAATCTCTGGGATAATGATACGGTAAAACTTGGATGTAATTCAAACTTCGACATCCCACCAGTATAATTTAATGTCACTTGACTGGACTAGGTTTAGAAGCACTAGATGACTTCAATTTAAATTCGCCTTGTAGCTATAAATATTACTCACTAGGAGACGGGATATCCCTCCGATTTGTCAGAGAATGAGGCTGCCTTTGCCAGAGCTATGATTGTAATGATGTGTACTAAACCATCAATACTTTTTCAGCCTGTTCACCGTATTAATGTTTTAATAAAGTTGCAATGTAATGTGAATGAAAGAGCATGTTTTTTCACAAAAAGTAAATTTAGCTTACATTATATTAAAACGCGGCATAGTGTGTAATGTTAATATTATGCTCTGATAACAAATATGAGAAAAAATCGAACAGGTCCGCACTGGTAATTTTCTTCCCGATTGTGGTTTCTGCGCAGAGATGCCTGAACTGCGACTTGTCCCAGAAAACTAGCTTTTCGTTGGCTTTGGTTGGGTTATGTCCTAAAACTCCTTGGGTATGGAGTAGCTGGAGGTTACCTTATAGGCATAACTTCTAATTTTAGAAATCTGCGCACATTAAGTGTTTCAATGAAAGGCTGGATGCATACACTTGTTTTCAAGCTGCCCAATTTCTATCAAATAGGCTACTGATCAGGCACCAATAAAAGCCAAGTAGACGAGTTCTTTAATTTTGCTACTTAAATTTTGCAAATTATCAATGCATCTTATTGATCAGAAACTATCTGGACTGTGACCTGGCACAAAATCATAAATAATTTTCACTGATAATTTAGTGCGTAAAAAACGCATAACATTGCTATATTATGCTTTAAAATGTTTACATCAAAGCTCACTATTATATTAATTATGAAACACCTCCGGAATGGAGCAAGCAAATTACTTTTTTAATTTTTTTTTGTTCACATACCAATTGATAAGTCCGAGGCGCTAGCAACATTGGCTAAGGTGATGACTGTATTTCCGAAATTTTCAGAGTATCAGCTGCCATAGCTCTTTAGCTACCATCATTTGTCGACAATGAATAATTACTACACTTTTTAGCTAGCTCAGTCTTCATGCAACGAATATATCTGACGGAGAAAACCAGCAACTCCGACCACGAAAAACCGTGTATTCTCCCCATTCGCCACAACTCCGAGAGGGAGTATCGGCCGGGGGTGCGCTATAATGCCTTCATGGATGGCTTAATGCGGTTTTTTGAAGTCATTACAAAATGTGCCAATTTGAATGGCTATCAGGGATCCCAAATGATCCCAAACATTTGCTGTTTTGGGGGGACTCAAATACTTGCCCTGTTTGCCTCCCCAGCGGTGCGCCTCTGCATGTTTTCATACAGTCAAGGTTTAGGATATTAATTCTGGCCTGGCAGTTGGAGGCCGCCTGGAGGGCGGGGCCCGTTTCAACTGAAATGGTTGAAACATAGGTAAGGCCGCCTATGGGGGAGTCTTATCCAGAAAGGGCTGGTGTGGGTGCAGGCTTTCATTCCAACCAAGAAGCTACACACCTGATTCTATTAATCAACCTCTGGGATCTTTGCGAAGGACCTTGATTAGTAGAATCAGGTGTGTAATTACCTGGTTGGAATGAAAGCCTGCAACCACACCGGCCCTTTCTGGAAAAGGTTCCCCATCCCCGATTTATGGAGTCCCACTTTCTGGAATTTCATGGCAAGTTTTAAGTTTTTATGCATTTCAGTGATTTTACTTCTAGTTGGGGCAATTTTTTTTTTTTTTTTTTTGCACACAACTTAAAACTGTCCTCATTGAAAAAATACCTGCACAGATTATCTGCACTACCTGATAATTTGCATTTATTGATGGATGTATTGAAGTAAATCTTTTCTTTTATGGAGACGTTCGAAATCTAATGTCAGAGTACACCTTGCCATGTTTAATCTGAAGCATTTTCCCATATTTTCTGAAGCCAAGCGGTCACCAAAAGTTCGATGTAAGTGTAAAATATCCTTCATGGGATTTAACAACTGCTTGGATCAACTGTCAAAGAACGATCACTAAAACTTACACTAATCACAACAAAGTGTGCTGCACCTTAGTAATAATAAAAACCAAGAAGGGAAATATTTGATCTACCGATTAGGAAAAAGTCCAAGAAATATAAAGTAGTTCTGGTAGTCATTTATCAAAATCCAATAAGACCAGATGCAGAACTGTATATGTGTATGCCTTTTAGGCTTGGTGCAACATTTGCGTGATTCTCCCTTTAAGACCAGAACGTATGCATGTTTTTGATGATATCATGACTTTCAAGAAACTTGACAGATGAAATACATTGTGATTCACTGAAATACCTGAGACAAAGTTGAAATTGCTTATGGGATTTGTATTTCTTAAAAAAGTTTCCAAAGCTGCATTTTAGACAGTGGAATTTGACTCATGACCCGTGTGAAGGGAACAACATGGAGGTGGCGACATCCCCAAGGGTGCAGTTGTGCACTTCTCAGCGATCTGACACTGCAAGACGATGTGACATGGTATTTCCTGCCTGGAGTGTGTGCACTTTCTGGGCTCTAATTTCTTGGTGCAGCACAGGGTGGTGCAGTGTGGCACAGCCCACACAGTGGTAATTTTGTCTGGTGCAGCCCGCGCAGTGGTAATTTTGTGTGGTGCAACACCGTGCGCAGCCACACGGACGTGCGCCGAGATGGGTGTGGCGGCGCAGTAGTGGGAGGTGTCACATATTAATCATGATGCAGTGACAATTTCATGGATAAAGGCTCCTCTGAAAGTGCGCAGAGAGTTCGCCAGCTCCGACCTGGTTTACTTTCTGTGCAGTGGTAATTTGGCTGACCAGCGCACAGTGCGCACACGTCACCGAAACCTCACAGGCAGGTTTCCAGAATGTCAGGCACATTTCAGTGCAATAAATTATTACAGCAGCCACTATTTAATGAAACTATCTGAATCAGCACATAAATTATAGTATCTATATCGATTGTCCTGATGTCAGATCAAAGGCGGTTGGCACGCGTAATGGAAACTCGACCTGGCTTAATAAACGCAGCTGAATTTGTGATGCAAACTAACGACTTCACGTCTTTCTCAGCCAACCACAAACTGCCTCGGCATCAGGCAGTGCCTATATATATATATATATATATATATATATATATATATATATATATATATATATATATATATATGTAATGCTTGCCTTCTATGCTCAGTAAAGCCGCTTACACACTGGACTCGAAACGAATTTTTCGCGTGACTGACTACATTCAAAGTCAATGCAAAGACGCGAATACACGTGTGTATTTACGTCTTTGCATTGACTTTGACTGTAATCTGTCGTGCGAAAAATTTGTTTCGTGTCCAGTGTGCAAGCGGCTTAATACCACTATTATTGTCACTTAGGTTTTAGTGTTTTTAGTGGGGGAAAGGAATACAGCCTGATTGCTATGATCTCGTACTGAGTAAAAGTGGTAATCCGTAAGATTTCCGTCTTGTTACTGTCTGTTAAGTCTGTGTCTATCAGAGAGGGGGGATAAATCAACGGTGATTGGGCTTATGACCTACTGATGAAAGCACTTTTATTTCATTCTTTGCCAGGTAAAGCGATTAGTGTGTCTGTGGCGACATTCCCGCGCTATATTCAAATACAGGCGCAAATCTGGTGACGCTTTTTACGTCAGTAAGCAGTGTTTGGTCTGTCCAGAAGGTAGGAGGAGCCGCAAACTAGCTTGAAGGCAGTAAGGAACCCCGGGACTAGCAATGGCAAGGTAGACGTCAGAAGGGATCGAGTAGCGGTACTTTCCCTAACCTGAACCTTGGCTCTATCCCCTAACCCTAAATCTAACTTGCCCCTTACACTATATGTCAGTTTTTTTATGGATGGAATTTAGGGAGGACCGTTAAAAATGCAGCCTTCCAAGAAGCTGAAAGTACCGCTACTGGATCCCTTCTGACATCTACCCAATGGCAATGGCAAATACCATACTGAGTAGCTGTACTGTGCACAGTAGAAACTAACGTTAGCTGAGTCTCTGTTAAGGCTACTACTGAAACTAAAATTATAACGTAATTTCAGGAAGCAAACTGGAAAAAAGCTACGCTAACCGCCTCGACAAATTATTTTTATTAAAAAAAAAAAGTTATAACGTTACCTGTTAACCAACTACCGTTTTCATTATTTACACAGGGCTATCAACTTTCACATATTCGGCTTGAGTTTAAATGACGTATTCACGTTCCCGTGCTGTAGTCAGAAATTATTTTATCAGACCGTTTGTAGAGATTCTCAGGTGGAATTGAAGTCCTTGTGCATTGAAGTTTATCAGTTTCACATGCGTTACGGTGGATTTCGCCACTAGTAATATGAGAACAATTATGATTCCGGAATTCTCTCGCTTTTCTTCACTCAGGGGTTGGAAGCAGTGGAATTGCACAAAAATGTTTCAAATGGTCTTATTTCATTTAAACTATTTGAACAATCGTGAAACACACGCATTTCGTTGATTGAATAATTGCTGACTACAGCACGGGAACGTGAATGAAGCACAAATTCTCACGGTGAATGCTTGCGAGTTGGCAGCCCTTTAAGTTAATCGATTTATCATAATAGCCTAACATGTTACTGGAATGAGATGACACTAATGGATGACTAATGTCACATAATTTTTACTTATATTGAGTTCAATTGCCGTGTCAAAGAACATCTTTCTCGTCTGCATGAGAGTTGAGGAGGCGTGGAACTGGTAAGAGCCGTCAATTTACCGACGTCATACAGGCGACACTGTTGAGTCTCGACAAGAGTTATGGCAAATGTGGTCCAGAAGGGCACCTGCAATTACAGCTTACTGCCAAAGATGTCAATATAAGCAAACCAATTCAAATCTTACGGATTGCCACTTTAAGATCTCAAATTGAAAATAAATGTGTAACTTATCTTGCATTGTTGTCCATGCATGTTAATCCCAAAATTTTAAGCAGCAACAGGGTGTAATAATAGGAACACACTATCCATCGTTTCTCTTCCCAATGATGCAGGCAGAAGAAATAAATCAGCAACCGTCGTATTTCATTCCAACTTCATAAGTTTGGATGATCTGACGTAGTTTCATTTTGAAATTCCATTCAAGTTCGCTAATGGTAATAATTTGCGAATGCCCCAGCTAGCCAGCTAACTCATATTCATAATGCTTAATTTAGATATAAGCGGTGCAGAAAACATGCCTGAAGCAGCAAAGTAAAATGCAACATTAATGCATCATGCAGATATAGGACACAGGCTTCTCTATTCCAACATCTTAAAGGTGAGGAGAGGAGCTCATTTGATTGGCGAAGATTTGACTTGGTTGTGTTAAACCCACTCACGCCTTCTCTCCTCCCTCTTTGCCACTTGCGCCAGCAGGAGGGACAGAGACGGGACAGAGGAGTACTTGCGCCGGGCACGAAATTGCAAAATATGCCTGGATACACCCCGTTGGCGCGGCGCTCCCCCCATTCACCGCGCCTGCGCCTGGTCAACGAATTTAGAGCCCTCTGTGTCCACTATGGGTGCTACAGAGCCCCTAAATATACATCTTTTGCTTTACATCAGGTGAAGTGGGGAAGCATGGCTCAGGTGGTTGAGTGGGTGTCTGGAAATCAGAAGGTTCCTGGTTCAATCCCTGGCTTCTCCACAGAGCATGTTGAACTGTCCTTGAACAAGACACTGAACCCCGCACTGCTTCTGATGTGCAGGTTAGCGCCGTGCATGGCAGCCTCTGCCATCAGGGTGAATGTTAGACATAATTGTAAAGTGCTTTGTGTCAGATGACTAGAAAAGCACTACATAAAAGCAGTCCATTTACCATTTGAAGACCTAAGCGTGAAAATTTCATGCAAATAAACCATAGTTACAAAAAAAAGTTATGAAGCCTTAAACAGGTTAATGCACAACAGGCAAGGATTGGCTTGATTTGGCATTTGCATGTTGGGGTTTATTTAATCATTTTTATTTCTTATTTTTATTTTTTGCACTATTCTGCGGTGAGAACACATTTTTGAGGGCCTTGCCATGCTCAAAAACTCACGAAAATTTGCAAACACTTCAGGCATGCCTGAAATGGCGAAAAACTGTAGTTATTGATTGTGTGACCATTTTGGGATCAAGGAGCTCAGATTTTCACTAAATTTGGTGGGATCATTGGATCCATCATGAAGTTTTCTGCACATTTTTTTTAAAAAATTTTGCCCCACAGGAAGTGAGCTATGAACTATTTCCTGCAGTTTTTCAACTTTTATGAACACACCTTTGAGGGCCATAGGATGCAAAGAGGTCATTTGGGTAATGCTTTTCAATTTGATATCACAATTGGGCCTGGGCATGGGTCTATAGCAAACCTCAATCCTTTTTTCAAATGAATTGCTTTGAGGGCCAAAATATGCTTAAAAACTCAACATTTTGCACGGGCATTAATTCTGGCATAAAAGTTACTACTGTACAGGTTTTGCACAGGAGTGCGGTAATATGGCTCTAGAAAATTTTGAACTGAGCAGCTTTCGCAGCCGGTTTTGGTGGACGCATGAAACATTCCAAGACTTAGTGTCAAGTGTCTTAGTGCCATGGACTCAACCAAACAGGAAATTTGCCATTTTGAATCGAAATTGATACTTTTTTAAAATTTTTTGCCATTTCCAGGCTTCGTACTTTAAAGGGGACCTATCTTGCTATTTTTCCAAGTTTATATTTTGGTCTTTGACCCCCCTAGAGTACTCCTGATCGCGCAAAGTAAAAAAGGGTATTTATTTCGCTCATACTGCCATCCTCAAAAAACTGCATTTGTAGTACATTGTAGTCTCTGCCTGAAACGCCTCACTGGGGTGGCTCTTCCGCTATGGCCCCCACTCCCCGTGTACCCACTTTCTTCTGACTGGCCAGCTCTGTGGAGGGCGGAGTTGGGCGGGATGAGGCTGCAGAACGCAGTTTTCAATGTCCGGCTCCCCAGAGTGAAACCTGAGACACGTCTGCAATCTGATAAGGAAGCGGCGGGCAAATTCTGCAATCTAACGTTATACTTGAATATAGATCTAATGACATGATCTTGTTCTAACAAACACAGCGGCGAAAGTGGAGGACGCAGTGCGAATATCTGTCAGCGCAAGCTCAAATTTGCTATCGGCTACAGTTTGCTACGGCAACAGTTGGTGAGTACCGCGGTTTTTCTACTCCTAGCTAGGATGCAGGGGAAGCTAGAATCCACCCCATATAGACGCATTTGTAGAACGGGTCAACATGCCCAAGTGTAGACTGGAGACCGTAGAAATCCGGTGGGTTTGAGTTTAGAGGGAAACATGGACAGTGAGGAGCAGCTAAAAGTGGACCAACAGCTTATGGACTGCTTCGGTGTGTATTAGGACCTGCTGGTTCGTGTGCATAGCTGCGGTGTGTTGTTAGCGTGGAGCAACGAACAGCTTCTGCGCTGGTATATGACGGAGGGGCGGAAGCTCCAAGCTAAACGGCCTTTTCGGAAATTGCCCGTGGTAATGGTTTACTTACTGCGTCGGAATGACAAGCGTTTCCTCGCGGAGAATGGGCGTTATGGATTGTGCGCGAGAGCAAGCTAGAGCTCCGGTTATGTTATGAGCATAATACAGGTTTTACAGACCGTAAGTTCCGTCTCGCGGAACCGTTGCTTATGTGGAGCTAGCGAATCGATCACTTTTACAGGAAATAATTTAATATTCAGTCGCCGATTTAATATTCAATCCACAGCAATGCAGAGAAATCGTTTGTGATACCATACACGTTATAGCCTGTGCTTTTCCCTATTGCTTTCACCGGTAGCATCAGAGAGCTTGCTCAGACATTGGGGATGTATCAGGCTGACCCCGGTCATGGATAAGTAAAGCGATCGTTTCACAAGCACCTAAAAACTCACCCCAAGCTTTGCAAAACCTACGTCTGGTCTAACTGCAGCCCAACTCGGCAGACACATACAGCACCTCTCCGGTTAGCTTCAACTGTAGTGGCTACAATCAGGCAACGTTATGATGAAACTGTCACCTTGATGCTTACGGAAGTAACACAAGCATACCGATCAGAATCGCTGCATATAAGTTAACCAGGAGCGTTTTTAATTAGCAGAGCAGGGGAACTAACATGCAGTAGCTAATAAGCGGTCATGATTTTGAATGTAATCTGTCGCGCGAAAAATTCGTTTCGTGTCCGATGTGAAAGCAGCTTTATGGATAGTACGCGACAGCTAGAGAGAGCTTGGTTATGTTATGAACATAATACAGTCGAGCTCGGTTATGTTATGAACATGATACAGGTTTTGCAAACCGTACGTTCCGTTAGCGCGGACAAGTTGCTTATGTGGAGCTAGCCAATCGATCACTTCTACAGGAAAGAATTACCTATTTAATCTCCGCCTTTTTCGGCTTTGTATTAGCCACAACCATTTCTAAAGGGGGATGAAATTATGTAAAGGTAGTGCAGAGAAATCATTTGTAAACCGGTAGAGCTTCTGCGTTTCGCATTGCTTTCATGGTAGCACCAGAGAGCTTGCTCAGACATTTGTGAAGTATCCTGCCGATCCCGGTCATGGATAAGTGAAGCGATCACTAACTGTAGAGGCTACAATCGGGCAACGTTATGATGAAACTGCCACATTGATGCTTACCAAAGTAACACAAGCATACCGATCAGAATTACTGCGTATAAGTTAACCAGGAGCATTTTTAATTAGCACGACACGCAAACTAACATGCCGTAGCTGGTAACCGAGCGGTCATAACCACAGAGACAAACCCTTGCAATCCAGGTTTTACAGACAGCAAGTTCTGTTACTGTGAACAGTTGTACCAAGCATCCAAATTACAAACAAGTATCAAAAGTTAGCTTCAAATGAGGTTTATGTTCACACACCTTCTGTAGAATTTCCCCTGATATCACAAACGTTAACAACAGTAACTTGGCTACGTTAGCCGCTGTGCTACAGCCACAATCAACTGGCTATCACGTCAGGTCGGCTTATGCAGTAAAAGCAACTTACAGCTTCTTTGTCTGTGAGTCATGGACAGTCGCGACCGATACAGGCTTTATCTTCAGATATTTTACCAAGCCTGCGTTTGAGGCCAGTTGTTAGTGCTAACTATCGCTAGCGGCCCTGCTAGCCACCCGTAACACGTTAGCTTCACTTACATTATTTGCTGTTATATCGTTACTTATAGCGTGTGGCTCCGAGCGCTTGATCGATGCAGCTGCTTCAGGTTTGAGAAGCAGCTGAAACGCTTATCCTGTGCTGAATTATCCTTTATTGATAAAGCTGTCTTTGGTGAAATGCTGAGCACAATCAGCTAACGTTCCCTTTGGCCGTGGCTTTTTGCTGCCAGCAAACAAAAAAAGCTACCCACTGATTTCTGGTGGCATCGTCTTTTGGAAGAAAAATCATTGTTTTTCTTCGCGTCCAAAAGTAAACGGACAAGCAGCTTTGGGAGAGATACTGACAAAATTGCACCTCAAATGATCTGCGGTTCTTCTTTCGTATTTCCAAAAGTGAAGATGCTACTAAGGCATAGTATGATCTGCCGTTGTTAGTGCCTGCTAGAATAGTTTCCGGTGTGGGCAGGTCCAGCGCCATGATTGGCTCTGGCTAGGTCTGTACTAATTGGATGGCACAACCTGACGTCAGGTTTTACCCAGATCTCGTGAAGATCTCGGGAGGAGCTGTTCAGAGAGGAAATCACGCTCACGAAATCACGTTCTTGGATTACGGCAAAACCCCTGTATCTTATGTTTAGAAACTTTTCAGAGGTTGAGCATGGACAACCAACATTATAACATTACTAATGTGTATTAAAAGAAGGATCAGCATAATAGGTCCCCTTTAAAGCTGGAAACAGTGTTGAACAAGCCCTCGCATCCTTATGCAGGTGGGGGATGGTGGCAGGATCTCAACGGGTGTGGGTATGCATTAGCAACAAATGGACACTGCAGGACTGTGTAAAATGTCATTGCCTGTATGAAGTACGTGCATTACCTGTGTCCACTCTGGGTGATACAGAACTACTAAATACTCCTTATGTTGCTTCTCAATGAATGTGGACAAAAGCATGAAAATTGCATGTAAATTACCTGCTGTTTGCACACAAGTGTTACTTCCGATATGCTTTATTGAAATTTTCAAGGAGGCGCAATACAGCCATTTTGCAAAGTCTACGTGCAAAGCCTTTGGAATAATAAAATGTATGTCTGGTGCATGTGCAAAACTTTATGAGTTTCAAGTAGTTTAGGGGAACAAAAATGCAAGTTATTTTAAAAAAGGTCAGGTGGCACAATAGAGCAAGTGTGCCACACCCATGCCTAATTACAGTAATACATCAAAGTCCATTACACTTAAAACCTGAGTGCTCGGTCTCTCAAATTTTTGGGCATCCTAAAGGCCGGAAAAATTTGTTTGGAAAATGAGGACGGACAAAATAGCTTCTTTCTCGGCTTGTTCCATGAGCTCACCAAATTTTGGACATCTAGGTGTAATGGTCAGTAGTATACGGAGGCCAAGCGCAACGACAGAGAGAAAGAGAGTAGCATGAACACAGCACAAACACAGAGAACAGTACAGACCAAACGCAAGTACTCGCACTTCCAAAGGACGTACAACAGTCTGAACCACGGAAGCAAAGCGAGAAAAAAAAGGGAGAAGAAACTCCAATAATTAGAAGATAGAAAGTCATACAAAACCTGACTACAGATATCTTCAGCTATAGTGCGAAGCTAAACACAGAAACTCTAGGGAAGGAGGCGTGCCGGACTTCCTGCTTATATAGATTCTTGGAAAGCGCCGCCCCAGCTCAATCAGCCAGCTGGGTAAAGAATTCGATGGCCCAGGAATTCGATCTCATCCCGGGATGAGATCCGCACAGAAAAGTCCAAACAACACGCAGACCTCATAAACCATGACAGGATCCCCCCCTCTAAGGAACAGCCCCAGAAGTTCCCAGAGAGCCCCGCGCACGGACTTCCGAAATAAGGGTAGGATCCAGGATATCCCGAGAAGGGACCCAGCACCGCTCCTCAGGACCATAACCCTCCCAGTCGACTAAAAACTGAGCTCCATGACCCACACGCCTCTCGGCTAAAATACGACGCACAGTGTAAACCGGCCCCCCCTCAATCATCCCCGGCAGCGGTGGGGGTTTGTCGACCAGAGTCAGGACGCAAGTGCTAACCGGTTTGAGCCTGGAGACATGAGAAGAGGGGTGGATCCATAAGGATCTAGGGAGCTTCAACCGGACTGTGACAGGATTGATCCTTCGCACAATCTTAAAAGGACCAATAAAGCGGGGAGCCAATTTCTGTGACTCCACTCTCAAGAGCAGGTCCCGCGTGGAAAGCCAGACCCTTTGGCTAACCCGATAAGATGGGGCTGAACGGCGCCTTCTACCTGCAGCGGTCTTTTGTTTCCGTCCAGAGCGCAACAAGGAGGAACGGACCCTGGCACAAACTGACCGACAACGCCGAACAAAGTGATTAACCGAAGGAACCTCTAAATCCCTGTCAGTCTCAGGAAACAGTGGAGGCTGATAACCCAACTGAGCTTCAAACGGGGAAAGGCCAGTGGAGGAGTTACCCAGTGAATTGTTGGAGCATTTGGCCCATGCTAAAAATCGACTCCAAGAAGATGGGTTGTCAGCCGCCAAACATCGAAGAGTATTCTCCACAGACTGGTTGGTTCGGTCTGTCTGCCTGTTAGTCTATGGATGGAAACCAGAAGAAAGGCTCACGGTCACCCCCAACTGGTTGCAAAACGCACGCCAGAATTTGGCCCTAAATTGAGGGCCTCAGTCAGAAACCACATCAGCCATGCAGCCGGAAAACATGGTCCACAACAAGAAGGGTAGTCTCCCGTGCCGAAGGCAGCTTAGGCAGCGCGATAAAGTGGGCGGCCTTAGAAAAACGGTCAACCATGACCAGAATGACTGTGTTGCCTTCCAAAACAGGCAGCCCTGTGACAAAATCAAGAGCGATATGGCTCCACGGGCGCTTAGGGACGGGCAATGGCCGCAGCAGACCAGAGGGAGGGAGATGGGAAGTCTTGTTCCTTGCGCAAATACAGCACGCTGCTACAAACTCCCGGATGTCCTGAATCATGCTGGGCCACCAAAAACGTCGGGCCAAGAACTGCTTGGTCTGATGAACCCCCGTGTGACCCGCCAGACGGGAAGAGTGCCCCCACTCGAGAACTTGGGACCGCACTGCCAAAGGAACAAACAAACAGCCAGGCGGCTCCCCACCAGGACCGGGATCATTCCTCAATGCCTCCCGCACAACAGACTCAACATCCCCCTGAATGGGAGCCACAATCTGAGCTGCCAGGATAACCGGCTCAGGAATGGGGTCGCGACCGGGGCGGTCATGAATCCGCGACAAAGCGTCGGGCTTGATGTTTTTAGACCCTGGGCGATAGCTAACGTAAAGTTAAAGAGGTTGAAAAACAACGACCACCGCGCCAGCGGAGAATGAGCTGCCGACCCTTCCGAAACAATGAAGCCAAGAAATGAAACTGTCTTGGCATGAAAAACGCATTTCTCAGCCTTGACAAAAAACTTGGCTTTGAGGAGGGCCTCAAGCACTTGTCTGACGTGTTGTTTATGCTCCGAGAGAGTTGAAGAGAAAATCAGAATATCGTCAAGGTAAACAAAGACAAATCTCTCCAACATCTCTCGGAGGATGTCATTAACGAGTGCCTGGAACACAGAGGGGGCGTTAACCAATCCAAACGGCATGACCAAATATTCGTAGTACCCGTCATGCGTATTAAATGCTGTTTTCCACTCGTCCCCCTCACGGATCCGAACCAAGTTATAAGCATTCCGGAGGTCTAGCTTTGTAAAAAACGATGCCTCCTGCAGCCGTTCAAACGCGGAGTTCATCAACGGAAGTGGTTATCGGTTTTTAATAGTGGTATTCTTCAAGCCCCTGCAATCAATACAGGGTCTCAGGCAGCCATCTTTTTTGCCCACAAAAAAGAACCTCGCTCCGGCAGGAGACATGGAGGGCCGAATAAATCCATTAGCCAGAGCCTCCTGAATATATTCCTGCATGGCCTTTCGCTCAGGCCCTGACAGCGAGTATAATGAACTCCTGGGGAGAGTGTTACCTGGGTGGAGATTGATCTCGCGATCGAACGTGCGATGAGGAGGTAAAGTCGAGGCCCATTGCTTGCTAATAATAAAAAAAAACCTCCGCGAGATCAGCATTATCGTCAGGAACAGTAGGAGGCAGACAAAAGTTCAGAGCAGCCCACAAATTCTCACCCTGTTTGGAACCTGCCCTCTCTATGTCAGATTCCAAGTCAGAGAAATCCTCTGAATAGCAATCCCCTCTGGCTGCCGCCAGTCAAATTGAGGATCCCACTCCAACCCCTCCTCCGCTCCTGTCTGTAGATTAGGAAGGTTGTGTGAGGCAAACTCCTCAGAATCACTCCAGGCGTCAGCCTCCCCCATTAGTCGATGCCCGGGATGACACGCCAAACTCTCCCTACAGTGGGACCAGAGGTCACGTTAACCGAATATTTTCCGTCATTGATGGATTTTTTTTAATAATGACGGAATATTTTGAGGGCCGTCCGTCATTTTGACAGAATGTAATTCACACCCCCGTCCAATTGGTGGTGGGTGTCATATTGTCTTGAACATTGTCTTTGATCTGTATGACAGAGATGCCAAGTCTCACACTTTCAGCGTAGTCTCACGCATTTTTTAGGCTTATTCACCGTAGTCCACAATTATTCAACGAATGCTTATGAATGAGATTCTCACGCGGAATTAAAATCCTTTTGCATTGAAGTTTCAGTTTCACTTGCGTGAAGGTGGTCCTCACTATGGAAAGCGATTATGACTCCGGACTTCTCGTGCTTCTCTTTACTCAGGGATTGGAAACAATGCATGTGTTTCATGATCCTTTAAATTGTTTAAATGAAATAAGACCATTTGAAACATCTTTATGCAATTCCATTGCTTTCAATCCTTCAGTAAAGACAAGTGTGAGAATTCCTGAGTCATAATCAATTTCCGTGTCACTAGTGGGGAAGTCCACCGTAATGCATGAGAAACTGATTCACTTAATGTGCAATGACTTGAATTCCGCGAGTGAATTTCTTCAGTTCGCGTTGATGGAATAATTGCTGACTACGGCAAAGGAACGTAAATACCACTAAGAGGCGAGAGCCTCAAGCTGAATGCGTCAGACTCGGCATCTCTGGTATGATCCTGTATTCCTCATATTTTTGTAATATGATCATTTGCTCTTCATTTGTAAAATATGCTGCTCTGCTGCCAGTAGACGATTGGTCATATGCTACAAACTCTGTTATGTGAACACGCACATATCTAGGTGGGGAAAGCCGCGAGTTAATAAGCAATAACGAGTTGATAAGCAGCTTCGTAGGACCGCTTAGCGAGACTGCGGTTGTTAGGCTCAGCGAAGCCCAGCAATAACTGAAAGCATTGTTCATTTGCGCACTGTTACTGTGTGGGGGGAGAAATCATTTGTGATGTTTTATAAAATTCATACAGCAGTAAGTTCGAAAATCCATGCAGTGCTGTATTTAACACAGTGCGCAATGTGTGTCTACATGAATCACTGTCGGCATCAGCTAATGCGTAATCTATAAATTATTCTGTTTATTTTATTAAAAAAAATAAACGGTTATCATTTTAAAAAATAAAATTACAATGACGCATAATAATTGATTATGACGGAATTTTTATGCCCCTGTCCGTCACAATGACGGACAATCAGAAAGTGCAACGCGACCTCTGAGTGGGACCTACAATCAGTGCCCCACTGGACGATGGGGTTATCCTGACTTCCCCAAATGATATAAGGCCTATGTTCCCGTAGCCAAGAGTGTCCTAAAACTAGAGCACTGGAAAAGAGAGTAACGACACTCCCATTGAGCTACATGGTAAACCTTATTCGCCCCCTAGTGGCGGTATATGGGTATTGCAAAAGTGCCCAAAAAACCCATTCACTACAATTATGTGTGTTGCCCACTTGCTTGTAGATTGATGAAAACTGCTGTGTTTTTGCTTTTAAGTTATGCTTATAATTTGTTTATTTCAAAATGTAGATTGTAACATTAATGTAAACAACTTTTTTTTAATCTAACAAGTGATTGGCCCTTATATTGAATTTTTGTCTTATGTATAGGCTCTATGACACACCTGGCTCTACTACTTCCTGAACTTATGGCAGCTCTTTTATTTCATTTTGTCATTTATTTTTGTTGGACAAACTGATTAATCCAGGTGTGTCTGACCATTGTCACTACTCAGACACACCTGGATTAATCAGTTTGTCCAAAAAAATGTGAGACTGGAAATAAAAGACCTGCCTTAAGTTCAGGAAGTAGTGGAGCTGTGCATAGAGCCCATGTGGTGCACAGTATAGCACATCTGTATATTAAAAAAAAACAAATTCATTTGATGTATTACTGCATTTATTTAAATAAAGTGTCCTGAAGTATTCCTATAGTTTAAGAGACAGAGAATAACCTCTCCAGTTACATGTTACTTGTACTTTACAGGCAGGCTAATAATCTCACTGGCCTTCTCCAATGAAAAAAAAACTTGCTTCACAAACAATGAAGCTGAAATAAGTGAAACATTCAGTAACTTAGATACTGAAGTTGTTGTAATGTAGTAGGTTTGACAATAATTTCTTGCAGATGAACACATTTGAAAATGTTTTAACCAGTCCAACACAAGTAGTATGAGCAAACACCACAAATCTGCAAAAAAACAAATTATCCCAGCAGTATTTTTAATTATTTTCGTAGTTCTCTCAGTAGTTCTCATGCACTGTCAGCACCCCTGCAGCTTCTTCTGTACAGCACCCAGTCCATGATATTCTCCTGAACATCCGCCTCCAGTTTCTTGACTTCAGCTTACATCTCCAGTTCCTGGTTCTGTGCACAGGACAGGAAATCAGCACCTTACAATACATATGCCCACTCCCACTCTTTCATTCTACTTACCTGAGAATTAGCAGGTCAAACTGGAGGCATGTGTCCCCTTCTGACAGCTGGTGATGTTAAATTGTAGACCTGCTACCAGCTATAAAACCCAGGGAAATAATTAACCATAGTCAATATGCTGTTTAACAAATGTTTAGTAGCAGAATGTGTGTATCTGCGTCTACTTACTGTATGTGGCGGGAGGAGGATGAGGATGGTGTGGAGAAGTCAAGGGCAGTGTGCATGCGAGGACTGCATGGTGCTGCTGCAGTCCTAGGTCGGCTGCTGGCTGGGAGAGGTCTGGGCAGACAGCACTTGACGGAGAAATTGTCTGTGCTGGATTACAGCACTAAGGTCTTCAGGCTGTCCGTGAGCTCTTTCACACTGGAGAAGTCTTTGTCCCAGCACTCCAGGCAGAACACCAAGCCTCTATGATCCGGAACTGTTTGTGGATTGAGACCTGGCCATTATGTTGTAAGACGACAGTAAACATTCAATATATTATTACTTTATATGTTACAAGGACAGAATTTTACATAAACAACAATCAAATGGGGTATGTGTACAGTAATATAAACTCTATTTTTTTTTTTTTTTTTTACCATGTTTGATCATACAGAAAGTGGCTACAGCTCTACCCCGTTCAGTCACAAGTAAGGTGCTAGAGAGATTAAACCACAATACAAAATAATAAAGGAATCTCTGCATGCTGAAATCCACGCAGGTTGTAATGAATTTAAGTGTGCAGAGATTCCTTTATTCAAAATGCTTCATCACCATAACCCACCAGGCAAGTGTGTGTAAACGTTACCTCCTGGGTCCTGTTTAGAACTGCTAGTATAATGCACACTCCAGCGCACCAAGAAGGCCCCATTCTCCGCTGCCTCTTTCTTCCATCTCTGTAGCACAAAATCATCGCAGGGAAAAAGCAGAGAGTTAGTAAAGGAGAAAAAAGTGAAACAGAAAGTGAAAGAAAAAGAGAAAGGTTAACTCACTGCATAGGCTAGTGGATAAACGATTTGATACACAACACACTGGCTCATTCCTTTTTGTATAATGCTTTATTAATCTTGAAACACATAAACGATTTGATAAACAACACACTGGCTCATTCCTTTTTGTATAATGCTATAAATGGAACCTTGGAAGAGAGATAATTGAGACAATTCACATAATGTAGTAAATTACATATATTTGCAGGCCTGAAAAACATTGTAAGTTAGGTTACAGCTGCTCAGGTATGTGTGCAGTTCCTCAAAGTGTTGATCTCTCATAAAATCCAGGGACTGTAATCTGAATGGTGCTGGGGCTCTTTCTGCAGAATTTAGTGGGTGGTCTTCTCTCCAAATAATCTGTATTCTCCTGAAATAAGCATAAAAGGGTTTTGAGGTTAGTATGGTGATGAAGGATCTCTCTGCTGTGGGACTGTGTGAGCTTGGTGTTATGATGAAGCACCATTAAGAGGCTGCTGTGGCGCCAATGACGTTGGTGTAGCGATGAGGCTAAGGTTTCCATTAAGAGGTTGACGACGTGGGGCCTCCAAACTTGGTGTTGTGATGACATAGGTGGACGCACCATTAAGAGGCTGCCGTGGGGCCGATGAAGTTGATGTGGCAATGAGGCTGGAGGCTTGGTGTGTTGATGGTGAGACTTGCTGCACCTTTTAGAGACTGGTGTGGGGCCGGTGACGTTTGAGTGACGTTGACAAGGCTGGGGGTGGCATTGAAAGATTGTCCTGAGGCCGTTGAGGTTAAACTGGCAATAAAGAATCTGGAGAAGTCATTGGAATGTTGTTATGGGGGAGGTGAGGTTGGTGTGGGGATGACGAGGCTGAGGGCATCGTGGCCAAACGAGATGGTGGGACATTTATCTGATCCGAGGTCAGACTAAACATCTCCATGGCAACAATCATGGGGTTTGATGGAGGTTTGCTGACCGTTGAACAAGATGTTGCTTGTCTGTCTGTGTTCTTTGCCTTCTTCATCTGGCTTTTACTTCCCAGATATCCTTTATTAGAAGAGATTTTTGCCCTTTCTGCCCGGATGTGCTTGGCGGCGATTTTCAACCTCAGTCTGATGTATCTGTCAGCTATCTTGTTTTGGACATCATGGCACAAGGGAGCCTGTTTTCCAAGAGCCATGCCTCTCTCTGTAGCAAATCAAAAGCATTTGGGAGCTTCATGAGCGAAGCACTGGTTCTGCTTCGGAATAGCATTTCAATGTTCTGCACCACTTCAAATGCTTCCTCCGATGGCCAACAAAGCGCACCAGGCTTGTATTCCTTCAGCCTGAGCAAGGCACTGTGCTCTGCTTCTGGACTACCGTCATTGTGCTTAATGGCACTCTTACACTCATCACAGATGCTGGCATGGCTGATCACTTGACACACAATGTAGCCAGTCACATGGTAGAGAGCACAGGTCTCGGTCTGTGTGAGGTCAGGCGCATTGCTTGGCTCCATCAGCTCCTCCACTCTGATTGCTGGACTGGGTGACGTCTCCTTTCCTTCCAAGAAGTCTGCCAGTAGGTCGTTGTCATCCTCCTGATAGCTGCTGGATTTCACTGTTGAAAGAAACTGCCCAACAGATATTGTTCTCAGTGCGCGATGGAACTCAACTGGAGTTGGGACAGGATTTCTCTGTCTGATGCAGCTGAACAGGTTTTCCAGACAGTCTTGCGAGAACCTGCTGGTCAGTACAAATGCATGTCCCTGGGACAACATGTCATTTTGTAGGGCAAGGACTGTTCTTGTTGCCATTACAACTCCTGCTTGCACAGGCTTCCACCTAGCTGGTTGACTGATCTTCAACCCAAGGAAAAGGTTGATCATGTACTCCAGGAAAGTGATGGCCTTGTTGTACTCCTCCATGTTATTTTTGCTCAGAGCCATCACTGGGTGGCGAGAGGACATAAGCTCAAACCAATGGCCCACCTGCTCAAGTAGCCACGCAGTTGTCAAGTAGGAGTGGGGTCGATCTTCCTTTGCCACCATTTACTTCAGTCCGGCACTGGTTGAATTGCCGAACAGAGTCACCGCAGGGCCCACCTTCATTTTGTCAAAGTGACTGGGTTGGAGGATGGTCTGAGACAGATTTGGAACAATTTTCAGTGCTGACCCCTCCTGGAAATTGACCAAATCTTTCAGCGGAGTAACCAAGACCTCGTTGGTGGAGAGGTTCTCTTTCTCTACGGTCTCTGGTGGAATCGAAAATAGCTGACCACTTACCAAGGCGCTCCTCAAGTTTTTGACAAGATGAGGGACATCAGGCATGAAATAAAGTCTCCTGTCTGGTTTTGACGGGTGAGGGACAGATATTTCTTTTTGGTCCACTCCAAAAGCTCGTCACATTGCCTGATTGGGGCTGCCCGTGTCGGTGGTGATGCACACCACATGTAGGCCGATGTTAGCTGATGTTGTCCAGGATGATCGGCTTGTACACCCTTCCAGCAGTGGAATTTCCACTGCAGTGAAAAGCCATTACTTGTTTCCACCTCGTTGTGCTGCCTGCCAACATGAACACCAAAGCATCTGTTGCCTCTCCTTGGTGGTCAGGTAATGTGACATCACCATACAACTTCCCTGATCCCAGGTGCAGCTCAACACTTGTGGTGATGGACATCTCATCTATTGTCAAGACACACTCCCTCTCCATATTGGTCAGGCCATCCACCTTCAGCTTCAGCATGTCAAAAACCTCTACTAGGACTCCTGGTTGCATCTTTATGTGCTGCAGTCTCCTTTGCAGGGTCCGAATGTCTGGAAGGGGAATATCCATGTCTTGAAGCAGCTTGTACCCTGTTGTTCCTGTAGTGAAATGGAGTCTTAGAGCTTTTTTGATGGTATAATTTCCCCATCTCATGTTCCGGTTATTTTTCATACTGAGAGCTTTGATCTGATCTTTAGAAAATACTAATTCCAATTTTTTTTCAATGGATACATTCTTTTGGTGTAGGGCTGCATTCATTCTTTTCTGACGTCTTAGTTTCAACTGTAACTTTACTGTTTTAGCTTTACTTTTTTTCTAGCTCCGCCCTCAGGTCTCTCTCTTGAGCTGATGTGCTGCTCTCCATCTCCTCGCTGTCTTGACCTTGCTTTTCCTCTGTTCCATTACTTTCCCTTCTCTCCCTCTCACTTTCTTGACCCTGATTGTCCTCTGTTCCACCACTTTCCCTTCTTTCCATCTCATCACTGTTGTGACTTTGTTTTTGCTCTCTTCCCTTGCTTTCCCCTCTCTTACTTCTTTTCTCAACATCTGGAATGATGAAATGACACCACTAGTGTTACAGGGATGTCATTTACTCAGTTTATCACTAATTCTGAAATAAATGACCACTTCACTGCTTAGCAGCCGGCTTAAAATATAGGCCTCTTTCATATCATTCTGACGACAGAAGAATAACTGCACATGTCATCTCATTAACTAATTAAGTCCTTTGAGGCTCATAGGAGGCTTAAGAGGCCCATAGGATAGGAGGAGCCAATTTCCTGTTACTTTCGTGTGAGGCGACTAGGGTACAAATACACTCCCTGGACATGACGCTAATATTGTATATCGCAGCAGGGCATTACCCCCAATCAAACCCATACTGCTCAGTGTCAAGCAGGGAGGACACACCGGATCTCTGAGTTTTAGTGGAAGGGGTGAGCTGCAAAAAGTCACAGCATTAATTAACTGGCATTCTAACGGTGGGAGAAGCAAGTGCATTTTTCTCTAACTGACTTTTCTTAGTGTGAATGTTGCGAAATATACCAGTAAATGATGACAGCAGCAAATGAAACGGTCTCAAAGGAAAGCTAGGCGCAGCGATGACTACAGAAATAGTTTGATTGACTGAAAAAGCTGTTGCTAATGAGTGAAAGGGCACTTTAAAACTATCATACCAAAACTCTTTCTGCCACCGTATGTGTGGTCTGTGCTCTCCTCTTTGAAAACCTCTTTGGTTGCCCTAAGAGCAGGAGCCTTCCTCCTCTTGGGCTTGGGGCGATGGAAGAAAATTGTTGGTACAGCATGATCCTTTAATCTCTGCCTTCCTTGAGGTGTTCTAAGGAACTGGTCTTCTTCAAAGTGTTCCTACAGAATGGTTCATTTTAGTTTTATTCCCAGACAAATTCCAGACTATACACCAATATCAATAACCATTCAATTCATGCAAATATTAAGAGAACTCAGAGATAATACTGTTAAGTAAAAACAACTCACCTCACATAGTTTTGAATGTTTAGTGACCGTGAAGTTTTCTCGGTTAAGTTTAGCCAACCACTGATTTCTTCTCGTCATGTCTTTAGGAAAGGCATACAATCGGACCCCTTTATCTGTCCGGTTGGTGCATCCAAATGCAGAACGCCACCATGGTTAGATGGTATTAGATCTATAAAAGAATGTTAAATAGGCAAATAAACCCAGCCTAACAACTTCACATTGGTGGTACATCATACAGAAAGAGAGGCAGGGGGTGTATACAGACAGTATGTTCGTTCTTACCTGAGTGATGAGCTTGGTGCTTGATTTTGGCCTTGCAGGTGACCTGTGGAGAGATATAGACACAGAGGGTTAGACAAGACAGAAGTGTGTCAGCACTCTGCAAAATGTTTCCTGGCGGGGGTCCAGGGGGCCGCATAGCCCCCCTGGTGGGATCAAGGGGCAGCGCCCCAGTGGGGGCTCAGGGGCCAAAGCCCCTGAAAAATCCAGCATTTTAGCTATTTCTGAGGCAAAATTCAAGCCATTTCCAAGCATTCTACATCCAATTTCAACCAAAATAGATCATGTTAAAATGTCTCTATAAACCAACAGGAATACCTTTTAAACCAAGTACCCATTCAGCTTAACAGTAAATCTACACCAAGATCATATGTCTTCACCCATGCAACTGAGAAAATATCCTAAGGGCCCCATCTCACGCCAGAGTCCCTAAACCCGTTATTTGGGGATTTAGCATTGCGTAAGAGGCGTTCCCCCACAAAAGTTGCTATCTTGCACACCTGCCTATATCCCTAAAACACCTGCGCTACCCGTTATATTATGCATAGGCGTGGTTTGGGCGTTACGCCAGTTAAACCAATCAGTGTGCTAGGTGCCATTGCCTTTAGGAGCAGGCTGCACTATCCCAAATCCTCAAACCGAAACCCGTGATGGAGAGAGGAAGGTCGCCACGTTTCTCCGAAGACGAAGTTAAATTGCTCGTGCATGAGGTCAAATCCAGACAGGGGAGGATCTGTTTTTGTTAAGTTAATCATGAATTGCATTATTTTATTATTATTATTTGACATTGACATATTGTTTAATGTTTGGTATGTAATAAAAAAACCCAAAAAACATCAAGCCTACCCCTTTTGTGATGGAAACTTCAAAAAAAAAAAAAAAAGAAAAAGAAAATAATGCGTTTCGCCATGCACTTCCAACTCCCTCTCCCGTCTGAAATGAAGCATAGAACAAAATCCCATTTTAGAAAAATAAATTAGGTCTATGCACTGGCACTCAGTGACGTAACTTTTTTTTCCAGCGAGAGCGGCATTTCAAAACTCTTCAGCGAATGAAGGTAATTTTGGTGACAAGTACGTGGTTTTAGATCCGTTTACATTTTCCAATCGGACAGCTTTCTATTTTTTACAGCAAGTTGCGTGACCGTGCTGCAAAAACAGGTGTGCATACTTGTCGCCGAAATTACCTTCATTCGCAAGAGAGTTCTGAAATGCCGCTCTCGCTGGAAAAAAAAATTACCGTTGCTGAGTGCCAGTGCATAGACCTATTTATAATTAAATTATTTTTCTGTACTGAATGTAGCCAATTATTTTGTCGCTGTTAGATCGCATGGGGGAGAGAAGCCGTGTCTTCAATTGCCACTTGATTATTCTTGAATTGGAAAACGTGTTAATAAAGGAAAACCATCTAGAATTAGCCAGGACTAATTGTAGTCAATAAAGGGATGGATATTTTCCCCCAAAAAAATAAAATAAATAAAAGCGGAAAAATGATTGATACAAAATACAAACAATATAGACTTACCTGAAAGGCCCAGGTAGCTGGTGCGCTGGCGGTACAAGCGTTCTGGGCGTCTTCTATTATTTAACTGGCGATCAAGGCGATTTAGTAGCCTACTATCTCTGCCATTTTCTCAGGGGTTCAACTGAGGCTAAAGCAAGGTGGCTCTTTATAGGCGAGTTAATTCGGGAAGTGGAGCCGCATGTGCACGTCCACATGTGTCCAAGTGGACGCGCATTGAAGCGGCCTGGGCGCACTCTTGTAAAAGCCCAAATGGGTAGCGGGTGGTTTGAGGACCCGCTATTCGCTTTCCCTAACGTGTGTGGTCAAGATAGCAATTGTAGGGAAAGCGCATAAACACGCTCACGGGCACACCACCAGGCGCAAATAAGGGAGTCGGCATAATGCATAGTGGGTAGTGTGGCCGCAAGATACCGTTTAGGGATAGTGGAAGCTGCTAAATAGTGGCAACGGGTAGGGCAGTGTGAAAGATAGAGCCCTAAATGTAAAAGCCTCATCAAAAATCAACCACAAAATTTCAAACCTTGAGTTCAAAGAGAGTATGATTTTTATTAGATCTTGCAAGAAAATGTGCACTGACCTCCTGTCTTTCAGCACAGAAATATAGCAAAAGCTCATTGTGTCTTCGTTGTGGTTTTTTCCGTGGCATGGTTCTTGCGGACTCGCAACTTGAATTTGAAAACGGCTATGTTGTTTTTCCGGTGAAAAAGCATGTGGTCGGAAGTGGTGAAACGAAGGGAAGTAACTTTTAAGGCTGGCGTTCACCAGTGATTTCCCCTGCGTAGGTTCCCCCCGTTGACTCAGCTGTGAGACTGCATCCCCTATCGCATATGGATAACTTTTTTTTTCCCGTGCGGCTGGGTAGTCCTGTGAGGATTTTTAAATTTTTTTTTTATTTGCTTATTTTGAAGGTACATGCTCAGGGCAGGGGGGGGTTTCCGGAACCCAGGAAAACCCCCCCCCCCCAGATCCGGCCCTGTGTATCTATGTATGTAGGGTGGAGTGATTATAGTTGAGACATGTGTACAGTTGACACACCCAATATCTTGCCGGCGCTGCAAGGCTGAGCCACCATTTTCACTCAGCACATGCATATTAGCATCCTCTTTGGTTATGGGAAATTTGAAGAGTTTTAGCATCTCCAGTCAAAAGATATCAGCAAAAGTCTTTTTACTCATGTAAGAATTTCACTTTACCATGTCGCTTCCACAAGGAATAGCTTATTATCCTTTTGTGACCATCAAACATAACTTACATCATTGCAAATGTTATTTTGTGCCCTAAAAACTCACATATTTCATGCTATCCTAGCATGTTAGGTCACTGCACAATCTAGAGAAATATACAAAGTGGTTAGCAGGGTACAGTTGAGACACATTGTCTCAACTGTACCCTGACAGAGTTCTATTACATCACATGCTGTTAAGTTGTGCAGTGTAGGCTAACAATAACATGTTATAAGTCATAAAAACACCAAAAAAACAAAGAAAATGAAAATAAATTTAATATTTGTCATACGTGAACAGTGTTATATTAATATATACTGTTAAAGTTATAATGTCATGTTATATAATTATAATATAATGATATTTATATTAATAATACAATAATATTCCATTGTTTTTAATTTCAATAAAGAGGAATTAATTTATATTGTAATATCTTGTCAAATTGTCATTTAAAAAAAGTTCATTGCATTTATAATTGATGTTCAGTCATCATCAATGGGTTTCAGTAGGTGTCTCAACTGAACCATGGTACTGTCTCAACTGTACACATGTGTATAGTACCCCATATTTATATGGGGTATGGTTGAGACGGTACCATGGTAAAAATGCACCTCATGTTTATGACCTGATTGTGGAAAAAATAAACAAATAACGAATGATATTCATCAATAATAACTTCGTATACAAACAAATTAAACAGCATATGAAAAATCATTTATTTTCAGTGTATCGTTTTGTTTTGTTTTAACCCCTAACCCTTCTGTTCAAAAATGGAGACGCAAAAAGTGTCTCAACTGTACTCAGTCTACCGCTATGGGTGAATGAAGAGGGAAAGAGATAACCTTCATGCAACTATGAGTAATGTTATCAAAACAATGAACTAATATTCAGATGAAGGGCAATACTAAAGAAAACACAGTGGCTGAAGTGGCTAACAGTTAGCTAACACAGTTGAATTTAGCGCACAAACTTACAGTATGGCATCACTTTAGTGGACTTATCTTTATCATTTAAAACAGCAGGCATTCGTGACACAGCAATTAATGGCCACTATATGTTAATATTAATCTGTAAAAGGGTCCACGATGATGCTATTAACGTGGGTGATCTAGAAACTTCATTAAATTATTGAAAATACTGCACTTACTTGTTCACCAACAATACAGAGATGTCAGTCCTTGGGCACTTTTGCAATACCCATATTCCGCCACCAGAAGGCGTTTCCACTTGACCAATGCGTGTCGTTACTCTCTTTTCCAGTGCTCTACCTAAAACGACAGGGAAAACAGGAGAACTGATAATAAAAAAACGGACCTCCTCAGAATGGCCACCAAAAGAGATGAACATAGTCAATAGCTATGTTTACATGGACACACATAATCGGAATAAACATGACATGTAAACACGTCAATCGGAAGATTCTGATCCGATTCAGTCCTTTCAGAAAGAAATTTCATTCTGAATGAGAGAGGTGGTTTATGCCGATCATCATTCTGAACAACGTCCATGTACACACCCATTCGGATCCTGTCTTCGCGGTTGGGGTAAAATTGTCTTCACTGCGCATGTGTGCTACAAAGAGCGAACGAGGACGTGCAGACAATGTGGTGTTTGTTTACAACAGACGCGGAAGTACTGCTTTTTCGTCTTCTACTTCTAATAATATTTCCAGAAAATTGGACAACTCTGTGCATGCCCAAATGAATCATTCTGATTAAACGTGTGGTGATGTATGCGCAAGTCATGATCGGATCACTTCATTTAGTGTCCATGTGAATTTGGATTTGGAATTTCTGATCAATCGAGGTTAGGATCGGATTGGAAAAATTTTGCGCATGTAAACATAGCTATTGATTCAGAAACTTTGGTTATAAATCCCGTTCCCAGCGGGCGACCGTCCAAAGATCTAACAGAGCGTGAATGTTAAAGAGGGCGGATGTGAATGGAATGTCTCCTAGCCCACTCTGCATCCATAAAACAATCCACGGTGCCAGAGTCCACAAAAGCTTCGATAAATATTCTCTGTCTCCCCACAGTCAATTCTACAGGGATTAAAGTTCGGAAGGGAAATTGGGTCTGTCCCTCTAGCACCCCCCATACCGCTAGAGGGACTTCCTGTTTCCCTGAAGCTCAGGGCAGCGTGGACGGATATGTCCCGGTTTGTTACAAATATAGCAGATTATACGTCTCCGAATTGGCTTACGAGCCCGGCTCTCATATGAGCCATCAACCTGCATAGGCTCACCAGGAGTGGAATTTTCAGTGGGCGGAATGGGAGCTGTATGCATGCTGCATTAGCTTTGTTGCCAGCAAGAGTCAATGCAGTACATTTCTCCCTGTTACGTTCGCAGATGGGATTATCAATTCGCACCGCAGTGCGAACCAACGAATCTAGAGACAAACAAGACTCCAATATAGCCAGAGCGTCCTTAACCTCCTCTGCCAAAGCGTGAACGAACACTGTCATAAGAGGCGCTTCTGGCCAGCCTGTCTCTGTCGCCAAGGAACGAAATGTAATTGAAAACGCAGCGACACTATCAGAGCCCTGCCTTAGATGCATTAAACACGTAGCCGCGTCCTGGCCACAAACATCCTGATCAAACACCAATACCATTTCTCTAACGAGAGTCTCCACAGTATTCACTACCGGTGAATTAGATCAAATAAGTGGGCCGACCCAAGTGAGTGCTGTGTCGGTTAACAGGGATAAAATAAATGAAATCCGAGACTCTTCATTCACGAACCGTGAAGGCTGCGCTTTAAAAAATATCTCACATTGGGCATTGAAATCTTTACATCTTCCTGCCTTGCCTCCATATTTTGGGGCTAACTGAAGCTTTGGCTCTCGGGGAAGATGTACGGACTGTGCTTGTGCAACATTTTGTGTGATTTGCGCGGACAAGGCTCTAATACTCTCAGTGAGAGTTAACAGAACGTTATCCTGTCTCTCCATGGCATTCGCCTGAAGGCGGACTCTTTCCGCCAACTCTGCCTGTTGATTGTTCAGGCTAGCAAGACCCTTGCCATAACCAGAGAGAGCAGCTTGTTGGTTAGCCACAACTTTCTCTAACGCAGCCGTTGCTGACGACTCCATATTGGCTAGAGTGTTCTGTAATGGCCGGTAGTACACGGAGGCCAAGCGCAATGACAGAGAGAAAGAGAGTAGCACGAACACAGTACAAACACAGAGAATAGTACAGACCAAATGCAAGTACTCACCCTTCCAAAAGACATACAACAGTCCGAACCACGGAAGCAAAGCGAGATAGAAAAAGGGCGAAGAAGCTCCAATAATTAGAAGATAGAAAGTCATACAAAACCTGACTACAGATATCTTCAGCTATAGTGCAAAGCTAAACACAGACACTCTAGCGAAGGAGGCGTGCCGGACTTCCTGCTTATATAGATTCCAGGAAAGCGCCGCCACAGCTCAATCAACCAGCTGGGTAAAGAATTTGATGGCCCAGGAATTCAATATCGTCCCGGGACGAGAGCCGCAAAGAAAAGTCCAAACAACACGCACACCTCACAAACCATGACACCAGGTTTACAAAGATGCGAGGGCTGCTTGGTTGACATTTTCAAGGGGGTGCTATGGAGCAATTTTACCATGCCTGTGGGAAAAGTCCCCAGAGTAATGAAATATATGCCAGGCCTGATGTGTTTGCAAAATTTCATGAATTTTTGAGCATGCTCAGGCAATCAAAAATACAATTAATTTATAAAAAGGATTGCGGGGCAAATAAGTAAATGTTTTATGCCCATGCTCAATATTTATATAAGATTGAAGTACGTCGCACTTATTATTAGTGTTCGGGCCCTCATAATATTTTCTTCAATCACAATAAGGCCACCTGCACCATGCTTGAATGTAAGATCTTGGTCTGAAGATGCTGTTTACCAAATTTAATGTAAATTGATTGCACTGTGGAGGACCAGAAGGAAATGAAAGGTTTAACAAAGAATTAAAAGTGGTTGAAAATTTGCATATCGCAAATGGGTGTGGCTTTCACAGACTGATTTCACTAGACCCACAGAATCCTTGCAAGAAAGAATTTTGTTTCTTAAACCTACGCTTAAGAAGTTATCCTCCAAAACACATTATGCCTCTCTTTTGAGCCACCATCTGGCCAATCAAAGTAATTTCCATACAGATTGGTCTTTCATAGATCCTTTGCAGTATTATAAAGTTCCGTCAGGATTGATGACAGTAACAGTGAGGATATGGGCTCCTGAAATTTGATTGGCTGATGCTGGCCATCTTTGTTCTCAAAGATTTCAATAGCAACCTTGAACATTATGAAGCATGCAAAATTGCAAGTTGATTGGACTTTTCGTTTGAAAGTTATGACCATTTGTTTGTAATATCGTCACCTGTGGGTGGATTTACACCAAAGTCAGAGTGCTGAAGTTGCATGCGGTGTGGATGAGCTCTCTAGTTTGGTAATGAATTGACATTGCATTTACTCATTTGGTGCCATTGACGTTGATCTACACCTTTGACGTGAATCTACATTAATGGCGTTTGGCGTTATACTATTTGCCAGAATCTCAGTACCACCTACCTCCACCAGATGGCACTGCAATTTCATCACCACACTCATGGTCACTCAGAATGTTCTTGTGTTTACATTTCCCCCACGTATTCAGTGCATAACAATGGCCTGCTGGACCATTGAAAGTGTGGCGCCAAATGAGTTAAGGAGTAATAGCTCATAATATCAATATAGGCCATGCCTTCATACAGTAATTCATTAGCTTACTATGGCTACAGCTTTTATCCAAGCAAAACTTTTTATTCTGGGATTTTAGAGCTTGTCTGAAAATAACTTTTACCAATTTTTGTGCAAATTGATTGCGCCTTCTTGGAGGAGATATAAATTAAAGGCAATACAACCTATGCAAAATGACAGAAAATTTGTTGACATTCAGTTGGATGTGGCTTATATGGATTGCTTTGGGTAGATACACAGAATGCAACAAAAAAATAATTTTATTCTATGACCTTACGGTTCAGACGTAGTAACCCAAAACTTGATGTGCCTCGCTTAAGCCCTGCCATCTGATCAATCATAGTAATTTGTATAAGAATTGCTCTTTGATACATCCTTTGCAATATCATAAAGTTTCGTCAGGATGGGTGACAGTAACAGTGAGTATAAGTGCTACAGAAAATTGATTAGCTGATGTTGGCCATGTTGTTTCAGATTTCACTTTGTTCTTTTAAATATTCAGAGTAACCCAGATCAAAATGAAGCATGCAAAATTTCAAGTTGACCAGACAATAAGCTTAGGAGTTATGACCAATCGAATGCCACCTTTGGACAGATTTACAGAAAATTTGGTGCGCTTGAGTGTCATGGTGTGTAGATGAGGGATCTCAAGTTTGATGAGGACTGGACATTGTAATCAGGAGTTACAGCTCATTATATGAATAAAGGCCATGCCCTAAAATTTGATTGGCTCACTGCGACCGCACCTTTTTTACGCAACAAAATTTTTTATCCTTGGATTTTAGAACTCGGTCCGAAGATGCTGTGGCCCCAATTTGGTTTGAATTGATCGCACTGTCCTGAGGAGATAGAAATTAGAGGCTTTACAACCAATTTAAATGGTGGAAAAATTGCTAATATTTAATTGGGTGTGGCTTATATGGATCGATTCAAGTTGATATACGGAATCCGATGGAAAAAGGATTTCATTTCTATAACCTACGGTTCAGACGAAGTAACCCAAAACTCATTGTACCTCGCTATTGCGCCAACATCTGGCCAGTCAGAGTAATTTGCTTAGGATTGCTCTTTTCCACATTTAAGCCAATGCTTTAAAGTTTTATAATGGTAGATGTCAGTGAAAGTGAGCATAAGGGCTACTGAAAATTGATTGGCTGATTTTGGCCATGTTGTTTCAGCTCTCTTTTTGTTCTTAAAGATATTCATAGCAACCCTGACCAACATGAAGCATTCAAAATTTCAAGTTGAACAGACAATTGCTTAGGTGTTATGACTACCTGTATGCAGTAGTGCCAGCCATGGACGGATTTACAGCAAATTTGGTGCGCTTGAGTGTCATGGTTTGTAGATAAGGGATCTCAGGTTTGGTGAGGACTGGACATTGTTATTAGGGGCTACAGCTCATTATGTCAGTGGAGGCCACGCCCTAAAATTTCATTGGCTTACTACAGCCACACCTTTTAACATCATAAACTTTTTTATTGAGCTCTGGTGGCTGACGTCATGCAATCCCCGCATGCAACAGTCAAGATCAAAAAACGGCCGAATTGGCATGAAAATGCGCAGTTTAAAACACTGCCAAGCATATGGCAAGCAGCGAACTTTACCGACTATTAAGGGAAACTGAATATAACAGTATAATTTTATGTATGAGGTTGTGCCTTTAGACATTAATTCAAACTGTGCTAACGTGGTGACACAGGCTAGTTAACATACACGTCAAGCACAGTGAATAGTTAGTGACATTCTGCCCTGTTGCCAATGCTAAAATAACTGTGATGAGACAATTGAGAGACTCTCTGGAGCAGGACGAGGGAAAGTTGATCAGCGGTGCGTTTCCCAGAAGCATATTGCTATCTAAGTTTGAAACTTACATAGTTTGTCCATTTACAATCAGTGACTTCAACTATTTAAGCTAGCATCTGTGCTTTCAGGAACTGCAGCCCAGCCCAGTGGGCATCTGATGTCAATTCTACATCAATATGACATCATTTTGGTCAAAAATGAAAATCAAGTTGATGTCAATTTGTTGACATCAATTTGATATCAAAAATTTTTGTCAAATAATGATGTTATTTCAATGTCAAGCTTCGTTCAACTTTCGGCAAAATAATGATGTTATTGATTTTATTTTGACATCATTTCGATGTCAAGCTTCTTTCAACTTTGAAGCCATACACTAAATGGCTTTTTAATGTATTACATGCACTTAAACTTAAAAAAAAGTAATACTTTAGACATAGAGGAATATTTATAGGCTACCTACAGTTTCATAATTAATTCATTTTTTCCCCATATTTACAACAATGCTATAAAGTTTATAGGCTACAGTGATTACTATCTGTTAGGAGTTTGCTACACCGAGTTGTTTGTTGTGTTTTATGAAATGGATATTGCAACAATTTAGTTTCCCCTTAGGATTCTCTCTCTCAACGACCAAACAACATGCATATTTGAGCAAAAAGTATTTTATTGCTGAAATACAAAATACTGCTGTAATACAAAACATACTGTATCTGGGAAAATATGTGATTGGAGAGCTATTACCCAGATAGCAAGCACCTCCGCTCCGGATCTGCCCCGGCTCTGTGCCGACTCCAGCTGATCCGGCTCAGAGCCGGGCAGATCCGGAGCGGAGGTGCTTGCTATCTGGGTTATAAACTCATGGGCAGGAAAGCAAACTCACATTATTCATCTGCATCATTGTCAGCTACGGCACCCTTGTTGCACCCACCAACCCCTATCCTATCTGGCGCTGAATGTTGATAGTTCCCCATTCGGGATGCAATGGCAGCTTCACTGGCTCCAGGCTGTGGCTACTGAATGGCATCTGAAACATAAAACAGCATGTTTTGCAAGTGTTGACCAAGATAAAAATCAGATTGAGGATCAAACATTTTACCAAAAATAACTTGTTAAACATTCAACAACATATGGCAAGTCAGTCAAAAGCTAAGTGATAGCTACACAAATAGAAATTATACTTGCCTGTCATGACCTTGCCTGTCATTCTTCTGAAGGCACACTTGCCACCACCACCACCCATATTAAGTCCTGAAATAACTTTATTTGTGAGGATTCTGTCAAAAAAAAAAAAAACATATGTATATGTGTGTGTGTGTGTGTGTGTGTTTTTCACAGTACTGGGTAACAAAAGTGTGACACAAACATGAAAATTTCAAAATCATTCAAGGAACAGAAAACCAACTCTATTTGATTCTTCACTGGTATAAGACTGGCATATAACAGCACAAAAATAGTCTGTCCACAGTAAATATGAGAAAACGGCATCAGAATACAGCATGTGCATGAATTAACAGTCATGACCTTGGTGTCCACTTGAGCCCAGTATTTTCATAACTGGCAATATTTCTGATATGTTTTCTTTGGATACATAATGGCCCACTAAACACAAACATATGCTGCACAATAAAATCCTGGTAACTGTCATCTTGTCAAGAGACATAGACATTGAGAGAGTCATTTCTATTATGAATGAATCTGCTAACTTACAAGAGCATCCATCAAACCCAATTTTGTCTTCAAGTTGGTGAAGTACCGGTACTGGTCATTTACGGAAGTAGCACAGATTTAAAGAGATGCAGTAGCAGTCATCGTGTGGACACCAAAACTTATGTGACTCATTAATCCATGATAAAAAAAATGTTTTATTCCCCATCTTTGCTTGGCAAGCACAGCAGGCTCATTAAGCAAGATAAATTTTAACTGAAGGTGCAATCAAAATGCTTAGGATTAGGATGATAGTACAAGGTACAGTATTAAGGAACAGTATGGGTTATGTAGAACACAGACAACTTTGCATAACATTCATGAACATTCCTGTGAACTATGAACTTTGGTGATCTAATTGTCTATCAGAAGCGCGGCGGCCATTTCTAGTCCATTAGCGGTAAAGTATTCATTTTGCGCCAGTGAGTGTGGCTTGCAGTCTACAGCCGTCAACGTGGCTGTCAACTCTGTTAGTGTTTGTGTTGTTTTTGTCACTTTACGTTGGAAATGCCAATTCTCTCCTGGTGTACGATCGCCAAACACTACTCAATTTCAGACTTTATGCCGAAAGTTTGAGATATGATCTTGGTGCATGGAAAAGTTTGTGCACCCTGCTTAACCTACCTCAGTGGTGTCTAATCTAATCCACAAAGGGCCAGTGTGGGTGCTGGTTTTTGTTACTCCCTGACACTAACACACCTGATTCTACTCATCGAGGTCTTGATTAACCCCCCTGATCAGTTAATTAGTGGTATCAGGTGTTGTGGCACTGGGATAAAGCAAAAACCTGCACCCACACTGGCCCTTTATGGATAAGATTGGACAGCGCAGACCTAGCTGGAATACCTGCTCACCTCTACTGTGCTGTGGCTCCACTCTCCCGGAGGAAGCGTCACAGACGTCGGGCAAACGCAGCGGTTGGCTGGTAAAGCTAAAGGCCAGTTTTGCGAAGTCTCCCGGGGCTTTTCTGGCTGATCATTGATTGGCTCATCGCCTCTCTGCGTTCTGGCGCTCCCTGGATCCCATTGACTCCGGCCTGTCACTTGTGCTTAGCTCGGATGAGGAGCTCCATCTTCCCCACCTCTGTCCTCCGTATCTCTGCAGACGAGGGGTGGACCCTCACAACATACGACTGCGGAGTCGGGCTCCCCAGGCTGCTAACGCTCCAACTGCTTCTACTGCAAGGATAGCCCTGGTAAACGCTAGGTCACTAGCGAACAAAACTTTTATCCTGAATTACTTTTTTACATCCCGCCATTTGGATTTCCTTTTTGTGACTGAAACTTGGATGAGTGTTAATGAGTCCAGCGCTTTCTCCGTACTGTTACCTTCGGACTGTACATATTATAATTGCCCTCAGACGTCTGGTCAAGGAGGAGGATTGATGATTATTTACGGAAATAAGGAAAATTTTCACTGTAAGCAACTCCCATTACCGGCCTCCTTCTCCAGCTTTGAACTAAGCCTTTTTGAGTTGGGTCGCGCCCACCCGGTATTTTGTGCATTAATCTATCGGCTGCTAAAAGGGGACCTATTATGCTGATCCTTCTTTTAATACATATTAGTAATGCTATAATGTTAGTTGTCCATACTCAACCTCTGTAAAGTTTCTAAACATAAGATACAGAGGTTTTGCCATAATCCAAGAACGTGATTTCGTGAACATGATTTCCTCTCTGAACAGCTCATCCTGAGATCTTCGTGAGATCTGGGCAAAACCTGACGTCAGGTTGTGCCGTCCAATTAGTACAGACCTAGCCAAAGCCAATCACGGCGCTGGACCTGCCCACACCGGAAACTATTCTAGCAGACATAAACAACCGCAGATCATACTATGCCTTAGTAGCATCTACACTTCCAGAAATACAAAAGAAGAACCGCAGATCATTTGAGGTGTAGTTTTTCAGTATCTCTCCCAAAGTTGCTCGTCCGTTTACTTTTAGGACGTGAAGAAAAGCACCTATTTCTCTTCCAAAAGAAGATGCCTCCAGAAATCAGTGGGTAGCTTTTTTTGTTTGCTGGCGGCAAACAGCCACGGCCTAAGGGAACGTTAGCTGTTTTTGCTCAGCATTTCACCAAAGACAGCTTTGTCAATAAAGGATAATTCTACACAGGTTTCAGCTGCTTCTCAAACCTGAAGCAGTTGCATCGATCAAGCGTTTGGAGCCACAAGCTGTAAGTAACGATATAACAGCAAATAATGTAAGTGAAGCTAACGTGTTACGGGAGGCTAGCAGGACCGCTAATGATAGTTAGCACTAACAACTGGCCTCAAATGCACGCTTTGTACTTTTGTAAAATATATGAAGATAAAGCCTGTATTGGTCGCGACTGTCCACGACTCCTAAGCTATGTTTCCATTCACTTGTCAATCGAATTATCTGAAGTTCACCATAAATATTCATGCGAATAAAGCTGGTGAAAATATGTTTCCATCTAACGGCATTAAAGCGAATAAAAAGTAGTGTATAATGACGCCACATGCTGTTATGCAATCAAATTGGTGTATCGAATACATTTCTGACATTTTAAGCTGTTTCCATTCATTTTCACACTGAATCGCAGGACCTTCAAGTGAACAAAAGTAGTTTGTTAGCCAACTAATTTAGCTGGTTAGCCAAAATGGATCGCGTTTACCAACAAATGACGATAATTGCACAAGTTGTAATAGTGCTTAGGTGCCAGCTATTAGCAGCATAGCAGACCATTATCAGAAGGCAACGACGGCGTCTAAACACCATCAAGATGCAGTAGCAGATTTATTCGGCAAATAACGTTCCCATCAGCATTTATCGCACGCCTTTTACCGATCAAGAGAAAATCCGATGAGATGAACCGTACAAACTTTGAGTCGATAGTCTTGAAATCAAGTCGACTTTCACCATTTCCGTGAGGCATTTTTAATTCGTCATTACTTAATTCATATGAGAATGTGTGGATGGAAACATGGCTGCAGATGCAGAAGCAGTTGCTTCACTGCATAAGCCTACCCAGCTGATGGCCTGTTGAATGTGGCTGTAGCACTGCGGCTAACATAGCCAAGTTACTGTTGCTAATGTTTGTGTCCTAAATATGTAAGAGTAATATTAGGAGACATTCAACAGAGGGTGTGTAAACATTTATTTATTTTATTTTATTTATTTATTTATTTTTATTTATTTATACTGGGAGTCCGATTGAGAGCAAGCTCTCTTTTGCAACGGAGACCAGTAGCAAAAAAACAGAAAACACCAAGTACAATGAATAAAAACAATGACTACATTACACATGTACATTCCTGCTTTGTGGCAGCCAATAAAAGACATTTAAAACAATCAATTGAAATAAGACTTTCCAACTTTAAAAACTGTTGAATCCTATTCCACTTCTGTGGAGCATAATACATAAAAGCAGTTTTACCCAGTTCAGTACGCACCCATGGGACATCTAAAACCAAAAAGTCAAGAGTGCACAGACCGTATTCACCCTTCCGCACGTTAAGCAAACTGGTCAGATATCCAGGCAGTTTACCCAACAATGCCTTGTATATAAAAAGGCAACAATGTTGCTCCCTTCTCATGGCCAGCGAAGACCAACCAGCGTTAAAATAAAGTGTACAGTGATGTGTTCGGAAGCCATCTCCAGTTATGAACCTTAATGCAGCGTGGTACACTGCGTCAAGTGACTTCAGCAAGGAGGGTGCAGCGTGCATATAAATTACATCACCATAATCTATTCTAGAGAGAATAGTTGCTTGAACAATCTGTCTTCTGCAACTCCTCGGAAAGCAGGCTTTATTCCTGTACAGCATAGCCAATTTTGGCTTCAAATTCTTGACCAGCTCATCAGTATGCTTCTTAAAATTAAGATTGTCATCCACCCAAATGCCAAGGTATTTGTAGTAAGGAACTCTTTCGATTTGGATTCCATTTATTGTCGTGATGCTACCATTATGGAACCTAGCAGCTGGTTTATGAGAGAATAGCATGAATTTAGTTTTTTCAGAGTTTAAAATTAGTTTAAGGTCTAGAAGATCCTTCTGGAAGATTTGGAAATCTGACTGCAAATTTTTAAGAGCCAAATCAGCAGAAGGGGCAGCTGAGTAGATGACTGTATCATCTGCACAGAGGTGGATTTTACTATTGAAAAAATTAGCACCAAACTCATTAATAAAAAGTGCAAACAGCAAGGGCCCCAAAATTGATCCCTGTGGAACCCCCTTGCTTAGATAAATAAAGTTGGATTGATAGCCATCGGCCACAACAGCTTGACACCTACCAGATAGATAATCTTTAAACCAATTCAGAGATTTAATATCAAACCCAATTGCACTTAGCCGCTCTATGAGTTTAAAATGGTCAACTGTGTCAAACGCCTTTGATAGGTCAATAAAAAGGGCAGCGCAGTCTTGCTTATTGTCCAAAGCAGAAATAATATCATTTAATACCCTGGCTGCAGCTAATACAGTACTATGACCTGGTCTGAAGCCTGACTGAAACACATTCCAGATAGCATGGTCTGATAAAAATGCTCTAACTTGATTATTGACGAGTCTCTCTAAAACCTTGGGCAAGCACGGCAGCTTTGAAATTAGTCGATAGTTATTCAGAACATCTGAAGAACCACCTTTATGTAAGGGAAGAACAAAAGCCGTTTTCCACAAGACAGGAATCGAACCGGTCAACAGGGTTAAGTTAAAAATGTGTGTCAGGATAATAGCAATCAAAGGTGAAGCCAACAATTAGAGGCTTGGGTCCAATTTATCCGCCCCAGTGGATTGATTAGGGTCAATGCTAAAAAGTTCTTCAAGCACTTCCTCTTCAGAAAAAGGACGCAAGGAAAAACAACCGGAGTTATTCGGTACAGGTACAAAAGGCCTCCTATCACAGGTAGGAGCAGCCGGCAATAACCCTAAATTTTCAAAGAGGTGGCCTGCATTAACAAAATGCTCATTAAAAATATTACAAAGTTCCCCTTTATCTGAAATATTGACAGAATCCTTAGTAATCCTACTTGGTAAAGCCAAGGAGGGGAGCTGAGACAAGGATTTAAAAGTTCTCCAAAATTTCGCAGAATTGCCGCCGGAGTCAGATAAGTTGGAGAGATAATAAGATGACTTGGCTTTCTGAATCGCTGTAAGGGTTCTGTTACGAAGGTAACGAAAATCTTGCCAGTCAGAACGCAACCTAGAAACGCGCTTTTTTCCAAGCTAAATCCCGAGCTTTTTACAGCTCCAAGATATCAGGGGAAAACCAGGGATTCGCCCTGTTCTTAACTCTCAACTTTTTAAAGGGGGCATGCTTATCCACCACAGTATTAAAAGACGTGATAAAATGGCTTAACACTAAATGAGGGTCAGGAATAACAGCAGAGTAATGCATGTCACTCAGATACAAGTCATGCAAAAAGGCTTGTTCCGTGAAGTGTTTAAAATTTCTTTTGACTATGACCCTGGATTCTGATTTTAGGTTACTATTATTCCTGACACAAGCTACAGGACAATGATCACTAAAATATAAAGGGAAAATGCCATTAGCTTTAAAATTATGAGGCCTATTAGTTAAAATAAGATCCAAGAGCGTAGCTCTATTAGGATCCTTAGGATCAGGCCGTGTAGGACGCGAGATCAGTTGAGTCATATTCAAATTAATGCACACATCTTTCAAGCTATTTGAAGCATCCGAGAGCCAGTCGATATTCAAATCACCAGGTAAAATGATTTCAGAGTTTTCATGCGCAGACAAAAAGTTCGCTAAATTATCGACTGCGTCGGATTGAGCTGATGGTGGACGATAAACCCCAATAACTGTCAGTCGGCTGCAGTTTACACCATTTCCTAAACAAACACTCAAAGCTAAAAACTCAAAGCACCTGAACAACGATACAGAGTTTAAAACAGAAATGGTAAAACATTCTTTCACATAAATGGCCACACCGCCGCCCCTTGAAGGTCGGAGTCTGTCAGACCTAAAGACATTATACCCCTCAAGGGAAATCACATCATCCTTAACCTTGTTGGACAGCCAAGACTCAGTAAACACAAAAATATCCGCCTTTCGTCTGAAGAGCCCAAACCTTGATAAAGTCTAGCTTTGAGGGGAGACTACGAACATTCATATGGATAATCCCGAAGCCTTTCTGCTTGATAAAATCATCCTGAGACTCCAAGCACAAGCTATGGGGCTTAGCAGTAATTAAATTATCACAGAAAGGGCTAGATTCTTTAGCCTTGAGCTCACCAATAGCTGCATTATGCGAAGACAGAGACATATTAAAATCATAAGAAACAGGAGTAAAATAACGAGTAAAATAACGACAGCTGTGATTGCAATGATTCCACATCTGACTCACCGGTAGTCACTTATTTTGAGTGATGAGCGATTGCGTGGCTAATTCAATGTTACATGATAAAAGACAAGAGCCAGCCCCGTTCAGATGACGGCCATCACGTCCGAAGAGATATTTCCTCTTCCAAAAGCTTGCAAAGTTATCAGCCAAGGGGATACTCAGCATGTTGCAATAACCTTTAAGCCAGGTATGCAGCTGCCGGATCCGGCTAAAGTTAACGTCCCCAAAACAAACAGACGGAATGGGACCGGAGACCACAAACTGCTTGCCAGTTTCCAAGCAAGTGTTGATTCGGTCTTTAAAGTCTGACTCCATGCCGACGGAGCTTTCCAAGGAAATGTCATTGGATCTGATATGGACAATAATTGTTTTCGCTGACGGATGGGAGTGGAAGACGGAGGGCAATATTGCCCTAATATCAGAGATCCAAGCCCCGGGATAGCAGAAGGTTTCAGCTCCAGGAAGGCGAAGATGACGAATCATCGACGAGCCGATGACCAGCGAGGACGGATCCTCCTCACGGGAGGAACGGCGAGGCATCTCACGGGCAATCCGAGGCCGCGGACCAGCGCCGGGAGACCTAGGTAGCGGCCGGCTCAGGGAGGAGGCAAGCCGCGGCCCACCACGGGAAGACAGAGAAGCCCGAGACGGGGTGCTGCTCCCAGAGGGTATGGCAACTGGCGTGCCAAACGGGAGATCCTGCCCCGGCACGGGTCTGGCAATCCGACGCGGTGAGCAGGCCGCGTCAGGCCCCGTCACTGGAGCAGAGCGCCTTCCTGCTGTAAACGCCAGCGTTGAACTCTCCGGACTCTCCGCAGTGGCATCCATTGCCACTGGAGAGGAAATTTCCTCCAGGACACTGAATTTGTTCTCCAACCTCAGCAGGGGCACTCGTCCTGGATGACGGGATGAACGTCGTCCCCTCCGCCCGACAACAGGCACCCATGGCTCAGTAACAACTGGAGTGGAGCATGTCATGGATTTTGGTCCGACTCCCAACTCGCTGCACTGAAGGCCCGTGTGGGAGTTCTCTACCACAACACCAGAGTATTGGGAGACCAAGAGAGAGTCCAGTAAGTCCTCGTCTTCTCTGATCTGATGTAGCGTTTTTATTCTCCTTTCCAGTTCAGCAATTTTCTGGCTCAGTGCCTCACAGCGAGAGCACTCGGCCATAGCGGTTAATGCCGTCAATTTTGCCAATAAAATTGTAAAAATAATAAAATGATTTTAAAAATAAATAAATCAATATAAAATAAATAAAATTCAATGATAAAACAAGTAAAATAATAAAATGTTAAAATAATAAAATGTCAAAACAATAAAACGATAAAATAATAAAAGTAATAAAAGTAAATCAAGAGCAAGGCAGCAAGACCAGACGCCCGTTGGCTGCAGTCACGAGACTGACGTTATAAGCATTTTGACGACTACAACGACTGCTGCCCTAACCACAACCAAAGCTTTAACGACAACTGTTGCACCCACGACATAAACCTCATTTGAAGCGAACTTTTTATACTTGTTTGTAATTTGGATGCATGGTACAACTGCCCCCCGGTAACGGAACTTACTGTCTGTAAAACCTGTATTGCAGGGTAACGTTTGTCTCTGTAGTTGTTATGACTGCTCGGTTATCAGCTACTGCATGTTGGTTCGCGTGCTGTGCTAATTAAAATGCTCCTGGTAACTTATAGGCAGTAATTCTGATCGGTATGCTTGTGTTACTTCGGTAAGCATCAATGTGGCAGTTTCATCATAACGTTGCCTGATTATAGCCACTACAGTTGAAGCTTACTGGAGAGGTGGTGTTTGTGTCTGCAGAGTTGGGCTGCGAAGGCTGCAGTTAGACCAGACGTAGGTTTTGCAGAGCTTGGGGTGCGTTTTTGGGTGCTTGTGAAACGATCGCTTTACTTATCCATGACCGGGTTCAGCTGGATACTTCACCAATATCTGGGCAAGCTCTCTGATGCTACCGCGGTGAAAGCAATAGGGTAACACACAGGCTATAATACGTCTGGAATAACAAACAATTTCTGTGCATTACCGTCAATTGAATATTAAATCGGCGATTGAATATTAAATTCTTTCCTGTAAAAGCGATCGATTCGCTAGTTCCACATAAGCAACTGTTCATGCAAACGGAATTTACGGTCTGTAAAATCTGTATTATGTTCATGACATAACCCCAGCTCTATCTAGCTCTCGTGTACTATCCATAACGCGCCCATTTTTCGTGAGCAAACGCTGGTCATTCTGACGCAATAAGTAAACCATTACCATGGGCAATTTCCGAAAAGATCGTTTAGCCTGGAGCTTTCGCCTCTCCGTCATATACCAGCGCAGAAGCTGTTCATTACTCCACGCTAACGACGCACCACAGTTATGCACACAAACCAGCAGGTCCTTATAATACACACCTAAGCAGTCCATAAGCTGTTGGTCCTCTTTTAGCTGCTCCTCACTGTCCATGTTTCGCTCTAAACTCAGACCCACCAGATTTCTACGGTCTCCAGTCTACACTTGGGTATGTCGACCCGTTTTACAAATTTGTCTGTATGGGGTGGATTCTAGCTTTCCCTGCATCCTAGCTATAGAGTAGAAAAACCGCTGTACTCACCACTGTTGCCGCAGGTAGATAGCAATTTCGAGCTTGAGCTGCCAGACTTTCGCACTCTGTCCTTCACTTTCGCCGCTTCGTTTATTAGAACAAGTTCATTTCATTGATCTATACACATGTACAGCGTTAGAGTGTGGAATTTCCCCGCCTATTCCTTATCAGATGGCAGACGTGTCTCACGTTTCACTCTGGGGAGGCGGACCTGGGAAACTGCGCTCTGCAGCCTCGTCCAGCCCAACTCCACCTTCCACAGAGCTGGCCAGTCAGAAGAAAGTGGGCACACGGGGAATGGGAGCCATAGCAGAAGAGCCACCCCAACGAGGCGTTTCAGGCAGAGACTACAATGGACTACAAATGGGGTTTTTTTGAGGATGGCAGTATGAGCTAAATAAGGACCCTGTTTTGGACTTTGAACGATCAGGAGTACTCTAGGGGAGTCCAAGATCAAAATATAACCTTGGAAATAGAGCAAAATAAGTCCCCTTTAAATACAGTAGGGAATTAATTTGTGAGTTTTCTGACTTCTTTGCAGGAATTATGCCTAAATATGACCGGTTCCTGATCGTAGGAGATTTTAATATCCATGTGTGCTGTGCTGGAAAGCCGTTAGCAAATTAATTATTAGATCTTATTGATTCTTTTAATCTTTTGCAGTCTGTGGTTGGTCCCACTCATTAACATGGACACACACTTGATTTGGTATTATCATGCAGTTTATAAAATTTCAATTTAGAAATTTGTGATGCAGTGTTCTCGGATCATATGCCGACCCTATTTCAGATTCCTCTTCCTAATCGTGTGATTAAACCACACGCTCCTGTACGGTGTTGTCATATGATTAACCCCTCCACTGCTGTTCAGTTCTCTGCTGCTTTCAATGATAGCATCCAGCTTAACCCGGGGTCTTCACTGAGTGCTGACGCTGAAGAGTTAACCTTGTGGTTTCAATCCACCTGCCTTAAGGGGACTAATAGTTAGTGTCATGGTTTTGACTGTGTTTGTGGTTTTTAGACTCTCTTTGTGGCTCCTTTCAGAACCACTTCTGTTCCTTTAATTTTTGGATTTCTTCCAGCTGTTTCGTCAGGCGTGGGCGGCACCTTCCTCTGGGTCTATATAAGCCGGATGTCCGCCACGCCTCCCTCGCTAGAGTGTCTGATTTTAGCTAACACAACAGCCAGAAGATATCCGTAGGCAGTATTTATTAGCGATATATCTTTGCATTATTTTTGTGGCTCCTATCTCTCTAGGGAAATTCCCTTTTCTTCCTTTCCCTCTCTACCTTTGTGTTGCACCATTTTAGGCGCTTTGTTTTCTCGGTTCTCGGTTTAGCCTGTATCTCTCTCTCTGTGAATGTTTTAAGTCCGTGCTGCTCTGGTTTTCTCCTACCGCTGCACTTGGCCTCTCGATTCGGCGGTTGCGCTAGAGAAGATTTTTGCTAATCAACAGTCGGTGTTAACAGGGTATGGTAAGGGCCTTATGAGTTTAGGCAATCAACAGGCAGAGCTGGCGGAGGGAGTTCGCCTTCAGGAGAATGCTATGCAGAGACAGCAAAACATCCTATTAAAGGAGGACTATCATGGCTGGGAAAGTTGGGTGTTATTATTTCAATATATCATGAAAAAAGCTCCTACGGCTTTGTTTTCATTATTTTGCGATTTCTTAAATTTTTATGAGCGATTTTACAAAACTAGTGGACCGCGCCATTTTCACCACAGCAGACGAAAATTCACCCTCGTCCGCTTGGGGCGCCCCTAATCGTGACGTCAGTGCGGCTGTCAGTGCCATGAATTTCCATTGTCCTGCGGTCCTGCATTGAGATTGTTGAATGACCGAGATATTCCCGCTTCCTCTATGGGGCCAGACAGACAAGCTTGATTATTACCTTTTTCTATATGGCACAACTTTAATTTAGAGGTGAACTAACATCAGAGGCCATTTGAAATGCAGCCGGAAGGAAAAGTGCGATTTGAAGTCTGCTAATTACCAGCAAGACTGGACAGCTGCCGTCACCTTGGCATAATTAGCTCACCTTAAATCAATTCCCGTGTACTTTGCCTAACTTGTAATCAAGCCATTTATTCAGCCAACTGACCAATCAAAACCAAAATCAAGCCAATAATGATTTAGAAGAGATGAGAAGCAGACAAACCAAACCAGGCTACCGTGCTAGGTTGAAATAATGTCGATAATCTGAATATATAGCAGACCTCTGAATTCCACCTCTTGTCGGAAAACTTTCACATATTATTAAAAAAGATTTCTTAAAAATAAAATCATGTTAAGATGGCCCTGGTTTTAAGCGCCTAAAAAATATCGTGAAGTAGAAAACATTGTGTGAAGCGCATCAAACCTGAATGTGAGAGAGAAATTATTTTCGCATTGCAAGCAATGGACAAATGCACTGAAGACAGGGCAAGCACGTTCAGGCAAATCTGTGCCGCAAATTTTAAACATTTTTTAATAATTGAACAAGATTTGCACACAACGGCTAAATGTAATAATCAAGAAAACACATTCAGGCAAACTGCGTGCAGAACTAAGCAAAGTTAAGGTCTTCAAAATCATCCTCCTCTACTCGACAATTGCTTTCACCTCCTTCCCATTTACTTAGCTCAATTTGCAATCAAACAATTGATTCGCTCAATGAACAATTTTAAATTGGTCGGTAGTCTAATTTATTTAGATATCCATGTATTCAGACATTTTGACATGGCATGCATCATGCACATGAATGCATGTGGCAGCCGCAGTGACGTTATGATCTCGCAAGTTCCCATGCCACTTGTGGCGTTAATGGTGGCCTCCTGGAAACAGCAATTCTGGCTAATTAATGGTCATTTAAAAGAACAGGGGGTCTATATGGACAAAAAATCGACCGTGGATATTATGTTGGAGTTAATTACTGTAAGATTAAGTCAAAACGTGTAGGTCAGTATAGTCCTCCTTTAAGTCTCACTGAGAGTATTAGAGCATTGTCTGCTCAGATGACAAAGAGCCTAAACTCCAGTTTCCCCGCAAGATACGGAGGCGAGGCAGGGAAATGCAAGGATTTCATTGCACAATGTGAAATATTTTTTAAATCGCAACCGTCACAGTTCTTGAATGAAGAATCACGGGTTTTGTTTATTCAATCCCTGTTGTCCGCCACAGCCCTCACTTGGGTGGGGCCACTCATTCAATCTAGATTGCCGGTTGTTAATTCGATAGATACTCTCGTGAGGGAGATGATTTCTGTTTTTGATCAGGACGTGTGTGGTCAGGACGCAGCTACGCGTCTGATGCATTTGAGGCAGGGCTCTGAGAGCGTCGCGGAGTTTTCTATTTCTTTCCGCTCCTTAGCCACAGAGACAGGGTGGCCAGAAGCATCCCTAATGACCGTTTTTATTCAGGCTTTGGCGGAGGAAGTAAAGGATGCCCTAGCGACGTTAGAGCCCTGTGTATCTTTAGATTCGTTGGTTCAAACTGCTGTGCAAATTGATAATCGTATTCGTGAACGTAACAAGGAGAAACAAACTGCACTGGCTCCTACCAGCAAAGGGGTTAATTCTCCTTACAACACGCACACAGCCCCAACTCCGCCCTCTGAAATTCCCACTCCTCGTGAGCCCATGCAGGTTGATGGTTCATACGAGAGCTGGAATCGTAAGCCTGTTCGCAAACGAATAATTTGTCATTACTGGAACAAGCCGAGGCATATCTGTCCACGTTGTCCTGAGCTCAAGGGAAACGGGAAGTCCCTCTAGCGGTATGGGTAGTGCTAGAGGGACAGGCTCAATCTCCCTTTCTAACATTTATTTCAGTGGAGTTAACTGTGGGGAAGCAGAGAATAATTGTTGAGGCTTTTTTGGATTCAGGGGCCGTTGATTGTTTTATGGATGCGGAGTGGGCTAAGAAACATTCCATTCCCATTCGCTCTCTCTTGCATTCCCGCACGGTCAGATCTTTGGACGGTCGCCCATTGGGATTGGGGCTTATAACTAAGGTCTCTGAATTATTGCCTATGCTTATTCCATTTGGAGGTCATTCAGAGCGAGAGAGTTTTTTCCTCAGCAATTCCCCGGTTTTTCCTGTGGTTTTAGGTCATTCTTGGTTGCTTGAACATAGGCCACATATCTGTTGGGGCAGTCAAAAAAATCCAGTCGTCCAGTGGGGATCTGACTGTAGGTCTCACTGTAGTGAGATTCTGGCGTGTCGCCCCGAACGTCAACCCCTGGGGGAGGCTGACGCTTGGAGTGATGACGAGGATGGATTTTTACTTTACACACCCGATTTAGATAATGGGGCAGAGGAAGAGTTGGAGTGGGATCCTCAATTTGACTGGCGGCAGCCAGAAGAGGAGGATTTCGAGTCAGAGGATTTTTCTGACTCTGAGTCAGTTGTTGAGTCGTTGGGTTCTGAACAAGGTTGGTGTGTAGGGGCCACACTGAACTTTGGTTTACCTCCCACCGTTCCCAGTGATTATGTTGATCTCGCAGAGGTTTTTAGCAAACAACGAGCTTCGTCTTTGCCTCTGCATCATGATTATGATTGTGAGATCAAACTTTTCCCTTGTATAACTCCCCCAAGGGGTGCGTGATACTCAGTGTCAGGGCCAGAGCATAAGGCAATGCATGAGTAAATTCAGGAGGCTCTAGCCAATGGTTTTATCTGACCCTCTACGTCTCCTGCTGGAGCGGGGTTCTTTTTTGTTGGGAAAAAGGATGGCGGTTTGAGGCCCTGTATCGATTACAGGGGCTTGAATAACATAACCAGGGGTTAAAGTGGGCCAGAACCGTCCGGAACTGCGTTCCGCCACCTTAGTTTGAATTGACATATTTATTTGACTAAAGCTACTTTCACACCGGACGCGCAACAAATTTTTTGCACGACAGATTACATTCAAAGTCAACGCAAAGACGCAAATACACGCGAAGTGTATTCGCATCTTTGCGTTGACTTTGAATGTAATCTGTCATGCAAAAAATTTGTTGCACGTCCAGTGTGAAAGCGCCTTAACAGTAGTGCCGCAGACTACAGCCTGCAACTCTCTCAAAAGCACCAAGATGCTCAACAAATCAGAGCGCAACATCTCTGCTAGCCCCGCCTTCATTAAAACGCAGCTGTATCGTATGCTGTATTTCATTTGAATGACTGCATCGGTCACGTACCAGCCTGCGAGGAATTGTCAATGTTTGAAACGGCGTTTATAGCCAAAGTAAGTGGATTTAGTTGAAGTTGATCGTGAAGTTTTGTAATATTCAACAATTCAAACCGGCCAACTAAAAGAATTTAAATTTAAACATGGTTAACGTTAGCTGCTTTAGGCTATGTGCAAAACGCTAACCAGGCTGCTTACCAGCTAGCTAGTGCATCAATAAAATTATTAGCGATGCAATCAAAGTCTGACAAAGGCTCAATTGCACCAGTAGTTATGCAAGCAATGTTGGTTTGTGTTTCTGGCTCAGCAGTAACGTTAACGTTACTTGTGCATATCTTTCTTTGACATCTACAGCCGCCAGCAGGGATATGCGGTCAGGGTAGGCAGTGACTTCTCCTTTTTTTATCTCTAGATTTTGTCAACCTGTTTCCACATACTATGCCTGATTGTCAATCAATCAATTTGACCTTTTTTTCTGGTCAATTAAGCCTGTAATGATTGAGAGGTGATAGTGACAAAAAGATTAATTTACCTTAATGCTTTGATTCGAGACTGCAAGGAAGTAAATCTTAATAATTAATTAGGAAAAAATCTCAACTCTCTTGGTAATTCCGTATATTGTTTTGATCTTTTGTTTATCGCATTATGAAAGAAGACTGAAAATAAACTCCCTATTTTTTAAAAATGGCATTAAAAAGTATGTTTAAGGGCGGAAATATTATCATAAACATATTGACCACACATTGAACGCTGCATAAGAAAAGTTTTAATACTTGTTAATGGCATTGCGTTAGCTTCCTTTAAGCAAATATGAACAAACTTGCTGTCTCATGGGCATTTTAAGTTCCATGCACTGAGCAATAATATCGTGGATGGAACTGGCACGCCATTCTGCCGTTTAGTCTCGTAAATTAGTTAATCAATCCTCAGATTGCTAATCAAGCAAAGTAATAGAGTTATCATTTGTTTAACGGTAAGGATTCTGCCTCCCCTAACTGACCTCCAACGGCACGTCACTGGCCGCCAGCTAGTTAGCAGCAGAGCTACTTGAAAATCATCGCGCTGAGCAGCACATTTTTTATGTAGCTGGCAAGCAAGCTATATTATGCTGGCAGCATCACAGCGTCCTGTACTATCCAGGGATGCGCTTCCCAAAAACATAGTTGCGAACTGCATTAGAGCATAAAATTATTAGAGATCCGTCTTGATACATCTAGCCATAATTTTGCATTGGGAATCAGAACATTTTGGAAGTAGAATATGGTTTATGTGTGCAGTGTAAGGACAGTGTCTTGAAATCACAAAAAGATTCAGATTTCTGTTACTTGTTCATTTTGGTAATTATGTAATAGTTTTGATTTACTGTTTTAGGAAATGAAAAATACTGTAACAGTAGAAGATCTTCACTGTCATACTTCCCATTATTCTGCAAGTTTTCAGCCAAATCCATCACTGCTTTCCTCTTGTTATGCCCACTTCCTGATTATGTGAATACGAAAATTCAATGTCATGGTCCCAATGGGCCAAAAATAAAGCGAATACAGTTATTTGCAATCATTTGTGTCATTTTCCCCCACTGCGCCTCGACACCGAATTTTAGGGTTCCCCCACTTGTCAAATCCCACTTTTACCACTGTACATAACCATTAAGAATCGGTACCATCTGCCCTTAATGAACTCTGCTTTTGAACGCCTGCAGGAGGCGTCGTTTTTCACTAAATTAGACGTCCGCAACGCGTACAATTTGGTCCGGATCTGGGAGGGGGACGACCCATGACGGGTACTACGAATATCTTGTCATGCTTTTCGGATTGGTTATCACCCCCTCAGTCTACCAGGCACTCATTAATGATGTCCTCCGAGAGATGTTGGAGAAATTCGTCTTTGTCTACCTTCACGATATTCTGATTTTTTCTTCAACTCTCTCAGAGCATAAACAACACGTCAGACAAGTGCTTGAGGCCCTCTTAAAAGCCACACTTTTTGTCAAGGCTGAAAAATGCATTTTTCATTACAGGACAGTCTCATTCCTTGGCTTCATTGTATCAGCAGGGTCGGTCCGCATGGACCTGGATAAGGTGGCAGCGGTCAGGAATTGGTCTGCCCCTCAGAATGTTAAGGAGGTTCAGTGATTTTTGGAATTCGCTAATTTTTATAGGAGGTTTATCCGTAATTTTAGCTCGGTGGCTGCCCCCATTATTGCGCTTACTAAGAAGAATGCCTCCTCGTCATTTGCTTGGTCTCCAGCTGCTGAGGCTGCTTTTCAGTAGTTAAAGAAACAATCTAGCTCTGAGCCCATTCTTGTTTTGCCCGACCCCTCCCTCCCATTTGTTGTGGAGGTGGATGCGTGGAAGTCAGGGTAGGTGCCATGTTGTCCCAGCGCCCCCTTTGGGACAATAAGCTGCATCCTTGCGCCTACTTCTCCCGGTCGTTGTCGGCGGCCGAACGGAATTACGGCATTGGTGACCGGGAGTTGTTAGCAGTTAAGTTGGCATTGGAAGAGTGGCGCCATTGGTTGGAGGGGGCTGAACATCTGTTTATGGTTTGGAAAGATCACAAGAATCTCCAATATATCCAGCAGACTAAGCGACGTAATTCCTGGCAGGCGCGGTGGCCATGGTTTTTCAATCGCTTTAACTTTATGTTAACTTATTGCCCCGGCTCCAAAAAACATCAAGCCTGACGCTTTGTTGCGGATTTACGACCGCTCTGGCTGCGATCCCATTCCGGAGCCGGTAATTCCGGCAGCTCAGATTGTGGCTCCCATTCAGTGGGACGTTGAGTCTGTTGTGCGGGAGGCCTTGCGGTCCGATCCTGGTCCTGGTGGGGAGCCGCCTGGCTGTTTGTTTGTCCCCGTGGCGGTGCGTTCCCAAGTGCTCCAGTGGGGGCACTCTTCCCAGTTCTTGGCCCGACCAAGCAGTTCTTGGCCCGATGCTTTTGGTGGCCCAGCATGAATAAGGACATCCAGGAATTTGTGGTGGCATGTTGCATCTGTGCACGGAACAAGGTTTCCCATCTACCCCCCTCTGGTCTGTTGTGGCCGTTGCTCGTTCCCAAGCGTCCGTGGAGCCATATTGCTCTAGATTTCGTTATGGGTCTGCCAGTTTCGGAAGGCAATACCGTGATTTTGGTCGTGGTCAACCGCTTTTCTAAGGCCACCCACTTTAATGCCCTGCCTAAGCTCTCTTCGGCGCGGGAGACGGCCCTTCTTGTTGTGGACCATGTGTTCCGGCTGCATGGTCTGCCTCAGGATGCAGTCTCGGACCATGGCCCGCAGTTCACGGCAAAATTCTGGTGTGCTTTTTGCAACTAGCTAGGGGTCGCCTTGAGCCTTTCGTCTGGTTTCCACCCTGAGACCAATGGGCAGACAGAGCATATTAACCAGTCGCTAGAAAATACATTTCGGTGTTTAGCAGCTGACAATCCTTCTTCGTGGAGTCTTTTTTTTGCATGGGCCGAATACTCCCATAATTCGCTGTGTAACTCCTCCACAGGCCTTTCCCCGTTTGAGGCTCAGTTGGGTTATCAGCCTCTGCTTTTTCCGGAGACCGAGAGGGATTCAGAAGTTCCCTCGGTTAATCATTTTGTTCGGCATTGTCGGTCAGTCTGGGCCAGGGTCCGGTCCTCTCTGTTGCGCTCTGGGCGGAAACAGAAGACCGCCTCTGATAGAAGGCGCCATTTGGCACCATCTTATCGGGTTGGCCAGAGAGTTTGACTTTCCACTCGGGACCTTCCTTTGAGAATGGAGTCATGGAAGTTGGCTCCCCGCTTCATTAGTCCTTTCAAGATAGTGCGGAAGATCAACCCTGTCACCGTCTGATTAAAGCTCCCGAGATCCTTGCATATTCACCCCTCGTTTCATGTTTCTCGGCTTAAACCGGTGAGCACAAGCATACTGGCACCGGTCGACAAACCGCCGCCGCCGCCACAGATGATTGAGGGGGGGCCAGTTTACACCGTGCATCGCATTCTTGCAGAGAGATGTGTTGGTCGCGGGGTCCAGTTTTTGGTGGACTGGGAGGGATATGGTCCTGAGGAGCGGTGCTGGGTCCCTTCACGGGATATCCTGGATCCCACCCTGATATCTGAGTTCCGTGCCCAGGGTTCCATGGGAACGTCGGGAGCCGTTCCTTGGGGGGGCGGGGTCCTGTCATGGTTTTGATTGTGCTTTTTATGTGGTTTTAGACTCTCTTTATGGCTCCTTTCAGAACCACTTCTGTTCCTTTAATTTTCGGATTCCTTCCAGCTGTTTTGACAGGCTTGGGCGGCACCTTCCTCTGGGTGTATATAAGGCGGATGTCTGCCACGCCTCCCTCGCTGGAGTGTCTGATTTTAGCTAACACAACAGCCAGAAGATATCTGTAGTCAGGATTTATTGGCGATATATCTTTGCATTATTTTTGTGGTTCCTATCTCTCTAAGAAAATTCCCTTCTCTTCCTTTCCCTCTCTACCTTTGTGTTGCACCATTTTAGGTGCTTTGTTTTCTCAGTTCCCAAGATACTTCCTCTTTCTCTCTCTCTCGCTTTGCTTCCTTGTTTCAGATGGTTGGGCATCCTCTTGGAAGCGCAAGAGCTGTCTCTGTTGTTTGGCCTGTATCGCTCTCTCTGTGAGTGTTTTAAGTCCGTGCTGCTCTGGATTTCTCCTACCGCTGCACTTAGCCTCTCGATTCTATCAGCCTTTACCAAGGACTGTATAAAACATGGACAGCCGAACGTCTCCTGAAAAGTGAAGCCAAAACGTCTCGATCGCCAACTACTGGCCGGCTGCAGTACAAATTATAAGCCCGCCCCCTCCATGGTAGTTGAGGGGAGAAATGCCACACAGAGAAAAATGCGTACATGAAAAATAGTTTTTTCTCTGAAGATGGTTTCTCCCTTTTTAAGAAGTTCTTACCATGCTGATCTATATTCTAGCGTCAATTTTTCTGAAAAGTTTGCTGTAAACTTTTGATTTGATATTATGCAAAAGGGGCGTGTAGTCATAATAAACAGCAGTGATTGACAACTGCAGTGTGTGGACTGAGTCCCGATAGCCCCTGCCCCCTGCGGATTTTGTTTCGTGAATAGTAATTTTACGTAGAGCTGGAGTAGGAAACGTCGACAGGAGACTTAACGTTATCTGAAATTCTTCATAGCTAACAGCGATTGTGCTTCAAGCAGGACAGATTGCAACAAAAAACGACGAAATGAGTTGCTCCGCTGTGAATTGTACTAACCGACCGGACCGATCGGAAGGATCTTTGCAGTTTTTTCGGTAAGTTTATTTTTTGTTTGTTGAAGTTGAACGGTCAGTTATTACTAGTTAGTAGTTAGCTAGCTACCTTGGCTACGTTAAGACTGCAAGCAGAGTAGCAAACATTTAGGATTAATATGGGGGAAAATGGTGATCGCTAGCCATTCATAACTGGCAAAATATACATTTTTAATTTTAGAGAATACCTATTAAGTTAAGCATTTGAATGAAGTTAACGGCACTGTGTCATAAAATGTCGTTCTTATGAACTTGAACTTGAAATATTAGGCCAGTGCCGGAGTAGTTTCAGCCTTTAGCTTCCAGCTCTGCAGTCTAGAACGAACACAGATTGCGAGTCACTTGGCCCGGTAGGAATTCTGCTTACCCAGGGGATCAGCGTTAGAACCTTGCAAATGGCTGGCTAATTCCTTCATCTTTTGAATTGATTGAAGTCGCTTAGGCTATTAAAGTAGGATAAACGATGTAGCAAGTTTGCTATCTAATGTTCAGTAACTAGATGAGCCCCTAGGTGCGAGTGTTTCCATAAGCATCAGCAAGCCAACTTCTCGTTTTTCAGCAGGTAACACAACAAAATTGAAATGAAATGAAATTACGGCTGGAATCAATGCACCTACTTTAGTGGAATTGGCTAGGTAACGGGGTAACTCTTAAAAGATTGATCGGACGAAGTATCGGGGAAAACCTGACAACATTTCGAGTTTGGCCTGGAAGGTGATGGACACAAACTGTAAATGAGGGAGTGGTGTAAACCGGGAAGAATATCATTTAAAAATTGTTTATAGGGTGATGGTTGTTGTGCTACTAAATTATGCATTAATTATGGCAGATGTTTTTCGCACTTATACGTGTCGCCAATGCTGAATTTTTTTCTTGGCCACACTTAAGTGCGCCAGTTGATGACCATTCCAGTGCCGCTTAGAAAGTATCGCTTCAAATACGTTTCGCCAAAAAAAAAAAAAAAAAAAAAAAAAAAAAAAAAAAAAATTGGCGAGGACACACTGAAAGTAAGTGTGGGCAATGGAGCAATGTGCATCTTGGCCACACTTATAAGTGTGTCTAAAGCGAATTTCGATCAATTTTTGTGCTTGGACGCACTTAAATCCAAGGAGGTGATGCTTCTTTTGTACAACACATTCGTCAGACCACATCTAGAGTATTGTGTACAGTTCTGGGGACCATACTTTAAGAAAGACATAGAGGCTTTAGAGAAAGTTCAGAGAAGAGCCACGAAGCTAATTCCGGGTATTAAAGATGAAAGCTATGAGAAAAGGCTGAAGATCCTTAATCTCTTTAGTCTTAGGAAAAGAAGACTAAGGGGTGATCTGATTGAGGTCTTTAAATATGTTAAAGGGATTAACAAAGTGAATTATGTAGGATTACTTCAACCAAGTGTGGTTAGTAGAACTCGGGGTCACAAATGGAAGCTGACCAAAGGTAAATTTAGCACTGATATTCGGAAATATTTCTTCACCCAAAGAGTAATTTCGGTGTGGAACAGCTTGCCTGACCATATTGTTGAGGCAGAGACCTTGGGAGTTTTCAAGAGCAGGCTTGACTTAAAGTTAGATACCATTGAGTCATTGAGTTATCTGAAGTGATATATTCACGATAGTACAAAGAAACTGGCGAGCCTAGTTGGGCTGAACGGCCTGTTCTCGCCATTCATGTTATGTTATGTTATGTTAAATAAGTGCGAATAGTCACTTCATTAATTATTGCTGTCTTTGCTATCGAGTGACCTTAACGTTAACTAGCAAGCTAGCTGACTTAGGTTAACGTTAACTCACATATTACCTTGCACTCGGAAATTAATGGTTAATTAGTTCAGCCACTGAAACATATCTGTTAAGGTAATGCTTTCAGTATCTTAATTTAGAAGGTCAGAGCTGAGTTAGGGCGTTGCACAATGACAAAACAATATTTTCCTTGATCAGCTTCATAATTTCTTGAAAATTATAAGAAGTTATTTTGAAATTTGATGTCTCTTCATATACAGTCTATGTCTGAAACACGTTTCAAATAAGTCGGAATGGGTGCATGTGACCCCACATAAAAAGGAATGTAAATTGGTAGCAGAAAGAATTTAGTTTCAAAATATATATCTCTATTCTAGTTTTTTTTTTTTTTTTTTTAATGTCAAACCTGCCGTTTGCAAAATTGCCAGATGTGTGGGTTGGAACATGCAAGTCAATTTTACTGCTGTCATGGTCGGGCAGACTGCACTTCAGGTTTCAGATATAAGCTTCACAAATAATTAGATGTGTTTTCTTTTTTTACCATGTGATTACAGAAGCTGCCAAACCACTGGGTAACGCTGAGGTTACCCCGGTCCAGTGAAGACTCGGAGGATGATACAAGCAATTCTTTTGTTTTACTGCTGGAGAATACTTCTGAAGTAATTTATAAATGAAAAACTGATGAAAATGCTTGTCAAAACTGCTCAACTATGCATTGTCACTGAAACTTGCAATGGTTCTGTTAGACGGTAATTTACACTTAGAGGTAGACAAGTCCATGTTGATTGAATAATAATGGACATGTGACTGGCTTCTCTTATATATGCTTGTTCCGTCCGTGTCATTTTCCTTATATGTCATCTTCAAATATTGGCATAAACTGTCATTCTTTTTTTTTTTGTTGAATAATACATTCAAAAGCCGTTCATCTTGACTTCTACGCCTTCAGTTTTCCAACAAAGACTCCAGTCATCGGTCCTTGGACTGGGAGTACATGAGAAATATTTTGTAATTCAATGTACATTTTCTGTGATGGTGGTAAATTAAACCTGTAATGTACAATAAAGGTCTTTACATTTACGTCCAGCAAAAACTTCACTCTGGAATTCTTTCACATATACTATGTCCTTTGCTGCAGTAAATCAGAGGCATGCAAATGAGTTAAATAAAAAATGTTTATTTAAACAAAAACTACACACAGCATAGAGTTCTGTGTGGCCCAAAGACAATCCACTGGCTACATTTGACATGGGGAAACATTAAGGAAGTCCATCAGGTGGAAAGGCTGGGGTAAAGCAAATGGTTTGGAGAAAAGACTGAAGAAGAAGAAGAGAGAAAGGAAGGTGGATGGAGAGGAAGAGCTGGGAAAACGATAAGCATGATGGCTACCACCCTAGTATAAAAATAAATGAATAAAAAGCGTATCAAACATAAAGCAAAAAAACTGACTTTTTTTTTTTTTTTGCACCCATAGCTGATGTTGAAAATCCAAATCCAGCATCACCCTAGTGGATTTGGTCTTTCAGACACAGCCACAATGTTATTTAAAAATATATAATTTCCCATAGGGGTGAAATGAACTCCATCATGCAAAAATTGGCCAGGATCTCAATGCCTTATCTGAGGATGATGCAAGATGTCTCCACCAATAGACAAAACAAAGATAGCCATCACACTGTTGACATATTGCCGGGCTTTGTCAATCTTTGGATGGGAAGACCTCCACCGGCAGAGAGGTCCACCGGCAGAGAGTGATGGCAGAGAAGATGATCTTCATCCGAGGGAACTGCCGATGGAGAATTTTCAAGTCCTGCTTGATCCCTGCGACAAGCTTCACACTCTTGATTTTTCCGAGGTCATTCCCGCCACAGTGGACCAGCAGGACCTCCGTCACAGCTCTTCCTCTCAGGCACTGGTGGATAAAGGGGAGGAGGTTTCCCCAAACCATGCCACCCCAGCCAAACCACTGGACCTGGGCATCCAGACCAAGGTTGGTCTTGATGGTCTCCCTTGCTCGTTTTTCCCCACGGCGAATGTAGCTGTCCCCGATAATGTAAACTTTTGACCCTGTTGGTTGTAAAATGCAAATGTCACCTTTAAATGTCACTTCTGCTGGCTTTTTCTGCAATTTAACATATTTCATGTTTATATTCTATTATTCCATATTTTATCAGGTGGCATTGTGCTTTTTATGCATGAAGTAGATGTGACTTAATGTTATAAACTTCAGTTTTTTATGACATTCTCCAGTGAAAAGTCTTATGCTTAAATAACCACAGGCATCGGTTTCCAGATATTCCCATGAGATTTATACAGACTCTTGGCCACTGTGGAGGATGCAAGAATTGCCGAGTCCATTTCGTCGTCTAAAAATGAGGATATCAAAACTCAAACAATTACTATCTACGCATTCAAAGACATCGAGTCCACATAAAAGAAGGTGTAGGGGTGTTGGATTGCTAAGTTAACTATCACAGAGAATGAATTGCCGGTCCCCCAAGCTATGATGGTTATCTTCCATTGCGATTATGTTACATTTTTAAGAGATACAACATTAGCTAACGGTAAGATACGCAACTTATTAAACACAGCAAGCTAACTTTGGTGAGAAGGACAGTTTATTTTAATTAAAAATTCGATCTACCGATCTAACGTGTTGAAAAATTAAAAGTTCGACCCATTACTCATCTAGTACATGCACATAGGAAATGACACTTTCCCGGCGGAACGTGATTTAGAAAATACAACGAAAGTCGGCGTTAATATGGTCGTCAACTCGCAACATTGGGTAAATGACAGTTGAGAACACTGACTGGAGCTAGCTATGTGGCCGAGAAATGGCAAAAATCTGACACTTCGTTACTTAATGTAATTAGCTACATACCTAGCTTGTTAAGCAAGATTCAGTGACAAGATATCATAGATATCCAGTTAGGTACTTCAACTAATTTCGTAACAGATGACTGTGGGGTGGGGTCTGTTTAGCCATAAAGTCTATTTACCTTATTAACGACCGAATAGTTATGCCGCCGACAGTGGGGTCATTTTACTATGCTAAACTGTACCGTCTCCGTGTGAGAGCTGGCTATTACGGGGACTTACGTTAACAGCGTAGCTGCCAGCCCAGGTTAGAAGTTCAGGGGGCTGTTCGGGTGGGTGTGTGGGCGGGATTCGATAGCGCGGCTCTACCCCCCGATCACTACTGCGCCGACTCAGGTTCCAAATGTGCAACATGGCAGCACCCATATCGAGGATATTTTGGCTCCATTTTTGTTGAATGGGAGTGAATGGAGACGCGTCGTCCATGTTTTATACAGTCCTTGGCCTTTACAGATAGGCAAACATTTTCCTAAGATATACACTTTTTAAACTAAGAATTATTATCAAAATAATTCTATTAGAAATTGCAACTTAAAACACTGAGTTTCTGTAGCATCACAACTGTGGTTGCCATGGCAATGGCTGTTTTAAGGAATATATAGATACTTGGAGAAACACAGTTATTGAGATAAGTAAACAGTGTTTGGTTATAATTTCAGCTGTAATGTGAAGGAAAAAACATTCCTATTGTCACTACAGTTTTTTTCCCCCAGGTTTCTATGTTATAGTATTGATTTTGACCCCCTTGAATCAATTTTGGCGGGAAACAGCTAATTAAATATGCATATTTTGATTTACTCATATTCTGAGGTACATATTGCAAAAAGAGCTCTGTACAGACATAGATCATCACAAAATGAAGAAAAGTGCCAAATATGAAGTTAATTGGATGTACATTTGCTGAGAAATCTGTATTTTTTTGTTGAAAATCTGTATTTTTAGAAAAACATGATTTTAGTTCTGCAGTAATAATGTAATCGAAGTTTAACAGCAATGTTCTCAGGAGGAATACATTTAGTATTTTGTTTTTAGTGGTTTTTAGGTTTTTTTTTTTGACCTCCTCAAAAGGCACCAGCCTCATAAGTAACTCCCTCTTCTTCAATCTGTTTTTCTTCTCTAGTTTTACGTGCTTGTCGAGCGTCTATTCGTTTCTTTTTTCAAGTTCTAGTGCGCGTTTTTCACTCTGTTTCACGTTTTCTGTCCATTTCGTGATAGCCTTTCATTGAGTGTGCCCCTGCCTTTATGCCAAGTTTCATGAGAATGGAGGCAATTCTTTGTTGGCCATCATTGAAAGTCACCACACTCATAGCTGTTCCAGCCTTGAAGACAGTGTTCGTGACAAATTTTTCCTTCGGAACACGACTCCATATTACGGACTATTTGAAGGACCACTTCATGTTCTTACCTCAAAACTAAAATTTTGAACCAAAATTGGAATTTTGCTTAGCTATATGTCCCCTTAATGTCCTGGACACCGTGGTTCCATTTAAATCCCGGTGCCCCAAATCTCAATCGGAACCGTGTTTAAGTGGTGCTACCAGGGCTGTCAGGCGGGAATGCAGGAGAGCTGAACGCAGATGGAAAAAGGACAAGCTACATGTGTCCTTTGATAGCATTTTTGTCAGAAAAGCTGCTAAGACTAAGCACTTCTCAAATATTATTTTATTTAACTGTCATAAGCCTCGTCAGTGGCGGAGCTAGAACTGGGAATTGGGGGGGCACAGACATGTCCCTTTATGACAACAATTAGTTCTGGCTAGTTCTCAATCATTTTCCTTTATTGACCCGTTTTCCAATTATCGTACTTGGCAACTGAAAACATGGTTTCTCTCCATATGCGATCTAACAGCGATGAAATCATGGGTTAAATTCAGTACAGAAAAATAATTTACTTATTAATAGGCCAATGCTTCACGTTGACAGAACTGGTCCGCGTTCCAATGAAATATCGCCTTTCACACTCGGTATTGCGCGGGTTGATAAAAAAAAGTGGCACTCGGCAGTTAAATAGGCTATAAAAAGTGTGCGGCTCAAGCTATTTGCGTGAGAGTCGACAGGAATGCAATTTTGAATAAAGTTGATTTAAATACAGTAAATGCGCGTCCAGATGAACGATTCTTGTCTTGGAGAACAAGCAGCACCTGTTAAGTGTGGAGTGCTCTTGGAGTGAACCTTTTGCTAATTATGAAAATGACTAAGAACAGGTTAGGACTAATAATTGTTTTAAACGGATGTTTTGAGCACCCCAATTCTCAGTTCTGGCTCCGCAACTGTACTGAATTTAGCCCATGATTTCATTGCTGTTAGATCCCATATGGAGAGAAACCGTGTCTTCAGTTGCCAATTAGGATAATTGGAAAACGTGTCAATAAAGGAAAATGATTGAGAACTAGCCAGGACTAATTGTTGTCATAAAGGGCCCCCCTAATTCCCAGTTCTAGCTCCGCCACTGAGCCTCGTGTTCTTTTTAGCAGCATAAATTTCATGCTTAATGCCCCCTAATCTGTCTTTTTGGAATCCTCCTCTGAAGTCTGTGAGAATTTTCTCAACTTCTTTATTGATAAAGAGGCGCTCTGAGCCCATGAGGCACCACCAGGGCACTCATCTCTCCTCCATCTCATGACCCATCCATCTCGGTCCACTGCTCTGCTGTCTTCAAACAGTCCCTCTCTTTGTTAGAAGAGGTTTTTGGTCAGATGAAATCCTCTGGTCCTCCCACAGATGCTGTCCCTCCTCTGCTTTTTGAAGAGGTCTTTTCTACGATTGGCCCATCTGTCCTAAATATTATCAATAGAAGTCTGCCCTCTGGTGTGGTTTCTAGCCATTTTAAACATGCTGTTGTACAACCCCTGATTAAAAAACCTGCTCTCGACCCCACAGTTCTCTCAAATTTCAGGCCCAACTCCAAGCTCCCATTTCTCTCTAAAATCTTGGAAAAAGTTATCTTTATTCAATTGAAGGCCTTTTTAGACAGACTTGATATTCTAAAGAGGTTCCAGTCTGGGTTTAAAACACTTCACAGTACTGAATCTGCGCTTTTAAGGGTTTTTAATGACATTCTCCTAGCAGCTGATTCTGGTGATTTTATTATTCTTGTACTGTTAGACTTAACCGCTGCCTTCGATACTGGGGACCACGACATCCTTATCTCCCATTTAGAGCACTGAGTGGGCATCAAAAGAGTAGCCCTTGACTGGATTATGTCCTACCTGTCTGAGAGAAGTTTTTCTGTCAGTGTTAGTGGCTTTGAATCCTCCACAGCCCCTCTTTCCTATGGGGTACCACGGGGATCAATTCTTGGTCCCCTTCTGTTCGCTTTGTACCTTCTCCCCCTTGGATCGATCCTAAAGAAACATGGTGTCTCATTCCACTGTTATGCAGATGATACCCAGATTTATGTGCCACTGAAGCGGAAAGATGCACACTCTGCCAGACCTCTGTTTGACTGCCTCAATGATATTAGAGCATGGATGGCTTTAAGTTTTTTGAATTTTAATGATAAAAAAACAGAGGCTATTTTGTTTGGACGCACTGGCAACTCCGTTACCCCCCTGTGGACATTGGTCTCTTGGCACCATTTTTAAAGTCCTCAGTTAGTAATCTAGGTGTGAAAATGGATCCAGATGTTATGATTCTGATCTGTTCTGTCATGATTCTGCCATGTTTGTTATGATTCTGCCACTCCCTGTTATGTTTATGATTATGTCTGTTAGGTTTTGCCATGTTCTGTTTAGTTTTTGCATTTTGCCATGTTTTCGTTTTTGCCACTCCCAATCCACCATTCTGTTAGTTTCCGGTCCATGTCTTTGTTCATGCCCTTCATTGCACTTTGTCTCCCCTGTCCGGTCTTTTGTTAAGCTACAGCTTCTCCCCAGTCCTGCGTGTCACATGCTTAGGTGATTTCATGGTTTCTGGGTTTCAAACATTCCTTCCAATCTCGTTTGCTTCCTTCGCCTCTCTTTTCTGTTTTACTAACCAATACTAACAGTTTGTTATTTTTGTTAAAGTTACTAACCCAGACTAACATTGTATATAATACTAACTTACTAACGAGCACTAGGGATTGTATAGCTGCACTTACTAATTGATTAACAAGCTCTCAGCACTCGCCCCGTTCTAGTCTCCACCTCTTGCCTTCACTTTGTCTCTCCTGCAATTCAGCGGATCCTCCGCACCTGCTCCACTCTGTCCTACCTCTCTATCTGTGCACATTAGAACTCCCTAACCGGAGCTGTATGTTTTGTCATAGGTTGTCTCGTGTTCCCTGTCCGCGTTGGCTTTTTTGCCAATTTCATGTGATTAGGTTTTCCCTCATGTTCCCTCCTTTGTAATTAGTCTGATCCTCATCACCTGATCCTAATCATAGCATGTGACTTCCCTTGAGTGTATTTAAGCTGTCTTCTCACTGCAGTTCCCCGTCAGAACGTTCCTCTTGTTTACCTGTGCTGCTATCATTTTTCGCCTTGTACGCATTGTGTTAATCTTCTGACTGGACTGCCCGACTTACGATTTTTGGCTCTGCTCTTTTGTACTTTTGTCTGCATCTGTTTTCGAACCCTTTTTGCCCGACTACGAGTTTTTTGTGTTTGCTGCCCTGGTAACGGTTTTGATTTCGCCCTCTGGATTTTGGCTTTTGCTTCTCTGACAAACCTGTGCCTGTGTACCGAACCTGTTTTTGCCCGACCACGATTACTGTGATTGCTGCCCTGGTTTTTCGACTTTTGGATTTTGTCCCTGGGATTGTGTTCTTTGGATTGTGGACTTTGTACTGTCGCCTCCTGCTCTGCGGGGGTTCGCCCCCTTTCCAATAAATCCCATTTTACCTTCACTGCTGGACTCTCGCGTCTGGTTCCAGAACCGTACCTCACACCAGATTTTAAATTAGATCCACAGATCAGCTCTCTGGTTAAAGCCAGTTTTTATCAACTCAGGCAGTTAGCCAAGGTTAAGCCTGTTTTATCAAGGCAGATCTTTGAAAGGGTGATCCATGCTTTTATAACGTCTCGTTTGGACTACTATAATGTACTGTATGTCGGTGTTAGCCAGGCTTCCTTCTCACGCTTGCAGTTGGTGCAAAATGGTGCCGCTCGCCTACTAACTGGTACACGCAAGCATGAGCACATTTCCCCTATTTTAGCTTCCCTTCACTGGCTCCCTGTGCATTGTCGTATCATTTTTAAAGTCCTTCTTTTTACTTTTAAATAGGCATGGGCAACGCTCTGCATAAACTCTAATGGAATGCGTAACAGCTGAACTGGGGCGGTAAACAAGCCTCAGAAAACTTATTAAAAAAATGATGTAAATACCATTTTAATACAAAAAGAACACCATGGTTTGATTAAAAGCAACCTTTTCAATAGGATACCCGCATTTCATACCTGAACTCTGCCTATTACGGCCAATAACGCGATTTGAACAGAGCTATTATTCGCCCCTTGGATGAATGCGTGACCTCAATTTGCGCCGTGTTTACAAACTTTCAAGTGCACGGCGTGGCAAAAATATCCATTTTGGAGGTAGATTTCAGACAGCCCGCGCTGACGTGATATCCCAGCTACGGCCCTTATTGCCTTACAGCCATCTAATTTGAGAAATTACGAGTCTGTTCGTCCAGTCTAGACCTCCAGGGGATGTGAAATTAGTTCGACAGAAGTTGTTGAAGTTCGTCGAGAGTTCGCCGTGACTTCTTCTCAACAATAGCAAGAAAGGTGAGTGTATTTTTACTGCAAACATACATAGTTGACAGAATATCCTGTGACCCTATTTGTGAAGTTTCAGTAAAATATACCAAGGAATAAACCAGCGCCAGGCGTTCAAAACCTACCAGTGTTCTGACGAATTTTGCTACCTATGCCACCTCGCGAACACCGGTCACAAGATTCATTCACTTATACCCTTCAATTCGAGACTGCGAGGATGGAAATCTGAATAATCAATTAGGAAAAATTCTCGGCTCTCGGTAATTCTGTATATCGTTTAAACATTTTGTTAATCGGATTATGAAAGAAGACTGAAAATAAGCGCCCGCTTTTTGTTTGGGTGTAAAAGCGCGTATTTAAAGGAGAATAACATTGTATATTGATTAAGCATTGAACTCTGCATAAGTCGAACTGTTTTAATATTTGTTGATGACATTGCTTCGGCTTCCTGGAAGCAAGTTACGCGCAAATCTGCTGTCCTGTGAGCATTTCAGGTTCGATATACTGAGTAATAACGCCGCGGAAACCTAAACTGGCCCGTCATTCTGCCGAATAGTCTTACTAAACTAGTTAATCGTCTGATTGCTAATCAAGCAAGGGGAGGTTTCTGCCTCGCCAAACTAACCTCCGACTGCATGTCACTGTGTTTTACTATGAATTATTCACAGTAGCTCATTGAAACTATCATGGGAGGAGGGTATATGGACATTATAAAAACAGTGTAAAGTTTTTTTTTTTTTTAATCACCACGGGTTATTGAAGGGGAACGTTAGCAGCAGGGAGGGCAAACAACTGCCGGCATCAGCGACTTCACTGCATTTTATACAGTAATGGGCGAGTAGCGTTAATGTTTGCCCTCCCACTGATAATTTTGACATTTTTGCAGGCCATTGATCCAAAAAACTTCACAGGCAACCCATTCATACCATTTTTTAATATCAATGCAAAACCTAATGTTTGTTGAACATAATTGGGTGAAATTCAATGCATTTTCCATAAAAAAAGGGCCTAGGGGGCGCTGCTGTACTTCAGAAAAGGGGTTGATGACTTTAGCATCAATTATTTCTGTTAGGGTACCCTAATGGATAATTTGGCCAGGTTTATTTCTGAGTAGACTGCATTTTGAAAATGCCCTCAGGCTTCACCCCCAATTTTCACAATGGGTTTTGTTGATAAATGCCGAAATCAGCCATTTTTGGGACCCTGTGGCTCTGAGACCCTTTCCTGTAAAGGCGTTGGACTTGTGGCAAACTCTTCGTCTGTGTCTTCTGTACTTACCTGCAAAAAATCATAAGAAAATAATAATAACTTTTTTCTCAGCAACTCAAGAAATGTTGTCATTTTATTCATTTGTATTGCCCATGCCTATTTTAAATCTCTAAACAGTCTTGCTCAACCCTACCTCTCTAACCTGCTTCAGACCTACACACCTTCATGGTCCCTCAGGTCAGCTGATCATCTGCTCCTGGTTGTCCCGAAAACTAGGCTGAAACTCCGAGGGGATTGGGCTTTTGTGGTTGCTGCTCCCAGACTGTGGAATGAGTTGCCAGTCGACATTCGGCAGACTCATTCTTTACTAGTTTTTTTTTTTTTTTTAAATTAATTAATTAATTTTTTAAAATAAATTTGGCATCTCCAATCCCACCCGAATCTGGAATGCCCAATTGGTGAACTATGTACAAGGCTTGCTCAGATGTCGACCCCTTGCTGCCAATTCAGGAGAGTGCAGACAGTTTGCGGCTCTCCTCCGAAGCACGCGCCTGTCAACCACCGCTTCTTATACACTCATTGGTTGAATCTTCGCAAGTTCAGAACGAGGGCGGAGGATACCCGGACATGACCAGGCTTAGAATCTTCCTGTCTGGCCAACAGGAGGCGCTTGAGCAACGAAGAAGGCAACTATTGTAATCCCTTCCCGGCAGTCCCTTCACAATTTGCAACCCTGTAGCGCAATAGCCAATTGTGCGCTACTCTGAAAAAGCTGCCGACCACTGCCAGCTGGTACGAAGCGGGGCTCGAACCCGCAACGTGATAGTCACTTCTGCTTCGCAACACGATGCTTTACCGAGTGAGCTATCCGGCAGCCCTCTTTACTACTTTTTAAATCTCGTCTTAAAACTCACCTTTTTTCCCTGGCTTTTAACTCTGCGTGAGAGTTGTCATTCTTTTATTTGTGTTCTTATACCTTTTTGTTCCTATTTGTGACTTATCTAACAATCCTTTTAATCTTTTGGATTTTATATGTATACTGCTCTTAGTGCCTGTGTACAGCACTTTGGTCAACTTTGTTGTATTTAAAGTGCTTTATAAATAAAGTCCGGTTGCCTGTCAGCGGTCTGGTTTTGCTGCTGCCCGCGCTTTTAGTTTACTTTTATTATGTTATCGTTATTTTAGCGTTTTATCGTTTTGACATTTTATTATTTTTACTTTTATTATTTCACTTGTTTTATTATTTTATTTGTTTTATTTTTTATTTTTTATTTATTTTTTTTAATTATTTTATTTTTAAAGTTTTATTTATTGCATCGCCTGGCTGGTTGCTGTAAAGATAGAGTGTAGGTTTGTACTGGAGACGTACAGGAAGTCATACATGAACTTTCATTTGGTGACCTTCATATTGACCTTCGAAGGTCAAACCTGACCTAGAGAAAATTCAATGACTACTATCACTAAAAAGGTCACAGATGGAGCCTAAGTTTGTATCACAGACTTAAAGTAGTAGGAAGTTACAGATGAACTTTCATTTGATGACATTCAGCTTGACTGTTGGTAACCTTTGAAGGTCAAACTTCACATAATATAATTACAATGACTTGTATTGCCCAAACGGTCACAGATGGAGTCTGGGTTTGTATGGAGATATGTAGGAAATCTTATGTGAACTTTCATTTGGCGACCTTTCTATTGACCTTCAAAGGTTCAATGTGACCTAGTGAATATTCAATGACTTGTATCACTAATGTGGTCGCAGATGGAGCCTAGGTTTGTGTTACAAACATCTAGGAAGTCACATATGAATTGTCATTTGGTGACATTCAACTTGGCTGCCAGGGACCTTTGAGGGCGACAGTGAAATCACAATGACTTGTATCACCAAAATGGGCACAAATTGAGCCAATATTTGTACAGAGACTCTTAGAAAGTCATATACTTTCTACAATGACAAAATCAGCAGCACCTCTGACTCTCGAAAACTATCCACCACCTTCTCTACTCTACTGAATCCACTGCCTCCGCCTGCAGCCACAAACCTCTCAGCAGACACATTCGCTTCCTTTTCCACAGACAAAGTGGCCGGTATCAGCAGAGGGTTCACAAATCCAAAGGGCGTTCCTGTTGAACAAACATGTAGCTGTCCTACTACATGCCAATGTCTGTCTCCTCAGGGCGATCATACCTCACTCCGTGAATTCACTCCTCGCACTGAGGGTGAAGTGTCAAAACTCCTGTCTTGTAGCCGTCCTACTACATGCCAACTTGACTCAGTGCCAACTAAACTCTTACAAGAAATATCCGCAGCAGTGACACCTGCAATCACACACGTGATTAATGTCTCATTGAGGTCGGGCACAATTCCCACTACATTCAAACAGGCACGGGTAAAGCCTCTCCTCCAAAAACCTTCTCTCCACCCTACCTGGGTTCAGAACTACAGGCCGGTCTCGCTACTCCCATTCTTATCAAAGGTCATGGAAAGGGCGGTTTCCAGACAAATCACACAGTTCCTCACTGCAAACAAAATCCTAGACCCTTACAAGTCTGGATTCAAAAGTGGACACTCCACTGACACAGCTCTGCTGCCTGTGACAGAGTCCTTAAGAACTGCTAAAGCAGCAGGACTATCCTCAGTCCTTATTCTACTGGACCTGTCTGCGGCTTTTGACACGGTAAACCACAAAATTCTGTTATCAGTCCTCGCTGATATGGGCATCTCGGGCAAAGCACTTTCTTGGTTTGAGTCATACCTCACTGGGCGTTCGTTTTCGGTGTCATGGCAAGGGCAAACATCCCCGTTGCAACTCCTCTCCACAGGGGTCCCCCAAGGCTTGGTGCTGGGGCCCCTGCTCTTCGCCATGTACACAACATTATTGGACCAATTCATTCGTTCTCACAGATTCTCATATCACTGCTATGCAGATGATACACAGCTCATGCTGTCATTCCAGCCAGATGACCCTACCCATCTTGGCAAGAATATCTGCCTGCCTCTCGGATATTTCTGTATGGATGAAGGAAAAGCACCTTCAGCTGAACCTATCCAAGACCGAGCTCTTGGTCATTCCTGCCGAGCCATCAATCCATCACGATCTCAAGATCAATATCGCCTCAAATGAAATCACTCCGTCCAAAGTGTTAAGGAATCTTGGTGTCATGATCGATGACCAGCTCTCCTTCTCAACTCATGTTGCCTCGGTTACTCGGTCGTGCCAATTCGCTTTATACAACATAAAGAAAATCAGGGCGTACCTAACCAACTATGCTTCGCAAATCTTGATCCATGCAATGATCATCTCTTGGCTTGACTACTGCAATGCCCTCCTGGCTGGCCTCCCGGCCTGAGTTGCGAAACCTCTGCAGATGGTCCAGAACGCGGCGGCGTGTTTCGTATTCAATGAACCCAAAAGGGCTCATGTCACTCCACTACTCATCAGCCTCCACTGGCTTCCTGTTGCAGCTCGAATCAAATACAAATCACTTTTGCTGTCCTACAAAGTGATATCTGGGTCTGCTCCCCCCTACCTCAACCCCATCATACAGGCTTACACACCTGGCCGATCACTGCGCTCCTCCCAAGCACAAGGCACTCTCAGGCTAGACAATTCTCACAGGCAGTTCCACGCTGGTGGAATGACCTGCCAGCTGCAACCAGAGCAGGGGCGTCCCTCTCTAGCTTCAAGAAGCTCTTGAAAACTCAGCTCTTCCAGGTCCACCTTCTCTCCTAACCAATGAACCAACTAACTCACTCTTGTCTTTTTCTCCTTAAATAAATCCAGTTGGTACTTATTTTGTTCTGTCCTGCTGTTTTGCTACAATTGCACTTCACCCAGTTATTTTTTTTTCTTTGGCACTTGATGATGTTTTGCTTATTGTACTGTACTTTGCCACTCATGCTTGATTTGCTCCTTTTCATAAGTCGCTTTGGATAAAAGTGTCTGCTAAATGCAATGTAATGTAATGTAATATACTGGACAAATAAAGTTAGGGATCACCCCAAATTTTGAATTTGAAATATGTGATAGTTTGTATTTTTTTCCATATCATATTTTAATATTGAAAAGTTGGGTGATCCCTAACTTTCTTTGTCCAGTATATATGAAGTCCATTTGCTCAACTTGACCTTCTGTGACTTTTAAAGTTCACAATTGACATATTGAATTTTCAATTACTTGTATCACCAAAATGGCTTCAGAGCTTAGGATTGTATTAAAGGAGGTCTTATAATGTATGTGAACTTTTAGTTAGTGACCTTGACATTAACCTTCAATGATTCGAAGTTCAAACTTCACTTGAACTTTTCAAAACTTGTATCATCACTATAAGATTGCTTGCCGGTAAGCTACAGGACCCTTGATCCTATTTTCTATCTTTTTAACTTAGTGAGTGGAGTGAAATCTGTGTTGACCAAAGAGAGGGATGGAGTGGAGCAGTGTGGAGAGGTGTTGAGTGCTGGAGTACACGGTATGGCAAGGGCGTAGGTTTGTATATAGAAGGTCAGGACATGTCCCTACCAATATTTTGGGAAGCAAGATTGTCCCTCCCAATATTTCAGCGAACTCGTTCTTATCATCTTTCCAGACAAGCCATATAAGACCCAATTGTGGAGGCTACGTCACCAAGACAACCTATTTATGCATTCTAGCATTTGATTGGTTGAAAGGGCGGGGCTATCTGAAGGCTAAAAGTCAAGAGTAAACTGTTATGATTCTGATCTGTTTTGTCATGATTCTGCCATGCTTGTCATGTTTTCCTTGTTCCCTGTTATGTTTATGATCTGTTCTGTTAGGTTTTGCCATGTTTTCGCTTTTGCCATTCCCTATCCACTATTCTGTTAGATTCCGGTCCATGTCTTTGTTCATGCCCTTCATTGCACTTTGTCTCCCCTGTCTGGTCTTTTGTTAAGCTACAGCTTCTCCCCAGTCCTGCGTGTCACATGCTTAGGTGATTTCATGGTTTCTGGGTTTCAAACATTCCTTCCAATCTCGTTTGCTTCCTTCGCCTCTCTTTTCTGTTTTACTAACCAATACTAACTTACTAACGAGCACTAGGGATTGTAAAGCTGCACTTACTAATTGATTAACAAGCTCTCAGCACTTGCCCTGTTCTAGTCTCCGCCTCTTGCCTGCACTTAGTCTTTGCTGCATTCAGCGGATCCTCCGCACCTGCTCCACTCTGTCCTACCCCTCATTATCTGTGCACATTAGAACTCCCTAACCGGAGCTGTATGTCTTGTCATAGGCTGTCTCGTGTTCCCTGTCCGCGTTTTGGCTTTTGCCAATTTTGTGTGGTTAGGTTCTCCCTTGTGTTTCCTCATCACCTGATCCTAATCATAGCATGTGACTTCCCTTGAGTGTATTTAAGCTGTCTTCTCACTGCAGTTCCCCGTCAGAACGTTTCCCTTGTTTACCTGTGCTGCTATCATTTTCGCCTCGTACTCATAGTGTTTCTCTTCTGACTGGACCGTCCGACCTTCGATTTTTGGCTCTGCTTTTTGGTACTTTTGTCTGCATCTGTTTATTTAACCCTTTTTTGTCTGACTACGATTACTGTGATTGCTGCCCTGGTTTTTCGACTTTTGGATTTTGTCCCTGGGATTGTGTTCTTTGGATTGTGGACTTTGTACTGTCGCCTCCTGCTCTGCGGGGGTTCGCCCCCTTTCCAATAAAATCCCATTTTACCTTCACTGCTGGACTCTCGCGTCTGGTTCCAGAACCGTACCTAACAGTACGTTCTGACCATCATGGAGCCAGCGAGCATCAAGCCTCTGCAGGCTGCAGTGAAGGAACAGGGCGAGCAGTTGGAGTGCCAACAACAGCAGCTCCGGGCCATGATGCAGCACCTTCAGTCCATGTCCCATCAGATGGCTGACCTCACCCACTCCCTAAGATCCGCCGCTGTTCCCACGCCGACACCCGCCTCCGCTCCACTGGCTCCGGTTCACGAACCACGTCTGCCACCACCAGAGAAGTATGATGGCGACCCTGGATCCTGCCGTGCCTTTCTGACCCAGTGCAAGCTAATCTTCAGCCTACAGCCTACCACCTTCCCCACTGAGCAATCCGCGTGGCCTACATCATCACGCAACTAACCGGGAGAGCTAAGCAGTGGGCAACTCGGCTTGGGAGGCAGGATTTACGTGTGTCCAGTCATCCGACCTGCTGGGGGAAGAAATGAAGCGTGTATTTGACCGCTCCAGACAAGGGCATGAGGCTGGGAGGGAGATCCTCCGCATCCGCCAGGGGAATCGCTCAGTCTCGGATTACGCCATCGAGTTCCAGACCTTGGCTACTAACAGCAGATGGCAGGAGAGAGCCCTTTACGACACCTTCATCAATGGGCTATCCGAGCGAATAAAAGACGAGCTGCTACCCCGTGACCTTCCCGAAAATCTGGAGCGGATCATCGAGATGGCTATTCGCATAGACTCACGCCTGGAGGAGCGAAGACGGTCCACCTACAGATCCAGTGTGTTCAAGTCTCCGGAGGTAATGCCATCCCTTCCTCAGTCTGACAAGACCAAACCTTCCCATGATTCTGAACCCATGCAGCTGGGCCGTACCAAGATTACTGGTGAGGAGACGGACCATAGGCGAAGGGAGCGGGCCTGCTTTTACTGTGGCGAAACCGGTCACTACATCTCACGGTGCCCAGAAAAGAGACCACGCCTGCTAACTAAGAGAGGAGCGGTAGTGGGCGTCATTCCAGTTGATCACTCCTCTAAGAACCGCACCTGCTTTCCTGTGTCCCTGGAGTGGGCTGGTGGAGGGAGGAAGACCACCGCTCTGATCGATTCGGGAGCCGAAGAAAACTTCATCGACCAAGAAGTAGCCCTGAAATGGGGGATTCCTGTTGAGAAGATCTTCCCGGATCGTGTGGCTAACTCCCTCAATGGCCAGAAGATCGGTCACATCACCCACATCACTGTCCCAATTAAATTACGGATCTCTGGAAATCACCAAGAAACTATTCAGCTCTACATTATCCAGTCTCCACATGCCCCAGTCGTCCTCGGGCACCCCTGGATGGCCAAACACCTGCCTGAGGTCGATTGGGGAAAACATGAGATCAAGGGCTGGAGTCCCAACTGTGCGCAGACTTGCCTTAATGATGCTCTGGATCATGTTCCTGTTCCTCACGTGGAGGAGATCCCCAACCTGGAGAAGGTTCCCACAGAGTTCCATGACCTTAAAGAGGTGTTCTCGAAAACTCGTGCCACCAGCCTGCCCCCAAGATAGGCCCCACGACTGCGCCATTGATCTCAAACCTGGAACCATGCCGCCCAGAGTTCGTCTATTCTCCTGTCACGCCCTGAGACTCTCGCTATGGAGAAGTACCTTAGTGAGTCCCTATGCAGGAATCATTAGATCCCCTGCTGGGGCAGGATTTTTCTTTGTGGGTAAAAAAGATGGGTCGTTAAGGCCATGTATAGACTACAGGGGCCTTAATGAAATCACTATAAAGAACAGGTACCCTCTGCCGCTTATGAATTCCGCTTTTGACCTGCTGCAAGGGGCCAAGATTTACACCAAACTTGACTTGCGCAATGCGTATCACCTGATCCGGATACGTGAAGGTGATGAATGGAAGACCGCGTTTAATACACCCACCGGACACTGGGAGTATTTGGTTCTTCTATTCGGCCTGACTAACGCCCCAGCTGTGTTTCAGAACCTCGTCAATGATGTACTCAGGGATATGATTAATAGATTTGTGTTTGTTTACTTGGATGATATTCTCATTTTTTCTGAATCACAGGAGGAACACGTTCGCCATGTCCGACAAGTCCTAAAGCGCCTGCTGGAGAATCGACTATTTGTCAAAGCAGAAAAGTGTGAGTTCTCAGTCCAGACCACCTCCTTTCTGGGTTACATCATCGCACCCGGCACCATCCGCATGGACCCGGCCAAGATTGAGGCGGTCACCGACTGGCCCAAACCCTCCAACCGTAAGTCACTCCAGCGCTTTCTGGGATTCGCCAATTTCTACAGGCAATTCATTCGCAATTACAGCTCTGTTGCCTCACCGCTAACTGCCCTAACCTCTAACAAAGTCAGATTCCAGTGGTCCGAGAAAGCTGAGAAGGCGTTCCTTGATCTCAAGTCGCGATTTACATCTGCCCCCATACTAACCATTCCCGATCCTAAGCTCCAGTTTGTGGTGGAGGTTGACGCTTCCAATGTGGGAGTCGGGGCTGTCCTTTCTCAGAGGTCCCTCAAGGATGGCAAGATCCACCCGTGCGCCTTCTTCTCCCGTCGCCTAAGTCCTTCGGAACGGAATTACGACATCGGCAACCGGGAGTTATTAGCCGTCAAACTGGCTTTGGAGGAGTGGAGGCAGTGGCTGGAGGGAGCTGAACAACCATTTCTCGTCTGGACGGACCACAAGAATTTGGAGTACCTCCAGACCGCCAAGAGGCTCAACCCGCGCCAAGCCAGGTGGGCATTATTTTTCTCACGTTTTAATTTCCACCTTACCTATCGCCCCGGCAGCAAGAATGTCAAGCCAGATGCCCTATCCCGATGTTTCGAGACGGACGAGGACCTGCCCAGTACAGACACCATTCTGCCCAAGGAAACATTCATTAATGCCATTGATATGGACATTGAAGCTGAGGTGAGAAATGCCCAAGCTGATTCTGCCGCTCCCAGTGCCTGCCCTGATCATTGCCTGTTTGTGCCGGCTAACCTGCGCCCCCGAGTCCTGGACTGGGGGCACGCCTCTAACCTTTCATGTCACCCAGGAGTTTGCCGCACCCTGGACTTCATATCTCGTCGTTTCTGGTGGCCGGGAATTAACCAGGATGTCCAGAATTATGTCGCTGCCTGCTCGGTCTGTGCCCAAGCGACGGTATCACACCAACCCCCTCACGGACTGCTACAACCACTACCCACTCCTCACCGTCCTTGGTCACATATTGCACTTGATTTCATCACTGGTCTTCCCCCATCCAACCATTTCACCACCATCCTCACCATAGTAGATAGATTCTCCAAAGCTGTCCATTTTGTGCCCCTCACCAAACTCCCTTCTGCCCAAGAGACTGCCACTCTAATCATTCAGCACGTTATCAGACTTCATGGCATTCCCACAGACATCACATCTGATCGCGGACCCCAATTCACAGCCAAGTTTTGGAAATCATTCTGCAAATCCATTGGCACATCAGTTAGTTTATCATCCGGTTTTCACCCACAGACCAACGACCAGACCGAGCGGGCCAACCAATGTATTGAGACTGTCCTAAGATGCCTATGCTTAAAGAACCCCTCCTCCTGGAGCCACCAACTTCCCTGGGCTGAATACGCTATTAACAGTCACACCTCCGCTGCCTCTGGTCTCTCCCCATTTAAGGCATGTCTGGGTTATCAACCACCCTTGTTTCCCTGCCAGGAGGAGGAGGTTGCTGTTCCATCAGCCTGTGCGTTTGTGCGCCGCTGCAGACGCACTTGGAGGACCACTCGGGAGGCGCTGCTCAGGTCGGTTGCCTGGATGAAAGCCCGAGCAGACAAGAAACGCATCGCTGCCCCATCTTACCGACCTGGGCAGCGCGTTTGGCTGTCCTCCAGTCCATTCCCTTGAGGGGGAGTGGGGGAAAACTGTTCCCAAAGTTCCTTGGCCCCTTCACCATAGAAAAAGTGTTTAGCCCCACTGCTGTTCGCCTCCGTCTGCCCCTTTCCATGCGCCGTATTCACCCTACCTTTCATGTGTCCCAGATTAAGCCTGTTGTTACCCACCCCCTGTCTTCTGGCCCTGATCCCCCACCACCCACCCGCATCATCGACGGAGGCGAGGCCTTCACTGTGCGGGCTTTGTTGGACTGTCGTCGACGAGGTCGCGGATACCAGTACCTCGTCGACTGGGAGGGCTACGGTCCAGAGCACCGTAGCTGGATTCCTGCCCGCTACATCCTCGACAAGTCCCTAATCACAGACTTTCATGCTTCGCACCCCAGACCAGCAAGTTGAAACGCCTGGAGGCGTTTCGTAGGAGGGGGGGTACTGTTATGATTCTGATCTGTTTTGTCATGATTCTGCCATGCTTGTCATGTTTTCCTTGTTCCCTGTTATGTTTATGATCTGTTCTGTTAGGTTTTGCCATGTTCTGTTTAGTTTTTGTACAACCCAAAACCAGTGAAGTTGGCACGTTATGTAAATCGTAGATAAAAACAGAATACAATGATTTGCAAATCCTTTTCAACTTATATTCAATTGAATACACTGCAAAGACAAGATGTTTAATGTTCAAACTGAGAAATTTTTTTTTTTTTTTTTTTTTTTGCAAATAATCATTAACTTAGAATTTAAAGGCAGCAACACATTGCAAAAAAAGTTGGCACAGGGCCTTTTTACCACTGTGTTACATCACCTTTCCTTTTAACGACACTCAGTAAACGTTTGGGAACTGAGGAGACCAATTTTGAAGCTTTTCAGGTGGAACTCTTTCCCATTCTTGCTTGATGTACAGCTTAAGTTGTTCAACAGTCCGGGGTCTCCGTTGTCGTATTTTACGCTTCATAATGCGCCACACATTTTCAATGGGAGACAGGTCTGGACTACAGGCAGGCCAGTCTAGTACCCGCACTCTTTTACTACGGAGCCATGCTGTTGTAACACGTGCAGAATGTGGCTTGGCATTGTCTTGCTGAAATAAGCAGGGCGTCCATGAAAAAGACGTTGCTTGGATGGCAACATATGTTGCTCCAAAACCTGTATGTACCTTTCAGCATTAATGGTGCCTTCACATATGTGTAAGTTGCCCATGCCTTGGGCACTAATACCCCCATACCATCACAGATGCTGGCTTTTGAACTTTGCGCCTATAACAGTCCGGATGGTTCTTTTTCCTCTTTGGTCCGGAGGACACGACGTCCACAGTTTCCAAAAACAATTTGAAATGTGGACTCGTCAGACCACAGAACACTTTTCCACTTTGCATCAGTCCATCTTAGATGAGCTTGGGCCCATGGCGCGGGCGTTTGGGTGCTGTTGATAAATGGCTTTCGCTTTGCATTGTAGAGTTTTCACTTGCACTTGCAGATGTAGCGACGAACTGTAGTTACTGACAGTGGTTTTCTGAAGTGTTCCTGAGCCCATGTGGTGATGTCCTTTACACACTGATGTCGGTTTTTGATGCAGTACCGCCTGAGGGATCGAAGGTCACGGGCATTCAATGTTGGTTTTCGGCCTTGTCGCTTACGTGCAGTGATTTCTCCAGATTCTCTGAACCTTTTGACGATATTACGGACCGTAGATGATGAAATCCCTAAATTTCTTGCAATAGCTCGTTGAGGAATGTTGTTTTTAAACTGTTCGACAATCAGCTCACGCATTTGTTCACTAAGTGGTGACCCTCGCCCCATCCTTGTTTGTGAATGACTGAGCATTTCAGGGAAGCTGCTTTTATACCCAATCATGGCACCCACCTGTTCCCAATTAGCCCGTTCGCCTGTGGGATGTTCCAAATAAGTGTTTGATGAGCATTCCGCAACTCTCTCAGTCTTTTTTGCCACTTGTGCCAGCTTTTTTGAAACATGTTGCAGGCATCAAATTCCAAATGAGCTAATATTTGCAAAAAATTACAAAGTTTACCTGTTCGAACATGAAGTAACTTGTCTTTGCAGTGTATTCAATTGAATATAGGTTGAAAAGGATTTGCAAATCATTGTATTCTGTTTTTATTTACGATTTACACAACGTGCCAACTTCACTGGTTTTGGGTTTTGTATTTTGCCATGTTTTCGCTTTTGCCATTCCCTATCCACTATTCTGTTAGATTCCGGTCCATGTCTTTGTTCATGCCCTTCATTGCACTTTGTCTCCCCTGTCTGGTCTTTTGTTTAGCTACAGCTTCTCCCCAGTCCTGCGTGTCACATGCTTAGGTGATTTCATGGTTTCTGGGTTTCAAACATTCCTTCCAATCTAGTTTGCTTCCTTCGCCTCTCTTTTCTGTTTTACTAACCAATACTAACTTACTAACGAGCACTAGGGATTGTAAAGCTGCACTTACTAATTGATTAACAAGCTCTCAGCACTCTAGTCTAGTTCTAGTCTCCGCCTCTTGCCTGCACTTAGTCTTTGCTGCATTCAGCGGATCCTCCGCACCTGCTCCACTCTGTCCTACCCCTCATTATCTGTGCACATTAGAACTCCCTAACCGGAGCTGTATGTCTTGTCATAGGCTGTCTCGTGTTCCCTGTCCGCGCTTTTGGCTTTTTGCCAATTTTATGTGGTTAGGTTCTCCCTTGTGTTTCCTCCCATGTAATTAGTCTGATCCTCATCACCTGATCCTAATCATAGCATGTGACTTCCCTTGAGTGTATTTAAGCTGTCTTCTCACTGCAGTTCCCCGTCAGAACGTTTCCCTTGTTTACCTGTGCTGCTATCATTTTCGCCTCGTACTCTTAGTGTTTCTCTTCTGACTGGACCGTCCGACCTTCGATTTTTGGCTCTGCTTTTTGGTACTTTTGTCTGCATCTGTTTACGAACCCTTTTTGTCTGACTACGATTACTGTGATTGCTGCCCTGGTTTTTCGACTTTTGGATTTTGTCCCTGGGATTGTGTTCTTTGGATTGTGGACTTTGTACTGTCGCCTCCTGCTCTGCGGGGGTTCGCCCCCTTTCCAATAAAATCCCATTTTACCTTCACTGCTGGACTCTCGCGTCTGGTTCCAGAACCGTACCTAACATAAACTGACCGCGCTATTCAGGTCATGAATATTCATTTTGTTTGCAATGGCTTACCCATAGAAGAGAACCGTAATTTGGCATTTTTTCCAGATTTTTCTTCATCGCGTAACTATAGCACTTTTCCCATGGCCCAACTCCTGTCATACATTGATATTACCTTAGGTACGCATCACTTTTATGGAAATTTCATTGTCTGAGAACGTGAGGAAAAAAAAGTCGCTCCATGTTAAGTCATGCTGCTAATATTTCGCCAAACTGAATGCCAAGTGTACTGTTGGTTGAATAAGTGATCTAACAAGTCAGAAACAGGTAGTTAATTAAAGTGAAAAATTAAGTCAGTTCTTACTGGAAAATAATGGCAACAAATGTTAGTTAAACATGTTCGCTAGTTTCAACTGGCGAACTAAACCTGGTTTCTGTCACATGTTGCTTAGTATTCGGGGTGCTAGCAGTAGTAAATATAAACCAGGTGGATATGTCAAATTATGAGGTGAATTTCAGTGGAGAAATCTTGCGAAGGTGCCATTATTAATTCATTATTTTATATGCAGGAACCAGAGCAGCAAGCTAGAGAAACAGAGCAAGCTGTTGAGGATACAGGTGTATCAGGGCTTCAGGTGAGGTCATAATTATGACTTGTTCTGTGGAATTATAGGGAAAGCATTAAAGTTAGTTGCATGATGTTCAGCAAATATAACCTTTGAAAGTCAAAATGTCCCAACCAACTTTGGCTCAGTGGGGAGAAATGAAAGAAACACGTAATCGTAAATCTAACATGATCCAGTCCGATTAACGCTCGGTTTGCGGCTTGTCCAATTCATAGTCGGTGGTCCATTTTGAGGTGTTTATCGCAGGTGCAATTGCGTTACCGCATATTAAGATGCTTAATAGAGAGAATTGCGAGCTGGCTTGCTAACGTAGTTATATATCCACTCACTTGGTATCAATGTCCAGGTTACTAGATCTGAGCAGGTTTCATGAGTGCACTGAGATGGTTTGCTGCTGTCAGTTAAGGTTGTGGCAAGTTAATGTATGTGGCATCTTTGTATAAAAATTTTGGAGGCACCTTGCATAGCATAATAAAAAAAACAGAGAGACACTGATTCGGATGATCTCTGTATACAGTAAAGGCAGTATCTGCACTCAGGTTTACAAAAAGTTTCCCTCATCACATATGTGTCCCTACCAATTCTCACATTAAACCTACGCCCTTGCGTTATGGACAGCTCCACGAGCTGTGAGCAGTGATTCGTCCCACTCACACTCCACTTACATGCTATGGTGTATATGTGTGTGAGTAAGATATACACATAACAATTTGGATATTATTATATATTTGGAAAGGCACGGTTTGCCTTTGTATACCAAATTACCATCAGTTTTCTTTTATCGTCCAATTTTAGCTGTCTGTTAAGATCATGGAGCTCCTCCATGGAGTCGATGAGTTCTAGGCGAGTCCAGGGGCTCCAATCGCTGGCCAGCTTCAAAGAGTTTTGCTCTAATGTCCGCCAGCAAGAAAAGCACTGGCTTTTGGAACTCTAAATGTCGGACCAAAGAGAGCAATGTCACTTCATATTCTCTATAAGAACATTTTTTTCCATGCAGCACTTTCAGTTTAGTACACACTTATTTTTTTTTCTTCCAGTGGGAAGGCATCATCTCTCTTCTGGTGAGATCTAACCAATCTGTGATGGCATGATCTGGACCTGGACCTATAGTAATGCAATGACGTGGAGCTGGACCTGCTTCGATGCCTTGGTGTTTCCATGTTTCCCTCTTGGCGAGATCCCTGATTGCTGGACCTGGGTCTGTAGCGACGCATTAATGTGCATCTAGATCTGCTGCAATGCCTTTGTGTTTCCATGGTTCCCTCCTGGCGAGATCCCTGATTGTTGGATCTGGATCTTTACGTGTTGATTATGTTGTTTTGGTTTTAGATATACAGTGCCGTGAAAAAGTATTTGCCCCCTTCCTGATTTCTTCTTTTTTTTGCATATTTGTCACGCTTAAATGTTTTAGATCATCAAACAAATTTTAATATTAGACAAAGACAACCCACAGTAAATACAAAATGCAGTTTTTAAATGATGAGTTAATTTTTAAGGGAAAAAAAGCTATCCAAACCTACCTGGTCCTATGTGAAAAAGTAATTGCCCCCTAAATCCTAACAACAGGTTGTGCCACCCTCGGCGACAACAACTGCAATGAATGTTTGCAATAACTGGCAATGAGTCTTTCACATCACTGTGGAAGAATTTTAGCCCACTCTTCTTTGCAGAACTATTTTAATTCAGCCACATTGGAGAGGTTTTGAGCAGGAACGGCCTGTTTAAGGTCATGCCACTGCATCTCAATAGGATTTAAGCCCGGACTTTGACAAGGCTACTCCAAAATCTTCATTTTGTTTTTTTTTTAAGCCATTCAGAGGTGGACTTGCGGGTGTGTTTCAGATCATTGTCCTGCTGCATAACCCAAGTGCGCTTGAGCTGGAGATCACAATCTGAGGGTTGGACATTCTCCTTCAGGATTTTCCGGTAGAGAGCAGAATTCATAGTTCCATCAATTTTGACAAGTCGTCCAGGTCCTGAAGCAGCAAAGCAGCCCCAAACCATCACACTACCACCCCCATGTTTGACTTTTGGTATGATGTTCTTTTTGTGAAATGCTGTGTTAGTTTTTACGCCTGATGTAATGGGATGTACACCTTCCAAAAAGTTCAACTTATGTCTTGTCATTCCACAGAATATTTTCCCAAAAGTCTAGGGGATTATCAAGATGTATTTTGGCAAATGTGAGACGAGCCTTCGTGTTCTTTTTGGTCAGCAGTGGTTTTCGCCTTGGAACTCTCCCATGGATGCCATTTTTTGCCCAGTCTCTATCTTATTGTTGAATCATGAACACGGACTTTAACTGAGGCAAGTGAGGCCTGCACTTCTTCAAATGTTGTTATGGGTTTTTTTGTGACCTCCTGGATGAGTAGTTGATGTGCTCTGGGAGTAATTTTGGTAGGCCGGCCACTCCTGGGAAGGTTCACCACTCTTCCAAGTTTTCTCCAATTGTGGATAATGGCTCTCACCGTGATTCGCCGGAGTCCCAAAGCCTTAGAATTGGCTTTGCAACTCTTTCCAGACTGATAGATGTCAATTTCTTTGTTTCTCATCTGTTCTTGCATTTCTTTAGTTCGCAGCATGAAATGTTGCTTTTTGAGATATTTTAGCCTACTTCACTTTGTCAGACAGGTTCTATTGAAGTGATTTCTTGATTCAACAGGTCTGGCAGTGATCCGGCCTGGGTGTGGCTAGTGAAACTGGACTCAAAAAATGTGGTTAATCACAGTTAATTCATGATTTAACAAGGGGGGGCAATTACTTTTTCACATAGGGCCAGGTAGGTTTGGATAGCTTTTTCCCCTTAATAAATGAAATCATCATTTAAAAACTGCATTTTGTATTTACTCGGGTTATCTTTTTCTTATACTAAAATTTGTTTGATGATCTGAAACATTTAAGTGTGAAAAATATGCAAAAAAGTAAGAAATCAGGAGGGGGGCAAATAGTTTTTCACGGCACTGTACGTTGTATATTACTTACTATGTTCTGAAGATGAATCTGCCTCACTGCAGGAATTGAAGTTCTTCAGTTTATTTACTGCTGATGGGGAACCTGTTGAAATGCAAACAGTCACACAACATGCTATTATACTGGCCTGTCTGTACTTTCAAGTTCATGACTTATGTTTTGCTGGTTATACAACCCCAATTCTGAAATAGTTGGGACGAAGTGTTAATTGTGAAGAAAATCAAAATGCAATGACTTTCAGATCACATGAGCCAAAATGTGATTTACAATAGAACATAGATAACATTTCAAATGTTGAAACTGAGACATTTTCCATTTTTATGCACAAAATGAGCTTATTTCAAATTTTTTGGTTGCAACAGGTCTCAAAAAAGTTGGGACCCAGGCAAAAAAGGGCTGAAAAAGCAATTAATATATAAGAGAATCAGCTGAAAGAACATTTAGCAAGTAATTAAGTTAACTGGCATCAGGTGCGTAACATGATTGGCTATAAAAGGGATGTCTTAGAGAGGCTGAGTCTCTAAGAAGTAAAGATGGCCAGAGGTTCTCCAACCTGTGAAGGCTTGCGTACAAAAATTGTGGAATACTTTAAAAACAATGTTCCTCAACGTCAAATTGCAATGGCTTTGAAGGTCTCATCATCGACAGTGCATAACATCATCAAAAGATTCAGAGAAACTGGAAAAATCTCTGTGCGCAAGGGACAAGGCCGAAGGCCTTTACCGGATATCTTCAGGCCCTCAGACGCCACTGCATCACTGACCGGCATGATTCTGTCATTGACATTACCAAATGGGCCCAGGAATACTTCAAGAAACCACTGTCTGTAAACACAATCTGCTGTGCTATCCACAGATGCCACCTAAAACTCCATCATGCAAAAAGGAAGCCATTTTTGAGCATGATCCAGAAGCGCCTTTGTGTTCTGTGGGCCAAGACTCATTTAAAATGGACTGCAGCAAAGTGGCAAAGTGTCCTGTGGTCAGACGAGTCCAAATTTGACATTGTTCGAAATCATGGGCGTTGTGTCCTCCGGGCTAATGAGGAGAAAGATCACCCGTCCTGTTATCAGCGTTCAGTTCAAAAGCCAGCATCTCTGATGGTATGGGGATGCATTAGTGCATATGGTGTGGGACACTTGTTTTAAAAAGCGCCATGAATGCCGAAAGGTATATAAAGGTTTTATAGCAACACTTGCTCCCCTCCAGACGACATCTATTCCAGGGAAGCCCTTGTGTATTTCAGCAGGACAATGCAAAACCACATACTGCAGCTATTAAAACAGCATGGCTTCATAGTAGAAGAGTCCGTGTGCTGAACTGGCCTGCCTGCAGTCCTGATCTTTCACCGATTGAGAGCATTTGGCGCATAATTAAACGAAAAGTCCGTCAAAGGAGGCCCAAAACTCTCCAGCAGCTGGAAGCCTGTATTAAACAAGAGTGGGATCAAATTCCAATGGCTAAACTCAAGAAACTTGTCTCCTCAATGCCCAGACGCCTCCACTCTGTGTTAAAAAGAAGAGGGGATGCTACAGCATGGTAAACAGGCCCCTGTCCCAACTTTTTTGAGACCTGTAGCAGCCATCAAATTTGAAATGAGCTCATTTTGTGGATAAAATTGTAAAATTTCTCATTTTCAACATTTGTTATGTTATCTCTGTTCTATCATGAATAAAATACTGCCTGGAGTGATTTTAAAGTCATTCCGTTTTGATTTTATTCACAATTTACACTTTGTCCCAACTATTTCGGAATTGGGGTTGTAGATATGTGACATTTACTATGTCCATGGCAAGATGGTGTCTCATCACTTCTAGTTTCTTCTTCATCATCTTCGTATCACAATAAATGGCCACATTACCACACTTCCAGTTTCTGCTTGACAGTCACAGTGTCAAGTATCAACAACTTTGGCCCTGATTTACAACTGTTTCATTTTTATACCTTGAACATTGGCTTCAAGGGTCTTTTTCTTAACTACTCTCTTGGGCCTGGAAGGGGCAAGCTGCTCATCACCACTAACCTCTGCAGCCATAGTGAGGTCGTGGCCCTCACACTCTCCTTGTCCACTGGAATGAATGAAAATTATGCATCAGCATTAATAGTCATGAAAGGTGAAATACAAAGTAGATCTTTATTTGACCAACTGATGTGAACATACTTGAAGTGAATTTGACTTTAGCAAGTACCAGTTTTTGTCTGGTTTTCCATTTTCTGCATTGCTTTGGACGCATCTGTGCCAGGTGGCCAGTGAACCATATTGTTCTTTATCCAGGACTTACGGATGACTCCTTCCTCTTTACGATTTCTCTCCTGCCGAACAGCCCTGGCCCACATGGTGAAACCTGTATAGTAAATAAAGAATTATTGCCTGGAACAAAGCCAGTGCAACCACAGGAATTTATGTATATGCACTGCAATATTACTAGACTCGGGGTGTAAAGAGATCTTGTGACATGAGATCTTGTGAGATTAAAATGTTACGATATTTGTAAAATACATTCGTACTGAAACCAAATGCGGTTCATTATTATTCTACTGTGTATTTATTATGTGCCTACTTTGCAGTGCAAAGAGAGGCACATATAATCCATCATACTTATTATACTTTATTCTTCAGTGCTTTTTTCGGTTCGCTACTCCTCCCACAGTTTTGTGTAACCCCCATTCATCAAACAAGAAAAATGTGCGGCCTGATTGGGAAAAGTGTGTGATCTGACATTCCGATTTCTCAGAACGTTGGATGTTGTTAAGCATTTGGCAACCTGAGCAATAGGATTTTGTGATTGCCTGACCATTTTCTTTAGTGTTTTGAGGTTATTTTCAAAGGGAAAGCTTGAAACATTATTCAGTAAACACTGCAAATGCTTGACATCATCTGACTGGTGTGTTAGTGAGTGCACATTGTACACAGTGAAGCGTTTTCTATAAATCCTTTCAGATTTTTTTCACAAAGTACATTGCCAGATCTCTGGCATAACCTAAATATTCGTTGCACGTCACATCAGAGAACAACATAATTGACATGTCAACCATCAATGCAAGAAAATGTCTGTAGACGGTAGGAGAAACAACTCTTCTCAAAACAAGAGTTCCTGTGTAAAGAAGGAACTGTCTAGAGTCTCACAGTAAACGAAGGGTTTGGGGTGATTTCTATACAACAATTTGTGATAAATTAGTTTGTCTGCTGCCGTTTTACCTTACAAGCTTTTAGTTAAAAGTCAACATTATCGCACACACGCACACACGAAGGAGACGAGGAGAGAGAGGCGACGCGAAAGTGAGTGAGAGTTCGCCATAACGGAGATCGACGTTTGTTTAAAAGCCATCTGCCTCAATTGCTCCACAACGCTCAGAGCCTACAAGGCCATAAACAAAGAAGAGCGCTCAACACCACTAAGTGTCACAGCAAACCGCACACACAGACAACTTATTAGGACCGATCCACTCTATGACAGCATTATGACAACAACCTTATCCTTAAGCATATGTGTGACACACTGTCATCACCATCTAGCCTCGATCCAGCATAAGATGTTATACATTAGTATACCGTTGTCTTACTGTCATAATGTTGCAACATATTGAAATAGATATGAGAAATATCTATGAACTGCAACATATTTTTTTCAAGTCTTTTTAATATAATTTAAAAATGATAGTAGATTCAGGCCTTTTTAATATTACAAAAATGATAGAGACATTGTGAAAAGAAAGAGCATTTCTTTGTATCCAACCGGTATAAAATACCTGGGCCAAAAACAATCTTGTAAACCTAATACTAACGTTAGGATCTGACCTGGCAGCCTCAGTAACCAGCTTTGAAATGCAATCACATCCTCTTTGTTAGTCGTTCATAAGAAAAGATAGGATTGTAATAAAATTGGGCGGTGTGGAGAAATACCCAGATAACTATACATTATAATTATGATTTATTTGTTATAAAGCCTCAGCTTCCATGACTAGGGCTAGTCTAGCCTAGCTACGTTAGCATTTCGCTGGTGGACAAATAGTTACAGTAGCTCTCAACATAATGTTATAATACACAAATACATCCAAAAATCTATCGTTAAATCTTACCTGCAAAAGGTAATTCCACGGGATCTGGTATTGATATCTCGTTCAGCATCCATATGCAGCGCAAAAAATCTGTCATCTTTGGTGTAGATTTAAGTTTAAGCGCTCGATTGTTGTGAATACGAAGTTGTATTTTGGTAGTAAAACCGGCATTTTAGAGTATCAGGGCATCCTGGATCATAGCTAAATGTGTTACGTTTATAACAAATCAAACCGCTTGGAAATCAGTTGAAAATTCAGCGAGTAATGATTTGTAGAAATTGTTTGATACTTCTAACCCTGTACTAACATGGTCGCCCGGTAGGCACGCCTCTCCACCACTCATGGGAAGTCTACGTATATGTCTATGATGCCTGATGAAATGACGCAGTAGTGGGGCTTGGGGCTGTCAGCCCCACATGCCAACAAATTCGTGCTACCTCCACTAATACAGCCAACACTCTGAGCATGTGTACTTATATTTTCTCACGTATCGTTAACATTGCATTGCATAAGGGAGGCTAGCCCCATTCATGCGGACATGGATCAGGAGATCGGTCTGAAGCAGCAAAACAGAGACCAATAAACATGAACTTAAATTCAAACACAAATTCCATGCAATTTAGGAAAATGCTAAATTTATAGATAATACATTTAATCAGATAATACGATCATGTTTGAGAATTAATAATGTAATTTGCCTACAGTCCTTTCTGGTGACACCAGGTGGGGCACAGCCCCTAATGACCAGTCGCCACTGACAACACCTATACTACCATCTACACTGTGTTAGGTGCATTATAGGCAATTAGGTTATGCAAAATGCAGGCAATCATTGTACTGGTTTGTTTTATCAGTTTTATGTTGGCATGATTAGCAACACAGCAGTAGGTAACACGGCACTATATAAAATTCACAATTCAGCATCGCTCCATCTCATGCAGCATAGGGAACAGGATACATCCTGGGTTGGTGGCTTCAAAGCTGGCCGGCAGACAGACAACTTTACAATGCAGCTGCTGCCTCGAGATCAGCCGATTCTTTCATGTCTCGAACACGAGAGATATTAACCAGAACCAGAACCAGAAAGCCTTCATTGTCATTGCCTAAAAATGAAATTATGGTGAGACTCTCAAATGGTGCTATCAACATTTAAAAAAAAGGACACAAGGCATTATGAATAGAAAAAAATGTATGAATGTAAAAAGTATTTGTAAAAGTGTTTAAAGTGCAGCAGGTGCTGGTTGGTAAAGTGGCAGTAGTAAACATGCTTATTTTACTTAGTTTATTGTGCATATTGCAGTTGGAATGAAACTGTCTCTGAGTCTGGAGGTACATGCTTTGGCATTCCTATAACGTCTGCCAGGTGGTTGCAATTCAAAGAGATGGTGGCCATGGTGCGAAGGCTCTTATAGCATGCTTTTTGCCCTGCTGGTGTTGCGTGCAGTGGAAAGTTCTTCCGGGGGGGGGCAGCGGGCAGGTGATGATCTTTTCTTCAGACTTGATGACTCTCTGCATTGTCACAGTCTGCTCTGCTGCTGCTGCTGCTGCCTCTCCCTCTGCTGGGCCACACCCCTTCCACTGCAATTGCTCTCAGCTGAGTCTTGTTAACCAGCCATTATTTAAGCAGCTCTGTTTCACTCACTCTTTGCTAGATTGTCATTGCAGCATGCACTACTCTCCAGCCTTTGTCTTTGATCTGAACTCCTGGAATCGACTCTGCCTGCCTCTGACGACGTTCTCTTGTTCCTGCCCCGGTAAACCTGATTGTCTTCTGCCTCTGACTCTGAGTTCTGCCTGTGTGCTTCCTGGTTCCTGTCTGCCGTCTTCCAAGCCTCTGTCCAAGCCACCCGGCTTGCCACTCCACTGCCTGCCTGTGTGGATACAACCTCGTCTGCCGAGTCTCAAGCCAGCCTGCTCCGGTGGCCCAGTGGTAACTCTCCCGCCTGCAGTGTGGGTGACCCGGGTTCGAAGTCCTCCATCGGCGCCTGCTCCCTTGAGTTCTCTGAAGAGCTCCACTCAAGATCCACAAGTTCCTGATCCTGATCTACACTAAGCCACCCTGCTTTGCATTCTGTTTACCCCTGCTCTGAAATCATTAAAAGCCAGTAAAGATTCACTCGTGTTGATTGTGCTGCATTTGGGTCCTGCGACTCCCCGTGACATGCAGAAACTTTTTATCTGCAGCAGTGCACCCCGCATACCACACTGAGATGCAGTTTGTGAAGACACTCTCAATGGTTGCCTGGTACAATGCCATCATCAGCCTCGTCTCCACATTGTTCCTCTTGAGCTCTCTCTGCTATGCTCTTTTAATTTTCATGGTGGTGTTGGGTGACCAGGAGAGGTCCTCAGAAACATGAACCCTCAGGAATTTGAAAGTCTGCACCCTTTCCACACATACTCCATTAATAAGCAGGGGGGGGTCTGTGTCCAGCTTCTTCCTGAAATCCTGGATCATCTCCTTTGTTTCAGTGGTGTTCAGTGTAAGGTGATTCACCGAGCACCACTCCGACAGTCTCTGTACTTCGTCCCTGTACATAGGCTCATCCCCGTCTGAGATAAGCCCGATCATGGTTGTGCCGTCCGCAAATTTAATGATGGTATTGGATAAGTGGGCTGGTGAACAGTCATGTGTACAGAGAATATAGGCGAGGACTCAGCACACAGCCATGAGGGGAGCTGGTGCTGATGGTGATGGAGGAGGGGATGAAGGAGCCAGTTTTAACTCTCTGTGGATACTCTGTGAGGAACTCATTGATCCAGGAGCAGATGGAGGGGGAGAGACCTAAGTCCAGCAGTTTGCCAACTAGGATGTCCAGTATGATTGTGTTAAATGCCGAGCTGATATCAATGAAGAGCATCCTCACGTAGCTCTTCTGGTGTTCCAAGCGTTCACGGTGTGGACAGTGAAGGCAATAGCATCCTCTGTTGACCTATTGGTTCTATAGGCGAACTGATGTGGGTCAAATTAGGATTGGTGGCTTTAGTGTGCTGGAGGACCAGTTTCTCAAAACACTTCATTATTACAGGAACGAGTGCAATTGGTTGATATCTGTTTAGGTCCTCCGAGGCTGCATTTTTGGGGTAGCTGACTTTAAGCTGGGTGGTATGGAGGCTTGTGCTAGGGAGATGTTAAAGATCTCGGTAAAGACCCCCGCAAGTTGGTCAGCACATGCCTGGAGTACTTTGTGGGGTACACCATCCAGTCCTGCAGCTTTCCTTAGATGGACTGACCTCAACACACGCCTCACCTCCAGTTCCTTCAGTTTCAGGGGGAAGGAGTCAGCGTCGGAGGTGACACGAAGGGTGAGGTAGTTGTTGTGTTGACCTCGAACCGGGCAAAGAAGTGGTTTAGCTCCTCAGCCAGAGCACAATCAGTGGGCATAGTGCTGTTTGTTCTGCTTCTGTAGTTTGTTAGGTGCTGCAGCCCTTGCCGCACCCTCCGTGGGTCATTGTGTGTGAGGTGATCCTCAATTTTTCCCTTGTAAGCCTCCTTTGCTTCCTTGATGCCCCTCTTTAACCCCTTTGCGCAGAAGCCAAATCTGGCTATTGATGTGTTACCTTATTTAAGGTTTTATAATTCAAGATTGCAGCTTCACAGAGAGGAAAGCGAATGGCTCAACTCAGTCAAGACTCTTGAAGCATTTTTAGTTTATTGTCATGATTTTGGTTGAGAAAAAGGGCTACAAACATAAAAAATCTTCTTCAAAGTTCAGCATTGAAGTTGTTATAAAAAATACTGAGAATTGAAAAATGGCTGGGGGTTAAAACTATACATTTCTGGGATCATAAACTCCTTGACCATAAGTATAATTCATCTGAGCATTACATCATAAATTACCTACTCTCTAGGAGCCAAATAAGACAGCTATCTAGGTGGCTCCCCGAACTCTAAGATCCCTCAAAATGGTGCACTGTCAAATCATAAAATAATCACATATTTAACACAAATCAACTTGACACATGAAATTCAATATGAATTAATGATTTTTCTGGTTGAATTTGACATGAGTTTATCAATATAGGTGCAGTTGGAAATCAGTGGTCACCAGTGACCTCTCCAAACGCAAAAAAGATGCCTTTTCTCCATAATAAAGTTTAGAATTTTGTCCATTTTTCTTCAGAGTCCCACAAGCCAGCACACATACTCATTAAAGGAACTACTTTTTTAACGGTCAGAACATTGACCCTGCAATGAAAAGCCAGCAGTTCCCACTTCTGAGATCTCAACCTTGCATAAACTTTCCACACCTTACAATGAACAAGTATAACTCATTAACTCAGTAATATCCGAAATATACCATATTATAACAGAAAAGACATTCCACTATTCTACACTTGACTCTAACACCCATCTGGTTTTCATGCAGAGGTGATCAGCATTGGCCTGTGCCAGTGTCATGCTTTGAGTTGCCACTTAGCACAGATGGCATATGTGCATCATAACCATGGAACTCAAGAACAGACATGACATCCCTGAAGTCTCTGTCGACAATCACATTGTCGTGCTCTTCCATCCAGGATTTCAGATGGTCCAGTGTGTCAAAAATGTGCTTTGATATGCTGGCATCATTTTCACTTCCATAATACGGACCAACTGAATCAAAGACACAGCCATCAGGGAGCACGACACTCATGAACTTCAAATAATTTCTTTTCACTAGCAAGGACCACGCCACAACAATGTGCAGTTTAAAGGTTTAGTGTAATTTGTGCGATTGTGAGAGTAGGCATAGGGGTGAAAGAGGATGTTGTCTTTGAGGTTGTCTGGGAGGACATGCTGAAGACTGGGCAGAGGGAGACTCAGTGTAGGGGTTCCATCTCGGCGTTTATCCACCTGAGCTGATCTCGAGCCCCCCAGATGGTACCTAAAAAGAGATATAGGAAAAATATGCATCGGGTTGAACTGGAGGAGATGAATGGAGAAGGAAAGAGGATGAAGGGATGTGGGTAGGGATGAGATCGGAAGGGATAAGCATGAATGGAAGAGGATGAAGGGATGTCAGTAGGGATGAGGTAAGAAGGGATAAGGATGAATGGAAGAGGATGAAGGGATGGGGAAGGGATGAGGGAGGAAAAGTTGAGGATGGAAGGAAGAGGATGAAAGGATGTGGGTGGGGATGAGGTATGAAGGGATAAGGGTGAATGGAAGAGGATAAAGGGATGTGGGTAGGGATGAGCGAGGAAAGGATGAGGATGATAGAATAGGATGAAGGGATGTGGGTAGGGATGAGGTAAGAAAGGGATGAAGATGAATGGAAGAGGATGAAGGGATGCGGGTAGGGATGAGGTATGAAAGGATGAGGATGAAGGGATGTGGGTAGGGATGAGGTAGGAAGGGGATAAATAAAGGTAAGGGGAAAAGGGATGGGTGGGTCGAGAGATCTGAGCCAAACAGACAGGAAGGGGCTGAACAGGTATAAGTAGGCTTGCCAGGCGATTGAAGGTGGAGTTGAGGCGAGGCCCTGCTCCCGAACATAAGTTAACTTATTAACTTCATTTCACTAGCAAGGACCACGCCACAAAAATGTGTAGTTTAAAAGTTTAATGTAATTTCTGTGATTGTGAGAGAAGGCATAGAGGTGAAAGAGTTGTCTTTGAGGTTGTCTGGGAGGACATGCTGAAGACTAGGCGGAGGGAGACTCAGTGTGGGGGTTCCATCTCGGCGTATATCCACCCGAGCTGATCTCAAGCCCCCAAAAGAGTAAGAATTAAATTGAGCTGAGCTGAGCATGGGCTTGATGGAGCTCTTTTAGATTATTATAGATCTATGTGCGATATGCTAGAGAGGACCATTTGATCAGAGACGCCTGATACGCCTGATATGGCAGCTGTAGATGCTCCTCCTATATGGAAGGATTAGCTTGAATAGTGTTCTGGGGAAATGCCTGAAATGCTGAAGACTTGATCTTAAGAGCCATTCCGTGAGAAAATGGCACTTTTTGAAGAAGTTGAGGAGTTGACCCCGCTGGAATTGATTGAAACTTGGCACATAGGTAGATACGAGTGTCTCACGGAAAAAGCCCAATTTTTAGGTCCGCATCTCATTTTGCCTGCGGGTGGCGCCACCTGGAAGCCACTAAAGTGGCTCAGTTTTGCTTTTAACACCACATTTCATATGAACTATCATGACTTAAGCGTACACAGTACCAAATATGTTATGCTTTTATCATGATCTTTGACACTTCAAGTCCAGTTAGACATCAGTACCACATCAGTGCCAAGCTGGGTAATTATGTTATTGAACCAGAATTATTTGAAAAATAACAATAAAAATTGAAAATGGAAATGGGAATAAAATAATATCCCAGACATATACCAATCTAGAATGCTTCATTATGTGTTTACTAACAACAAGGCTATCATTTTCAGTGAATAGTACCTTGGTATCTTGCTGGGTTAGTGCAATGGATGGCCGGAAAGATGGTCGAAATTGATTTTGGTGCATGTTTGCAGTATATTTTCTCAGTAACCCAGACATGTACTGTGGTGGTAAAGGCCATTTGTTGTGCTTTTGGAACTCTGTTTTCAGGAATACCAAGCATTTCTTTGGTATTATCTACAATTTCATGCTAGACAGAGCCAAAGTTGGAGGAAAATTCAAAACGGACCATTTCATAGCAGATTGTGCCTATGTTTAGGTGGCATTATTTTGTTTACCGAGCAAGATAGCAAATCTAAAGTTCTCTGGGTACGTAGTCCCTTTGGGGTACATTACAGCATTTGTAAAATCTCAATGGTAGTATTTTCAGTGTATATGATATTCAACATCAAAAGTTGGAAAATTTCACCCCCAGGGGGCGCTGTAGGTTGGATGCAAATACTGGCTATCCCCAGCAATGTACCAAAGAAATTGTTTTTGAATTGCGATACACAAAACTAGTTTGCTCTGAAAATGAAGAGTTTAGCTTGGTACTATGCTGGGTGGATAGCTATCTGACCAAAGGTGGCACTCTAAGGAGCTAAACTTCTACTGACCTAATATTCCATAATCCCAGACATATAACAAAATTCTGTCTTTTGACATATATAAAGTACATGCACAGTTATAGATTAAATTTGTAATCTCTTTGGTACGAAGCTGGGTTGGTTGTAAATTGGAAAAGAATGCTGGTGGTGATTGTAGCATTGTGTCAACATGCAAGAATCTTACCAGTAGTCAGTACAGTGTACAGTTTTGTAGTGTTGGTGCGTTTTCAGAAAATAACAAATGCTTAGCATTTTTCCTTTGCTATTAGAATTAGTAAGCAAGCTTCAGTGTTAATTCTAGGATTTCCCAAGGGCAGGGTGCTTAGGTAAGAAAAAGGGCACAGCAGTCACGTCGAGCGAGTGGTTGTCCTGAAAAAGACCACAGAGATCTTAGTAAGCAAGCAGCAGCCTGCCAAAATAAGGGCAGTTCATTTGTAGTGGTAACTTGCATGCCCTCATTCCTAACACCAGCTCATGATGTGTAGCCTACGGGATGCCCGCTGGTTGGGAGGGCGGGGTTTCTTGATCAGACTTCCCATTTTGGTGCGTACCAAGCTGCGGGTTTTTACGCAACTATTGTGCCATATAGGCTGTAACCAGCTATTTAATTCAGACACAGACAAGCTCACTATCAACGGGCCGTAAACTGCCCTGTAGAGACCCAGGATCTAGTGTAGTAGGGCTTGCCTAGGCCTCAACTGGCTCCAAGGGTAACATCGACCCAGATCGAATGAAGAAGGCCTTGGATAGCTGCTCAGGGCCAAGGCCAAGGAGCACCTCTGGCACGCACCACCAGGTGCCACCAACCCACAGTCCAATTCCAAAAACAGACTGAGGGATAGAGCAAGTCACATGCTGGGTTGACGTCATCTCACTTTGGAAAACATGAAAGTATAAAACAGTTTTAACTTTAGTACTAAAAAGTCTTTCTTCATGTACACGGTTGTGTGACTAAGATTCTTTTTCAGAGTTCAAATCATGGACTGTTATTTTATACAAGTGTACGTATACTGTTGATACATGTCTGTATACGTACTTATGGTGATCCTTTTACATTAGTTGTTTTTTGGCATTTATTTTTTTTATTTTTGGACTGGTCATGTTTTATAACTTGCTGTACATTTCTGACTGGGCTGTGCCCGTACTTGGTACTAATACATTATTGTGTGTTTGAAACACTCACAATCACCGTCAGTTCACAACCAATAGAGTTTTATTCCAAAGGGATTACAAATTTTAGGTATAACTGTGCATGTACTTCATATATTTCAAAAGGCAGAACTTTGGTTTATGTCTGGAAATACAGAATATTAGGTCGAAAGAACATTAGCTCTTTCAAGCGCCACCTTTAGTCAGAAAGGTATCTACCCAGCATAGTACCAAACCAAACTTCATTTTCTCAGAAAACTAGCTGTGTGCATCACAATTTAAAAAAAATAATTCTCTGGTGCATTGCTGGGGATAGCCAGTACTTGTATCCAGCATACAGCGCCCCCTGAGGGTGAAATTTTCCGACTTTTGATGTTGAATATCATCTACACTGAAAATCCTACTATTGAGATATTACTAATGCTGTAATGTACCCCAAAAGGACTGTGTAACCAGAGAATTTCAGATCTCTATCTTAATGGGTAAACAAAATAATGCCACCTTAACACAGGCACAATCTGCTATGAAATGGTCCGTTTTGAGTTTTCCTCCAACTTTGGCTCTGTCTAGCTTGAAAGTGTAGACACTACCGAAGAAATGCTTGGTATTCCTGAAAATAGAGTTCCAAAAGCACAACAAATGGCATTTACCACCATAGTACATATCTGGGTTACAGAGAAAATATACTGCAAACATGCACCAAAATCAATTTCGACCATCTTTCCGGCTGTCCATTGCACTAACCCAGCAAGATACCAAGGTACTGTTCACTGAAAATGATAGTCTTGTTGTGAGTAAACACATAATAAAGCATTATAGATTGGTATATATCTGGGATATTATTTTATTCCCATTCCCATTTTCAATTTTTACTGTTATTTCTCAAATAATTCTGGCTCAATAATGTAGTTACCCAGTTTGGCGTTGATGTGGTGGTGATGTCTATCCAGGCTTGAAGTGTCTAAGGTCATGATAAGAGTATAACATATTTGGTACTGTGTATCCTTAAGTCATGATCGTTGATGTAAAATGTGGTGTTGATAGCAAAACTGAGCCACTTTAATGGCTTCCAAATGGCGTTACCGGCAGGCAAAGTAAGATAAGGACCAAAATTTTGGCTTTTTCCGTGAGACACTCGTATCTACCTATGCGCCAAGTTTCAATCAATTCCAGGGGGGGTCAACTGCGCACCAAATGTCAATCTCTCATGGAATGGCTCTTAATGTTTTTGGAACCAGAATCGAGTGGCCATGTTGCCTGTTTCTGTAAGAATGAGTGGATGCAGAGGTGATGCTTTTGCAGTGTATCTATAGCTTACGTATTTAGTCAGGGGCTCATATGGGCTGAGACATGAATTGAGGCGGAAAACATAGATGGGGAGGGAAACTCCCAACTGATCAGTTTTACTCCTTCGGAGCGTGAATAGTAGGGAGTCAGGAGAGTGGACGGCTATGTCAGATAGACTAGGATGGCAGGAGGAATTGTAGAGTAATGCTGTTGAGGTGAATTCGGAGTATCTCAGGAAAGAGTGCGGACGCATACGGTGAGACGGTCAGAGGTGAGAGGAAAGCGTCTGGCCTTGAGAGTAGGTTCTTGTTTTTGTAGGCCTTTGATTAACATTGTTTTGTGAGAATGGAGGTAGAAGGACAATGGAGGCCAGTGATTAGTTTGATGAAAATATTAATGCCCGCTAAATTAGTCCGGATGGTGGAGGCCTGGAATTTGGACAGAGTGAGCATGGGTGATAAATTGCAGATGGACATAACGTCTAAGGAGGGAAATGACAGATTGTATGCAGCATAATAAGTTTGTAAGTGTTCCAGCTAGCTAGGTAGGCTGAGAGTGCTTGGAGCAACGCTGTCGAGAATGTCTTGAGAAACATTACAGAGGTTTTAGAGTTGTGGAGTTAGTTGAAGGTTGTGGCTGAAAACGGTGGGACTGGTGTGGGATGCATGTCCGAATCTGGAGTCAAGAGTCTGAATTTGTGGAATGAGAAATTAAATAATGAGTCGGCGATGCGGCTATGATAACCAGGAATGTGAGCTGCCCTGAGGATGAACTGATGTTGAGCTGAGATTAGGGTGAGTGTGCACGGGAACTGCATGATTGTTGGAGAATGGGATCGACCTTCATTTATGATTTCTACGACTGAGGTGTTATCGGGGTGGATGAATATAGACTTTCATGCCCCCAAAGAATGGCAGCTATGACTGTGGGGTGCAGCTCATGAAGCGCGGATGAAGGGGAGCGGGACTCAGTCAAGAGATTTGAACTCGGTGGTCGTGTGAAAGCAAACCATATACTTCTTTAGTGGCCGCCAAAACCTAAGGAAGGAGCTGCATCTGTATAAAGCTGAAAGTCCTCAGGTTGAGTGACAAAGTCATCATAGAAGAATGAAATTCCATTCTAAGAAGACAGGAAGTGTTGCCAAGTGCGCATATCCATTTTGCATGCCTGATCCAGGGCAACTCTGTCATGGAGAGAGGGAACGGCAGCAGCTTTGTTAATAGATTTGACAGAAAGGATTTTGCTTGTGGGATAATGCAAATGACGTAATTGAGGTGGCCAAGGAGGGGGAGAAGCTGGCATTTTGTGTATCTGTCTGTGAGGAGGTAGTTTGCAAGCAGCAGAGTGATGCGCTGTATCTTCTCAGATGGCAGAGATGCTGAAATGAGAGTCTAGGGTGATACCGTAGAACTCAATGGAAGTACTGGGCCCTGAGGTTTCTCTTTGGAAAGAAGAGCGCTGAGATCTGCGAAGGCTTTAATGAGAGTGTCGAGCCCGAGGCAAGGAGGTGAGGACGATGGAGGAACTACGAGAAAATCGTTGATAATCGTGCTTCAGAGAGAGTGTCAAAGATCTTGGGACTGCTTCTGCAGCAGCTGGGAATAAGACTGTTTATGCTTGGAATGTGTGAGCCATGAGGGGAAGAAAGATCTATGATAAACCGCTTTAGCTGATGGAGCTGAACTGGACCAAGAATAGTCTGCATTTCCCTGGGCTGGCTAGTGTCGATGTTGGAGGGATGAAGGAGCTAGGCTAAATCTACATAACCACCAGAGAGAATCTACTGATGTAATGCAGAAGAGACAGGAGAATGGCGAAGAATAGATGAAGCTGGCTGGGTAGGTGGTGCTGCTCTGGCTAGAGTGTAGTTATTGACACAAGGAGAAAAAACATTTGGATGTCGGGGAAGGGAGGGGTAGGGAGGGGGAAGGGATAGACCAGTTTGAAGAGAATGGTTGAGAACCATCAATTAGATTAGCCTGTGTAGGGGCCCCTGGTGTTGCTTGATTGGGCTGTTGAGCTGTGGTGGTAGCTGTGAGAGAGAAAGGTTGAGCAGACGCCATGCTATTGGAGGCAGCTGAAGGAAGGGATGATGGGATGGAAGGAGGTATGTGCACGAGGATTTTATGAAGCCTGCAAAGACCGGGATGAAAAGAAGGCTGAAATCATGCGAGAAAAGTCAGATACAGAGGGAGCAGGCACAGGGGGTGATACAACCTGTCCCCCACTAGGGTAGCTGATGGAGCCAGCTATGGCCTTGCAGGCGGTGGAGGCTCTGTGACGTCGCGGGTAACGGTGCTTGCGGTGATTGTCTCTGGCCCATTAGCAACGGTCAGTCGCTTCAGAATCGTTGTCGTAGGCTGTTGGCGCGATGATGTTGTAGTGGTGCAGGAAATATGGTGAAGAGCCGAAGCCACTGTATAGCAGTTGAATGGTTCCGGACGATGGAACGTTGCTTCACTTGTGACAGTGGCGTGGAACAGGACTGAAATCGTTTTGCGGTGTTAAAATAGTGCATGAAATTGAGGTCCGTTCTTTCATTGCATGTTCGAGACGAACAATGGTCCATCGTTAGGAACCAGGAAGGCGTGCTAGTTTGAGTAACTGAATAACTGAGGATGCAGGCTGCAAGCTATAGTCCGAATTCTAATACTGGAGAGGATGTGGCAAACCAGGAAGTCTTGTTTGGTATTACTTTAGGTGAAGCATTGCAAAAAATAAGCCAACTAGCTTAGTTTTTCTTTGTAAAAAACCTCGGCAGATTAAATTTTTAAATCCAGAGCATGTTGTATATGGCTGACTAACGAGAATAGTTTAGATAGATTTTTTTTTTCTTACTTTGGAAATAAAACGTCCTTTAATACAGAGCGTGTTGCATACAGCTTACTTGCTAGAGTGGTTTAATTTGTGAAACCTCTGCAAATTAAATCCTTTAAATCGGAGCGTGTTACATTCGCCGTCACATAAGATCTCAAAAGGTGCTGCTATAGGCGTGTGTTGGAGGCAGCCACCGAAGCGGGAGACGCTGACTGGAGGCAGTGAAGTTGTAGCTTTGCCTGGGGGAGAAGCCCAGTGAGACGCGGGGAACAGCTGTTTTTGATCCGCCGTCTTGGAAGATGGTCTGTCTAATCTGGAACAAAGACAGCATCTGAACAGGGGACATTGGAGAATTTGGTGGAATACTTCGGTTCAGTTGAACGATTGAATTTGAGTCAAATTTGACGTTTGATGGATGAGCTGAAGTTTCGATTCCGGAATCCGTGTTACTTGGTCAGTAGAAACATTGGAGAGCAAGAAAAAAACGTTAACTTAGCGAGAAGCGAGCAAGGGAGAATACGGGTCCGGTAGAATGCTGGTCGGGGAGAATACAGGTCAGATAGAATGCTGGTCGTGGAGAATGCGGGTTCAATAGAATATTGGTTGCGGAGAACGCTGATTACGTCGATCGAGAGATCTGAGCCAAACAGAGAGGAAGGGGCTGAACAGGTATAAGTAGTCTTGCCAGGCGATTGAAGGTTGAGTTGAGGCGTGGCCCTGCTCCCGAACCTAAGTTAACTTATTGGGCTCTAATTTCTTGGCGCAGCGCAGGGTGGCGCAGCGTGGCGTAGCGTGGCGCAGCCCACGCAGTGGTAATTTCGAGCTGTGCAGCCCGCGCAGTGGTAATTTCGTGCGGTGGAACACCGTGCACAGCCACTTTGGCAGTTTGGTAGACGGACGTGCGCCGAGATGGGTGTGGCGGCGTAGTAGGGGGAGGTGTCACATATTCATCAAGATGCAGTGACAATTTCGTAGAAAAAGTCTTCGCTGAAGTTGCGCAGAAAGCTCGCCAGCTCACAGGCAGGTTTCCAGAATGTCAGGCACACTTCAATGCAATAAATAATTACAGCAACTACTATTTAATGTAACTATCTGAATCAGGACATAAATTATAGTATCTATATCGATTGTCCTGATGTCAGATTAAAGGCGGTTGGCACGCGTAATGGAAACTCCACCTGGCTTAATCAACGCGGCTGAATCTGTGATGCAAACTAACGACTTCACATCTTTATCAGCCAACCACAAACTGCCTATATATATATATATATATATATATATATATATATATATATATAATGCGTTCTATGCTCAGTAAAAGCCGCTTGCACACTGGACGCTTAAACGAATTTTTTCGCGACGACTGATTACAGTCAAAGTCAATGCAAAGACGGCGAAAGTCGGACAGGGTTTTAATATATCTCCGTGTCCGAAAGTCATAAAAGTTCTAATCCTATTCCAGGAATTAATAGACGTGCAAACTTGGCCATGTTTGTGTTCGACCTTCACAAAATGCAAATTGATAGCTATCGACTTTTCTTGGTCTTTTTATTCGTGTGTTTTCTTCCGTTGAAGATAGACAACAGTCTTTATTCGGTCTCTCTTTTGAAAATTAGTCAGATGGATCGAACAGATTCACGCTTTATTTCCACACCAGAGATAAAATAATGCTTGTAGTCAGTGAGCAAATCAATTCCATGACCATTGACAGTGTGAATAAATTATCGCATGCATGATCAAGACAGTCCAAGGCGAAATGCAAAATACTTCATGTCCGGCAGCCAGCAAAAAGTTAAAGTATTGGTATGAGAACAGATTTATAACGAAATAAAGAATAAAAATATATCACCAACAAACAGAGCATCCAAAGAAGATGGCCCGCAAATAAATAAATCACAGTGTTCATTGGATGTTCTGTTTGTTGTTAAAATGTTTCTTTTTATTCTTTATTTCGTTATCAATCTGTTCTAATCGTCCTCTCTTTTTTTTTGGCTGTCAGACACGGAGTATTTTGCATTTAATGTCTGACAGGCATTGTACATTGTCCCGCGCCAATGTCGACTCACTTTATTGAGCAGAGCTTAAACAGAAATATTGATTGAAATTCTCAGTACTCATCTTGAAGAACTGAGCCCTCTTATCAAAACATTCACGTTTAATATCTAAAACATTCAATAGATTAGAAGAAATTAAAAACAATAATCGACTGTAGGAAACGGAGATATATTAAAACCCTGTCAGACTTTCGGACACGTAGACACTGCGTTCAACGCAATCTGTTGTGCGAAAAATTCGTTTCGCGTCCAGTGTGCAAGCGGCTTAATACTAGGCTACTATTATTGTCACTTAGGTTTTATCGTTTTTAGTGGGGGAAAGGAATACAGCCTGATTGCTATGATCTCGTACTAAGTTAAGATCACATATTGAAAATAAATGTGTAACGTATCTTGCATTGTTGTCCATGCATGTTAATCCCAAAATTTTAAGCAGCAACAGGGTGTAATAATAGGAACACGCTATCCATCGTTTCTCTTCCCAATGATGCAGGCAGAAGCAATAAATGAGGAACCGTCGTATTTCATTCCAACTTCATAAGTTCGAATGATCTGACGTAGTTTCGTTTTGAAATTCCATTCAAGTTCGCTAATGGTGATAATTCGCGAATGCCCTAGCTAGCCAGCTAACTCATATTCGTAATGCTTAATATAGACGTAAGCGGTGCAGAAAACATGCCTGAAGCAGCAAAGTAAAATGCAACATTAACGCATCATGCAGACATAGGACAGAGGCTTCTATATTCCAACACATTAAAGGTGAGGAGAGGAGCTCATTTGATTGGTGAAGATTTGACTCGGCTGTGTTATACCCAAACACGCCTTCTCTCCTCCCTCTTTCCCACTTGCGCCGGCAGGAGGGACCGAGGCGGGACAGAGGAGTACTTGCGCCAGGCTACGCCGGGCACGAAATTGCAACATACGCCTGGACACACCCCGTTGGCGCGGCGCACCCCCCATTCGCCGCGCCTGCGCCGCACCTGCGCCTGGTTTACGAATTTAGAGCCCTATATGTCAGTGAGTCACAGTAAATGAAGATGGAACACAGCATAGATGAAACATCTCATGTGCGCCAAACAAAATTTTAGTTCTTTCCTTTTTTTAATTATTCAGTTGCAACCTGAAACCTCTAAAAAATTACACAACAGAATCTCCCCATTATCTGTGCTAAACTTTATTCTAACCAAGTAAATCAGAGCAAAATTACAGAGGTTTTGGTTCGGGAATGTCTAGGTAGCCTCTTTAAACTGTAGGTGGCCTCTCTAAATTTCATATTTCTCAGGTACCAAACTGTAAAACACATTTAATTTCACATATGTCCCTACAGGCATACATTCCATTCAAATACAACCACTTTTTTAAATTTTCAGAATTTTAAAATAGTTTTTTAAAATATTTTTTCAAATTTTTTCTGTCAGTCCTGTATACATTTTCCCATTCAAAGATAATACATACAAAGAAAATGAAGTTTGACTCCAATGGAGCAGATTTATATATATAAAAAAAAGTAAATAAACAAAATTATAAATACAAAGATAAGGTAAAAAATGGTAAAAAGTAAAAAGAACAAAAACCCCAGCAATTATATTTAGAAGAAAAATGCTGTTACTGCCTAAATAAATGCCTGCTGCGCAGAGATTTGAACCCTTGTCACTGATGGTGAAATGCTTCTCCCTAACAACGAGGCTACATCAACTGACTAATTCCACAAGGTCAAATTGCTGATATAAAGACTGAGCCAAGAAAATATGCACCCCTCTTGTATGGTTGCGCTCTCAGTATTCAGGCGGAATGACACAAGGATTCCCACTCAGAAAACGAGTTTGAAAACGACTGTTGTATATTTAGCGAATAATTATACCGAAAATACTACAACACAAACCAGTTATGCATTTACATTGTTGCCCTATAGAAGCAATTGACATCGCTGGAAGCAGTGCCCTGGAAAAAAAAAAAACATGCACGGAGACTGGAAGATCTTGTTTCGATATAACACGGACACATTGTGCTAACAATGGCAAGCGCAGATTTACCCTTGAACACAGTTTATTACAAAATATCAAAGGTTAGAAAAATGTTTTGCTCATCTCTGTAGAAGGTAAAGTATATGCCTGCTGTTCTTTGATACCCCTTTTCTACCGAGCTGGTTGAAGTGCTAGTTCAGAGCCAGGGCCTGACTTAGCACTGGTTCTTTGCTTTTCCACAGCCTAAGCACCAGCTCCTGGCTCTTAAAACTGGTGCTAGAACAAGCATCAACTCCTTGCTGGTCTAGAGCCAAGCACTGATTAAGTGGGGCGGAGTTAAAGTGACCAACAAGACCAGCGCAGTCGCAGAAGTATTTTGAGCGTTCTGCTGGAAGTAAATGGTGGAATATACAAGCATCTGTCTAATATCTGCATGATGCGTTTATATTCTTACTTTTCTCCTTCAGGCATTTTTTTCTACGCCACTAACGTCTATATCAAGCATTACGAATATGAGTTAGCGGGCTAGCTAGGGCGTTTGCAAATTATTTAAATTGCCATTAGCAAGCTTGATGGGCATTTCAAAACAAAATGGCATTCGATCATTCAAACTTATGAAGCTGGAATGAAATACGACAGTTGCTCATTTATTTCTTACCCATCTGCATCATTAGGAAAAGAAAAGATGGATATTGTGTTTCTATTATTACACCCTATTGCTGCACAAGGTTTCACTATTTTTAACATTCATGCACAGCAATGCAAGATACGGTACACATTTAATGTTAGCACCTTATTTTGCTGCTTTTTTAGAATCTGATATCAACCCAGTGCAAGATCATAGCAATCTAATGGGCTATATTCCTTTTCCCCTCTAAAAAGGATAAAACTTCAATGACAATAATAGTATTACTGAGCAGTATGAGAGACAATCTCATTTTCTCTGGCATTCCCGAACAACCGACCGAAGACCCGGAAACATCTGTAAAGGAATTCATGTCTAAACAGCTCAAACTACCCACAGAAACTGTCAACAGTATCACACTCCATCGCGTTCATCGTCTCGGACCAAAAAACCCTCTCAGCAATAGACCCCGGCCAATCATTGCGAAATTCGAGCATTTTAAACAAAAACAACTAGTACAGCGACAAGGCAGGCAGCTTAAAGGAACGGACTTCGGACTCAGTGATCAATACCCTAAAGAAATCATGCAAAGGCGCAAACAGTTATTCCCCATCCGAAAGAAGGCAATGGCTGAAGGAAAAAAAGCAATCATATCACTTGACAAATTATACATAAATTGACAATTATATCGAGATAAAGATGTAACCCCCTGGCTTTTCTGAACCATCCTACTATCACACATATTCTCATGCCCGCTGCTCACACAGCTACTCTCACATACCGATAAAACACTCTGTCATACGATGTCTATCTCTAAAATCCGAAGACACCACAATTAAATTAAAATAATACAAGTATGTGTATATGTAATGATAGAAATAATGTGGATATGATAAAGGACTGTGTATAGGCTATGTATGTTATAATGGTATAGTATTGTGCTTATGTGTGGTATCATATTATTATATACACTATCATATATAAATATTATACTATTATTACTATTATTATTATACTATCATTATTAATTATTGTATCTGTGCTATGTATGGTATCATATTCGTATTGTATATAACACAATCATATATACACTATCATATTATTATTATCATTATCATTTATTATACTAATTTTCTAATAAGTACTGTACTTATACCAGTACATACTGTCACACTATACTATATATATATACTGTATTGTTGTTATTATTATTATTATTACTATTATTATTGTAACAATTTCCATACATACATTATTGCACCTAGTCTCACTGTAGTCTACTTACCCTAATCTATACCACTCTTTTGAATGTTGTTCTGTGTACTCGCTGTCTGTGTTTTTGTGCCAATATTTGTTTGTCTGTCTCAGGTTGGTGTTTTATGTTTTCAGGTCAAACTCACTCACACACTGATCTACAGACACACGCATATACACATGCACTCACATACAAACAGTCGAACACACACACACGTAAGTATATGTATGTGTATATATGTATATGTAAATATGTGTGTATGTATGTATATGTATATATATATATATATATATATATATATAGTATTAATGTTAGATATTTAGTATCCCCTTAAAATGTCATCGTTAAAATTTCTATCTTGGAATATTCGTGGAATTGGTTCCCAGGCAAAAAAATTACGAATATTCACCCAATTATCCAAACTCAAAGCAGACATATGTTTACTTCAAGAAACACATCTCTCTGAATCAAACCACAACAAATTAATATCATCACATTACAGTCAAGTGTTTTCAGCTTATTACAACACAAAACAAAGAGGAGTTTCCATTCTTATTAGTAACAAAATCACATTTACCCACAATTCCACCATTACAGACCCAGAAGGACGATTTATCATTTTTAATATTTCAATCGACAATAAACCGGTCACAATTTGCAATATTTACGGCCCCAACACTGACGACCCATCTTTTTTTTCATACCTTTTTCTCTTCTATCTCAGCTAACTCAAATTGCCCAATTATCATAGGAGGCGATTTCAATACAGTCATCAATCCACTAATGGACAAAAGCAATACTTCACATAACAGGCGCACCTGGCAATCAACAGACACAATAAAACAGTTCATGGGCGATTTTGGTCTTGGCGATAGTTGGCGGCTTCAACACCCTTCAGAAAGGCAATACTCTTTTTCTCATCAGTTCATCAATCATACTCACGCATCGATTACTTTTTGACAAGCAACGCAATTATACCAAATATTTCAGATTCAAAGATACACTCAATAATCATCAGTGACCATGCTCCAATAACATTCACATGAATAGAACTCCTTCACATAAACACAACACCAGGTGGCGCTTTAATACATCACTCCTCACAGACCCTGATTTCAATAACCTCATTAAAAAGGAGTGGGCATCCTTCCTAGAAATAAATGATTCCCCAGAGTCATCTCCGTCCATCATTTGGGAAACAGGAAAAACAGTCCTAAGAGGAATTATCATTTCATACTCCACTTACAAAAAAAAGAAACAACAAGAGCAAGAAGCCGATCTGGAACAAAATATTCAACTCATCGAAGACATTAATGCAAATAACCCAACTGAAGACACACAGAATGAATTAAGAAAATATAAATCTCAACTGAACAAAATTACAAACAAGAAAATTCAATTTTTAATTCATAGACTCTGTCAAGAACACTTCCATCATAACAATAAATCTGGTAAATACTTATCAAACCAAATTAAACATAACAAAGAAAAAGCAACCATTTCTGTCATAAGGGACTCAACAGGGAAGCCATCACAATCACCCGAAGAAATAAACAGCATTTTTAAAGAATTCTATACCAACTTATACTCATGTGAAAAGGACCCAGAACAGTTAGATATTGACTCATTTCTCAGCAGCATCAACCTACCACAGCTCACCCAAGATCAAATTACAACACTTGAATCACCAATAACGGATAAGGAACTCGCTACTGCCCTCAAACTTATGCCCAACAATAGAACACCGGGACCTGATGGCTTCCCTGCTGAGTTCTACAAACACTTCTGGTCCATTCTCGCCCCACTGTTCCAAAGAGTAATAACCGAAATAAAACACAACTCAAAATTACCAGCTAACATGAACATTGCCACAATATCACTTCTTTTGAAACCAAACAAAGATCCATCACTTCCTACCAGCTATCGCCCCCTGTCACTCCTCAATGTAGATCTGAAAATCATCACTAAAACACTCGCACACAGAATGGAAAAGATAATCCCATCCATAATTCACCCTGATCAGACTGGCTTTATTAAAGGTAGACATTCATCCAGTAACACACGCAGACTTTTTAATATAATGGATCACTCAGCACAAAAGGATATACCAACCGTCATTGTTTCTCTAGATGCAGAAAAAGCTTTTGACAGGGTTAACTGGTCATTTCTCATATCAACAATGCAAAAATTTGGCTTTGGGGAATCATTTATTAACTGGGTAAAAATCCTGTGCACTGCACCTTCAGCCACAGTCATCACTAACGGACTAACTTCACAACGATTCACATTACACAGGGGGACTAGGCAAGGATGCCCACTCTCTCCATCTTTATTCACCATTTTCATTGAACCATTAGCAGCAGCCATCCGCCAAAACGTCAACATTCAAGGATTCAAAACACAAAATGAACATCATAAAATCAGTCTCTATGCTGACGATATTTTGCTTTTTTTACAAAATCCCCACTCATCACTACTAGAAACAATCAGAGTCTTTGAGACATTCTCCAAAATCTCCAATTATTCAATAAACTGGCATAAATCCTCAATTTTACCTCTGCAACCTAACAGTTGGCATGTGGCAGCATTCACCCCACCAATTCCTTTATGCACTACTCACATTACTTATCTAGGTATCAATATTTATCCCAGGCTGTCAGAATTATTCAACCTCAATTACGTCCCCTTGCTTAAGACGACAACCGACAACCTCCTCCGCTGGATGAATTTGCCACTCTCAATAACAGGTAGAATTGCTACAATAAAAATGACAATACTTCCCAGAATTAATTATTTATTTTCTGTGACTCCAACCCACCCCACTACTTCCTGGTTCAAATCATTAGATTCAATCATTACCAAATTCTACTGGAAAAACAAGATCCCAAGAATTAAATTAACAACCCTACAAAAACCCAAAGCACAGGGAGGACTTGCAGCACCAATTTTTTTTCACTACTATATTGCAAATCAGCTTCAGTATTTATTCAAATGGATTCATCCCCACCAATCAGATAATACATGGATAGATATAGAACAGACAAATTGCAAAAATATCCCTATTTCAGATTTACCATTTCTCAGTCAGTCCATCAAACATTACCCCTGCTTTAAGACATTCACAATATCAGCAACTCTGACAGCCTGGTGGAAATTCCACAAAATCACAAACTCCATATTAACTTATTCAAAATTCACTCTGATTTGGAATAACCCCGTTTTTCTCAGCAATAAAAAACCATTACATTTCCTCACATGGTCAGAAAAAGGGATCACTCACTTATCACATATCACTCAAAATAATACACTGGTTTCATTCACTCACCTGGTCCGGGAGCACGGCATCAGGAGCAATCAGTTTCGAGAATACTTGCAGCTAAAATCATCAATTCAAGCTACCTGTAACATTAAATCCATCAACCTTGACTTACCTCCATCAGCCTCAGACCTAATCAACATTCATTCAACAAAAAAACTCCTCTCAAAAATATATAGAATAATCTCAACATCAGATAAAACAATTTCTATGCCAACAGGAAAATGGGAAAGAGATCTGCTGATTGCTCCTGATGCTGACTTCTGGAACCAAATCTGCCAAAGTATTTATTTCATGACTAGAAATGCAAACCTACAGTTAATTCAATACAAGATACTCCACAGAACCCACTACACTGGCCAGAAAATGTTTAAAATGGGCTTCACTTCAGAAACATGTTCTAACTGCACCCAAAACCAACCAGACACTTATATCCATGCTATTTGGCACTGCACACCTATTCAGCAGTTTTGGGAAAAGGTCACAAATTCACTCTCTGATCTCTTTGGCTGTCACATCCCTCTGTCCCCCCCACTCTGCTTACTAGGTGACACAACAATTACAAATTTGACAAGACCAAATAAAAAAATTCTTCTAATAGCCTTAACTGTCGCCAAGAAAACAATCCTCATGAACTGGAAATCAAAAAGCAACACAAACATCACACAATGGAAGAATTATCTGATGGATCACATTACTATGGAAAACACAACATCCGACCCCACCCAACAGCATATAACAGAACCCCCGTCCATCTGGTCCCCTCTCATTAACTTCTTACAAACCTAATCCGGCTAAGCAATACACCTCTTTTGCCTGGGAACCAATCTCAAATGACGTTAAGCTCATTCATTTATTCAATTATTCATTTATATGCATGTTTACATTCACACATGCATACATACAAACAAACACAAAATACATTCAAGCATACATACACACATGCATACATTCAAGCATAAATACATACATATAAATAATTGCTCTGTAAGTCTATGACTCATAATACTACAATCTACAAATCTTTACTTATAAATTATAAAATAATGATTTAAGCTGGTGGCGATGGTGACGAGGGCAGCAATAATAATATTGACAAGAAATGATAAATGTACAGTTGCTAAACTACAATGGTGAGTGTATGATTGCTGTTATCATTATTTGGTCGGGGGGGCAACATGGGCTCTGTGGCCTGTGCCTGCCTTCGCCGTCTCGGCCTTCTTCCAATCCTCACGCCTGGGCTAATGCCGCCTTACATGCCTTTGCCTTTTTTTTCTTCTCGTATATGTTATACACCATCTTCAATAAAAAAAAAAAAAAACACTCAAAGAATAGGGCAAGTGGGGCTTGGGCGTAGGGGCTGGCTTTTGGTTGGCTTCTCGTCACATTCCTCACTTTTTAATGCACTACACTAGCTGAGTCACATCCCCCCAAAAGGAGAGAGAGGAAAAAAAAGAGGAAGGGGGAGAAGGGCAGGCGGGGCTCTGGGTGGCGTCCGGGATGGGGTGGGGGGTTGGCCGGGGGGGCCGGGGGTGGTGGGGGTCACGGGCCCTGTGCCTTCTTAATATTTAATACTTACTATTGCTATTTATGTTATTGTAATTGTTCTCATTATTCTTAAATTTTCTATTATTATTGTTATGGATGTAATAATGATATAGCAATTATTGTTATTCTTCTTCTTATTATTATTATTGTTATTATTGTTATCGTTATTATTATTATTATTATTATAATCATTGATTGTTGTTGCTGTCGTCGTTTCAGCGCCGTCGTCATTAGCTTTACTAAAAAATAAGTGTTGCTACCTTAACAATTTCTACCACAATAACTATTTTTGATTATAATTATTATACCTTTCAACTATAATATAAATAAATATATTACGACTATTATGAAGACATATACTCGTGTACATGTACACATACACACACGCGTGTACACGCGCACACACACACACACACAACATTTTCATTTAGTTATCAACTTCTGTCTGTCATTTTATCTGTCTGTCTGTCTGTTTATGTGTCCATTTATGTATATGTAAAAGCCCGCGCCTCACACAATAAACGTTTACACATCTGCCATTGATACACGCCCTTACCCCCCACGTTTCCTATCTGTTACTTACTTCATTCACCAATGTTAAATATTTAATTTACATTAAATTTTGCATTTATTTACTGTTATTCAAGTTGAGTTATCTCTTTTGTTGTAATTATTATTATTATTATTTTCTTTTCTTCTTTCTTTTTTCTTTTTTCCTTAATGTACTATATATCTATTTTTTTTCCTTTTTCTTTACAAACCTAATTCTGCTGTTTAATTTGCATTTTGTCATCTGAAAATAAAAACAAAGTTGTCCTCCAAAGAGGGGGGGTGGTGGCGGGCTATTAAAAAAAAAAAAAGTATTACTGAGCATAGAAACACAAGCATTATTTCAGTTTTAAATGTTTATTCATGGTTTCCCGCAGTCCGTACCATATTTCTGTATTGCCAGATGTTATGTGAGCGCTGTTGAGAGAGACGCAGGTCTCGAATGAAGTTCATTTTCTCCTGATCTGTTGGTCGTAAAATTACGGTGACGTATTCGTATGGCTCTGAGTTGGCTCCTCGGCGATGGAAAAGCAAACAGGTTCTTAGGAGGTTCGTGAGATGAACCAACTAAGCACTGGCACTAGCACCAGCACAGCACTAGCACCAGGTTCTTTTTGGTGGAAAAGGGGTGTGATGTGTGGTGTAGATTTAAAATGACATGGCTTATATCATTGGATTCTGTGGAATTTCCTCTGTCATTTGATGTATCGTTTGTATGCCTAGCACAAATTCAGTAGAAACACTAGCGATTGAGCGCTGATATTATTTTATCCTATGTTTTGCTACATGCTTATTTACTTGCTTAGTGCTTGAATTGTGTTCGATTGAACTGAAAATGTTCAACATGAGCTTTATGCCGAGTTTCTTCCTGTTAAGTGGATACACCGCATGACAATGTCACTGTTAGGTAACATGCTGTATTTATGATGCGTGATGATTGCCCTCGGTACCGACTGCGTTTGGGTTTAAGAGTTTAAATAAGCAGTTCCTTTCATGACTATGTGTGCTGGCTTGCGGGACTGAAGAAAAATTGACAAAATTTGAAATTTTATCATGGAGAAAAGGAATGTTTTGGGTTTGGGTAGGTTACTGGTGACCATTGATGTCCAACTGCATCTATATTGATAAACTCATGCTAAATTCAACCAGAAAATCATTAATTCATATTGAATTTCATGTATCAAAAGTTGATTTGTGTTAAATATATGATTATTTTATGATTTGACTGTGCGCCATTTTGAGGGATCTGAGGGTTTGGGGAGTCACCTGGAGAGTGGTCTTATTTGGCTCTTAAAGATTAGATAATTTAGAATTTCATGCTCAGATGTGGAATACTTATGGTCAAGTTTATGATCCCAGAAATGTATATTTTTTACCCCCAGCCATTTTTCAATTCTCAGTATTATTATTATTATTATTATTTATTTATTTTTTTTTTACAATTTCAATGCTGAATTTTCATGAAGATTTTTTATGTTTGCAGCAGTTCTCAGTACTTGACACTTGGGTCAGCAGTGGCGGATCCAGAGATCACCAGACAGGGGGGCGGGATTTGTAGTCACGTGTCTTTACACCAATAACATCATATATCCATAGCTGGAAAGAATGAGAAAATGTGACCAATTTGACAAGTCAATGCAATTAATAATAGTGGTTCATTACCAAGACTATATTAGCCAAAGCTGCCTATCTACAGGCTAACTGGAGTCACGGAGCTTGACCCTTGGGCTGCGTTTGCGACTGAAGAAGTTTTCATCGAAATATCAGGGAAATAATAACATAACATAACGTAACATAACATAACATGAATGGCGAGAACAGGCCGTTCAGCCCAACTAGGCTCGCCAGTTTCTTTGTACCATCGTGAATATATCACTTCAGATACTCAATGACTCAATGGTATCTAGCTTTAAGTCAAGTCTGCTCTTGAAAACTCCCAAGGTCTCTGCCTCAACAATATGGTCAGGCAAGCTGTTCCACACCGAAATTACTCTTTGGGTGAAGAAATATTTCCGAATATCAGTGCTAAATTTACCTTTAGTCAGCTTCCATTTGTGACCCCGAGTTCTGCTAACAACACTTGGTTGAAGGAATCCTACATAATTCACTTTGTTAATCCCTTTAACATATTTAAAGACCTCAATCAAATCACCCCTTAGTCTCCTTTTCCTAAGACTAAAGAGATTAAGGATCTTCAGCCTTTTCTCATAGCTTTCATCTTTAATACCCGGAATTAGCTTCGTGGCTCTTCTCTGAACTTTCTCTAAAGCCTCTATGTCTTTCTTAAAGTATGGTCCCCAGAACTGTACACAATACTCTAGATGTGGTCTGACGAATGTGTTGTACAAAAGAAGCATCACCTCCTTGGATTTGAACTCAATACTTTTGGCAATGTATCCCAGCATCCGATTGGCTTTTTTAACAGCTACGGCACAATGGCTAGAGCCTGTGAGGGTTTGGTCAACAATCACTCCCAGATCTTTCTCTTGTGGAGCACATTCCAGTTTAAAACCTCCCATGAAGTAATCCCGTCTAATGTTTTTATTACCTACATGCACTACTTTACATTTCGCTACATTAAATTTCATTTGCCACATTTCTGCCCAATTCTGAATTCTATCCAAATCATCCTGAATCACTTTAGTGGACTCTAAACTATTTGCCAAGCCCCCCAATTTAGTATCATCTGCAAATTTCACTAATCTGCTCTCAATATTCCTATCAAGGTCATTAATGTAGATGAGGAACAGCTGGGGTCCCAACACCGATCCCTGGGGGACGCCACTCCCCACCCTACCTAGCTCAGATGATATACCACTGACCACCACTCTTTGTGTTCTGTCCTGCAACCAGTTATGAATCCACTTCAGAATACCACCTGTAACTCCAATGGAGCTCATTTTAAAAATTAGTCTCTTATGCGGTACTGTGTCAAATGCTTTCTGAAAATCCAAATATATGATGTCATAAGCCCTGCTCTGGTCATAAGTCTTGGTGGCCTCTTCAAAAAATTCCAGACGGTTTGTCAGGCATGACCTTCCTTTCTGAAAACCATGTTGGCTATCCTCAAGATATTGTTACGTTCAAGAAATAAGTCCAGCTCATCTTTTATGATAGATTCCAATATTTTGCACGCATAATGCAAGTTAAACTGACTGGCCTGTAATTTCCTGGCTCAGTACGGTCCCCTTTTTTTATATATTGGTATTATATTGCCCTGTTTCCAATCATTTGGTATTTCTCCAGTTTCTAAAGACCGTCTAAAGATGGCAGATAGCGGCTTAAAGATGATCTCACTAACTTCCCTGAGCACTCTAGGATATAAGCCATCAGGACCCGCCGCCTTATCTGCCTTTAGTTGATGCAACTTGTCTAATACTGACGATATCCCTAACCTCAATTTCCGCTAAATAATCTTGAGCATTGGACAAGCCCTCTGGCGAATAAAGACCCGCTCTAAGGTAAAATTCTCAACAAAGTAACCGTTTAAGGTGTCATAATATCCTTATTATCATATAGCAGCGATCCATTTTTATTCTTTATGCACTTAACCTGCTCTTTGACTTTCCTTTTTCTGCTACAGTACTGAAAGAAGCACTTAGGGTTAGTTTTGCCCCCTCTGCAATTTGTCTTTCATACAGTCTTCTAGCATTCCTCAGCTCTTTTTTGACCACAGCCCGCATTTTACAGAATTCGGCCTTAGTAATCTCATTGTTATCCTCTATGTACATCTTATAAAGATTCCTCTTTTCCCTCAAACTCCTACGAATAGCTGCTGTCATCCACTGAGGATTCTGCTTTTTCAGCTTACTTTTGGACACCTTTGGAATGAATTTACATTGTGAATCAAGTAAAACCCCCTTAAATCTTTCCCACATCTCATTTACAGACTCACAGTCCAGGAGTGTCTCCCATTTTGTTTTACTTAGATATGACCGCATCCTGTCAAAGTTTGCTCGCCTAAAATTAAAAATTTTTGTTTTTGGAGACACCTTTTTAACTTCCCATGAAACCTCAAAATTAATAGTAGAGTGATCACTTGTCCCAAGTGGCTCCAGTACCTCAACATTGCTAATTCTATCTGGGTCATTACAGAGCAGCAAATCTAAAATTGCCTTCTCTCTTGTAGGTTTATTAGCATACTGCACCAAAAAATTATCATTTATGACATCTAGAAATTCTTCCTCCCCCCTACCCTGTCCTTTCACCATTTCCCAATCAATACCAGGATAATTTAAGTCTCCCATAATAATAGTCCCTCCTCCTCAACAAGCTTGCGTAATCCTCTTAAGGAGCATTTCATTGACTGTACTGTCCAAAGCTGGTGGTCGATAGCATACACCTATGTTTAAACTAGTCTCGTGTTTGCCAGTGAGCCTGACCCAGATATCTTCACAAGGCACGGAATATTCAATTTCAGGAATTTCCTGCACATTTATGTTTTCGTTCACATAGAGTGCTACACCCCTCCTCGCCTATTACATCTATCCTTCCTAAAGAGCTTATAACCTTCTACATTATATTCATCTCCATCCTCTTCACTAAGCCATGTCTCTGTAATCCCAACTATGTCATAGCCTTCACTAATCATAACGGCCTCAAGTTCTTGAAATTTATTTTTAATGCTTCTTGCATTTAGATAAAAACATTTCAGGTTATCATGAACGCTCTTCCCTTCGATTTCCCATGCGCCTGCTGCTCAAAGCCCCTCACCATGCTTTTTTTGCTTTAAAAATATATCATCAATAGTGCATGTAACGCTGTCAGCTTCCATCAGGGCAGTCTGCATTTCCCTCTGTGTAACACTCTCTAACCTCCCTGCCCCCCAAGTCCCTAGTTTAAATAACTCTCTGCTACCCTCAACATACGCTGACCCAGTGCAAAGGTACCCCTCCGGTTCAGGTGTAGCCCATCCGGCTTGAACAGGTCACCCCTGTCCCAGAAGTAGTTCCAGTGCCCCATAAACCTGTACCCCTCTTTCCTACACCAGGTTCAGAGCCACGTGTTAAACCTCCAGATAAAATTCTGCTTCCCTCTGCTTGCACGTGGTACCGGTAGAATCCCGGAGAACACTAACGTGGAGGATCTGCTCCTAAGCTTTTCAGCTAATTCAACAAATTTGCTTTGCAGAACCTCAAACCTACCCTTACCTATGCCATTAGTCCCAACATGGACCATGACAACTGGATCCCTCCCCGCTCTGGCCAGGAGCTTGTCCAAGACGCTCCAGGAGGTCTCCTACCTGGGCACCAGGCAGGCAACACACCGCACGAGACTCCTTGTCGCACTAACAGACTAAACTGTCTATTCCTCTAAGTATTGAGTCCCCCACTATCAATAACTCTCTTTTCTGAGGGGTAGAGGCCAACAGGGTGCCCTGCTGCTCATCAGTCCCTCACTCTCAGGGTCAGGGGCCAATTCGAGTTCCTGCAAGGGGCGGAATCGGTTGGACACCTCAACCACTGGAGGAGCTGTCGCTGTACGGTGTGCACGCCCTTTCCTGCGCTGACGCCCTACCGTCACCCAACTTTCTCTCCTGCCTGCTCTGGGGTCCCCACACCACCCTGCTTTGGCGTACAGACCATTTCTCTAAACGACATACTACTTAGTTCCTCTAGGAACTCTACTGATTGCGAACTATGTCGTGTCATTAACTGGCCCTGAAGAACAAGGATCTTGCTCTCCAGATGCTCAATTAGCTGGCACCGTGACAGACAAACCCACCCTGGAAATCTCTTTCCAAAAGTGCGATCATCCTGCAACCGTCACATAGTTTTGGCCACATTTTGAACCCCCTACCTAATGACCTCGCTAACCCTAGATAACAAAGAAAATTACTAATGCCGAGACAGAAGCTCAGGAACCACAATTTATTAATTAATTAACCTGAGAAGCCCTAAGCAGCAGTCACAATAGAAACCGTGGGGAAACTATGTGAATGGATAATAAGCCTCTTTTAACAGGGGCTTAGTTTTAGTGAACAGAAATGAAATACCAAATTGAGAAACTCTATCGATAATAAGCACTCCAAATAAGCCAACTTGAATTTATCTAGACCCGGTACTATTAATATAATATATATATAATGTCTTGCTATTTGGTTAGGATTCTGCTTTTTTAAGGTGAATGAAATTGTAATATTATTTAATGTTGGCACGTAGTAGCAAGTCTCAGAATAAGCTCGCCAACTAGCCAGAGAATGAATACAATAATCCCTCAGTTAGCTTTTGCTCAAGATGTCCAGCTATGCCAAAGGGAGTGCACGCCTGCTACAGTTATTAGCTGGCTAGTTAGCTACAGCATTCCAACTACCAAAGCACACTACCAGATGACGGGGTCTTTCAGCTGGTCCCCCAGAGCATTGGAGAGCCCTCCGTATATTGTAATTATACAGTCAATAGATACGCATAGCAAGAGCTAATAGTGCGACAATTGCCACAAATGGATTCGCACTATTTTCAGTGCGATAACCTATATATTATTGTGTACAGAGAGACTAGCTAGCTTAATTGCCAATTAAACCTATCATACGTTACCTAGCGGTCGCTAAATGTGTTTCTTCATTAAGTCCATCATCCACAAGCTAGCCAACTACATTAACCTATTTCATAAGCCAAACGGCAACGGAAAACAGTGTCAATAACTAGCCACGTTCGGCTTTATTTCGTGTCCAGTGACGCTCCATTTACACGGGAAAAAAGTGAAACTAAGAGCAAGGGCTCCTCGTCAAGGTCCAGAAGCACCTTCAATTATACGACGCGATAGATAAGTTCCGCGTCGCAGTGGTATTGTTCGCTAATATAAAGGTAATAGATTTGCTGGACAGGTGGTGAAATAACCATGGTTTAGCGTAGGACAAGACACCAAGCTGCGTTAGCATGGATAACCCATGCGTATGCTGGCCACAGTAACAAATTAATTCAGCATTCACCAAAGTCAAAATGTAGGGTGATAATGCTTCATATCAAAATGTGCGAGTATGAGATAGGAAAAGACAGGTCAACCAGGATTGTCAGTAAGGTTACGTAATGCAATGTTACTGTTTGACAGACCATAGTTCCGCTAATGGGACCTGGCTAAGGTGCGTCAATGAGCTAAGCCGAGCTCGCACTCCCAGGGGGATATCAATACACACAGAGCCCGCAGCCGCAACTTCCCAGCGGTGTACAGCACTTGTCTTGCAACTACTTCGCGGATATAAACAGCGTTCGACCCGCCACCGCAAGCAAGTTGTCAGCTCCATTCCTTTACTAGGACAGATATGATCCAGCATCTCGCCCTTAGCGAACTATGCAGCAACGAACTGATCTAGTTTCTAAGCCTCGTGTCAGCCATAGCTAGCTTGAAAGCTTCGAGCTAGGGGGGCGTGTTTCAGCAGCCAGACTCCATTTGGCCTGCCTCAGCTCCAGCAATGGTCCGCCTTTTTGCCAATTTTTGGATTAGCCGAGAGGTAGGCAGGGTGAACAGCGACCAAATGAGCTTCAGAGTGGATATTCAGTAATCTATGGGTGACGTCATGGAGGCTACGTCCATGTTTTATACAGTCTATGTGGAAAACCTGGTCACAGCATTTTCAGTAGGCAACTACCAGAAGTCCCCTCCCTTTTTGGGGCGAGCAGGCGTCGCCCCCGGATCCGCCTCTGGTCAGTCTCTGGCTGGCCAGAAAAACAAATGTGTCCGACGATGTCGAATTGTAAGACTCGTTTTTCACTATGTTAATACCGAACAGAGCTTGTACTCGCCCAGACATTTTTTTTGAGCAAGTAATATTTTCTTTGTGGCATTTTTTTATCGCCTAACAGAGTTATTGGTCACCATTGGCGACTGGGCGATTGGCTGTGTAGAGCATGGCTTTTTCTCTGCCAAAATCGTGAAAATAAGCGGAAATACGATGGAATTCTAAATGCTACAAGTGTCTTGACTCAGTTAAGCCATTCTCTTCCTCTCTTTGAAGCTGCAATCTTGAACAATAAAGCTTTAAATAAGGTAACACATCAATAGCCAGATTTGGCTCCTGCGCAAAGGGGTTACAGAGTTACAGCTCATTATGTGAATATAGGCCAAACCCTCATTGGCTTACTATTGCAACACCTTTTAACGTAGAAAAATTCTATCCCCAGGATTTTAGATATTGGTCTGACGACACTGTCTACACAATTTGTTGCGAATTGATTGCAGTGCCTAGGACGAGATAGAAATTAAAATTTTTGAAACAATTTAAAATGGCGGAAAAAGTCTTTTACTCACTCCTCTTTCAGAGATGCAATATGCAGAATTAGAATCATTTCAGTCAAATAGTTGAACATAAATAGGCAATTTTCCTTTTTTTCCTCCAGTGCCACCTGTCGGCCAATTGCAACCAAATTTTGTACACTTCAGCTTTTTGTTCCCGTAGTTGAAGCTTCTGATGTTTTGTGATGATAGGACATTGCATTCTGGAGTTAAACATTCATATATCAATAGAGGCCATGTCCACAAATTAATTTGTTGACTGTGACCTTATTTTTTGCATAGTACCATTCTTTATCCTGGGATTTAAGATCTTGCCCTAAGATGCTGTGTACCAAATGTAAAGTGAATTGATTGCATCGTGTTGGAGAACATAGAAATTAAAGGGTTTAACAAAGAATTAAAACTGGTGGAAAATTTGCACATAACAAATGGGAGTGGCTTACATGGATTGATACAAGTGGACCAATAGAATCCAACAAAATTGGACACTGAACAATTCGGTGAACGAATTTTTTGAACGAAACATTTTAATGAACTGTTTCGGATTCAGTACAGTCAAAAGAACTGCCGTTCCCATCACAAGTTCGAAGTGAAGTCGCATCTGTTACGCCTAAATACTTTGAATTGTCTCCCTCTGCAGTTGCTGGGAAGGAAATGCTGCGGGTCCACAGTGCATTTACAGAGGGCTCGGCTCCGAGCAATAGTAATTTCAAATGACAGTAAAATTGTCCAATCATATTTCCCTTATGAATGGGAGGGCTTTGTTATTCTATGGCTCTGGTTATCGCTAATTTTACGACAGGTTCCACCCACTGTCCCCCAGGCGAATCACAAGCTAGTGAAAAAAAAAAAAAATTGGCGGTAAACAACCTAGCGAGTTAACCTGAGTTGCTGGTTCGGGATTGCTTGAATATCGTTTCGAGTTTATGAAGAACGTTTTCTAGACTAATATTCAATGAGAAGTTGGAGTTGATAAGCTTGGGAAAACCTACACCAGACCTTAATTTGATGCAAAAAAACCAAGGCTTTTGAGAGACATTTCAACCCCAGCAATCATGCGCGATACTCATGGATGAAGGAGGAAAATCTGTATTGCTGGGATTGGGTCCTGGGCCAAAACTGGACTCTGAGCAGGTGAAAAAGGCAATTAAATGATCATGAAACGGTAAGCTATTTATAGGGCTCTAAGTGATTTTTGTATTTTTGCCGTCGCTGCCAGTGTTTTTTGTATGTTACAAAATTTATTTGGGAAAAAAATTATACGGCATTGCTGAGATGGTGAAATCGATTAACCGGTAATACAGCACTATGCTTTTACCCAAATTAACTTTACAGGGGAAACGGAATTAAACTTTTAACCTCTTAAGTAATTTTTGTGACCTCACGGATGCGTAAGACCACAGCGTTAATTTTTCATTAATTAGATCCTCCTGACTCCTTTGGCGTGCGATACTTCTTGTTTACAAACATTGACGTCATATTCAGCCATACGCATTAGCGTGGTTGGCAAGAACAAGTGTAAATCAATACAACAAAACAGGGGAAGTATGGCATCCTGCAGTTGTGGAACCGATTCGGCGGTCTCTGAATATGTACAAAACCTTGACAGTACCGCGATCGAAGGAAAGACATTTCTCTTAGCTTAAGTACAACGAAGGTCCGTGTAGGCTTCCGGATCCTTACGAGCTGAAAGGTTGGAGAAACGACCCCTCTTTGGGTCTGGGTCGGCTGGATCATCACTTGATTTTCCTGCATCGAACAGAAATTCAACATTTGTTGATCATCATTGATCAGTGAAAGTAATTCACAGTCGTACGTTTACCAGAACGATTTTAAAAAGGGGCGCCAATATATTTTGGGGGGTTTTATTCGTGATTAGGGGGTTTAGAATTTATGATTAATATTTAATATCGCGAATGCATGTACTGCGCATTCCCTAGCCACCTGTTGTGTCATCAGTAACAAGGCTGCCGCCGTTACAGCTGCAGTAGACATTTAACTCCAAATTTTCTTGACTGGATGTACGATGGACGTTTTTACACGCTCGAATGTTTCTCTGGGTACCCAAAATTCAAGCCGAAAAAGTACTGATCTTAGTCGATACTGATGAAGGTTGAAAACGGAATTCTTTCCGATACTAATATCCGAACTGTCACTTAAATACTCGCTATCGGAAAGTAAGGAACCTATCGAATTACCCAACACAAAAAAGATCATTGCCATGACCAAATATTAAAATGCGAAAACTAAGCAAAAAGTCATGGTGGAAATTATGAAAAATAACTTGGGACTGACCCAACAGAAAGTGAATAGTACAAACACACGAGTGGGTCGACGGCATCCATCGAATTGCATCAATCCAAGTAGATTTTTTCGGTTCTTGATCAGCAATACGTAGGAAACGTATTCCTGAACCCTTCACGAAATGGTTTGTGCAGTTAATAACGCTGCAACTGACTGGCATTATGACAAAAAGTGGAAGACAACTCTAATTCACCTATAAAATCAATTGTCATGTTGTGGCTTTTTGCCAACCACGGTAGTCAACAAACCCACGTGACCAGGTTCGTGACATCACGAGAAGTATCTCTCCGGTACGTTCAATAAAAGTTCTTGCTATAACCCTGTGAGTGTATAGGCTACTGAAATTTGATTGGCTGATGTCGGCCATCTAGTTTGAGCTATTAGTTTGTCCCTATAAATTTCTATAGCAACCTTCACCAGAATGAGCCATCCAATATTTAAGGTTGATTGGAAAATTGGATTAATAGTAATGACCATTAGTTTGCAATAGAGCCACCTATGGACAGATTTACACCAAATTTGGTATGCTTGAGTCAGATGGCCTATAGATGGCAGATCTTAAAAGGAGGGCTATTGACATGAAATTTTTACTAGATATTGGTGACAACCCAAGTAATCCACACATACAAAGAAATCAAAACAAATAAGTCCATAAATTAAGTTACATATGATAAAGTGGAATGGCACAGGAAATTGTATTGAATACACAGGAAGTATTGAATACACAAAGAAAAGGAGGTGCAAAAAGGCATAGAAAGCTAAGAAACCATCTGAAATCTGTCGGTATTTAGAGCAGGGGTCACCAACCCTGTTCCTGGAGAGCTACCATCCTGTAGGTTTCTGCTGTACCTCCTATTCTGCACATCTGATTCTAGTAATTAGCTACTTAACAAGATCATGAGCTGGGCAATTAAGTAGCTAATTAGTTGAATCAGGTGTGCTGAATAGGAGGTAGAGCAGAAACCTACAGGATGGTAGCTCTCCAGGAACAGGGTTGGTGACCCTTGATTTAGAGAGCAATCCTACCCCCTATCGGTGCAAATGAATATCAGCTGGTTTAGTCCTAATTGACGGCCTATAAAGAGGTTGTTCATTGCCAAGGTGTCACACAAGAAACATCTTATGATAGGTAAAAGCAAAGAGCTCTCTCAAGACCTTCGCAACCTTATTGTTGCAAAACATACTGATGGCATTGGTTACAGATGTATTTCTAAACTTCTGAATGTTCCAGTAGGCACCATTGGGGCCATAATCCGGAATTGAAAAGAACATCATTTCACCATAAACCGGCTGCAACCAGGTGCTCCTTGCAAGATTTCTGATAGAGGGGTCAAAAGAATAATCAGAGGAGTTGATCCAAGAGCCAAGGACCCCTCGCGGAGAGCTTCAGAAAGACCTGGAATTAGCAGGTACAGTTGTTTCAAAGAAAACAATAAGTAATGCACTCAACTGCCATGGCCTCTATGTACACTCACTGCGCAAGACTCCATTGCTGAAGAAAAAGCATGTTGAAGCTCGGTTAAAGTTTGCTGCACAACATTTGGACAAGCCTATGAAATACTGGGACAATATATAGTCCAGTCAGATGAGATCAAAATTGAACTCTTTGGATGTCAAAGCACACACCATGTTTGGAGGACAAACAACACTGCACATTACCCTCAAAACGCCAGACCAACAGTGAAGTTTGGAGGTGGGAACATCATGGTGTGGGGCTGTTTGTCAGTATATGGTACTGGCAGACTTCATATAGATGAAGGAAGGATGAATGGAGAAGTGTACAGAGACATTCTTGATTAAAATCTGCTGCCATCTACCAGGATGCTGAAGATGAAACGAGGGTGGACATTTCAGCAAGACAATGATCGGTCCAAAATTGCAGCCTGTACTGCGTCCACAGGGAAATCCCTAAATTTTGCCACTAATTTGCATATTATTCGGCCAATACTGTCGCCATGGCAATCGAAATCGATAGGTGTTATCAGTGAAGTATAACACATGTCCATACCAAATAGGAAAATAATCGGTCCAAAATTGCAGCCTGTAAAGCATCCACAAGGAAGTGTCTACGGATGCGGATGCGGCCGCAGTGGTGGATACGGCATGCGTGAATCCATAGTAGCCGCCCAACTTCGTCCGGGGGCTACAATAACCTATAATACAGAAGAAAAATGATAGCGGAAAGTTTGATAACCTTTTCTGCCCATCATATCTGACCGCGATTTGGTTGTGCCTTTGGGAGAGAGTTAAGATATTTTGTCCAAAACTAACAGAGGTGGTGCAATCAAGCAAAATGCTCAAACGTGGAGAGTAAAGTTTCAGAGAGTTTAACACCCATTAAATCATATGGAGCTCAGGATTTCAAAATTTACCTCCTTCTACAGGCTAATAAAACCCTCCAGCACTGTCTGCTTCAGACTCACTCCCAGTGTCTATTCATGGATTTCAGTCACCTGACGTTTTTGTTGTGAGCGCCATCTTGAGTACCTACCAGGGACCGAGGCACAGCTACGACCATAGACTGTATGGGCTACGATGAAGGATGTCTCAGTCTTTATTTCTCCATAACAACAGACTAACTCTACATTATCCCGCTTATTACATGGCTTATGAGTGATATTATTAATTTCAGATGTAATGTTGATCAAAATACGACTTTTATCGATTTATAAATTGCATCATTTCATGAATCTGCAGGTCCTGTCACTTCTCCGCTGTTTTGCTCACCCTCCTCGGTTGTGTGTTAGCCTGTGACTAAAAACCGGGTACCCGGGTTCCGCCCGAAAGGTTCGGGTCCCGGGAAGAAAATTGCAATACCCGTTTCCCGAAAATCAGTACATTGATTGTGCACACGATAAAATGATGGGTAATCATTAATGGCATCACCCAGACATTCGCTTATGTAGGCTGCATTATTTATTCCTGTAGCTCACGACTGTCATGCGCCAACGATTAGCTTATCAACTTACTTGAATGGGAAACAGATGGAGAATCAATCAGTGTCAATTTGGAGATTTTAATCAAGAATGTATTAATCCCTACCTCCTTGGTCTAGTCAGCTCGCGCTCGCTAGCTGCCTTTCGATCTAATCGGCTTCATGGTTTTTTTTTCTTTTTCTTTTCAATAGTTATGATGATGAATTTTGATGATATTGATACAAAATACATGATATATTTATTGTCGTTGTGATTGATAGTCCCGGTTGATAGTAATAGTGATGATGAATACGGCGATTCGGTATTCGGTAACGATTGAAGTTGATGGAATAATTATCAAATGATGATGATAATGAGGAAATGGGAAATTCAGGGATGCAGATATGATTTTGAGTTTTGACGATGGGATTGTTATGATGGAATAATGAAATACTTACTATTAATGATAATAATGACATCAGTCGGACATCCCATACACTTTGATATAGTAAGCTAATTTGGAAAATACATTTGGAAAGTAAAATATTGTATTCGTAAAATACCAATGATCAGTCCATCCAACGTTCGTGAGTTGACAATGAAATACCACCTCGAACGAGCTTTTCGTTGTAAGTTATCTTTCTGTTTCTCGGTCTTTCTTTCTTTAGTGTACGTAAACCTGTGGCGTAGCCAGAACTTAAAATTGGGTGGGCACTAAACATCTCTTTAAAACATTTATTCATTCTGACTCGATTGCAGTCATTTTTTTCTAATTAACTATACATTCAATCCGAAAGCACTCCGCACTATCAGGTGTTGCTTATTCACCTCGTTCAGGCAAAAGATAATCATTCATTTGGATGCGCAATTTTGTGCTTTTCATATCAGTGGCGTAGCCACACCTGAAAATTGAGCGGCCACACAACATCGGTTTATTACAATTATTATACCTAACTTGTTCTCAGCCATTTTCCTTTGTTAAAGCAATTTCCATTTATATGAATAATCAACTGGCAAAAAAAGACGCGGCTTCTTTCGTGGTGCGATCTAAGGGCGACTAGGAATAATTCAGTTCAGCAAAATAAGTTACTCATAAGTTGTGCTTAGATTTAATAATATTTTTCGAGAGGTAAACTGTTCTGGAAGTTCCGCGCTACCTTTTCGGCTCATCAGGCGATCTAACCTGAGCTTCATGATCGATTGAATTATTCAAACTGAACCAAAGACAGAGATTTGAAATGCACAAAATTGCGCATCCAAATGAATGATTGTCGTTTTGCCTGAACGAGGTGAACAAGCAACGCTTGATATTGCGGAGTGTTATCGTATTGAAGGCATAGTTAATCAGAAAAAAATGATTGCGATCGAGGCAGAACTAATTGTTTTAAAGAGATATTTATTGCACACACAATTTTAAGTTCTGGCTGCGCTACTAACGTAAACGTGTTTGAAACTTTGAGGTAAAGAATTAACACGGACATGCATGCCTCGTAGACGAGAGCTGTGATACCGGGTCCGAGGCTCTGATCGCAGTTTTGGTTTCCAGCCACAATGTGGAAGGAGCCTCCACTCTCCCTGTAACAAGTTACAAGTCATTTATCTAACATCACAATTAGCCCGAAGCTGTTTAATGAAGGTAAAAATGAAACATAAGGTAAATATCCTGCATAGTCCTTCTCCTCTGTCTCCTCCGATCAGAGCAGCGTCCCTAGCAACGGCCTGTTTCACTTAGCAACAGTCTGTTATACAGAAATAAAAGACCGTAAAATGTAGAATCAGAGTGTAATTCATTAATCAAAATGCAGCATTCAAAAGAGCCGTATCATAAAAATGTTAATCCACTCTTTTTGTGAGACTTCTTATCACAGCCCACGGGGCGACAGATAGACAGCCTGTTGTAAGTCAGTGCCCAAAATGGCGGCGCCTAGAGTTTGAGAGCGGTCACGTGCGTCTATGACGTCAGCTGACATGTATGAATACCTGAAAGATGGCTATATTGATTTTTCATCCTCTAAATATGAAGTGAACACTTTCTCAAACTGCGTGTTTTCGTCGCTCCAGAAATTTCAAATGTGTGAAGTTGAGAAGACTTGATCTACCTTGCTTTTACGCAGGGGTATATATACTTTTTCCGGAAGCCCAACTTTATTTAAATTATTGTTGAAAAGGTCATGCTGTCTTCTCTCAGAACACTTGTGAATCAACAGAGAATTATTGAGACAGTTTGTGTGGAAGAATGGGCCAAAATCACACCTGAGCAATGCATGCGACTAGTTTCTCCATACAGGAGGCATCTTGAAGATGTCATTATCAACAAAGGCTTTTTTACGAAGTATAAAATAAATTTCAGTAAGGGTGTTCAATACTTTTTCCCTGTGTGATTCCACTTTATCACACATACCTTAATTGATGGTGTTCAATACTTTTTCCCTGTGTGATTCCACTTTATCAGACATAACTTAATTGATGGACTTATTTGTTTTGATTTCTTGGGTTGTGTGGATTACATGGGTTGTTACTGACATCTGGTGAAAATTTAATGTAAATATCCCCATTAGAAATATATTTCCCGAGAAAAATGTTGAGGCGTTCAATACTTACTTTCCTTGCTGTATTTTTACTGAAAAAAAATGTTGACGCGTTCAATACTAATTTTCCCCGCTGTATATCAATAGAGGCCATGCCCTCAAATTTCAGTGGCTTACTATGGCAACAATGTTTAACATAGAAAAATTCATACTCTGCAATTTTAGATCTTGATCTGAAGATGGTGTATACCAAATTTTGTGCAAAATGATCACACGCTGTCAGAGGAGATAGAAATGAAAGGTTTTGCAAACAATTAAAAATGGCAGAAAATGTACATAATGCAAATGGGTGTGACTTGCATTGTTCGAGAACTTAAAGGGGACCTATGATGCTGATCCTTCTTTTAATACATATTAGTAATGTTATAATGTTAGTTGTCCGTACTCAACCACTGAAAAGTTTCTAAACATAAGATACAGTGGTTTTGCCGTAATTCAAGAACGTGATTTTGTGAACGTGATTTCCTCTCTGAACAGCTCCTCCCGAGATCTTTGCGAGATCTGAGCAAAACCTGACGTCAGGTTGTGCCGTCCAATTAGTACAGACCCAGCCAGACCCAATCACGGCGCTGGACCTGCCCACACCGGACACTATTCTAGCAGGCACTAACAACGGCAGATCATACTATGCCTTAGTAGCGTCGACACTTTTGGAAATACAAAAGAAGAACCAAATATCATTTGAGGTGCAGTTTTGTCAGTATCTCTCCCAAAGCTGCTTGTCCGTTTACTTTTGGACGCAAAGAAAAACACTTATTTCTCTTCCAAAAGAGGATGCCACCAGAAATCAATGGGTAGCTTTTTTGTTTGCTGGCAGCAAACAGCCACAGCCAAAGGGAATGTTAGCTGATTGTGCTCAGCATTTCACCAAAGACAGCTTTATCAATAAAGGATAATTCGACACAGGATAGCGTTTCAGCTGCTTCTCAAACCTGAAGCAGCTGCATCGATCAAGCGCCGGAGCCACAAGCTGTAAGTAACGATATAACAGCAAATATTGTAAGTGAAGCTAACGTGTTACAGGCAGGCTAGCAGGACTGCTAGCGATAGTTAGCACTAACAACTGGCCTCAAACACAGGCTTTGTAAAATATCTGAAGATAAAGCCTGTATTGGTCGCGACTGTCCGTGACTCACAGACACAGAAGCTGTAAGTTGCTTTTTACTGCATAAGCCAACCTGAGATGATAGCCAGTTGATTGTGGCTGCAGCACAGCGGCTAACACTATAAAATCATAGCCATGTTACTGTTGATAATGTTTGTGTCCTAAATATGCAAGAGTGATATCGGGAAATTCTACAGAAGGTGTGTGATCATAAACCTCATTTGAAGCTAATTTTTAATACTTGTTTGTAATTTGGATGCTTGGTACAACTGTTCACAGTAACAGAACTTGCCGTCTGTAAAACCTGTATAGCAAGGGTTTGTCTCTGGTTGTTATGACCGCCGGTTACCAGCTACTGCATGTTAGTTTGCGTGCGTGCTAATTAATAATGCTCCTGGTTAATGTAGATGCCGTAATTCTGATCGGTATGCTTGTGTTACTGCCGGTAAGCATCAATGTGGCAGTTTCATCATAACGTTGCTCGATTGTAGCCACTACAGTTGGTGATCGCTTCACTTATCCATGACCGGGATCAGCCGGATACTTCACAAATGTCTGAGCAAGCTCTCTGGTGCTACCGTGAAAGCAATGCGAAACGCAGAAGCTCTACCGGTTTACAAATGATTTCTCTGCACTACCGTGACATAATTTCATCCCCTTTAGAAATTGCTGTGGCTAATAAAAAGCCTCGAACAAAAAAGGCGGAGATCAAATAGGTAATTCTTTCCTGTAGAAGTGATCGATTCGCTGGCTCCACATAAGCAACTTGTCCCGCTACTTTTAACGGAACTTACGGTCTGCAAAACCTGAATTATGTTCATAACATAACCGAGCTCTCTCTAGCTGTCGCAGCACTATCCATAAAGCTGCTTTCTGAAAACATCGGATTTTTTAAACTAATTATTCAAGGGACAGATTAGCCTACATTCAAAGTCAATGCAAAGACGCAAATTTTTTTGAATACACGCGTTAAGGGCGCGTTAATCTAAGCTGTTTCACACCGACAAAAACGAATTTTTCGGCTCTTTTCGACAGATTACATTCAAAGTCATGATCGCTTATCAGCTACTGCATGTTAGTTCGCCTGCTCTGCTAATTAAAAATGCTCCTGGTTAACTTATATGCAATAATTCTGATCGGTATGTTTGTGTTACCGGTAAGCATCAATGTGACAGTTTCATCATACGATTGCCTGATTGTAGCCACTACAGTTGAAGCTAACCGGAGAGGTGCTGTATGTGTCTGCCGAGTTGGGCTGCAGTTCGACCAGACGTAGGTTTTGCAGAGTTTGGGGGCGTTTTTGGGTGCTTGTGGAACGATCGCTTAATTTATCCATGACCGAGGTCAGCCTGATACATCTCCAATGTCTGGGCAAGCTCTCTGATGCTACCGTGAAAGTCTGAAAATAAGGAAGCTTGGGACAGGCTAGAACGATTGTCCGTGTGTAACAAACGATTTCTCTGCATTGCCATCGATTGAATATTAAATTCTTTCCTGTAAAACTGATCGATCACTTGGGCTAGCTCCACATAAGCAACGGTTCACGCAAACGGAAAGAACTACCGGTCTGGAAAACCTGTATTATGTTCATGACATTACCGAGCTCTATCTCGCTCGGCACTATCCATAAATTTGTTTAAGTATTTTTCGCCCATTTTCCGCGAGGAAAAGCTGGTCATTCCGAAGCAATAAGTAAACCATTACCACGGCAATTTCCGATTTTAATATTTTTTTATCCATTGATTATCAGGTACAGCATGATACATCGCCTGTTTTGAAAAGGCCGTTTAGCCTGGAGCTTTCGCCCTCCGTCATATACCAGCGCAGAAGCTGTTCGACGCTAACAACACACCACAGCTACGCACACGAACCAGCAGGTCCTAATACACACCGAAGCAGTCCATAAGCTGTTGGTCCACTTTTAGCTGCTCCTCACTGTCCATATTTCCCTCTAAACTCAGACCCACCGGATTTCTACGGTCTCCGGTCTACACTTGGGCATGTCGACCCGTTCTACAAATGTGTCTAAATAAGGTGGATTCTAGCTTGCCCTGCATCCTAGCTAGAGTAAAAGAACCGCTGTACTCACCACTGTCGCCGTAGCAAACTGAAGCCGATAGCAAATTCGTGCTTGAGCTGCCAGACTTTTGCAGTGCGTCCTCCACTTTCGGCACTGCGTTTTTTAGAACAAGTTCATTTCATTAGATCTACACACATGTACTGCGTTTGATTGTGGAATTTGCCCGCCGTTTCCTTATCAGATGGCAGCCGTGTCTCAAGTTTCACTCTGGGGAGAGGGACACACCGCGTTCTGCTGCCTCGTCCCGCCCAACTCCGCCCTCCACAGAGCTGGCCAGTCAGAAGAAAGTGGGCACACGGGAGTGGGGGGCTATAGCGGAAGAGCCACCCCAGTGAGGCGTTTCAGGCAGAGACCACTATGGACTACAAATGGGGTTTTTTGAGGATGGCAGTATGAGCGAAATAAGAACCCTTTTTTTACTTTGCGCGATCAGGAGTACTCTAGGGGAGTCAAAGACCAAAATATAAACTTGGAAAAATGGCATAATAGGTAACCTTTTTTTTTTGTTTAACAATTTTTATTAATTTTTCATTATATTCTCCATACAGTTGTTAGCAGCATTTGAAAACAGAAAAATAGAAAAGCATAGGACAGCTGCATTATTTGAGTGATTACAGAATTGAAAAGTACCCTCCCAAATTTCCCTTACCACCCAACCCACCCCAACCCACCCCAACCCACCCAATCTCCCTACTTGTCCCCGTAAGTCCAGATCTACATAAGAATCAAATCAAAGTGTCTGTCCAACCAACTATTACAGAAGTACAAATTGAATAGATTAAAATTAACCATTAAAAATAAAAATTTGTCCAACCAACTATTACATTAATACAAATTGTATTATGCGATGTACAAGGATAAGTAAAAACATATTCACAATACCGGTAAAATAAACTAAAATAAATAAATACATAAAAAAAGGGGGAGAGAAGAAAAAAAAACAATAATAAAATTAAATAAAATAAATAAATAAAAATATAAAGGGGTTTCTACTGCTTCATTCTTAACATTGTTATTTAGTCATCCTTATTTAATGGTTCTTGCAAACTCTCGTAGTACTCTAAAAAGGGGGTCCAAATCTTTTTAAAGTTTTGCAATGAGCCTTTGAGGGTGTATCTAATCTTCTCAAATTTTAAAAAGTGCATCACATCTCTAATCCATCTTGTAAAGTTAGGAGGTGTCTTTTCCTTCCAGGAAAGAAGGATGAGACGTCTGGCAATCAGGGAGGTGAATGCTATGATTGTGGGAGCTTTGTCTTTCAGGGTGTGAGTTTCAGGGATCAATCCAAATAAAGCACAAATAGGACTGGGAGCAATGTCTTTTTGAAACATCATACTATAGGAACTAAAAATTTTCATCCAAAATGTCTGAAGTTTAGGGCATGACCAGAACATATGTATATAATCTGCTGGTTCACCATTACAGCAATAGGTAACCTTTAACATAAACTATTTTGGTTTCTTTGACCAATGGTTCAAAATTTATGGCCCAAACGTGTTGTGACTTTCTGTAGCGCCACCCTATAGCCAAAGGGGGTAGTTTTGTTTATATGAGTAGAGAGTGACCATCGGAACCCATGTAACGAATTTGGTATGTCTACCACTGATAGTTTTTGCTGTGCAAACACTTTTAGGGAGTATACTTCCACTACTACAACTAACAATAATAATAATAATAAAAATAATAATAATAATAATAATAACTAGCACTCTGCCCGTGGGGATCCATGGGTTCTATTTTATGTAACTTAACAGCATTATGATGTCATCACATGCACCTCTATGATGTCATCACGTTGCTATGGTGTTGCTATGGTGTTTCCATAAACACCAAGGTGGCTGTCACGCGACCGATGTTTTTATAGTAACTAAAACTAAGTAACCATCAAGGGGAATACGCTGCGCTGACTTTCCGCGCTCAGTGGAACACGAAGTCGCCTGCAAGACGGAGCATAATAGCGTTGCTCATGTTATGCTGCAGATTACGCGCTACTTTCTCTTGCGGCCTGGCATCTGTTTTTTGGGATTCGGGACTCCTGTGGATGAATTGGCTTGGGTTCAAAAGGGGGAATCCCCAGGAGAGGACATACAGGTGGAATCCCCAGGAGAGGACAATGGGGGAATCCCCCCTGCATGTCTATATTATAATAGCGTCGCTCACGTTATGCTGCAGATACGCTCCCGGCAGACTCTAGCACCGATTGGCTGGACACAGTCGCCTGCAAGACGGAGCCAAACAGCGTCGCTCCCGCTATGCTGCAGATACGCGCCCGGTGGAATCTAGCACTGATACGCGCCCAGCGGAGTCTAGCACTGATTGTCCGGACACAGTCGCCTGCAAGACGGAGCCAAATAAGCCGGGAGCCGTGCACCCATTTTTAAAACGGACGGGTTACATCCCAGCAAATGGGGCAGCCAAATGCTATCGGCCAACGTTCACCATGCTGTGTTGTGCTTCCCACGGGACTGACTGTTTACTTCCTGCACACACTGGCTGGAACTTCCTTCCTCTTCTTCCGTTGTGGTTCAATGTCAGCCTGCGGTCTCCCACAAGAGCTCCCCCCAACGTCCAACCGCCGTCTCATTTTCTAATGGACTTGGTCCCTCTGTTGACTTTTTAAACATCCTGGTCAGATGTAGTGAGGGTGTGAAATTTTCTGGGGCGACAAGCACTTTTGCGCACCCAATCGCAAAAATTATTTCCACGCGCCTGCCAAGGCAGAAATTTATACCAAGTGGTGTCTCGGTATCAAACCTTACACAAATCAATATTCAGACCCCTGGTGTTATTTTAACGGTCCCTCCTATAGTTTTAACACCTGTAGTTTTTCAGTCCCATAAGTGTGGGTTGGGTCTACTGTGTCTCAATGTAAGGAGTCTATTATCAAAAATGGATTGTGTTAGGGCTCTGGTTCTGCAAAGTACTCCTGATGTATTTCTTGTCACTGAATCTTGGTTGAATGATTCTGTGTCGGACCATGATATAGCAATGGTTGGTTATAATGTTTTTAGGTGTGACAGGATTAAGAGAGGGGGAGGGGTATTGATGTTTGTAAAATCCTCTCTCACTGTGAATGTTTTATTATCCTCCTCTATTCCAGAGCAGTTTGACTGTCTAATTATCAAAATAGGTTTGGGTTGTGCAAGTTTTACACTAGCAGGTGTTTATCGCCCACCAAGCACTCTTTCATCTTCCATAATCAATCTTTCTAATATCTTGTCCACTTATGCTCACACTGAATTATTGGTTGCTGGTGATCTCAATATAGATTGGTTATCACCGTCCTCAAACCATTTTAAAGAGGTCTGCGACGGCCTGACTCTCACGCAACTTATTTCGGAGCCTACACAACCTAATTTTAAAGATTTATCCCGATCAACTTTGATTGATCTGATTTTAACTAATAGACCGCACAAGTATGCCCTGAGTGGCGTCTTTCCTTTGGATTTTAGTGATCATTGCCCTGGAGCATGTATTAGAGACATGAAAGTTACAAAGGCTCCTCCATGTTTTATAACTAAAAGAAATTTTAAACATTTCTGTGAACAGGCCTTCCTGCACGATATTTTTTGGAGTGATTTAAACTCTGCGGGTTTTATTCCAGACCCTGACCTAGCATTGGCTCACTTTATTACCGTGTTTAATCATGCTGTGGATAAGCATGCTACGGTGAAGAGACTTAGGGTTAAGAATAGAAGAAACCCTTGGTTTTCGAATGCCTTATCCAGGAACTACGCGTTAGGGATGAAGCATGGGGTAAAGCTAGGGAAACCCAGGCACTCTCTGACTGGCAGGTTTTTAGAAAATTAAGAAATAATTGCTGCTTATTGATTAAAAAGGCGAAATCTGATTATTTTATTTCGTCACAGGCCAAAAGTCAGGGTAATCCTGCAAAATTTTGTAAAATTGTGAAGTCCCTGAATTGTTATCCGTCTTCATCTATACCACACTCCATCCACACTGATTCTGGTCCTATAACTGATAAACACAAAATCTGCGATCTTTTTAACCAACATTTTATAGCGGCCGGAAACCTTTTTGAAAATTTAATTAATCAGCCCTCCACAGGTGATATGTCTGACCTCAGCTCTAGTTCATTCACAAATTCTCCAAAACATATTGTTTTCATTTAGGGAATTTCAAGTGAATGAGGTCCTACAAGAATTGAAACAAATTGATGTAAATAATTCACTGGTGAGGATCATCTGGTTCTGAGTCTTTTGCGTTTAGCAGCCCCAATGATTGCGCATTCAATAACCAATATTTTTAATTTGTCAGTATCGACGGGAACTATTCCCAGTGTATGGAAAGCTGCTCATGTTATTCCATTATTTAAGGGTGGTGATCCCTGTTCAGTGAACAGCTACCGACCTATCTCAAAATTGCCTTGCCTGGCTAAGATTTTAGAATCTCTCGTTAAGCAACAACTGTGCAGCTTTTAACTTTCAACAACATTTTAACTTCACAACAATCTGGCTTCAGGCCTGGTCATAGCACCATCACAGCAGCTTCAGTGGTTTTAAATGATTTGATATCAGCTGTGGATAATAAACAAAAATGTGCTGCCCTATTTATTGATTTAGCAAAAGCTTTCGATACAGTAGACCATTTTATTTTATTAAAAAAGTTGTCCTCCATTGGTCTTGATTGTGATGCCTGCTTGTGGTTCCAGGACTATCTCTCTAATAGAACACAAGCTATTATGCTTGGGGATGTGACGTCTCAATTTTTAAAAGTGACGAAAAAGCGACCCCAAGGATCCATTCTTGGACCAATTTTATTCACAATTTACATTAATAATATTGCTCGTAATATTGCAAATTGTAAGGTTCATTTTTATGCAGATGACACTGCGCTGTACTCCTCTGCACCAACGTGTGCCCTGGCCCTTATCTACCTGCAATCAGCTTTTAATCTTATTCGACACGCTCTGGCAGATCTGAAACTTGTTTTAAATACGGATAAAACTAAGTTCATGTTTTTTTCTGCTCAGAATGCAATTATGCCAAATGATTCAATTTTTGGTGTCTCGTGCTAAAATTGAGAAAGTTCAGTCTTACAAGTATTTGGGTATCTGGCTGGATCATGATTTTTCCTTTAAGACTCATGCGTCTAACTTGTCCAAGAAAATCAGAAAAAAAATTGGGTTTCTTTACAGAAACAGGTCTTGTTTTTCTTTAGACAGTCGGAAGAGGATTGTCCAGGCAACAATCTTACCTTTACTTGACTATGGGGATATCCTTTACATGCATGCCTCTGATAGTACTTTAAGACCTCTGGACGCTATTTATCACAGCGCTCTGCGTTTTATCACTGGAGATTGTTTCCGCACTTATCACTGTGTGTTATATAGTTCTGTTGGGTGGTTTTCCCTTTATTTTAGAAGGGAGCTCCATTGTATTTTATTTATTTATAAAGCATTGCTTGGCAGGCTTCCTTCATATCTAACTAGGCTTTTGTCCTTCAAAATCCGAAGCCAGCATGTTAGATCGCAAGGGTGGATTTTGTTAGAGTCACCCAGGACTAGGACAAATTTGGGCTGTTCTGCTTTTAGCTCATTTGCACCTTATGTCTGGAATAGATGCCAAGACTCTCTGAAGCTTGACTGTCTCATTCCCTATGATTTCTTCAAGAATCGACTGTGGGAGATGTTACTTGAGGAGGCCAGATGTACTTGCCTTTAGTTTTAACCTTAAACTTGTTCTCTGTCCTTTGCACTTGAATGTTTTATTTATTTATTTTTTTTATTATTTTTTAAATTTATTTTAACTGTATTTTAAAGTTTGTTTTCCTTTATTCTGCAGTTGTTGTATGTAATTGTGTGAATCTTACTATGCTCTGTCTGTTACCCACTTTGTATTTGTTTTATTGTATTCAGGGCTCCCCTGAAAAAGAGACCTCGGTCTCAGTGGGACTTCCCTGTAATAAAGGAAAATAAATAAATAAAAAATAGCGGCGCTCACGTTATGCTGCTGATACGCGCCCAGTGGAATCTAGCACGGAGTGGCCGGACACACACACGCACGCACGCACGCACGCACGCACACAGAGGCCACTCGGCTATTATTATATAAATAATCATAACAAATACAATAGGGTCCCAGTACCGTGTGCTCGGATCCCTAATAATAATAAAAAGCAGAACAGATACAATAGGGTTCCAGCACTCCATACTTGAACCCCTAATAATAGTGATAATAATAATAAAAAATCAGAACAAATACAATAGAGTTCCAGCACTTCATGCTTGGACCCCTAATAATGATAAAAATCTGAACAAATGCAATAGGGTTCCTGCATTACATGCTTGGACCCCTGCTAATAATAATAATAATAATAATAATAAATAATAAACCTTTGCTAAATTACTTTTTATAAAATTTTACAAAATTACTTTTTAAAAAAAGAAAGTCAGCTTCATTTTCGCTTTAACTTTCAGCAAACAACATTACTAGATATTCAACATTTTCATTGTTAAACTCACTGCCATCTCCTGACAAATTCTCTAATGCCGGCATTTTGAAAAAAACGTGGTCAGAATCCACGAAACAAGAATATTGTGATGATTCATTCATCGGATGACTATGCAGTTCAAATAAATTGTTACAATGCACACTCCAGGGCCATGAGCAACCAATCCCCAATATACAGTGAAACACACCAACCCCCCAAAATGTCTTTTGCCATCAATAGCAGTTTTGACTGGAAACTCCTCATGGCAATGGCCACGATCAGCAGGCCTCATGATTATTGTTATTGCGGATATAGCCGCGACTTGCACTTAAAGGGATAACATTAATAAAAACAGGGCTCGAATTTCACGACGGCTTGCCGTCGATGCCCTACCTGTTTGCCGTGCTGCCCACCTATAAAAGCCCCAGTTCACGGCAGTAGAATGCTCGGCCAAAACACCTACCCAAAATAAATAAATCACACAGCATTTCCCGTTTTTACCAGTGGCGGTTCGTAGGCCGTAATAAAGGGAAGCCAAAATCTCGCCCTTCAAAGCTTAATGACTTTAACATTTCGCAGTTTACTTTTCTTGATCAGCAGTTGCTCATACGAATTGAAAGGACAGTCAAATTTATTTTCGATAGCAAATGACAACGCAAATTATCAATACGTCTTTATAAATTAGTTTGCGAGGATTCTTTCGCAAGAAGCCGCGACAATCCGTTTTCTAAAATCTTAATATAGAAGTAAAGAATGCGATGTTGCACAGCTTATTCCTTAATGAGCCTCACTAATCAATTTGCGAATCTGTGCCGTTTCATGAGCTTCTTGAGCGCGGAATTTATAAAGACGTAGGCCTATGGTAATTTATGTCGTAATTTATGTGTGAAAGAAAACCCCTCATAATTTCGTGGTGCAATGTATAACAATGCTATCGAAAATAAATTTGACTCAATTGACTGTTCTTCCAAAAATTCGTATGAGCAACTGCTGATCAAGAGAAGTAAACTGCGAAAGGTTTAAGTCATTAAGCTTTGAAGGGCAAGGTTTTGGCTTCCCTTTGATACGGCCGACGACCCGCCACTGGTTTTTACAGCTGTCTTTTTCGCCCTTTTCTTGTGATCGTGGGCGCAAAATTATTCTTGAATAATTTATGTGTCTCCTCTATTTTTAACTCCGATCACGATGCCGACAGGTGAAAGGAACAAAAAAAGAAAAAAAATGCCGAATTACAGTCGGCAGCCGCAAAGTCTGGCAAATTGACGAAGTTATGGAGGTACTGAAATTCTCTTAGGTTGCATGTTGTGTGTTGATAAAACTTGGGAAGTGGTATTAATTGCCAGTATCTAGCGCTGTTGTCAGAGTGAGTGTTGGAATGACAGGAGAAAGTCCGAATTTCGCGGGTGGCAGAAGATGGACAAAATGGCTAAATATGATTATTTTTTCAATGACCCGGCGATTGACTGGGATGTCCTTTGCTTGTACTTGCATTATGGCAGTGCCCAACCGATGTCCCAGTGCAATACTGAGCCAATTTCCAAGACGGCAAGCGGGGAAAAATACGGGAAACCTTTTCTCTCAAGAATGGTTTTGATTTGCATAGCGCACGCTGATTGGTCACTTTATGTGAGGAACATCTGAGACTACGGACCTTTACTTTTTATTAGCTGAAGTGATGACCTAAAGCTCCATGGTGGATTTGCTGCTCTGCCCCCAAGGTAGCGGCAGACTCTGCTGTGGTGCCCCTTAGATGGAGGCACATTTGCCGTAGTGCCCTTTTATTTTCAGCATGGACCACGGCAACTTTTGCCGTGCTCCTTATCACCTGTAGTTCGAGGCCTGTAAAAATCTGAACAAAAACAGTAGGGCTCCAGCACTTCATGCTTGGATCCATAATAATAATAATAATAATAATAATAATAATAATACAAACCCCAATTCCAATGAAGTTGGGACGTTGTGTAAAATGTGAATAAAAACAGAATGCAATGATTTGCAAATCTCATAAACCCACATTTTATTCACAATAGAACATTGACAACATATCAGATGTTGAAAGTGAGACATTTTACCATTTCATGAAAAATATTAGCTCATTTTGAATTTGATGGCAGCAACTATACCATTGTGTAGCATCTCCTCTTCTTTTAACAACAGTCTGTAAATGTCTGGGAAGTGAGGAGACCAATTGCTGGAGTTTTGGAAGAGGGATGTTGTCCCACTCTTGTCTGATGTAGGATTCTAGCTGCTCAACAGTCCAGGGTCTTCAAAGCCAGATTTTTTTAGCATAACATAACATGACATAACATACATTGTAACATCACATAAGTGGCGAGAACAGGTCGTTCAGCCCAACTACGCTCGCCAGTTTCTTTTTATTATTGTGAATATATCACTTCAGATACTCAATGACTCGATGGTATCTAGCTTTAAGTCAAGCCTGCGATTGAAGATTCCCAAGGTTTTTGCCTCAACAATATGGTCAGGCAAGCTATTCCACATTGAAATTACTTTCTGGGTGAAAAAATATTTCCTAATATCAGTGCTAAATTTACCCTTGGTCAACTTCCATTTGTGACCTTAAGTTCTACTAACGAAACTTCGCCGAAGGAACCCTACATAATTCACTTTGTTAATCCCTTTAACATATTTAAAGGAACTACAGCGTCTGGAGGGCGAAATTTCACTAACAGGCTCTCTCTATGTAATTTTTCATCCAGAAAAAAAACATGGCAGTCATTTCCCATAATATCAAACAGTTTTGGAGTAATTAGTCACTTTCAACTTGCCCTGGGAACGCCCCTTTTTAATCGCTACAGTCGATAATGCCGCCCTTTCTTAGCGTGACGTCATATAAAGAACTCAGGACCAATTCGCTGCATAGCCGGTATGTACAACTGCATGTAAAAATATCATTTTGATCACTTCATTACGTTTTTGTCGCCCCAGTGCTTAGTAACTTAAAATCTGATATGATTCACATTATGAGCAAAAGAAAAATTGGCAATATGTATTTTTTTTATTTTATCTTACACTGCTTTTCTTAACGGGCAATCTGAAACGCGCTAAATGGGCTAGAGAGCCGTGGTTCACTCGCGTTCGCCGTCTGCGAAAGCTACTGCTAAACGCATTATCCAGGTGTTCGGTTCTCCATTTATAACTTCATAGGTACTGCGTTTTAAAGCGTTTGACCCAGATTACTGTTATGAAAATCGAATTCCTCGATCAGCTGTTAAGCAGCTTAAGGGCCGGTTCATACTCTACGCAAGGTACGCGAGCGAACGCAAACACAGGCCCGTTCCATTCCGTTCACAGAGAAGCCTGAACGCGCGTCCCTTGCTGCGCTGTGCCTCGTTAAAAAGCAGTACACTGCTCATACAATAGGGGTTAGCAAAGTCTTCTCCTTCTCCTCCTCCTCCTTTTTCTTTTTGGTGTGTTGAACACAGCGCATGGTGCATTATTTGCTTTATCTCCCCTATTGGAATCTCACGGAAATACACGCGTCGATGCGTCGCATTCCAAAAATTTGAACGACACACTTTGCTACGCAAGGACGCAAGATGGCTACCTTGCGTTGCTCGATGCGTTGCCTTGCGTTCGCGCTCGCGTACCTTGCATAGAGTATGAACCGGCCCTAATAGAGCGCTGGCAAAGAGAAGGCGTTAAACGTGTGGAATGCAAGCCAAAGCCTGCTAAGTGCTAGCCGCAGCCAGCACTCTAATAAGCTCTATCGTGTCTATAACGAAAGCCTTGCTGAAGCGCTGGCATAGCTAATGCGTTATAATTGTTCATCAGCGGCCTACCTTCTTCCATTTTTCAGTACCCAGTCTGCTCTTCTTTCTCCCCTTTTCCTCGGTGCTTCTCTCCTCGAATGGACTTTTGATTTTCGGGATAGCATCTGGCTTGATTTTTCTCATTTTTTTCATTGCGAACTCAGACCAAAACCCTTCATCTTCGAAGCCGGAATCGTTGAAGTGGTTGGTACAAATCATACTAATGTCGCTTGGTCCTTGCCATTTTGCCCCAGTCAGTTTCACCCGAGACGCCCAAATTTTACTTATTTTTTCATCTTTTGGAAATCGATGAAGGCTGACTCCTTCTTTGGCTACGTTACTACAACCTGCTACAATGCATCTGGTAGGCATTTGCTCCGCCGTTTCCCGAAATTTCGCGAGAAAATAACGATTTTATAAACCTTCTGCAGTTCCTGTCCCATAGGCAGTATAGAAAAACGAGCTCGACTGAGCTCGTCTCGTTCTTTAGATGACGTCAGCAGGTTGATGTGTCAATCCCGCGGATTTTGGACCTAATTGTGGGCGGGGCAGAAATTGGCTGAAAATCAAGGTCTGCCATCAGAAAACAAGCCTAAAATTATTACTGTGTGTATTTTCATGGAAATTTTTGGCGCAGACATAGTGTACTAGTACAGAATAATGGAATTAGTGTCAAAGTACCCGGTAATAGAGTTCCTTTAAAGACCTGAATCAGATCACCCCTAAGTCTCCTTTTCCTAAGACTAAAGAGATTAAGGATCTTCAGCCTCTTCTCGTTGCTTTTTGTTTTATGATGCGTCAAATGTTTTTTATTGGTGAAAGGTCTGGACTGCAGGCAGACCATTTCAGCACCCGGACTCTTCTACAGTGAAGCCATGCTGTTGTGATGGATGCAGTATGTGGGTTAGCATTGTCTTGCTGAAATATGCAAGTCCTTCCCTGAAAGAGACGTTGTTGTAAAACCTCTATATACTTTTCAGCATTGATAATGTCTATCCAGATGTGTAAGCTGCCCATGTCATAGGTACTAATACAACCCCATACCATCAGAGATGCAGGCTTTTGAACTGAACTGATCCCTCTTCTCTTTAGTCCGCATGAAACGGTGTCCGTGGTTTCGAAAAAGAATTCCAAATTTTGATTCATCTGACCACAGAACAGTTTTCATTTTGCCTCAGTCCATTTTAAATGAGTTTTGGCCCTGAGAAGACGATGGCATTTCTGGATCGTGTTCACATATGGCTTCTTCTTTGCATGATACAGCTTTAACTTGCATTGGTGGATTGCACAGCAAACTGTATTCACAGACAATGATTTCTAGAAGTGTTCCTGAGCCCTTGCTGTGAATTCCAGTGCAGAATCATGCCTGTTTTTAATGCAGTGCCACCTGAGGGCCTAAAGATCACGAGCATCCAATATTGACCTTCGGTGTTGACCCTTGCACACAGAGATTTCTCTAGATTGTCTGCATCTTTTGATGATATTATGTACTGCAGATGGTGGGATATTCAAAGTCTTCGCAATTTTATATTGAAGAAAATTTTTCTGAAATTGTTCCACAATTTTTAGTTTCAGTTTTTTGCAGATTGGTGAGCCTCTGCCCATCTTTACTTCTGAGAGACTCTGCCTTTCTAAAATGCTCTTTTTACACCCAGTTATGTAACTGACCTGTTGCCAATTAACCTAATTAGATGTAAAATGCTCCTCCAGCTGTTTTTTATTTGGACCTTTTATTTTTCCAGCCTTTCATTGCCCTTGTCCCAACTTTTTTGTGATGTGTTGCTGCCATCAAATTCAAAATGAGCTAATATTTTTTATGAAATGGTAAAATGTCTCACTTTCAACATCAGATATGTTGTCTAAGTTGTATTGTGAATAAAATGTGGGTTTATGAGATTTGGAAAACATTGCATTCTATTTTTATTCATGTTTTACACAACGTCCCAACTTCACTGGAATTGGGGTTTGTAATAATAATAATAATAATAATAATATGAACAGATTCATTAGGGCTATAAACCTTCATGTTTGGACTGCTAATAATAATTTATGACATGTAAACGTGTCATGTTTGCTTTCAGCATAAGCAACATACTTAAGTGTGTACCAGAGAGCATTATTTAATATTTTTGTATGATTTAAAAAAATTCTTAATGAACATCATGGCAAAAGCAATAAATCCCAATGGAGGCAAAGTGTTGAGTTCTGAAGTGGTTTTCATTCCATGTGTCTATCTACTACAGAGGCTGAAAACCAGATGTTTTGGTCAATTTTGACAGTTCTGTGAAGTTTTTTGCCTTAGATTTTAAAAAGCTTTTCTAGAGGGCGACTGAGGATTTATTTGGTTGATAGCCTCTTTGCAAGTTGAAGGTCAGGTTTCTTACGATTTTAAGTCTTGTTAGTTCATGTTAGTGAACTTTGCTGATACTCCAGCTATGGATAAGGAGCTTCATCTCAACTGACCTGAACTGAGGTCAGTGAAAGTGTGGGGTTAATTGACTGTAATGACTTATAAACTTCTTTGTTATTTATTCATTCTAACATTCCAAATTGGTGTGAAGAATGGCTCAGTAATGATTTCTAAATGTTGTGTTTCTGCAGCATTCAAGGAAAACATGCAGTGTTTACCAACCATGGTCGCCGGGTAACCCTCTGTCCAGTGTCTGGAGCAAAGGTTACAGTGAATGGGAAACCGATTTCCCAAAGAACAGACCTTCAGCACCTGGTATCAAGCTGTCCGTTTCCAAGAGTACACATTCCCAGCTCATAATCAATTAATCCATCTATAACAAAATTTGATGATTACAATCATGAAATTTTATAAATGTATATGTAAGACAATGTATTTTCCCGTAATGGCAAAATTTTATTCTAAAATATGGAAAATATACTTTGCAAAGTATTTAAACTGTGAAGCAGTAAAAAATTGGGCCACTCCTATCCATATTTAATGCTGATACAGTTGTTGTTTGCTTTGATCTCATATTCATGGTTTTCAAACCTAATGTGCAGGAGCCACATGAAACTGTGAAAACTGTGTCACTGTCCAGATATTTACTCGCCGCTCTGTACGTTTGCCCCATTTTCATGTCTCCGTATCCCCACTTTGCACTGTCCATTTTGTCTTAGACCAGGGAGACCACATTCTCTGTCTCAAGTTTATCTTTTCAGCTTCAATATACATTTTAAAAATTAATTTTATGTCACTACATGACACAGGACCGCCTGATCCTCGGCTCCAGCAGCACTTACCTGTTCATCGGCTTCCCATCGGAGCGAGGGGGGGAGGACTGGAGTCACTATGACTACGACTACTTCCAGTCCGAGCTGGCGGCTGCTGAGGGTTTCCATGTGCATTCACAATGCAAGAAGGAGAACCCAGGTGAGAGACCAAATGTCTGTGCAGGTGTGCTTGTGTGCACGTGTGTAATATTGTGCAATCTGTATGTATTTGGATAATGACATTGGATGGTGTATTTGAATAGCTCTGTACTCCAGCACATTGGTTTGGAAAAAAACAGATTTTGAAATTAAAGTAGTGTCATCCGATTTGTATGTATGTCACCATCCTGATCATTACAGACTGCACTGTACTTTCATGTGTGTCTGGACCTCAGTATGTGCTGTAAGCATTGTGAATGATTATGGCCTCTATCTTATGCCCAGCGCAGAGCGGCACTAAGTGTGACGTGTCTTTATACTTAATGACCAACGCAGTTAGCATTTTTCCATCCAGCGCCCACGTTACATAAATAGCGAATGTACTTGCACCAAATAGAGCACCCATGGGTATGTTGGTCTTAAAATGTGGTGTGGTCAGTCGCATTGCTAGCGTGTTGCTATCTTCAGGCAGCAGAAAACATCTGCGCAATTGACCAACAAAAACCTGATCTAAAATCAGTTGTTACTTTTTGACGCAATTTAAAGGAAGCTTTATTAAGATAGTATTGTGCAGCTTCGCAGGCGAGTGCACAACACATTAGAGATGCGCGGATTGCGGTTATATCAGCTGGACCCGCGGTTAATCTGCGGATTGGGTGGGTTGGTTTCAGATTCAGATTCAGATTCTGATTAATAGCGGACCGGGTGCAGGTGGGTGTAATGATAAATAAGTGACACTATTGTTAACTCCTGGATAAGCTGTTTGTGAATCTTACTGCCTGTGGTCGTGCTAATGGCAAATTGACTGATTGATTGATTGATTTGTGAGTGATGCTCGAGTCTCATCACAACACTCGCTCCAAAGCTTCGCTTATTAAGGAGTAATGAAGTGAAAATATTCATTACATTGTCTAAAATGTGAATACATTTTTAGCTCCATCTTCCCTCAGGCCAAAATTAGCCCATAAGACTCTCTCTGCGCTAGAGCAAAAATTGCACGGTCTATTTTCTAAAAGCAATGGAGGCAAGGAAGATAAAAGAGAATTAAAAAAGGAGAATTAAAAATGAACTGGCATGGGACCGCACCAGTGAAGTCATTAACCACGACGAGTCAAGTGCAGGGTATGTTATGCTACAGCTGCAAAGCACTATATGTTGGCGAAACGAGAAAAGGAGTAGCCTGACTCGAAAATGGTACAGCATGTTTGTGCTGAATGTATGTCTGTATGTCTCCTGGCACTCCAAGCCCGTCAAATTAAATATGTGTGTGCAGGACTAAGAAAAGGGGTCACTTGGGATTTTTTTTCCACTCTGAGATTAACGGGGTATCTCAGTGATATCCCAGCACTACTGTACTGTCAATTTACAACACTTTGCTGTGCACAAATTCACCCAATTCTTTTCTCGAAATGAAAAACTTGGATCACTCTTTGATTTTGTTGGAAAATCTCAATTTTCATAAAATGACACAAGTGATCCCTTCTCCTAGTCCTACACACATATAACTTGAAAATAAGCTAAATAAAGAAGCGGTCTAAAAATAAAATAAAAGGTCCATATTCTGTGTTTGCCGATTATTTACTACCTGTTCATCCTGCTGTGGCAAGAAGGGTTTATTAATTGTACATGCTCTGCCAGGGCTCTAGCCTGACGAGTTCATATTGACTTGATGGCACTAGTACCAGTGGCAGAGAAATGAAATGATTCAATAAAAGAAAGATGCATTGGGTAGGTAAGAGACAAAAAAAATTATTTCTTAAAGAATCATCCAAACTCCAATATCACTGGTGAGAGCACAAAAAACCCTGCTAAATGACGCTATTAAGAAAATCGTGGGCAGTCAGTCTGAAAAAAGGGAAATACAGGGCTATTACTTTAGTGTTTTTTATTTTTATCTCAAAAAAGTGATCAAAATGCAAGAAATTATCATTGGAAATTGTGTAAAATGACTTCAGCTTCCTTGAAACTCAACAAAAATTGATGGAAATTTCAACAAATATGTAACGATTAGCACTCTCTCTACTGCAGCCAAAGATGTGTGCTCACGGTAATCAATTGACTCGAAATGGATGTTGCCGTTACCATTTTTTTGGAACGTAGTTTGCTCCTTTTGCAATATCCAGTTTGAATAAAATATTCCAATATTCCTCAGATACCCAATCAACACTTCTATACAGGTTTAGACATTTTTTCTTCCCCTCTGCAAATGCTGTGAGGGCAAACTACGGGCCTCTTTTCAATCAAATTGGAATTCGTATTAGAGCGTTGTTGAAAAATTACTGGAAAAATTCAATAACGAGGGAGAAGCCTTGGGTGCAAATGATATAGTCAGCCATAAATAGCTGGAGAGGAGCCAAATTTCAGATGGGTATTTTGCCGCCACATACAGTGGCAATGATCACTCTGGGGTGCGTTTCCCAAAAGCAGTGTTGCTAACTATGGCAGCCTGAGCTGACCCTAACCAATTTGGTGCCCTTGGCAAGATTTTTGCCGGAGCCCCTTGTATTGCAGCCACTTCCAAATTGTGTTCATACACTTTGACTAAAAATGCATATAGCTTTATATCTTGCAGATTTTCTTTATTTTAATATCACAAACACTCATGAACAGTAATAAAAACTGGAAAAACAGAAACAGTGATACAAACCACAAATAACTATTTAACATACACTATAAATAAATACAAGTATTTATAAATGCAATATAGGTAAATGCGTTGTATAATAAACATATATGGACAGCTGTGGTCAAAGGTTTACATGCACTTAGGCTGAAGTCATTAAAACTCTATTTTTTACCACTCCACTTATTTCACGCAAACAAACTATTGTTTCGGCAAGTCTTATAGGACATCTGCTTGGTGCATGACAGAAGTAATTTGTCTTACAATTGAGTACAGCCCTGCTAATAGATTATTTCCCTTTTAATTCATGATATCACAGTTCCAGTGATAACTGGTAAATAGACCGCATTTATATAGCGCTTTTCTAGTCATAAGACACAAATCGCTTTACAATTATGCCTCACATTCCCCCTGCTGGCAGAGGCTGCCATGCAAGCCACCAGCCTGTACATCAGGAGCAGTGTGGGGTTCAGTGTCTAGCTCAAGGACACTGTGGCATGCTCTCTGGAGGAGCTGATGATCGAACCAGGAACCCTCTGATTCCTAGGCCTCCCACTCTACCTCCTGAGCCATGCACCCCTAAGTCCAGAAAGTCCAGTGGGACATACACTACTGTAGCGAGACACCGGAAAACAAGGCGCAGACTAGGTGGGAGGTTGAGTCAAAATTGGCCCACGGAGGGGTAATTTGAATTATATTTACGCAACAAAACAGAAAAGGCGCGTATAAAGTCGCGCACATTCAATCAATATTATACGGGGCTGTCGTCGTCCATTATTTCAGGGGGCGGGCCGCATGGCTGGCCATGGTATAGCAGCTCCCTTCACGGACTCCCAGACTCTCCACCATCGGATTCTTAAAGGACAGAAAACAGAGAGGTTAGACAAGCGCCTTACATCTGCGCTCCATGCCAGTCTCCTCTCAACTCCCTGGCTCCCTCTTTTAAGTTGCGGTCGGCTCTGTTTAACATGAGGTACAGCTGTGTTACCCTATGCCTTTTCCCCCCAGGCCCGCTTAGTCTTATGACTGGCAGCTGGTGGCAACTGTCCAGCGTCCTGTGAGTCTAGGGCTGTGGTTCCCAACCCAGTCCTCGAGGACCCCCTGTCCTACAGGTTTTTGTTGCAGCTCTACTTTGGCACACCTTATCCATTTAAGGCACAATGCACCTTCATGGACACCCTGTTCAGATAGATTTTTTTCAACCTATCAGCATGAAGCCCTTAAATGGATCAGGTGTGAAAGAGTAGAAAGAGAGCAAAAACCCGCAGGGCAGGGGGTCATTGAGGACTGGGTTGGGAACCAATGGTCTAGGAAGTGCTGCCCAGGCATTGGCTCTCTGGCTGCTGTCCCGGGTGCTGAAATTCCGCTCTGCATCGAGTGTCATGGTTTTTGGAGGCTAGCGAGCTTTCTTTGTTTCTCTCGTCCGGGACGATATCGTTTTGCCCACAATCGGATTCTTTGGCCAGCTGGCATTAATTGTGGGCGGCGCCCGGACTCTATTTAAACCCAAGTTCCGCCTCGCCGCCTTTGCTAGAGTGCCAGTGTTACTATGCACTATAGCCGGTAAGGTCTCTAGCTAGAGAATTGTTTGAGGAATTAGCTGCAAAGGGCAAAGTGCTAGTTAGCAAGGGAATCTTTCTCTCTTTTCTTCCTCTTTCTGGGCACCGTCTGGTGCTAAATCGTTTTATCTCGGTTCCCCAGTTTTTTCCCTTTTATTTCGTTCTGTCGAGCTTGCTTTGCTTCCTTTTGTACCCGGACTAGATCTTTGTCCGTTGGAAGCGCGAGTCTCTCTCTCTCCTTTTGTCGGTTTGTCTCTCTTATTTTGCTGGACTTCCTTTCATTTCGGCCGCTGCTTTTGGCGTCTCGAAACACCAGCCATCACATCGAGAGCAAGGGGGAGGAGAATCAGCTGTTGCGGGTGTGCCGACGTAGTCGGGAGTGTGACCACGCCCCGGTTTACCACGGTGCCTTTAAACAGCATGGAAAATTCCAAAAAATTATGTGATGGCTTTTGAAGCTTCTGCTCGGTTAAATAACATCATTGCAGGATGTATTTCCATGAATGTATTTTAAGGCCTACCTTCAAACTAACTGCCTCCCTGTTTGACATAATGGGAAATTCAAAAGATCTCAGAAAAATATTATGCTCCACCACATATCTGGTTCATGCTACTGAGTACTTGCCAAATGTCTGAACGTACCTCATTCATCTGTACAAACAACACTTTGCAAGTAGAATTACCATAGGATCATGCAACCATTACATTTTGTGTCCTAGGGATGAATGTACTTTCCTGCAAAAAGTGCAAATCAATCCCAGAACAACAACAAAGGACCTTCTGCAGATGCTGGAGGAACGAGGTGCTAAATTACCTGTACCCACCGTAAAACAAGTCCATTATCAACATAACCTGAAGGCTGCTCAGCGAGGAAGAAGCCACTGCTGCAAAACCACCATTAAAAGCTGGAATATGGCAGTATATGGTTTATAACAGCATCTGGGCACAAAGATCTTACTTTTAGGAGATATGTCCCCTGGTCTGATGAAACAAAAATTGAGCTGTTCGAGCATAATTACCATTGCCATGTTTGGAGGGAAACGAGGGAGGCTATCTAGCTGAAGAACTTCCCAATTGTCAAGCACATGGGTGGCAGCATCATGTTGCGGGGGTGCTTTCGTGGGACTGGTGCACTTCACAAAATAGATGGCATCACGAGGAAGGTAAATTATTTGGATATATTGAAGTAACATGTCAAGATATCAGCCAGAAAGTTAATGCTTGGTCGCAAATGGGTCTCCCAAAAAGTATAATGACCCCTAGCAAACTTCGAAAGTTGTGGCAAAATGGGTTAAGAACAACAAAGTCAAGAAATGGGTGTGGCCATCACAAAGCCCTGACCTCAGTCCAACTGAGCATTTGTGGGCAGAATAGAAAAAGCATGTGAGAGCAAGGAGGCCTGCAAACCTGACTCAGTAACATCAGTTCTGTCAGGAGGAATGGGACAAAATTCTAGCAACTTATTGTAAAAAGGCTGTGGAAGGCTACCTGAAACATTTGATTCAAGTTAAACAATTTAAAGTAGTACTACCAAATACTAGCTAAGTGTATGTAAACTTCTGACCCACTGGGAATGTGATGAAAGAAATAAAATCTGAAATAAATAATTCTCTGAACTATTATTCTGACATTGAATATTGACATTGAGCCTTTAGCTCGCCAGCTCTGCAGTCTGTAACGCCAAATTTTAAGACGAACACAGTTGCCAGTTACTTAGCTGGATAACTATTTCCTTTAAAGCATGAATTCTGCTTACCCAGGGGGTCAATATCCGATCCTTGCACATGGCTAGTTAATTCCTTCAGTGTTTCTCAAAATGGATTGAAATCGTGGGGCTTGTTTTTGTAAACCACGGTAATGATAAATGATTTAGCAGCTTGCAGCCTAACGCTCAGCAGAAGAGACCCCGGGTTCGACTGTTTCCAATAGATCCAGCAAGCCAACGTCTTGTTTTTCCAGCAGATAACCCTGCAAAAATCTAACCTTATATTTCAACCTTATGAATAGCTGCTAAAACTGCCGGAAAAATGAATCGGATCCAGGCGGTACAGATTATTTAAATCACAAAAATATGACAAAAATGAAACATACCAAGAGCAAATTCAATTCCTCAATAATTACAATATAGAAGCGGCAGGTTTCGGGCGAAATTACGGCTGGAATTGATTCAACTACTCTTGTGGAATTGGCTGGGTAGCTAGCTGGGTAACTCTTACAAGACTGGTTGGAAAAAGTATTGAGTAAAATACGACAACATTTCGGGTTTGGCCGAGAAGGAGACGGGCACATAACGTAAAGGAAGGACTACAGTGAACTGGGAAGAATAACATCGAAAAAGTATGTTACATCGTGATGGATGTTGCACGAGTAAATTGTACATTAACTAGCTATAGCTGCGTTTGCTATCGAGTTACCTTAATGTTAACTAGCTGATTTCAAGGTACTGTTAACAAGCCTATTAACTTGCACAAGACACTTAATGATAAATTCAGCCTCTGAGACATATTTGTGAAGGTGATGCATGCATTGTCTGAATTTAGAGAGTTAGAGCTGGGATGGGGTGTTGTACAAAGACAAAATGTTTTACATGATCAGCTTTATTATTTCAAAAAATTATAGGTAGTTAGTTTGAAGTTTGGTGTCTCTTTTATATACAATCTATGTTAACCACTGTGCAACATAACTTCTGCTTTGTCTGATCATTTCTTTTTATTATTGATGTGATTACAGGAGCTGCCCTCAAATTCAGACCTCAGCGCTACCCCGCGAGGATTTGGAGAATACTTACAGCTATTTTGTTTTATTGTTGGAGTATACTTCTGAAGTAATTTTGTTTATGGAAAAACTGATAGTTGTCAAAAATGCTACACAATGCATTGTCAGTGAAACTTGCAATTTTTTGTAAAACAGTAATTTACACTTGGAGATTGACAAGTCAATATTGATTGAATAATAATGAACATGTTACTGGCTTCTCTTATGTGTGCTGCTAGTCTCAACTTCTTTACACGCTGCAATCTACACTTACTGGGAAAAACTGTCACTCATTTTGTGGTTTTAACCCGAATCAGTAAAACGCGGGTCAGAAATGACCTGGAGCATGAAAAAAACGTTCAAATTTTTTACAAATCTCAATCTATCGATCCCAATTTTTTTTGTGTGAACCAAATTTTGTTGTTTTTGTAAAAAATTTTTAGGATCACTTGAGCGGTTTTTATGCATTAATAAAATTGTCAACTGGGTCAGTACTGACCCGAGCGAATATTGTCACTTATTTCATGCTGAAATTCTGATTTTGTCAGCTAATATTGGTTTTCTTTTGCAGGAATGTAAAGAAGTGAACCATGGCAAGTAAAAGAACAAGATATACAACCCAAAATAATAGTCATGCTTTATCTAACTGCGCTTGCAATTATAAAGCTATTTGTGTCGATCAATTACTATTGATTCATATTCAGTGGATGTAATCTTGCTTATTACCTCATTTCATTCAAGCTGAGTTATTGAAAGGATTGTTTAAATATGAGAAAAACAAACTTTTTGTTTACCATATATAAATGGCAGTGTTGTGCTAGTTACTGAAAAATAGTAACTAGTTAGTTAGTAGTTACTTCATTCCAAAAGTAACTCAATTACTTTGTTGATTACTTACCAAACAGTAATGCATTACTGTTAAAAGTAACTTTTTCGTTACTTTTTTAACCCTTTAACAGGCATACTATGAAATACATTTTCAAAAAATTATTTATTGGTAAAATTATGTTCCTGACTCCAAATTTAGCAACTATTCAGTTTTTTTTCCCAGATGACCCAATCAGATGGCAGATTTGCTAGTCAGCTCAGCCGGTTGACTTGCCCAGTTAGGGTAACTTTAGGCTTAAACTAACAAGCATTAGGCATCAATGGAATTTTTTCATTTGTGAAACTGAAGTTTAAGTTTTTTCATTAAAAAAATTATTGACAGCAGAATGTGTTTATAAAATTAATCAATTTATTGAAAAAAACATTTTTCTGATGATAACGTGTGCTATATATATATATATATATATATATATATATATATATATATACAGAGTACTAAAGTGATGACGTCACCGCTACTTAGCTTCTAGTGTCGGGAGTAAAATCCCTATGGGAATTTATAACGGGGTTCGGACACTTTCTGGCATTGCTCGAACTCGTATTAATTCTAAGAGCCGCCTCGCTCCGAGATTAGCCTACAGGGTTTACAGATTCAAATGATCACATCAAATTTGTAGTTTATTACCAAGAATTATATGCTTTTGCACTTGTAGTCCAGATTGTAGTCCGCTTCTCCCAACTACATATCCGCTACACAAGTGGGCGAGTACCCCGTGATTTGTTCCAAGCCAATGAGGTGCCTCAGTTTCAGCCAACGTTCATAACGTACCAAGATGGTAGCCCATCAGTGCCCTACATTGCCGTATGTCCGTGCACCCATTGCCACATAGTGGGCTACTATTAGCTAGCTACATACCTAGAAATGAAAGGATCACAATGAATAGTTATTTTGCCATTTAGCTAGCTAGCATTAAGCTATGCTAGCAAACCACCGAGCTAGCCAGCTAGTGAGCTTATTACATCTTGTGCACATAGCTAAACTGATAGAAACAGTAAATGGTACCGTCACTTACTGTTATTTAGCAAGCTAGCTAGTATGATTATTCAATAAATATCACTAGCTTAGCAAGCTAGCTAGTTCGCTAGCTAAGTGAATAAAAGCAGTGAAGAGCCATTATTTGGCTACTTAGGTAGTGTTGAGCTGCTAGCATTTCACAAGCTGGCATTTAACTAAATGCGCCAAATAATAAGTTAGACAACTACCGAAGTCGGTAAACTAGCTCGCTTGCTAAGTTAGCCTGCTGACAGCGAGTTCGTTGTCAGTTATGCTTTGACAAGGCTGATAAGCTCGTTCGCTGACTACCGAGTTTTTAAGCAAACAAACGTTGGCCAAAGATACCTGGCTATTAAAGTAAATTGGTGCTAATTGTAAAACTTGATGTCTAGCAAGGAAAGCATAACCAAGTAGAACGTAGAGTCGCTAACTAATTAAGCAAGCAAATGGCTATAGCGAGGTGCTGGAAAATTCGAGACGGGTGACTTCTAACCATTGACTGTACAAAACGCGTCCTGAACTCATTCATGCTGCGTTCCATTTGTACTCGGAAGTCGGAATTTCAGAGTTCCGAGTCGGAAGTTTCAACTCGAACGCCCCCTGAGCTCGGATTTCCGACTTGGAATGTCGGAGAATCTTCACTACCCCCGAGTTAACATTTAAAGATGGCTGCCCCAGGAGTAAACAGTAATTAGAAGCCCCGGTAATATTCCGTGTATTACTTCTGACTCGTGTTTGTCGCACTAAATCAGCTGTATACATTGTTCGACGTATATATATGGAAATCCACCGTGTTTGAAGGTTGCAGAAGGACCGCATATTTGTCCAGAAGTTGCTGATATTCGGACAAGGCAAACGCGAGAATAGCTTTCGTATATGTGACCATTTTGTTTTACTACTCTTCTTCTCGTTTTATGGCGGTTGGCAACTTTTTTCCGACTTTGTAACTGGAATGCTGATAACTCGGCTGTGACGTCATTCCCAGCTCCGACCTCCGACTTCCGAGGTAAATGGAACGCAGCATCAGGCGGGGAATCAGGAGGATCATGGGACGTGTAGTTTTTAGACTACAAAGAGGATTAGCATGGTGGCGAAAAATTAAAATGATTTGAAATATAGCTGATTCCGGTCAAGAAAAATTATATTTGTTTTTAGTCAGAAATATCATGCAAAATCTCGAAAAAGATGGAGGCTTGAAAACAATGGGAAGTGATTCAAAAGTGAACTGAAAAAACAGTCTATGGGTAAAATGAATGGGAAATTTTACTTCCGACGCCAGCGTGACGTCATCACTTTAGTACTCTATATATACGCGCGCACACACACACACATAAATATATATTCTGTAAAAAGTGCAACAATCAACATAATAGTAACCTAAAAATGAAAGTAATTTGATAAAACAAACAGACCAGACGATGCACTTAGATAAGAGACAGAGGTTACTAAAGCAAATGCAACATGGCTATCTAGATGCATCCCATCAATTCAAACCTACATAGAAAACAAGAGACTGAAATTCATGTTTACTGTGCTACATAATATCCATCCCTTCAATTACAGCCTCATATATTTACCATAGTAAAATTTAACGTTTATAGTTAGCTACCCATCTAGATAGCTGTAACTATGACTACTCAATGCACAGCGGAGGCGTAGCCAGAACTTCAAAATGCGTTTGCACGGCACATCCCTTTACAAAAATTATTGGTCCTGACTTGCTGTCAATAATTTTCCTTTAGTAACACATTATCCAATAAGAATCATTCATTGGCAATTAAAGACACATGTTCTTTCTTGATGCGATCTATAATGAGCTGAATTTGGTTCGGAAAAATAATTTACTCTTACGTAGGTATTTGCTTTTCGAATGGTAAACTGCTCACAAATTTCCACGCTATCTTTTTGGCATATCAAGCGGTCTAACCTGCGTTTTATGATTGTTTCAATTGTTTAAATTAAACCAAACAAAAAGATTTGAAACACCTTTACACAATTTTGAATAAGCATAACGCTCCAATTGTGCGTTATGAATGGTTGTCGTCTTGCTCAATGATGAGAATAACCAACACTTTGATAGTGTGGTGCGCTTTCAGCATGAGTGTATCGTTAATTAAGAAAAACGACAGACAGTTAGTCAGGACTTATTGTCCTAAAGGCATGTTTCGTGCGTACACATTTTGAAGTTCTGGTTACGCCTCTGATGCACAGTGTCATTCAATATGGCTCAGCTACGACGGTAATGACAGAATAAATGAGCGCTAGCTTATTATTTATCTTATTATGTAACGATCTCAATATTCATTCATTCTCTATACCCGCTTATTCCTCACTAGGGTCGCGGGTGGAGCTGGAGCCTATCCCAGCTGACTACGGGCAAAGGCAGGGCCCCACCCTGGACAGCTTGCCAATCCATCGCAGGGCGCATGCACCATTCACAGACCATTCACTCTCACACTCATACCAATGGGCAATTTAATGTCTCCAATTAACCTGATATGCATGTCTTGGACTGTGAGAGGAAACCGGAGTACCCGGAGGAAACCCACGCGAACACGGGGAGAACATGCAAACTCCACACAGAAAGGCCCCAGGCCGGATTCGAATCCACAACCTTCTTGCTATGAGGCGGCAGTGCTAACCAGTATGTAAACATGAACAATGCAGTCTAGCAAGGAAATTGGCGGATTATATTTTTTAACTTGACTGTGTGTTTATACACCAAGTCGGCATCAGCTTAAGTTTACCAGACTGGGCAACTCGACCAAGCTTAAGTTTACCATGACTGGGCAACTCGACCGAGTGGTCGAGCACTTTTTCCAGGGTACCACAGCGATTCATTTTATTGAAACGTTTCGGCTATTCAACAAAAATATAATCGTTAGGATGTCAGGAAGATGAAATATGCTGAGATTTTTTTCTTGCCTCAATTTTCACTGTCACCTGAAGCCAAAACCTGGGGTTACCGTCGTCACCGATCAACTTTCAGTTTTCACTGAGCTTTCAGACAAAGATGTCTCTTTACAACATTGCCACCCATTGGATGTAATCGGCATTACATACTCCATGAATTAATTTACCGAGTAACGGACAAACGCACCATATTGTAACGGTAACTGAGTTTATTTATTTAAAAAGTAAAGCGTTAGAGTATTAGTTACAGTCAAAAGTGACGGCATCACAGAAAAGGCGATACAGTTACAGCGTTACTAGTAACGCGTTACTGCCCAACACTGATAAATTGTAATTTTCATCCAATGGTTTAACTGGTATGAGGTGCCAAAATCTGTAAGGGTTTTGCCCTGCAGTCCCTCCCCTGTGGCTTGCTCTCACCTCCACCCTGACGAGCTGCATCTGTTGCTTGTTAGGGTGGAGGTGATTATCACAGTATATAGGGCTGGCAGTTGCCAGTGCTGTTTGTCACTGCATTTGCTTTTAATCCCTGTGTTAGTATGTTGCGGCTCCCCTGTTTAACTTTGTTTTTGTTTTGTGTTATTTATTAAAGTTTTTAAGTGTTTCCAGCCTGGCGTTTGGGTCCATTTTTCCCTTTTAGACCCATGGTCCTAGCTCCCGCCGGATTGACATTTGTATCCGGCGGGAGCGAAACCATGACAGAATGCAGTGACCTGTCTTGGACCCAGCCAGGCTGGTGTGAGCAGTGGCCCTGTTCCTGGGCTGGTAGTGGGCAGCGGGCCAGTCCTTAGAGCTGGCGGGGTGTGCGGTCCAGCCCAGGGGCCGCTGGGGGAGCAGGTTTTTTTTTTTTTTATTCAGGGGCCAGCAGGGAGCAGTGTTTCCGGTCCAGTGGTGCCAAGTGTTCCGGGTCCGGCGGTGCCAAGTGTTCCGGGTCCGGCGGTGCCAAGTGTTCCGGGTCCGGCGGTGCCAAGTGTTCCAGGTCCGGCGGTGCCAAGTGTTCCGGGTCCGGCTGATTCCTGGCTTCTTGGTCCAGTGTGCCGGTCTGTGTGGTTCCAGTGTGCCAGTCCAGGGTGTTCCAGTGTGCCAGTCCAGGGTGTTCCAGTGTGCCGGTCTTGGGTGTTCCAGTGTGCCGGTCTTGGGTGTTCCAGTGTGCCAGTCTTGGGTGTTCCAGTGTGCCAGTCCGGGGTGTTCCAGTATACCGGTCCGGCATCAAGCAGTGGTGCGGTCCGGCGGAGTGCAGTGTTCTCGTTCGGGTTTTTAGCATGCCAGGAGTCGTGCTTTCGGGGGAGGGTACTGTAAGGGTTTTGCCCTACAGTCCCTCCCCTGTGGCTTGCTCTCACCTCCACCCTGACAAGCTGCATCTGTTGCTCGTTAGGGTGGAGGTGATTATCACAGTATATAGGGCTGGCAGTTGCCAGTGCTGTTTGTCACTGCATTTGCTTTTAATCCCTGTGTTAGTATGTTGCGGCTCCCCTGTTTAACTTTGTTCTTGTTTTGTGTTATTAAAGTTTAAGAGTTTCCAGCCTGGCGTTTGGGTCCATTTTTTCCCTTTTAGGCCCATGGTCCTAGCTCCCGCCGGATAGACATTTGTATCCGGCGGGAGCAAAACCATGAAAAAATCAGTCAAAATCATTTCTTTTTTATGAATTTTTAAGTAATGTAAAGTAACTACTTTTTTTATATTTGGTATATAATTTCATTATTAGTGTACAAAGCATTAAACAAAGTGTCAACAAGATTGTAATTTCAGTGAGTTATTAAGGGAAAACTTTTTTCACTTTCACGCTCTTCTACATATACGGAGAAAGTTCCATATGGTTTTAATCCCATTTATTTCAAGCATACATAAAAGTAGAGAGTTTATCTTTTCAAATTAGCTATTGATCATTAAAATAGGAGCAGTATTGAATTTTTAAAAACTCGGGTCAGTTCTGACCCACATTTTACGCCAACGTAAGTTTTTAGGTTTTACTGATGAGGGTTAATAATGCATTACAAAGCAGTTCATCTAGCCTGCTACAGCTTCAGTTTTCCAACAGTGACTCCAGTCATCTGCCCGAGGACTACGAGTACATTGGACATGTTTTGTTATTCAATGTTCATTTTCTTTGATGGCAGTAAATGAGACCTCTTGTAATGTATAATGAAGGTCTTTACATGCATGTGGAACCAAAAACTTCACTCTGGAATTCTTTCACATATACTATGTCTTCTGCTACAGTAAATCAGAGTCATGAAAATGAGAGTTAAATATTTATTTCAACAAAAACTATGCAGAGACCTAAACTTTTGGGTGGCCCTAAGAAACCAGTTGGCTACATTCACCGTGGGGAAACGCAATTAAGTAAAGTCCATCAGGTGGAAAGGCGGGGGCAAAGCAAATGGTTTGGAGAAGACTGAAGAGGAAGAGTCACAATAGGCATCGATTTACAGATAATCCCGTGGTATTTGTGCATGCTCTTGGCCTCATTGGAGGAAGTCCAATAGCCTGACTCCGCCAGCCTTCGTTCTTCCGTTTAATTTTATTTCGCTTCAGTCCTCAGTCTGGTCACTCGGAGCTCTGCCTCGTTTACCTCAGCAGAAAGTCCGCCGGACCAACCAACGAACAGAAGGCGTGGCCAAGAGCCATGATGTAGCAGCTGCGCCGAGTTTGAAAATGTAGTCTCCGAAGTCAACAATGGCCACGGACATAGATACATGGGAGGCCATTCGCTCTGTCGTGGAGAAAATCCCAGGCATCAGCGACTTATAGCCACAACAAGATGAATATTTGGTTAGTTTTTTGAATTGAAATGATGTTGTAGCGCTACTCCCTATAGATTGTCATATCTACTTAATAGCCATCATGAAATAGGCACCCTGTTCATCTCTGTGAGAGACAGCGGAACCACCTCAGCTAGCTTGTAGCTTCTGGTGTTTCATTGCGCGCAATTTTCACACTATTTAAGTTAGCAGCGAACTTTTTAAAAGCCGTGTTTTTGTTCGTGTCACAAGACCTATTCGCTGTCTCAGTGATATGTTGTCATTATCCATGAATGAAATGGCTGTCTGAGACAGCCAAATGCTTAGCACCAAACTGTGTTGCTATAAAGTTAGATAGCGAGCTCGGTATGATGTTAGCGCAAGTATGGTTAACGGTTCAGTTTTCGTGTCAACGCAGATTTCATCCTGATGTAAATAATGCCTTATTCTCGTCGATTCTGCCGTTGGTTTCAGATCTCTTAGGTTTTTTTTAACAGCAGCAATATCTGCAGGAAAAACAAAAGCTCAACAGTTTCTTTCTTGTAGGAGAACAGAAAGAGCACCTTTGGTTCTTTTAAGTGAATGCGTGAAGGCTAGAATTTGGTAGATGGGCATATGTATGGGTACAGTATTAACTTTAAAGTAGTGATCAGTTTGTTTTCGCAGCATTCCTGGTATGAAGGACTGTGTTTACAGCAGATGTACTAGGCGGCTGAGCCGGCGTATGACATACGTCATCGCCAAACGTTAGTGATTAGTTTACAGGTACACCAATGATTTTAAACTTCAGACAAGCGCCCACCCACCAGGAAGTAAACACTTGTCAATGACGACTGGCCAGACTCTGTGTACGAAGCAAAGCGAAGTAGCAGAGTCTGGTTTTACCAGGCTACAAGTCAAAACAATGACTAACTATATTCATTCAAATATATTGAGCCCACCTGAGGAGTGTGGAGGCGGGTGGCATCGCTGACTTTGCCAACACAGAATACTTTCCTGGTCCACCGAATTATGATGGTTATGTTCAATTGCATTAATGAAATTATGTTTCTCATATTAAAAAAATACAACATTATTAAGATGTGCGACTTTTAAATATACCTAGCTAACAACGTGGTAAGAAGGGTTTTTTCCATTTTAATTCAACATTTGAACTACCGTTCCAAGTTACGTGTTCTACTCGGCTAGTAGCATAAACGAAATGATACTTTTCCAGTGGAATGTGATTTAGAAAATGCAACGAAAGTTGGCATTATTATGCTCGCCACTTGCAAAATAGAGTAAGTTACAGTTGAGAACATTAACTCGGCTCTATGGTCGAGAAATTGCAAAAAATCTGCTGCCCGCGTCAGCTAATGAAGTTTGCGCTAGCTAGCTTGTTAAGCAAGAATCAGTGACAAGGCATCATTACCTTACCTTGTTACCGTCAATGTACAGTGAAAGCACCATTTTGATTGAATCGACGGAAGTAGGTCAAGTGGGGGCGCTGTACTTTAACATTGGGTCTTATAGAGAATTGGCAAAATCGCCTGTGGAAGCTAAATGGTTGCAGAGACTAAGTTTGTATTATCGACATACAGGAAGTCGACATATATGACCTTTATATTGGATGTGTTAAAGTTGACCTCAGATGACCTTGAAAGGTCAAACTAGAGCTCAAGCAAAATGTTACAATTTTCAAAGGCTTCTAGGCTTGAAAATATTTCAGATTGGGAACATACGTGTATTGAACACTTATAGGAAGTCATATATGAACTTTCATTTGGTGGCCTTGAACTTGACCTTCAGTGACCTTTGAAGGCCAAACTTCACAAAAAGAAATTTGAATGACCTCTATCACCAAAACTATTACAGATAGAGCTTAGGTTTGTTTAGTGGGCATATAGGAAGTCGTGTATGATGTTTCATTTTGTGACCTTGAACTTGACCTTCAGTAATCTTCAACAACTAAACTTAACAGTGAATTTTCAATGACTTATATCAGCAAAATTGTTACAGATAGAGCTCAGGTTTGTATTGAAGACGTATAGGAAGTCATACGTATATGAACTTTCATTTAGTAACCTTCATATTGACCTTTGAAGGTCAAACTTGACCAAGTGAAAATTCAATGACTTCTATCACTAAAAAGGTCACAGATGTCACCTAAAGGTCACCTAAGTTTGTATCACAGACTAAAAGGAAGTCACACATGAACTTTAATTTGGTGACCTTCAATTTGACTGTTGGTGACGCTCGAAGGTCAAACTTTACATAATACAATTACAATGACTTGTATTGCCCAAACGGTCACAGATGGACCCTAAATTTGTATTGGAGACATATAGGAAGTCATATATGAACTTTCATTTGGTGACCTGAGTATTGACCTTCAAAGGTCAAATGTGACCAAATGAATATTCAATGACTTGTATCACTAATGTGGTCGCAGATGGAGCCTAGGTTTGTGTTACAGACATCAAGGAAGTCACATATGAACTTTCATTTGGTGACATTCATTGGTGATGTTCAACTTGACTGTCAGTGACCTTTGAGGGTCAAACTCGACAGTGAAATTACAATGACTTGTATTATTAAAATGGTCTCAAATTGAGCCAGGGTTGTACAGAGACATTTAGAGAGTCATCTTTGAAGTCCATTTGCTGACCTCAACTTGACCTTCTGTGACCTTTACAGTTCACAACTGACATATTGAATTTTAAATGACTCGTATCACCAAACCTGCTTCAGAGCTTAGGATTGTATTACAAGAGGTCTTATAAATGTATGTGAATTTTTATTTAGTAACCTTGACATTGATGTTCAATGATGCAAAGGTCAAACTTCACGTTAAATTTTCATAACTTGAATAATCACTGTAAGATTGCTTGCCGGTAAGCTACAGGACCCTTGCTCCTATTTTTGATCAAAGAGTGAATGGGGATGCGTTGTCCATCTTTACAGTCCATGCCACTGACACTGAGGAAATAACTAATGAATTACTTACATACTTTATTCAATCTGTAGATGAACTTTCATCAGACTTCCAAAAAACTCCTGACACAGATGAATGTAATTCAAGCTCCCAACAATTACAAAAATTAAATATTATAACTAACGGAGGTTCCCTCCTTTGACATCGGACAGACTGATCGAAAAGAAATTCAAAAATTATAATGCAATTTTACAACTCAAAGGCAAAAGATGTATTTGGAATTGATGTTTCATTTTTTAAAAAATACAGTGCCATCTTTATAAGACCTTTACTTCATGTAATAAATTTGTCCATTAAGGAAGGGAAATTTCCACAAAGTTTTAAAACAGCTATTGTTACCCTGATTTATGAATTTGGTGCATTAACTGAGGCTAGAAACCACAGACCGATATCAATTCTTCCAGTTATGTCAAAAGTAGAACATCATTCTAATTTTTTTTGTCAGACATTGTTCACATTTATAAGATTGCACAGAAAAAATTTCAGAGAGATGAATAACTGGTGACATGGTCATTTTTTGCCCCAAAAAAGCGCATTTAGTGGCAAAACCGGAAAAATTTACATAGAAATTCTTTCATTGAAAAACTTCTACAAATAATATTACTTGGATTACTGCATTTTTACAGAGAGATTTATCATAAAATCATTAAAAAAAATGAATTCTAGAGTTTATCTTACTTAGTTCCTGAGTTACAGGTCATAAAATGTGGTCTCCTTTTTGGCCGTTTTGTGTATTCGGCTGATTTTGAGGCTTTACCATACAAAAGTGGATCAAGATGCACAGAAGCTAATGCCATTTTCAGATTCTAGGGGATGAATATGGTTAATATACGCAATTACAGCCTTGAAGAAGCAATCAATTTGGAGCAATAAGTTGCCAAAGTTGGCTGAAAATGGGTTCGCCAAAAAACTTAAAATATTATTCAAATTTTGAAGGACTATAACTTGAAATCTATTTGAGATACTGGCCTAATATTTGGCATTTTTAAATTTTGTGTGAATATTTACTCGTGAATTTTTTCAAAAATTTTTGAGGAGGTGACCTGGAAATTTTCTCAAAATCTGGATGATTTGACATGGAAGGACCCAACTTGTCTTTAAGTACTTAAATTAGCTGGCCCCAGGAGCAGTGTCTCGATTAATTAAAAAGACTGCCAACAGTGGGACAATGACAAGGGATGTAACTGAACAGAACTGGAAAATTCCAAAGTGCAGAACAACATTCGGATAATCATCCCTCAGTGAAAGGAACACACTTATGGAACTCTCTACCACCTGAAATTAAATCTCAGACAAACTGAAAATGTTTAGTGTAAAAGTGAAATTTTGGCTTAAGCAGCAGCAGCAACATTAATGGTCTTATCTCATTGAATGTCTTTGATATAAATTTCATCTTCTGTTTTAATCTGTGTTTGTGTAAAATGTTTAAATTGTTTGTATTCATTTTATTGTATTCATTGTATCGTTTCTCTTTTTTTCTTTATTTCATTGTATTGTTTTTTTGTATTCAAAAACTGGCCAGGGACAAAGACTGCAAATTAGCTGTAGCTAGAAGTCTTATATACATCATTTTCCACATTTTTTGTAGCAATGTTGTATGTACTGTCCCTGTTAAATAAACAATTTAAAAAAAAAGTTACCTGGCAACGCCAGAGGGACAACCTGCAGAGACCTCATTAAAGGTTATATTTGCAAAAAAATGTTAATCAGGTCAACAAGTATGGCATATAGATAATTGGAAAACCTTTGGCTAGCTGAAAATCGTGTTGACTGGATGCCATATAATGCGGGGGAAAAATATGAATAAGAGGTTTTGCTCTGTCTCCTCAATCTATCTTTGACCTCAAAAAGTTGAAAGCATGGACTGTATATAAAGATGGACAACGCGTCTCCATTTACTCCCATTGATCAAAATGGAGCCAAAATATCCCAGATACGGGCGCTGCCATGTTGCACATTTGGAGCCAGAGTCTGCGCAGTAGTGATCGGGGGTCGAGTCGCGGTATCAAGATCCCGCCCATACATCCCCCCTGACCTTCTGACCTGGCCTGGCTGCTGTGCTATTAACGTAACTTTAAGTGCCTGTCATAGCTCATACATAGAGATTGTACAGTTTATGCAAGTGAACGGCAATGGCAGCGTTGCAATTTGTTGGCTCGTTAATTCAGTCTATGGGTAAATAGATCCCTGCTGCCATCTGTTTCGCAGTTTATGTCCCACTTAACTCACCAGCATGGTCATGTCACTGAATCTTGCTTAACAAGCTAGCTAAGTAGCTAACTACATTAACTGTTGCAGGCAACAGATTTTTGCAATTTCTCGACCATATATCCGCGGTCAGTGTTCTCTACTGTAGCCTACCCCATTTTGTGTGTGACGAGTATTTTAACGCCGACTTTCCTTGAATTTTCGAAATCACATTCCACCGGGAAAGTGTCATTTCATATGTGCATGTAGTAGGCCGAGTGATTTTATAACTTTACAAGTTTGAACGGTAGTTCGAATTTTGAATAAAATCGAAAAGCCTTTCTAACCATGTAGTTAAACTAGCTAGGTGTATTTAAAAGTCACACATCTTAACAATTTTTAGACAACAAAATGGATTCAGCCATTTTGACTTCCTCCTCAGGGGTGAAGAGCATCTAAAAATACCATAGGAATATCTAGAAATTGATGCCTATAGTGATTTCCGCATAATATTGGGGAATTTCATAAACAAACTCAAGTTTATAACATTGTTACATCCAGTGTTTGCACAAAGAGCACAATGCAGCCTGATAAAATTTAGAAAAATAAAATGAAAATATTTAATATGTTAAATTAAATAAACAGCCAGCACAAGTGTTACATTGAAAGATGACTTGCATTTTAGAATCAACAGGGCAAAAAAATTTACACTTGCCGTGGGGAAACAAGCAAGGGAGCCTATCGGATGCCCATGTCCAGCAGTGGTTTGGCTAGGGTGGCATGGTTTGGGGACACCTCCTCCCCTTCTTCTGCCAGCCACTAAAAAAAAAGAGCTCTGCCTGATGTCCTGCTGATCCAGTCTGGCAGGAATGACATCAGGAACATCAAGAGCGTGAAGCTTGTGGCAGGAATCAAGCAGGACTTGCAAGATGTCCACCTGCAGTTCCCATGGATGAAGATTATCCTCTCTGCCATCACCCATCCAAAGATTGACAGTCCAGCATTATGTTAACAGTGATGGCTACCTTTGTTTTATCTATTGGTGGAAACATCTTGCTTCATCCTCAGATACACCATGGAGATCCTAGCCAATTTTTGCACGAAGGAGTTCATTTCACCCCTATGGAAGATATATTTTAAAAAATATTGTCTTGTATCTGAAAGAGTAAATCCAGTGGGGTGATGCTGGATTTGGATTTTCCACAAGTTATGGCTTCAATAAATGCCATAATTTCTCTGCTGTATGTGATGTTTGATGTGCTCTTTTTATTTTTATACTAAGGTAGCTGTCACACTTGTAATTGCTGTCACAGCTTTTCCTCTCCCTCCACCTTTGTTTCCCTCTCTTTTCCTCTTCAGTCTTCTCCAAACCATTTGCTTTACCCCAGCCTTTCCACCTGATGGACTTCCTTAATTGCATTTCCCCACTGTGAGTGTTGCCAGGGGTTTGTCTTTGAGCCACCTAAAAGTTAAGGCCTCTGCGTAGCTTTAGTTTAAATAAATATTTTTATTTAACTCTCATTTGCATGCCTCTGATTTACCAAAGCAGAAGACAAAGTACATGTGAAAGTTCTGGCCCCACTTTCTATAAATGACAAAATGTTTTATTTGCTGCCATCAAAGAAAAAGTAGCCTACATTGAATAACAAAGCATTCTCTCGTGCTCCTAGTCCTTGGGCAGATAACTAGAGTCACTGTGGGAAAACTGAAGCCGTTGTTGTCTAGATGAACTGCTTTGTAATGTATTATTAAACACACAAAAATGAGGTACAGTTAATGCCATTAAGTGTAGATGGCAGTGTATAAGGAAGGTTAGAGTAGCAAAATAAGGACCCATAAGAGAAGCCAGTTACATGTTCATTATTATTCAATCAAAATTGACTTGTCCATCTCAGTGTAAATTACTATCTTACAAATAAATTCCAATTTTACTGACAATGTATAGTGTAGCATTTTTGACTACTATTTTCATCAGTTGTTTTTTTCTGTTTTTACAAATTACTTCAGAAGTATACTTCAACAATAAAACAAAAGAATTGCTTGAAGCATTCTCCAAGTCCTCACTGGGTAACGCTGAGGTCTGAATTTGAGGGCAGCTTCTGTAATCACATGAATAATTTAAAAAAAAATCAACAGGAAAAAGCAGAAGTTAGGTTGCACAGTGGTTAACATAACATAGACTGTTTAAGAAGCGACACCAAATTTCAAATTAACTACCCACAATTTTCTGAAATAATAAAGCTGATCATGTTAAACATTTTGTCCTTGTACAATGCCCTAGCCCAGCTCTAACTCTCTAAATTGAGACAAATGAAAGCATCACCTGAACAAATATGTTTCAGTGGCTGAATTAATCATTAACTGCCGTGTGCAACAGGCTTGTGCAAAATTCCTAATTGAATTGAGAATATCTCCCAAATTCCAATTCAATTCCATGAATTTGAATTGAATTTGAATTGAGGTTGCAAACAGAAAGTAGAATTGCAATTCAAATTCGAATTGAAGGAAGCAGAATTGAAATTTCATGAAATTCCAATTAATAATTTTGGTGTATTCCAGAATCATGCTTTACAGTATATTCCATACATGACTGTTTTACATATTTCATACAAATATTATTTCTATGAACTTCATGTAGGTCTACACATGATATTTTAATTACAGCAAATGTTTTTCATGGACAATTAAGAATAAAAGCATCATGTATAAAACAGATAATATAACTTGTATTATATAATTTAATGTATTATAACTTTCAAATTATGGAAAATGATGGGGAAATACTTCATTTCCCAGAATGCTTCACTTTATCAAAGTATTCAAAATGGTTGCCAAGCCATTTCAGGACATTTGTTTGAAAGCCTCTCTGTTGACAAATTTGATGGTCAGAGCTAGTTTCCAGAAAAAAGTTCCAAAGTTTGTGATAATGGCAAAATGGAAAAGGATGATAGACTAAAAGGCCATCTGTACCAGATCATTTTGGTGAGCTAATTCCCTCAAGGACACCAGGAATCCACCGAGCCATCTGCAAGTACTGCAATACTCCAATTTGTGGCTCCATCAAAGCAACTTCAAATTTCAAACAGCATCTACAAGTAAGTTAAGAGATTTTCTTTTTGAATTTTATTTTGATAGCCATGACCATGGCATTGGCATTGGTATCAGTGTTGGGACCATAATTCAAAAACTAATGTATTCAAAATTTCTCACTTCTTGAAACATGTACTGTAACTTATTTCCTTATGCATTAGGACCTTCTCTCTCTCTGGATAATCGCCACACTACTTAAACCCACATGAGCTTAAGTCCAAACCTTTTTACTCCACCTTGGGATATCTCGTGAAAGCAAAACACTCCTGTAGACAGGAGTCTGAGCATAGCATTGTGTTTGAATTCAACCTTTTATTGATTCTGTAAAGCTTCTTTGTGACAGTGTTTGTTATTTTATATACATAAATTTCTAATTTAATTTATTATGTTTATTACTCAAAAGCCTCCCACATTCAAATCACCATCAGGTGACATCAGGCATAATCAAGCAACTGGGAAGACTAAGGCAGAGAATCCAGTAGTCTTCACATACAGTGTTTGGGAATGTAATGTAATTGATGAATTTAGAACAGTAAGGTGTTACTGAATTTTGTTGCAGCCAAATGTAATTAAAGTAATTCTAAAGTAAGGCATTGCATCCTACCGTAAATATTAAATGTACACTCAAGGAATGCACTTGTAAATGAATTTTTATAATGACTTAAGTGCTGTAGGCCATATTTATCAAGAAACCAAATCATTTGTAGAATGCATTACACTATACTCTCTTGAGAACATCTGAGGTTGAGATAAATAATATGGTTTTTTTTTGCTTACGGCGGAAACATCCTGAAATCTTCATTGAGTCTGCAACCAGCAGTCACACAACCCAACCAAACCAAGATGCAGATGATGGTCATCTCCCAGCAACAAATTCAAGCTGTAAGTGGTCAACAACCAATACACGTCAAGATGCTCTCACCGATAGCATTGTGACATACATTGCAAATGGTCTGCTCCCCCTCTCTACTGTTGAAAATAAGGATTTTATGAATATGTTTCTACTGGCCCAACCATCCTTCACAATGCCATCTAGAAGAGCTCTCAGCCAGAACCTTATCCCAAAACACTCAGATTGTGTAAAAGCACATCTGGCTAGTCTGATGGGAAAAGCTCACCACATTAGCCTGACAATAGACCAATGGTCAAATCGATCAATGAGGTCATTTTATGGGATGACGGGCCATTTTAATGTTGATTTCGATTTGCAGAGCATTGTGCTGAGCTGTCAGCGTTTTAAAGGCAGGCACACAGCTGAGAATATTTGCCAAGTTTATGAGAATGTTCTTGAGAATTTCAAAATTCAGAACAAGGTATCTTTCATTGTAACTGACAATGCTTCAAATATGATAAAGGCATTCACACTGTTTCCACCAATTCATGTTGAGAGTGAAGAAGATGAGGAGGATGACACCTCTGATTCAGAAGTGGTCAATGTAGAGGAGGACGCTGCATTCTTTCCTTCGGAAAGAACATCCTGCTTTGCCCATAGTCTACAACTAGTGGTCCGTGATGCTGTAGAGCAGGGCTGCCCAACCCTGTTCCTGGAGGGCTACCATCCTGAAGGTTATCACTCCAACCAAAGCAAACCACACCTGCTTTCCCAGTTAGAGATCTTGACGAGCTGCTAATGAGCCGATTCAGGTGTGTCGAATTAGGGTTGGAGCAGAAACCTACAGGATGGTAGCCCTCCGGGAACAGGGTTGGGCAGCCCTGCTGAAGAGGATGCCGGCTCGATAAAAACCCTGCTAGCTAAAGTTCAGAAACTTGTATCTTTTTGCCATAAATCCAAGCATGCTACTGATGTCCTGGAGGGAATGCATAAACTTCAGCCTGCTAATGTCACCCGCTGGAATTGCCAGCTAAAGATGTTAAGGTCAGTCCTTTCAGTTCCCAGCGATGTCCTTGCTGAGCTCAACTGCCCTATCCAGCTGTCTGCATATGATTTCAAAATCATCCAGGAGCTTTGTGAGGTGCTAGAACCTTTTGAGGAAGCTACAGACCGCTGTCAGGCAGAGAAATCAGCGACATCAAGCTTTGTGATCCCCTGTATCAGAGGCTTACGACTACAATTAAAGATGTGAGGATGACTGGGAACAAAAAGTTTGCGTCCACTTTACAAACTTCACTTGATAAACGTCTTCAAAAATTTGAGGACATGGAGTGCTTCCAGTTGGCTGCCACGCTTGATCCCAGATTCAAACTGGACTGGCGTATCGGTGAAGAGCACATCCTAATTAAAAATCTCCTCTCTGCAAAAATCAAATCCACCTCCCCAAAAGTCAATGCCACCTCTGACATCAGTACCCAGACAAGGAAACGCCCCTGACTCTTTTCCAACATGGAAAGCCAATCAGCTACTGTGCCAGTTGACACAGCCTTGCATGAACTCCCTGTCTACCTGAGTAAACCATGCCTGACAGAGAATGCTGATCCTTTGGTGTTTTGGAAAGAAAACCAGAGCAGTTTTCCAAACCTAGCTGCACTTGCCTGCAAACATCTGGCCATACCTGCATCCTCTGCACCTGTTGAGAGGATCTTTAGTGTTGCAGGAAAGATATTCCGACCAGAAAGATGTCTGCTCAATGATAAAACCTTTGAGGAACTTATGACAATTAGGTGCAACAATGTTACCCTATAAATTAAGAACTGTAATAAATGATTATTGCATTTACCACAATTTTGAGTCATTTGTTCATTTTCAAATAAAAATAATATTACAAATTATTCAAAATGGAGGGAATTTGTGTTTAATTTTAGTGTTTGTAAAGTATTCTTAGTATTTAAGCCAAAACCTTTGTTAAACGTGACAAATTCTTCCTGTTACTGGGCTATAAGGAATTTCTCTGAATTGCAATGAATTTAATTCCACTTCCTGTAATTCCAATTCAAATTCCAATTAAACATCCTGCGGGGTGGAGCCTATTCAATTCCAATTCCAATTCTTCAAATGAATTGAATTGAAATTCCAAATTCGGAATTTTGCACAAGCCAGGAGCGCAAATCAATAGGCTAGTTAACGGTAACTGAAGTCAGCCAGCAAGATATTAAGGTATCTCGATAGCAAATGCAGCTATAGTTAATGTACAATTTACTAGTACAAAATCGATCGCGCTGTAACATACTTTTTCGATGTTACTCTTCCCCGTTTACTGCAGTCCTTCCTTTACATTATGTGCCCGTCTCCTTCTCGGCCAAAATCGAAATGCTGTCGTATTTTGCCTCATACTTTTACCAAGCAGTCTTTTAAGAGAACCCAGCTAGCTGCCTAGCCAATTCCACTGAAGTAGATAAATCAATTCTAGCCGTAATTTTGTCCGAAACCTGCAGTTCCTATATTGTAATTATTGAGGGACTGAATTTGCTCTCAGTATGTTTTGTTTTTGTCATAATCTTGTCATTCAAATAATCCATACCTCCTCGATCCGATTGGTTTTTCCTGCAGTTCCAGCAGCAATTCATAAGGTTGTAAAATAAGGATAGATTTGTTGAGTGTTATCTGTTGAAAAATGAGACGTTGGCTTTCTGGCTCAGATGGAATCGCAAGCTTGTTAAATCATTTAACGTTACCGTAGTTTACAAAATGAAGCCCCAGCGATTTCAATCCGGTACGGGAAACGCTGAAGGAATTAGCTAACCATGTGCAAACATCTGATGTTGATCCCCTGGGTAAGCAGAATTCATGCTTTAAAGGCAACAGTTATCCAGCTAAGTAACTAGCAACGGTGTTTATTTTAAGACTCGGGGAAAATGACTGCAGAACTGGCAAGCTACACAAGGCAGTGACTACTATGCCACTGGTTTTACATAGCGAAATCAAGTTCAAGTACAGAAGACTGACATCTTACGACAGAGTACAGTTAAATCCATTCAAATGCTTATTTTCATAGGTATTCTTGAAATGAGAATATATATATATTACGCTAGATATGACTGGCTGCCTATCAACATTTTCCCCCACAATACACGAACGTTACACAGCCTGCTGTTTAACGTTAGCCAAGTTAGCGAGCTAACTAGATAACAACTTAACTTGGCTGACCGTTCAACATTAGCGAAAGAAGTAGAAATTTGACTTACTGAATACAACTGCAAAAATCCTTTAGATCGGTTAGGACAGTTTACTCCAGAAAAACTCATGTTATCGTTTTTTTTTTTTTTTAATCAGTCTGAGGGGCTAAAACCACACAATCGCGTTTAGCCAGTCCTCTGAAAAATTTCAGTGATCGGATTTCTCCAGTCCACATTCCTACTCCAGCTATGTAAAGATGGTATTCTCGAAGAAAAAGTCCGTAGTGGACAGGAGCCATTGCGACTCCATCACACATAGCAGATGTCAACCACGCCCCTTTTCTATAGTATCGAATAAATAGATAACTGCAAACTTATTAGAAAAATGAACACTTGAACATACATCAGCATGGAATGAACTTCTTATAAAGGCAGAAAACATTTTCAGAAAAAAATATTTGACATATACAACTCCAATTCCGAAATAGTTGGGACAGAGTGTAAATTGTGAATAAAATCAAAACGCAACGACTTTCAAATCACACCAGCCGGTATTTGATTTACGACAGAACAGAGATAACATAGCATATGTTGAAACTGAGAAATTTTGCAATTTTATCCACAAAATGAGCTCATTTCAAATTTGATGGCTGCTACAGGTCTCAAAAAAGTTGGGACAGGGGGCCTGTTTACCATGGTGTAGCATCCCCTCTTCATTTTAACACAGAGTGGAGGCATCTGGGCATTGAGGAGACAAGTTTCTTGAGTTTAGCCATTGGAATTTGATCCCACTCTTGTTTAACACAAGCTTCCAGCTGCTGGAGAGTTTTGGGTCTCCTTTGACGGACTTTTCGTTAAATTATGCGCCAAAATGTTCTCAAGCGGTGAAAGATCAGGACTGCAGGCGGGCCAGTTCAGCACACGCACTCTTCTACTACAAAGACATCCTGTTGTAATAGCTGCAGTATGAGGTTCTGCATTGTCCTGCTGAAATACACAAAGCCTTCCCTGGAATAGATGTCATCTGAAGGGGAGCATATGTTGCTCTAAAACCTTTATATACCTTTCAGCATTCATGGTGCTTTTTAAAACATGCAAGCATCCCACACCATTTGCACTAATGCATCCCCATACCATCAGAGATGCTGGCTTTTGAACTGAACACTGATAACAGGAGGGGTGGTCTTTCTCCTCTTTAGCCCGGAGGACACAACGCCCTTGATTTCCAACAAGAATGTCAAAATTGGACTCGTCTGACCACAGGACACTTTGCCACTTTGCTATAGTCCATTTTAAATGAGCCTTGGCCCACAGAACACGGCGGCGCTTCTGGATCATGTTCAACAATGGCCTCCTTTTTGTATGATAGAGTTTTAGGTGGCATCTGTGGATGGCACGGTGGACTATGCTTACAGACAGTGGTTTCTTGAAGTATTGCTGGGCCCATTTAGTAATGTCAATGACAGAATCATGCTGGTGAGTGATGCAGTGGCATCTGAGGGCCCGAAGATCACGGGCATCCAGTAAAGGTCTTCGGCCTTGTCCCTTACGCACTGAGATTTTTCCAGTTTCTCTGAATCTTTTGATGATGTTCTGCACTGTCGATGATGATACCCTCAAAGCCTTTGCAATTTGACATTGAGGAACATTGTTTTTAAAGTCTTCCACAATTTTTTTTACGCAAGCCTTCACAGGTTGGAGAGCCTCTGGCCATCTTTACTTCTGAGAGACTCAGCCTCTCTAAGACATCCCTTTTATAGCCAATCATGTTACACACCTGATGCCAGTTAACTTAATACTTGCTAAATGTTCTTTCAGCTGATTCTCATATACATTAATTGCTTTTACAGCCCTTTCTTGCCTGTGTCCCAACTTTTTTGAGACCTGTTGCAGCCAGAAAATTTGAAATAAGCTCATTTTGTGGATAAAAATGTAAAATGTCTCAGTTTCAACATTTGAAATGTTATCTATGTTCTATTGTAAATAACATATTGGCTCATGTGATCTGAAAGTCATTGCATTTTGATTTTATTCACAATTTACACTTCGTCCCAACTATTTCGGAATTGGGGTTGTACTTGGTTTTTTTTTTTTGTGTAGCCTGTGGCCTATCCAATAACATGGAGGGGGCAGGCTTATAAATTGTACTGCAGCTGGCCCCTGGATGGCGATCGAGACGTTTTGGCTTCACTTTTCAGGAGCTGTTCGGCTGTCCATATTTATGTAAAGTCCATGGTTGAAACAGCTGCCTGTACTATATTTTTTTTTATCGCCACTAGAGGTCGTTAATTCCCCAATCAAGAAGTAGGCTATTTTGCTCCATCATGTGAGGTAAGGCTCCAGTATCTTTGGTAGAGAGGCACTAGCCCTCTTATGATTGGTCACTTTTAATGCAATCACACCCACACGACCTCCTACCTCAATTAAAAGCCTCTTGTTGAGTGAACACAGCAAGCGCGCAGTTTAGCTAGAGAGACTTAAGATAGCCGCGTTATTGCTGTGTTGGCGATTGCATATTACATTACTCTTTAGATTGCATACCCATCTAGCTAGCTAGCTAATGTTAGTGAAGGAATATCTGCTTAAATTTGACATTTATTTATGAAATTTTATATGGTTTTTGCCAAACTTCACAAGCAAGCTGTAACATCGATTGCTCTGATGTTTACTGCTTTCCCGGGAGGGGGGGGTGAAGTGCGTGACTTGTATTTACAACAGTGGTGTTGCACGTAGAAACTGAAGGCGGCAGTATTTAAATGTAGTACGTTTAATTCACATCAGTATTACTCTCAGAGCTGCACTTATTGGTCGTTTCTTCAAAATATGACAAGTTCTAGACACCAAACTGAACAAATGTAGATTGTTGCATTGATGCCCAAATTAAGTGGTGTGGAATGTTAGTTTCTCTATTGCGGTTATTTCATTCATTTGTTTGTCATTGCATTTTCAGATCTGGTTTTGTGAATCATTTCAAAATGAACAGTGCTCATGGTTTAATTAAGAATAGAAAATAAATACAGTGTGCCTATTGATGTGATTAACAGACTGCAAAATGTGCTAAGCAAATTCTCAAAATGCTAAAAGAAAAAAAGGACCTTTTAGCATATTTCCCTGACTGAAAGTTGATGCAAGAGTGAGCCCAGCCTGGGTATGCGGCGCTTCTCTTTGTATGCTAATCAATTTCTGTTTCTGTTTTCTGTTTCAATGCCAAACATGCTGATGCTGTATCTAGTCGGGTCAATCTATGAAAAATAACCACCTAACCCCAAAAAAATTGCTACAAAAGGTTTTTAATTGATTTCAGTACAACTAGGTTTCTACAAAAACATACTAAAAATCTAGGAAAATCAGACTCCCTGAAAGGGGTCATTTTCAAGATGGCGTCCAAGATAGCTGCCGAGACCTTAAAACCGTTATATCTCAATTACTATTCACCCCACACTGATAAATTTGGTTTCTATATCTAGGTTTTTGGAATCAAGGAATCCACTTGAACCAATTATATTATCACCAGTCAACTTTTTTTTTTTTTTTTTTTTTACTTCCAGGGTGTTTTTGTTTTTCTGGTCTACTTTTTAGGTTAGTTTTTGTCACTGTCTTTTCTTTTGTAGTCAGAACTAAAATCTTTTGGTAAGAAAACGAAAAAAAACTAGAGGGATGTTCACCTGTTTCATCAGATCTTCCATTAAGGAATGTCGTCAACAGTGTTGTAGCTCAAGACTGTGTTAATGTGGATGACTATGAGTCTGTTGGACGCAACATTTTGCAGAAAATGATCAGACAGCCTGTTTTTAACATCTCCTTTCGCAGAAAGGATAATGCCATAGCCCTTAGAGAAAGGTCAGCAGTCAAGGTCACTCCTGATGAAACCATTGATTCGATACTTCTTTTTCAACGTTTTCAATATCCAAAACTGGAGAGCTGGAAGATGTTATGAGTTATGAACTTAGTCCATTTCCTCCTGCCCTCTTTGAAGCCAGAAATTTTTTCCAAAAGGCTGATAAGCCGCAGTTGGCTCATGCAATCTGGGATTATGCACGGGACCCCATCTTACTGTAGACTGTGTACCAGGAACAGATTGTTACATTCTTGATGGCGGTTCTTTTCTTCACCGATTACCATGGAGAGGAGAAAGTTATGGTGGAATAGCACAATTGTATGCTAACTTTGCCACCAAGCATTATGGTTCAGCTAAAACTGTTGTCTTTGATGGGCATGAGAACGATCCTTCAATCAAAGACAACAAACATCAGAGTAGAGGACAGAATCTTCATCCAGTCATCAACTTCACTGCTGACATTGAGTTTTCAGGCAAGAAAGAGGAATTTCTGTTTTTAGATGTCAATAAACAGAAATTGATCTGGATGATTAGTGATCAACTGACTGAAAGGGGTACCTGGAGATACTGACATAGACATAGTGAAGACTGCTGTAGTAGCATCCCTACTACAGACAACTTCACTGATTGGGGAAGATACCGACCTCCTTGTCTTACTCCTTTACTATGCAGACGTAGATTGTAAGGGTCTGTATTTCAGATCGGACATGTCAAAAGCTGATAGCAGTTCTATAGTGTATGATGTTAATTGTCTTAAAAAAATTCTGGGACATGACTTGTATTATCAGCTTTTATTCATCCATGCTGTCACTGGTTGTGATACGACTTCTCAGATCTTTGGTGTTGGGAAAAAGACTGCTTTTCAGAAGCTTGTGAAAGGAGAGCCAGTCCTTAGGTGCTGTGCCAAAGCGTTCACTAGCCCAAACCACACCACACAGGTGATTGATTGCCTCCTTTGCCAAGCAATGGCTGTCTTCTTTGGTGGTAAGCACGCAGATTCCCTCAGGACAGTAAGATATAACACCTTCAGCAAAAAGGCACTCACAGCTTCATCGTTTGTAACACCCGAGCATCTGCTTCCAACTGAATCTGCTACTAAACTTCACTGTCGAAGAGTATATTACCAGATCATGGTCGGGATGGGTGAAGAGGAGGGTATGGATGTCATGAACTGGGGGTGGATTCTGCAGGCAATCGGTTTGTGCCTGTTATGTCAAGAATGAACCCTGCTCCAGAGAGTCCCTTAAAGGCCATTCATTGTAACTGTTCCAGTGCCTGCAAGACATGCTGCTGCTCTTGTAGAAAGTATGGACTGCCATGCACTGCTGCTTGTGGACCATGTCAGCTTAAGTAATGTGACAACCCACATAACAAATTTCTTCTAGATGAGTCAGAGGATGATGATGATGATGATGATGTGTAGCAGCTCGCTTTAACAAATACTTAAGTGACATGTAGGTAACCAAACAATGTTCTGATACATCTGAAGTACAGGATTATCTAATAAGTTTGCAGTTATTTGAGTGAATAAATATAAAAGTTTTCTCTGTATTTTTACACTTTGGGCTAGATGTTGAATATCACTCAAGTTGACATACATTCATCGGAGTAAATTAAGTGGATCAGGACTTCAGTCTGGGAGGACCCCTTGAATTTCTCAATGAATAATTGACTTATTACCCAAAACCAGTGAAGTTGGCACGTTATGTAAATCGTAGATAAAAACAGAATACAATGATTTGCAAATCCTTATTTAACTTATATTCAATTGAATACACTGCAAAGACAAGATGTTTAATGTTCAAACTGAGAAACTTTATTTTTTTTTTGCAAATAATCATTAACTTAGAATTTAAAGGCAGCAACACATTGCAAAAAAGTTGGCACAGGGGCCTTTTTACCACTGTGTTACATCACCTTTCCTTTTAACGACACTCAGTAAACGTTTGGGAACTGAGGAGACCAATTTTTGAAGCTTTTCAGGTGGAACTCTTTCCCATTCTTGCTTGATGTACAGCTTAAGTTGTTCAACAGTCCGGGGTCTCCGTTGTCGTATTTTACGCTTCATAATGCGCCACACATTTTCAATGGGAGACAGGTCTGGACTACAGGCAGGCCAGTCTAGTACCGCACTCTTTTACTACGGAGCCATGCTGTTGTAACACGTGCAGAATGTGGCTTGGCATTGTCTTGCTGAAATAAGCAGGGGCGTCCATGAAAAAAGACGTTGCTTGGATGGCAACATATGTTGCTCCAAAACCTGTATGTACCTTTCAGCATTAATGGTGCCTTCACATATGTGTAAGTTGCCCATGCCTTGGGCACTAATACACCCCCATACCATCACAGATGCTGGCTTTTGAACTTTGCGCCTATAACAGTCCGGATGGTTCTTTTCCTCCTTGGTCCGGAGGACACGACGTCCACAGTTTCCAAAAACAATTTGAAATGTGGACTCGTCAGACCACAGAACACTTTTCCACTTTGCATCAGTCCATCTTAGATGAGCTTGGGCCCAGCGAAGCCGGCAACGTTTCTGGGTGCTGTTGATAAATGGCTTTCGCTTTGCATTGTAGAGTTTTAACTTGCACTTGCAGATGTAGCGACGAACTGTAGTTACTGACAGTGGTTTTCTGAAGTGTTCCTGAGTCCATGTGGTGATGTCCTTTACACACTGATGTCGGTTTTTGATGCAGTACGCGTGAGGGATCGAAGGTCACGGGCATTCAATGTTGGTTTTCGGCCTTGTCGCTTACGTGCAGTGATTTCTCCAGATTCTCTGAACCTTTTGACGATATTACGGACCGTAGATGATGAAATCCCTAAATTTCTTGCAATAGCTCGTTGAGGAATGTTGTTTTTAAACTGTTCGACAATCAGCTCACGCATTTGTTCACTAAGTGGTGACCCTCGCCCCATCCTTGTTTGTGAATGACTGAGCATTTCAGGAAGCTGCTTTTATACCCAATCATGGCACCCACCTGTTCCCAATTAGCCCGTTCACCTGTGGGATGTTCCAAATAAGTGTTTGATGAGCATTCCTCAACTCTCTCAGTCTTTTTTGCCACTTGTGCCAGCTTTTTTGAAACATGTTGCAGGCATCAAATTCCAAATGAGCTAATATTTGCAAAAAATTACAAAGTTTACCTGTTCGAACATGAAGTAACTTGTCTTTGCAGTGTATTCAATTGAATATAGGTTGAAAAGGATTTGCAAATCATTGTATTCTGTTTTTATTTACGATTTACACAACGTGCCAACTTCACTGGTTTTGGGTTTTGTAATTGTGTTGGTCCTACCAGCTACCTTGGGTCCAAAAACCTACGTCTAGACCAAAATAATGTTCCTATGTTACATAGTTATTGAGATACAACCACTTTAAGCTTTTGGCGGCCATCTTGGACGCCATATTGAAAATTCCCCATTGACGTTGCCAATATATAATTTTCGTATTGTAATTTTGTTACTCCTAACGGCTTCCTTGGGTCAAAAGACCAAGGCTTAGACACCTAACTCGTGTTCGTAAGCTACCGTAATTTACGGTGTATAAGCCAAAAATTGGGGGTTGGCTTAAACGGAGAGTATCACATTACGAAACTAGAGCTGTGCTCAGAGTGCGCAAGTACCTTTGCCAATGTACTCATGTAGGGTATAGTTGCATTCTACCGCCAGGTGGCAGCAAAACCCAAAAGCACGCTGATTGGAAATCCGGCCCATTAGAAAGACTTCAAATCTCCGCCAGCATAGCTGGATTTTATATCTCAGCTGTACTTTGGCCTAGATATGCCTAAATTTAATCACTTGTTCCTCTTATGCTACCGTAACATCCTGCAAAGTTTGTTTGAAATCTATGCTGCCGTTTTTGAGATCCTGCTAACGAACAGACAGACAAACTTACGGGCATGATCACATAACCTCCTCCAACTTCGTTGGGCGGAGGTAACAAGAGCTACATTCATAGTTCGCAAGTACCTCCGACACATTTTGCCGCCAGGTGGCAGCAAAACCCCAAATCAATCGTTTTTTCCCCCTCCCTGGATGTATTTAGAATCACCACCAAAAACTCATCCATAGACACTCTAACAATTGTACCAAATTTCATTAAAACCGGTTTAGTAGTTTCTCAATTTTGTTCAGTAACACGCAGGCAGACAAACTGCGCCGATCACATAGCCTCCTTCCACCTTAGGTGATGGAGGTGATAAAGAAAACGATCCCAAACATTTCAATTTTCTTTTTTACTACTGAAACTGGAATCGTATGCACTCTGGTCAAATAAAACCCCATGCCAGCAGAGTTAATCGTTTTTGCAGAAAGGTGTGTGAAATCAACAAAACATTTGAAAGACCAAAAAAAATTTACTAATCACTGACCGCTTGCATGCTGTTGTCTGCCTTAAAAATCTAACTGAGTCCCTCATAGTGTCATTTACTGGACAGTGTGTTATGGGATTACGTAGTAGTAATTGGTCAACTGAACGTCTTTTCATCTTTCGGTATTGCGCGTGGTGCGACTTCAACTTAAACCTGCACAAGAAATCCTATTTCCTATTTACCTTATCCCTCAGCATTCAGCAACTGTGAAAACACATCTGATTCAACTGATGGAAAAAACTGAGCATATTTGCCTGACAGTTGATCTATGGTCAAACCGATCAATTAAGTCTTTTTTTGGAAAGTCTGACCATTTCATTATAGATTTCGTGATGCAGAGTGTAGTGCTGACCTGTCAGCATTTTAAAGGGAGGCATACAGCTGAAAACATTTGTAAAGTTAGAGGTTGTTCTTGAAAATGATAACATTCAGGACAAAATCTCACCCTCTTCCCACCAATACATGTTGACAGTGAGGAGGAGATGACACATCTGATTTTGAGGTACTGGATGTTGAAAAGGAGATGGCATACTTCCCACCAGAGAGAAGCCAATGCTTTGTACACAGCCTGCAGCTCGTGGTTCTTGATGCCATGGATGAGGCTGGCTCCATAAAAAATTTACTGGGCAAGGTCCAAAAACTTGTTTCTTTTTGCCACAAGTCCACACTGGCTACTGACACCCTAGAGGGAGGGCGCAAACTTCAGCCTGCAAATGCCATCCGCTGGAATAGCCAGTTAAAGATGGTGAGATCTGTTCTCAATGTCCCAAGTGACGTACTTGCTGAGCTCCACTGCCCCATCCAGCTGATATCATATGAGCTGAAAATAATCCAGGAGCTTTGTGAGGTATTGGAACCCTTTGACGAGGCTACAGACAGATGCCAGGCCGAATAAATGGTAACCTCTAGCTTCGTCATCCCTTTTGTCAGGGGCTTAAGACATACTATCAGAAACATGAAGATGACCGGTAATGAACAGGTTGTATCAACTCTATAATCCTCACTCGAGAGCCATTTAAGAAAATTTGAAGACCTGGAATGCTTCTAGGTGGCTACCACACTTGACCTAAGGTTTAATTTGGACAGGTGTATTGGTGAGGAGCAGAAGATAATCAAAAACCTCACTGCGAAAGTTGAGTCTGCCTCCCCAAAAGGGAATGCAACCGCAAATGGCAGTGCTCAACCAAAGAAATGCCCAAAACTCTTTTCCCACATGGAAAGTAAATCATCTGTCGTGCGAGGTGACACAGCCTCACAAGAGGTCCCTGTGTACTTGAGTACACCTTGTCTTTCAGAGGATACTGATCCTACTGGAGAGAAGACCAAAACCGTTTTCCTGCCCTAGCTCAACTTGCATGTAATTATCTTGCCATGCCTGCTTCCTCTAACTGTTGAGAGAACCTTAAGTGTCGCAGGAAAGATATTCAGACTAGGGGTGTGTTTCCCTAAATCACAGATGCTAACTTACACTACCGGTCAAAAGTTTTAGGACACCCCAATTTGTCCAGTTTTTTAATAAAAAATTATGCAGTTTAATGTGTCATTGTACTCTGGAATGAAAGCATAGACATGATAGAACAAATTAACAATCAAAGTTAAAAAAGAAATCATGGAATCAATTTTAATTAAGGAGCGCTGCCAAACGAGTTTGTAAAAATGCAGGAAATAAAGTTTCTGTCGTTCCAAGCACTGCTGTCTCCAAGCCCCTAATTAATAGTCACAACATTGCAATGTGTGTGTGTGTGTGTGTGTGTGTGTGTTACCTTGCCTTATTTTTCCTTCCAAAGATACCCTGTATAAATTCTTCCAAAAAGGATTCTTTAAAAACAAAGGGATCTTGATGAAGCCATTTGCCACCCTAAGAACCCCTTTGGAAGACTAAAAGAAAAAGGGTGCTTTGGCAAATGGCAGAACCCCATATCTCTGCGAAGAACACTACTGGAACCCTCTTCTCTGAGAGCAATATACATCGTACACATTACATATAGGTTACGGTGCGAGTGTTTGTAGCGGATTGGAATTTCGGAACGAGACGGGCCGCGGAGGGATTTTTACCGCACGTCGAGTGCGTTAAACATCCCTCCGCGGCCCAACGAGTTCCGAAATTCCCCAGACGCTACAAACACGAGCACGGTAAACTATGTATTATATGCGCCATTTTTTGTATTCATTTGTGAGGCAAAATAAGTTCTAATTCAACATTTCATATATAAATAAAAGCACCAGAGGTGCTGATGCCTCGGTGTGTATTGCTTAGCCACTACTGATGTACAATAGTTGTACAGTAACATAAAAGCAAGCTTGAATACATAAACAGTCAATAGAGTGCGGTCCTTGTGCCAAAATCATGTGGGTGTGGCTTAACATTATGTACACAAAACGTGTATACTGAAACATGAAGTGCTACAAAAAATCGAAAGTGTGCATCATGTGATCGTGAAAAGAAAGCCAAGAAGCTAAACTGATACTAGGTTTGTGTTGGTATCTCTTCCATAGAGTAGTAATTGTAGTACATGTACTATAAGTAGTGCTACTAACTCTCCTGTGCTGCATATACTTCAACCAGAAAGTACCAAGAACAAACATGGTAAGCAAATAACCCGTAGCTCTTGAACTGAATCCTTTTTCAAAATTCTGGCACATTTAAAATCAAGAGAACAGTGTTTGTCACTCGTTGACATTGTTACTTTAGCTTGGATGCACACGCTGTCGCAGTTATGATGGTAACAGACAGACAAACAAACAAATACACAGACTGAGTACCGTATGCTCGCTGTGCGCATGCGCACACCGAGGCATAATAATGCGTGACCGCTAACGTTAGATGGTTTAACGAGACTAAATGAACTGAAAGCTACGCACGGACAACAGTAAGTGACAACAATCGCTACCTTAGTGTTTGTATTCATTGTATGTTTTTTTTTTTTTTTCAGGTTAAATATATTTTTAATGATCTCACCTTGAATTTCCAGCCATTTCTGGAATTTGTGAATGCTCCTAGCGGTTAAGATGGCTGTATTTCTGTTTTCTTTCCTCTTAATGAAAGACTGAAGTGCCTCGGCGCTGTTGACAGAGGCCGCCATCTAGGTTGTTTATAAATTTTTTTTACAGGACTATAGTTTTTTACACAATTATACTATTTTTTACACGTATTCTCAGCTTCAAAACCGCCCGAGGTGCCACGGAAACGTCCGACTTGAAAGTAGTTTCGACCATTTCAGCCCCATATGGCATTCGTGCCATACGGCAAACATTATGGCACGGGTGCACTGGTACTGTCAGCGAGACGCGCATATAATACAATGCAATACCGACAGAATATTACTGCTGTTTGCTTCAAATATAATAACTGGATTAATCAATTGAAAATTTTAAACCTTATCAAATGACACAGTGAACCAGTAGGTTCCCAGCTAACAAATTTTGGTTCCCAGAACGTTCTGGCAACGTTATTTTTTGGTTGTGGGAACGTTCCCTGAAGGTTTGTTTTGGTTGTCCTGTGGTTCCCTAGGAAAGTTTTCCTGACGTAAATGCAACGTTAGTTTTTGGTTGCATATTTTGGTTCCCCTAACGTTCTCCAAACGTTCTCCTAAACTTTCATAAGGTGGGAACCTTTGGGCAACCTTTACAGAACGTTCTATTTTGGTTGTAGGATCGTTCCCCTAACCTTAAAGCTAACAAATTCTGGTTCCCTGAATGTCCTGGCAACGTTATTTTTTTGGTTGTGGGAACGTTCCTTGAAGGTTTGTTTGGTTGTCCTGTGGTTCCCCAGGAAAGTTTTCCTAACGTAAATACAACGTTAGTTTTTGGTAACATATTTTGGTTCCCCTAACGTTCTCCAAATGTTCTCCTAATTTTCACAATGTGGGAAACTTTGCGCAACTTTTATAGAGCAGCAGCAGCTACTTACTTAACTACCAGAAGCCACGGCTGGTTAAATAAACAAGATTGTTTGTGACACGCATAATGCTGAAGAAAAAAAAACTCAGATCCACAAACGTACATGCTATTTATTCTTCTGGCACGAAACTGCAACATGGCGAAAGGCTAAGAAGACAAAAACGTCAGCATTAAAGAAGAGTTGAGTGAAGCAGTCAGCAGCAGGTATGCTCTCCCTACTCACCCCCTCTCCATACCGCCACACCAGTGCACAAGTGCGACTAACTTGAAAGCACCACTTCCGCTATGCCTACGTGATATGTCAATTACTGTGGATAACATAGTATAAGGTGCAACATAAACAATGTTTACATACCGTCCGTATATGGCTCCAGCACAGAACGTTCTATTTTGGTTGTAGGAACGTTCCCCTAACCTTTAAGCTAACAAATTCTGGTTCCCTGAATGTTCTGGCAACATTATTTTTTGGTTGTGGGAATGTTCCCTGAAGGTTTGTTTGGTTATTCTGTGGTACCCCAGGAAAATTTTCTAGACAGAAATACAATGTTAGTTTTTGAATGCATATTTTGGTTCCCCTAACACTCTCCAAATGTTCTCCTAACTATCGTCATGTGGGAACCTTTGGGCTACCTTCACAGAACATTATGTTTTGGTTGTAGTAACATTCCCCTTACCCAGGGGTGGGGAACCTTTTCCAGGAAGGGCCAGTGTGGGTGCAGGCTTTCATTCCAACTAGGTAATTACACACCTGATTCTTCTAATCAAGGTCCTTAGCAAAGATACCAGAGGTTGATTAGTAGAATAAGGTGTGTAGCTGCTTGGTTGGAATGAAAGCCTGCACCCACACCGGCCCTTTCTGGATAAGGTTCTGCACCCCTGCCCTAACCTTTACATTATAACTAGCCTTTGGAAAACATTATGCCAGCGTTTCAGTTAGGCTCTCTGGATGTTAGGAATAAGCTGGCCCCTCATTTTGCAGTCATTGATGAATGGACGGACAAACACAGAGATGGAACAGAAAGCTCAATTATTTGGAAAATAATTTAATTAGTGCATATATGTATGTAGGCATGTATGTAAATATGCAGGTTAGGGCTAATGCCTGCATGCTTGTGTTGCAGCAGTCACGAGTCTCATTCCTCCGCTCAGCTGTCAGCTGGCCTAAAAATTTGAAAAAGGTACAATTAATAAAGTTTGATATAGTACGCAAGAGTTTGTTGCTGTAAAGAAATCCATAACCAATACACATAGTTAGGCCCCGTAGAACAATGTTCAAAGCTTGTGCAATACCACTTCATGAGACAGTAGGGATTCATTTCTATGATAATGAGATTGAATTTATGCATTCAAAATATAAAGCATTTTGCTGTGTTTATATCTTGTTTTTTTTCTTTGGAAGAGGCTGTTCGCCCCGCAGCACTTCAGTGCAAAAGTTAAAGGAGTGTGGGGCGGATTATAAAATGAAATCACTTATTGGCCCAGCTGTGGTGCAAATGGCAGGAGTGCTTCTCTAAACCGCCCTGCCGTGGTGCGAATAGCTGAGCTGCTTGTCTTGTCCATCCCGCTGCAGGGCAGAGAGCTGATCTCTGTCCCCCAATTCACCCCGCTGCCGGGCAAATAGCCACTTCCTTTTCTGGCCACTTTTCCTACTGGTCTAGTTATGTTTAGCTTGTAAACTATGATACTGAAGAATTAAGCAGCATCGGTCACACAAATATTGTCCAACCTGTATTGCGAAGTCAAACAGCGACCTTGCGCTTTCTTTATAAGCCTCATTTCCCACAAATGCAGACGTTAAGAAACATATTCCAGTAACATTTTAAAATCAATCAGTTTGTGTCTTGCCTTATTTCCTATGACTATCTAATTATTGTGTCTCATTCACATGGATTAACTTAAACTAAACGCCCACTGGCACTCAATTTAAAAAAAAGTTGAATTACGACTGACTGCGTAAATCAACTTTAAGGCTAGCAGTGCATAGTTCAGGACTTCTGAACTGCACTGAGGTGCTCCATTGAAAATCGTTTAAATCCACCGCATAATAACTTGTCTACCGTTATAGCTGTTGTCACAGCAGCGCAAGACCAGTATTATACTGACTAGCTTCTCAGACAAATGGTAGCTAGCTAACTTAGCTAACAGTTCAACGGTACAACGAAACTTTTCTCTAACGTTTGATAATTTTACTTACCTTTACTGAGTGTTGCGATGGCGCCAACACTAATCTAAACAGTAATGAAATAACTTTCCATGCTATTCCATTCTATACTTAAATGTCCTATTTCGAACGCTATGAAATAATTATAGCTATAGTAGAAGTAAACTATAAGAGACACCACCTTCACTATTACCAATGTCACTCAGTCGAACTAATCACACAGAAAAGAATTCAATAACACCTATAAATTACCCTCTAATCACCTAAATTGATTATCAAAATTATGTAAATAAAATATCGACATCCTCGCTTTCTCTCCGTGGAGCTGTCTCTCCGCAGTCTTCAACCCGTGAATACTAGGCTACAATTTCCCCGGACTACCCATTTTTATTTATATTTTTATAGGGCGAGACAAAATAACGTCTGAAACTGTTAGATTACGCGAACAATTGAATACATCAAGTTTTTCTTTATACCATATTCATAAAAATTTAAAGATTAAGTCGGGTGTATTCATTTTTAAAAATATTTAATCAGATTATATATTCCTGCTTATTATTATTATTATTATTATTATTATTATTATTATTATTATCGTCGGTGTCCATGTGTTTATAGTGTTATATCTCTGAAGCTGTCCTATTTTTCCATCAGTCAGTTTGCTTTGTATCTTTATATTTTGTCCTGAAAAATAAGACTATAGCTGATTTAGGCTATATAAAATTGTGCTGGTCCATCGCTGTCATCCACTGCGTAACGTTCTAGGAATGTTCTCTTTTTGTTGTTTTCAGTAATACCAGAATACAACCAAAAGGGAATGTTGCGTGAAGAGCACAATGACACTCTTAGAGAACGTTGGAATTTTTAGTTCCCCGAACGTTAGGGGAACGTTCTGTGAAAACATAACCTTGAGCGAACGTTCTCTAAACATTAGTTTTTGGTTAGGTAAATCTAACCTTAGGAGAACCACACGCTAACGTTAGTTGAACGTTTTGTGTTTGCTGGGTTTGCATCAATCTTGATTAATCATTGCCCCTCACCAAAAAGTAGCCTATAGAAAACAAGAAATTGATCCGTATTATTTTGGCATTACCGCCATCTATTGCAATCTCTTTTGCCTCGTCATTGAAAGACAGAATTGAAAGTGGTAATATACAGGCCTAATTAGTTGACTACTTAAAGAATTATAAACTCGGATTTTTGTTTTGGTTTTAATGTTTCTTTTAAAGTCACGTGTATATACTTTTTATTACACAAGCCACTTATGAATCTCGTCGTTGCTTTTGTCCAGTCATTCGCTTGAATTGAACAACTGCCGGTAGACTGAAATTGCAAACGAGATCCCACGTTAATTTAGAAACAATAAAAAAGTCGCAAATCCAATGGATTGCCATGATAGGTCTGGGGGTTACCAGCCTAGGTACGTGAGTGACCAGCCAAAGTCGCAATTCCAGTGGATTGCCACGCTAGGTCTGAGGGTTACCAGCCTAGGTAAGTGAGTGACTAGCCCTGTCAGTTACAAATCCAATGAGCTGCTACCGAGGAATGCTAGTGGCCAGCGGAGGAATGCCAGTGACCAGCCAAGCCAGTAGCAAATCCAATGAGTTACAAGCCTTGGAGAATTAATAGCCGGCTTCTCATTTACCACCGCCGGCCTCTCATTTACCAACGCTGGCTTATCTGTCGCTAGATTGTTTGCCGGCTCCGTAATGGATGTCGCACGCGACAGAAAAAATGGCGTCCTTTCACCAAAGTAGTTTTGAGGGAGTCCCACCCAGTCCCACCTGAACTGCCAATCACAGCACAAATAAATGAGTTGCCTTCCTTTTCCACTAAACTGCTTCCCTTTCCACTATACTGTCTCTCACACACACATATATTCTCCTCTGACACACATATTATTCTACTCTCACACACCTGTATTCTTTTCTCGCACACATGTATTCTTCTCTCGCGAGAAGGATGTGCGTGAAAGGAGAATGTATGTGTGTGTGAGGGCCAGAATGAATTTATGTCTTGTACAGCCCCTCATAATTGTGTGCTTGCTCCAGTGAAGCAGCACACTCTATTCTCTTCTTCTTCTTCTTCTTCTTATTCTTTTTCTTCTTCTCCCTAAATTTGGCCAACTAACTCCTCCTACACCGTTTAAGCTATTGATTCCGTTCAAACTCTAAAAAATTTAGCTTGTTCTGAATTACGTTGTATCAGTATAGATTTTTGATTTTCTTTTTAGTTTTTGAGATATTTAATTTTAAATGTCATTTTTTGGGGTCCTATTAAAGCAATTCTTACCTTTCTGGCATTTTTAAACTTTTCTTTTGTAATCTTAAAATGCTCCTAAGAAGCGTATGGCACACTAAAAGGTAAAAGAAATCCACCAGGTGTTGAAACTCTTCAATATTCAATTCTCATATATTTCTGATAAAAGTCTGACCAATCATTTTCTTCGGTCCGAATAAAATGATTTGCCGAGCTTCCAGTTTGTCATCCGTCGCCGCGCCCCTTCCAGATGCCTACTGCTGTCACCGCTTGCGAGTTGCGCGCCTCTCTGGCAGAAAAAAAAACTATGCATTTGACTGTAAACGAACAGGCGCTGAAATGCTATAATTACGATAATAACGTTAATGGTAGTTCGTCAGACTACAAAGGTAACTAAACGTTATGTGGGCATTTTATTTTATACCACATATAGAATTGAATATTATGTAATTACTGTTCGTTAGTTTTCACTTACCGGTGCCTCTGAATCTGACTCCATTGACCCTTTTCAATCTCCTACAAAAAAAAATATATGGGTATGGCGCGAGGAAGTGAGCAGCGCGAGTGAAACGGGTCAATGGAGTCAGATCCAGAGGCACCGGTAAGTGAAAACTAGCCAACAGTAATTACATAATATTCAATTCTATATGTGGTATAAAATAAAATGCCCTCGTAACGTTTAGTTACCTTTGTAGTCTGACGAACTACCATATATTAGCTATGTTTTTTTCGTAGGAGAAGTCTGGGAATCGGGGGAAGACTTTGGATTGAGGTGGAGTTGTTCATGTTCAAATTTTTACTAAGTGCTGTGCGACATTCCAGAAAGGTAAGGATTGCTTTAAATCAAGCCATTTTTGTGCTGATTCAGTAGATTCAGCTATTTTCTGCAATTTTTTTTACTCTGTCATACTTTTAGCTAGAAATGTCATTCAAACTGAAAAATATTAAGTTAAGCTTGTATATATTTTCTCACTGTTCAAATTCTTCGTAACTTCTATAATTTTTAAAAATAATTTTTGCTACAGTAAATTCTGTGAACTTACAGTGTGGTGATGTCACTGTTAAGAGTGGTGAACAGCTGTAAAATCGTCGAGAAGTCTTCTCTTAAACTTGCTCTAACTCCCACAGTTTTCACTCAACATTTTATATCCAAGTTGTAGCAAAAGTTGTGCTGGTCACAAAAATGTAACTATGCAAGCAATCGGACAGACGGTTTTGGCAGTATAAGCCAAAAAGCCACAGGAGCACTAACCGAAACTCCGTTAACTCCTATATTAAATCAGACAAGAAAATTCCGGTTGGGAAGCTGAAAAACACAGTTTTATAACTTACTCATGTTCCCACATTTTTGGCACTACACACACAATTTTGACATATTTTGCTCAACAGACTCTCCTCTTCAGTATGGTACCTCCATTTTGTAGATTGGACCTACTATCTTTGAGGTAGAGGCAGTAGTATGTAAGAGACGCCTTAGCTAAAATCTCCATTGGACCAAATGCTTTAACCATTAACTCAAATGGCTCGGAGTGACTCAGCGAAATTGTGGCATAGCGGTATTGCGGTTCAATTCTGCCCTCTGCTGGAATTTTTCCTGGCCTCAGCATTATCATTATTCGGATTAAGATTGATACGACTGTTAGACAAATCTCATTCTTCTGTGTCAAACTCAGTGAAAGAATTTTCGGTATCGTCATTTGTACAGTCGCTCAAACCAGCTCCAAGAGAGCAGATTTAGGGCAGCATAGACTGGTCTTTTTGCCAGGCAGGTCCATGAGAACACATGTTACAGTAAAAAAATTGCAAAGCAGAAAAGAATTGCTCGAGCTCCTATTCCAGTATATACAAGCAACTGTTCACACAAGCTATGTATATTTACGATCATATCTAAAACAGGCAAAATATTGATATCAAAATGACTAACTGCCATCCTTGCTAAGCCAGCAGACGTAACTTTTCCATACTCATTGAGTATTTTAATAGTTAACGTTAGCTAGCTATTGATTATGTCTTCTGCAGTGATGCAATGTCAATGCTCAAGGTGGACCCGTTTCGAACACGTTCTGTGCACTGTGTGTTCGCGAGCTTACTAGCTAATAATAGCACAGAAATAAAAAGGGAGCCGTGAATAATATCACAACGTGTTAACAATATCTTGCAGCTTGCTATTATTAGCTATTTAGGTAGCGAACACACAATGCACAGAAATGAACGCGAATATGAGCCGCGAATATTAGCATTTCACTACTTGGCCAGGTCAGCATTGTACAGTTCAGGACTGGGGGGAGACACTCACAATGAGCTATAAGCAACAACAGCTGCGGCAGTCTGCCAATGTGGCCTGCCATGTGCGCTCCGCCATAAAGCTAATTTCTTGGCATGCACTGCGTTGACCTACATACGCACAGAGCCATAGAGAGAAGTGCGTCAACCTCATTGACTCCAATTGACCTTTTTTTTTGAGCTGGATTGAGGCGGAGTAAACTTGGCCATGATGCAGCTGAAAAGTCAGAATTCCTTAAACAGTTACTTTCAGCTTTAAAGGCTTGTGTTTACATTTCAGCAGTTTTTCAACATTTCTTCAGCAATTTCCTTTGCCTCAGTTTCCAAGCACCTTCATTTTACAAGCCAACCTCTTCAACTTTTCTCGCTGAAGCAAGCACACAAATTTTCTAGTTAGGTACTAAGATTACTTTGATACTTAGCAAGCTTTGGAGTTTACCTTGATTTGCAGAAATCCAGCACCAAATGTGCTGTGAGATTTGGTTAGGACCATAGATGTATTCCATGAGCAAGGAGCAGTCCGGTGGGCTTGTTTCATTGGGTCCTCGTCAATCGACCCCCTGTCCCTCCCCGGATCTTGATTCATGCTCTCATCCAATAGGAATCACATCCCTTTTCAAGATGACAAAATGGCGCTGTTCTAATTTCCAGAATAGAGGCTTCCTAGATGGTTTGCTGAAACCAATGGGTGACGTCGCGGTTGCTTCATCCATCTTTTTATTCAGTCTGTGTGTACAACGTGGAAATCTGAGTCAAAGTAAGCTATTCGGAACTCCAAAATCCTTCAGATAATTGATTAAATCTTTTCATTTGATCATATTTTGCTTTAATATTGGATATTTTAGTTATAAATTAAATTCAATAGTTTCGGTTATAATAGTAATTTTACGAGTCTACTAATTCTGCAGGTTTCCTGCTTCACCAAATTATCCTGCGGGTGGATTATTAAGACAAACACGTCTTAATTATCCATCCTCGCCATTTCGTATTTCGTGGAGGCAGGTTCTCCTACATGACCTTAACGCACTTGTGCCACACGCTTTAGACCGTGTGTTTAGATTGATAAAATAGGGCCTCGCGTGTGATCCATTTCTTTATTGTGTGTGTGTGTGTGTGTGTGTGTGGGGGGATCTTTGTATGGCAAGTTGTTTTACCATTAAATCAAGCCACACTCCTATTCCCATTCAAATTGTATTCTTGCAAGTCTGAATAGTAGTTAAAGATATAGGAAGAATATTATTGTTGATTTGTTGTATTTCAAGATATTTACAACTTTGATTGTAAAGTCAAAACTCTGAGATGTCTGAAACTACTTTAAAAGTATGTGTGACCGTTTAAACATTTAATTGTTACACTGTATGTACAACCTTAATTCCAATGAAGTTGGGACATTGTGTAAAACGTGCATAAAAACAGCATACAATGATTTGCAAATCTCATAAACCCAATATTTTATTCACAGTAGAAAATAGACAACATATCAGATGTTGAAAGTGAGACATTTCACCATTTCATGAAAAATGTTAGCTCATTTTGCATTTGATGGCAGTAACGCACCTCAAAAAAGTTGGGACAGGGCCATGTTTACCATTGTGTAGTATCCCCTCTTCTTTTAACAACAGTCTGTAAATGTCTGGGAAGTAAGGAGACCAATTGCTGGAGTTTTGGGAGATCAATGTTGTCCCACTGTTGTCTGATGAAGGATTCTAGTCGTTCAACATTCCTGGGTCTTCTTTGCCGGATTTTTCATTTTATGATGCGCTAAATGTTTTCTATTGGTGACAGGTCTGGACTGCAGGCAGGTCAGTTCAGCACCCAGTCTCTTCTACTGCAAAGCCATGCTGTTGTGATGGATGCAGTATGTGGTTTAGCATTGTCTTGCTGCAACATGCAAGGCCTGCCCTGAAAGAGACATTGTCTGGATGGGAGCATATGTTGTTGTAAAACCTCTATATCCTTTTCAGCATTGATAGTGCCTTTCCAGATGTGTAAGCTGCCCACACCATTGGCACTAATGCAACCCCATACCATCAGAGATGCAGGCTTTTGAACTGAGCGCTGATAACAAGCTGGATGCTCTCTCTCCTCTTTAGTCTGCACGACACGGCGTCCGTGGTCTCCAAAAAGAATTCCAAATGTTGTTTCATCTGACCGCAGAACAGTTTTCCATTTTGCCTCAGTCCATTTTAAACGAGCGTTGGCTCAGAGAAGACAGCGGCATTTCTAAATCGGGTTCACATAAGGCTTCTTCTTTGCATGATACAGCTTTAACTTGCATTTGTGGATTGCACGGCAGACTGTGTTCACAGACAATGATTTCTGGAAGTATTCCTCAGCCCATGCAGTGAATTCCAGTGCAGAATCAGGCCTGTTTTTTATGCAGTGCCACCTGGCGGCCAGAAGATCACAAGCATCCAATATTGACCTTCGGCCTAGTCCCTTGCGCACAGATATTTCTCCAGATTCTCTGAATGTTTTGATGATATTATGTACTGTAGATGTTGGGATATGCAAAGTGTTTGAAATTTTACGCCGAGGAACATTTTTCTGAAATTGTTCCCCAATGCAGTTTTTTGCAGATTGGTGAACCTATGCCTATCTTTATTCTGAGAGACTGTGCCTTTCCAAAATGCTCTTTTTACACCCAGTCATATCACTGACCTGTTGCCAATTAACCTATTTAGTTGCAAAATGCTTCTCCAGTTATTTTTTATTAGTACCACTTTCTTTTCCAGCCTTTTTTTTTTTGCCTCAGTCCCAACTTTTTTGAGATGTGTTGCTGCCATAAATTTCAAAATGAGCTAATATTTCTCATAAAATGGTAAAATGTCTCACTTTCAACATCTGATATGTTGTCTATGTCCAATTGTAAATAAAATGTGGGTCATAAAATGTAGCAAATCATTGCGTTTTGTTTTTATTCACGTTTTACACAACGTCCCAACTTCATTAGAGTTGGAGTTTGTATTCTCGATATGGGTAATTCAATTTTTGCTGGTCATATGGAACATTTCAGATATCCACATGTCATTTCAGATAATTTTCATGATCTAAAAATACTTTGTGACTAGCGAATGTATCGTGGATATCTGTTGACCGGTAGTTAGGTAGCCGTTTTTGCATTGTCATTAAAGTTATTGTGTGTGATAATGTCATTGTTGAGATCTGAAATACATATTCAAATTAGCAATTAAACTTTAAAACACCTCGCCATAGTCTGTGTATGTTTTTCTGCATGTAAAAAGTAAGCAGCATTCTACCTGCAGGTGACAGTGCAATGCAGGGCCAAGCTGACCCCAGCTTGCTTGCTGTTTTCTACGACTACATAAAATTGATGCCAATGGTAGCGGAAGCCAATCAGATGAGCCAAGAACTCAATAAAGTATGTGAACTTGGATTATGTAGCGGAGGGGGAAATGATTTATTTAAATGTGCATCATTACTCATATTTTTATGTCTTGTTAATATGGCAGAGCATCATTTAAACAGGGCAGGTGTAAAACTGAGATCTGCGCTGTGATAGCTTGCGTATGTATTACTTACCTAGTCACATGACTGTAACTTAACTTTACGGTACAAGATAAATTTGTCTCAAAATAAGTCACAAAATATTCCACATTTTGCTGTCTGACTTTATGAACATCAATCATAATTTCAGTCTTTATTTGTCTTGCTCTCAGGGAGTTCAGTTCAAGCTGGAGATAAAGAACCTCGCAGTTTCCGATTCTAGGGGTCATGACCTGGAGAAGAAGGTTGCCATCAGTGTGAGGGCACAGGAGAACAATCAGGTGTGAGCAGTGGCGGAGGCAGAAAGTAGCCAGGCTTTAAAAATTGTGGGTTGTGTGTGTCTGTGTATGTGAGGATGGGGGGGGTTTGCAGCACACAGCATTCCAGCCATACTTTAATTGCATGTTGGCTTTCAATATTGATTCAATTCAATACCCTGGCTTCGTTGAGTAGTCTACTCAATTTTAGTTAACTTGAAGGACATTCTATGGGTGAGCATTATAGGTGAAATGTAATTTTCATTTTGCATTATGAGGTTGCAAACATCAGTATTGAAGGCAATAGTAGATGCTGACAAAATATTTGAGTACTCAGATTTTACCTCTCCAATTCTCAGAAATATGTTGATTATGACAGCTGGAAGAAAGCACGATGTCACAACTGCCCAACTGGAACTGTGACACTGTGGAACTAGTGGGCCTAAGGTCTTCATTTGCAACCAAACAAAAAAATTGAACTAATGACTGCATTTTAAAATGTAGCAGCTTTGGCTGTATATATGCAAAATCCTCAGAGTGGCAGAAGCAATTACTCTGCATAAAAAAAACAATTTTCCAGGAATCATGAAAATGATGTCTTGAACTAAGCATATGGGTGTGCTAACTATGGTATTGACGCAACAATTCAACTCCATGCCGGTCATTATACAAAATAATTGCACTTCTAGGTGATTAAAACTAAAGAAGTGCTTAGGTAGCTCAAAGTAAATAAAAGTCATTTTGAGAGCAGGTGCTGTATTGATCTTTTAGTTTAGACAAAAAAATTGCATAGACCAATGCCACTCTGAATTTTTATTAAAGGGTTGGTGTTTTAAAATAAACATTTGGTTTAAATCCACACATTATTCAGATCTAGCTATGATTTTTCACAAATATGCGTTGTTTCCTTACAAAAAACTTGGTAAATGGGGAACACCCATAAAAATTCCGCTGTGATTGGTCGAAGCTTTGTGACATACTGACCAGAACCCCCCTGCAGGGCCATATTTTGATCTTTGTGCAATTTCAGTGCAAAAGTATGTACATTCAGCCCCATTTTTAACATGCAAGTAATAAACTTTGGAAATGTTCTCATATCCTAAAATTTGAGTAATACATTATTTAAACATTACTTTAAAAGGCTCTGGAAGGAAATTTTATTCTTATACATCTTTGACCCTCAGTATTTCACTTTTCTGTTAGTATGTTTTCACATGTGAAGACAAAACCGAAAAGTTGCTATATACGTTGACGTTGTAATGGCCGGTAGAATTAGGAGGCCAAGCGCAATGACCAGAGAGAAGATGAGCAGCACAGACACAGTACAAACACAGAGAATAATACAGACCAAACGAAAGTACTCGCGCTTCCGAAGGACATATAATAGTCCGAAACACGGAAGCAAAACGAGATAGAAAAAAGGGAGAAGAAACTCCTATAATCAGAACATAGAAAGTCATACAAAACCTGACTACAGATATTTTCGGCTATAGTGCGAAGCTAAAAACAGACACTCTAGCGAAGGGGGCGTGCCAGACTTCCTGCTTATATAGAGTCCGGGAAGGTGCCGCCCCAGCTCAGTCAGCCAGCTGGGTAAAGAATCCGACAGCCAAGGAATTTGGTATCGTCCCGGGATGACAGCCGCAAAGAAAAGTCCAAACCACACGCAAACCTCACAAACCATGACAGACGTTAGAACAGTCGTTTTAGTACGCTTGTATCGTCATTTGTCATGACGATGCATGAGATGGTTTGTGCTGGGGAAGACTAAAAGGTAACCAAAGCCTGGAAACAAGTACAACCCCGATTCTGAAATAGTTGGGACGAAGTGTAAATTGTGAATAAAATCAAAATGCAATGACTTTAAGATCACATTAGCCAATCTGTTATTCACAATAGAACATAGTTTCAACATTTGAAATTTTATCTGAGACAGTTTACATTTTTATCCACAAAATGAGCTCATTTCAAATTTTCTGGCTGCAACAGGTCTCAAAAAAGTTGGGACACAGGCAAAAAAGGGCTGAAAAAGCAATTAATATATAAGAGAATCAGCTGTAAGAACATTTAGCAAGTAATTACATTAACTGGCATCAGGTGTGTAACATGATTGGCTATAAAGGGATGTCTTAGAGAGTCTCTCAGAAGTAAAGATTGCCAGAGGCTCTCCAATCTGTGAGGCCTTGCGTAAAAAAAATTGTGGAATGCTTTAAAAACAATGTTCCTCAGCGTCAAATTGCAAAGGCTTTGAAGGTCTCATCATCGACAGTGCATAACATCATCAAAAGATTCAGAGATAAAGACCTTTACTGGATGCCCATGATCTTCGGGCCCTCAGAAGCCATTGCATCATTCACTGGCATGATTCTGTCATTGACATTACTAAATGGGCCGAGGGATGCTTCAAGAAACCACTGTCTGTAAACACAGTCCGCCATGCCATCCACAGATGCCACCTAAAACTCTATCATGCAAAAAAAAGAAGCCATTGTTGAGCATGATCCAGAAGCGCCGCTGTGTTCTGTGGGCAAAGGCTCATTTAAAATAGACTATAGCAAAGTGGAAAAGTGTCCTGTGGTCAGACGAGTCCAAATTTGACATTTTTGTTGGAAATCACGGGTGTTGTGTCCTCCGTGCTAAAGAGGAGAAAGACCACCCCTCCTGTTATCAGCGTTCAGTTCAAAAGCCAGCATCTCTGATGGTATGGGGATGCATTAGTGCATATGGTGTGGGACACTTGCATGTTTTAAAAAGCACCATGAATGCTGAAAGGTGTGTAAAGGTTTTAGAGCAACATATGCTCCCCTCCAGACGACATCTATTCCAAGGAAGGCCTTGTGTATCTCAGCAGGACAATGCAAAACCACATACTGCAGCTATTACAACAGCTTGGCTTCATATTAGAAGAGTCCTTGTGCTGAACTGGCCTGCCTGCAGTCCTGATCTTTCACCGATTGAGAACATCTGGCGCATAATTAAACGAAAAGTCCGTCAAAGGAGACCGAAAACTCTCCAGCAGCTGGAAGCTTGTATTAAACAAGAGTGGGATCAAATTCCAATGGCTAAACTCAAGAAACTTGTCTCCTCAATGCCCAGATGCCTCCACTCTGTGTTAAAAAGAATGCTACACTATGGTAAACAGGCCCCTGTCCCAACTTTTTGGAGACCTGTAGCAGCCCTCAAATTTGAAATGAGCTAATTTTGTGGAGAAAATTGTAAAATTTCTCAGTTTCAACATTTGCTATGTTATCTCTGTTCTACTGTGAATAAAATACTGGCTGGTGTGATTTGAAAGTCATTGCGTTTTGATTTTAGTCACAATTTACACTTTGTCCCAACTTTTTCTGAATTGGGGTTGTATATTGGTTGTGCCCGTATACAGTGCTGTGAAAAAGCATTTGCCAGCTTCCTGATTTGTTATTTCTTTGCATATTTGTCACACGTTTCAGATCATCAAACAAATTTTAATATTAGACAAAGATAATCCGAGTAAATACAAAATGCAGTTTTTAAATCATGATTTCATATACAGTTGCAAGAAAAAGTATGTGAACCCTTTGGAATTACCTTGATTTCTGCATAAGTTGGTCATAAAATGTGATTTGATCTTCATCTCTGTCACAACAATAGACAAACGCTTAAACTAACAACTCACAAACAATTATGTTTTCATGTTTTTATTGAACACAACATGTAAACATTCACTGTGCAGGGTGGAAAAAGTATGTGAACCTTTGGATTTAATAACTGGTTGACCCTCCTTTGGCAGCAATAACCTCAACCCAGAGCCGGCTGGCCCATTAGGCAATATAGGCAAATGCTAAGGGCGCCGTGGTGTCCAGGGGGCGCCACAAAATTGGGAAAAAATTCACCTTCAATATAATTATATTAAAACTAGTTATTACTATTAACTCTTAAAATGGAAGCTAACATAAATTCAAATGTAAAGCAATGCCCAATTAATATTACTACAAATGATAATACCAAAGAACCCCGCCCCCCTCCCCTCCCTCCAGCTGGTACCTGTTCGCTCTCTGTCGGGGGAGGGGCGAATTTATTGATGTGACCTTTGAACTCTGTAAACATGTCAAAACAACCTAAACTGTTCGGAGCACAGGGAAGAAAAAAAAAGAAAAGAAGAGGAGGAAAAACGTGAGAAAGACAGGGGTAAAGTAAAGATACAGTAATGAAACGAAGATACAGTAGTGAAACGAAGCATCAGTTGCACTGCGTTAGTTATTTAGCACAGTGTTCTGTTAAATTGATAACTTGCTTCTGAGCGATTAGCCGCAACATGGTATGCTAATCAGTAGGGATGCACCCGAATCCGAATCCATATTCGGCAAGTCACGAATAACGGCTTTTTGCCGAATAAACTATTCGTCTGAACATTTTGTTAAAAGTTCAGCTTTATATATGTTGACTAAGGGAGCTTGTCAATATTCTGAACAGTGAACACATTCATTTTGAACGGACGCCTGTTCATTTTTGGATGCGTTCGAGGCTGCAATCCTGGTCACTGCGATCGATAATGAACACCCTTCTGTTCATTTTCTGATGCGTTCATTTCCTTATGTGTTCATTCTCCGATGCCTGCCCAGGGCCTGATGCGTTCAACCATGTGAAAAGTGAGCTTTTAGATTATGGGCGCGGATATTCTTTTGTGAACGACGACTGCATATGGATGATGGATTATATAAACGCTTGTACAGGCCTATTTTAAATTCTCAGTTCCTTAAAGTGAAATAGTTCTCATTGTCATTGTTAGCATTTTTTTTAATATAAAGTAAAATTGTTCTCATTGTCATTGTTGGTTTTTTTTCATATACTGGGTATAATTTGCCTGCTAAAAATCATTTGCCAATTTAGGTGACGCTTCAGGAATGGGATCATATGCGATCTATTCCTGTTCTCTGAACAAAAACATATTCCGGTTATCTAAACAAGAACATATTAAACAGTCGACGGAACAAATTAAGTATTAATCGTGCACATCATCCAAAAGTCTTGTCACCGGTATTCCAGCATGTCGCATGAATTCAGGTCTTACTCCGTGATCTCATATCCCTGAACCAGCCAATCCCCATGGCATCACAAGACTACTTAGTCGTTTATCTTGCAATCAAGCTTATTCATTAATTGAACTGATAACACCCTTATAATAAGGGTTATATTCATAAAGGGGGGGGGGGATATAAATATTTATTAACATTCAGACATGCTGATTTTATAATAGCCTACTGTGCACATGCAGAGGTTGTACTTTGCTCATCTGATTATCTAGATCTGGACTTGTCGTCGGCAGCTCCCACAGAGCGGTGGTTTCATGTGTTGTGATTTCAATCTGAAATACTGTACAATAAATGTGAAACGCAGTGTCTACGTGTCCGAAAGTCAGACAGGATTTTAATATATCTCCGTGTCCGACAGTCGATAGTTGTTTTTAATTTCTTCAAATCTTCAGAATCTTTTAGTTATTAAACGTGAATGTTTTCTAGGGCTCAGTTCTTCAAGATGAGTACCGAGAATTTCAATCAATGTTTCTGTTTCAGCTCTGCTCAATAAAGTGAGTTGACATTGGCGCGGGACTTTGTGCATTTATGTCGAATTTAGCGACTGTCAGACAGAGATTCTGAAATACTCCATGTCCGAAAGTCATAAAAGTTCAAATTTTTCGAGTATTCCAGCAATTATTAGACGTACAAACTTTGCCATGTTTGTGTTCGACCTTCACAAAATGCAAATTGATAGCTATCGACTTTTCTTGGTCTTTTTATTCATCTGTTTTCTTCCGTTGAAGATAGACAAGAGTCTTAATTCGGTCTCTCTTTTGAAAATTAGTCAGATGAATCGAACAGATTCACGCTTTATTTCCACACCAGAGATAAAATAGTGCTTGCAGTCAGTGAGCAAATCAATTCCATGACCATTGACATTGTGAATTAAACTATCGCATGCACGATCAAGACTGTCGGACGCGAAATGCAAAATACTCCATGTCCAGCAGCCAGCAAAAAGTAAAAGTATTGATATGAGAACAGATTTATAATGAAATAAAGAATAAAAATATATCACCAACAAACAGAACATCCAAAAAAGATGGCCCGCAACTAAATAAATCGCAGTGTTCATTGGATGTTCTGTTTGTTGTTAAAATGTTTCTTTTTATTCTTTATTTTGTTATCAATCTGTTCTAATTGTCCTCTTTTTTTTTGGCTGTCAGACACGGAGTATTTTGCATTTAATGTCCGACAGGCATTGTAGGGGAGACCGGGTCTAGTTGTTCCACGTCCATGTTGTTACATTCTAAATAGTTCCGATAATAAACCACAGACGGCACTCTAATTTTTCCTGCTGCTCCGCGAAGGTGATCCACGTCTTTACGTGACAGAGGGACGTACGTCGAAAGTCGCAGGTTAGTGTTTCAGAAAAATGCTCGAAAAAGTAACTTTCCTGGTGTTTGGGAGATTTTGATTCACATCAAGCGTAACTGATACATACCAGAGATTTTCTGGATTATGAGAGAGGAAGACATTAGCCACTGTGTCATGACACACCCATGTAAAGATTGCACTGGAATATTTCAAAATGTCGGTACAATGGCGAAGGGTTGCTGATGGACTAGTTGATACACCCAGGTTGCTACAGTAAGAGCTTGCCCCAAAACCTGTAACAATTTGGGAAAGATCAAATTACCTCACTGAATGACTTTCTACCTTTTTGTATTTCAGAAAGATGCCTTGAAAGAATAACAAAACGTGGCAATGCCATTAGAGAATGACTCAAGAGGTTCCTTACTGTGGCTTCGTGGGATAATAGTCTCGTACGGTGTGTTGCCTGCCTGGTGCCCAGGTAGGAGACCTCCTGGAGCGTGCGGACAAGCTCCGGGCCAGAGCGGGGAAGGGGTCCAGTTGTCATGGTCCATGTTGGGACAAATGACATAGGTAAGGGTAGGTTTGAGGTTCTGCAAGGAAAATTTGTGGAATTAGCTGAGAAGCTTAGGAGCAGATCCTCAACGGTAGTGTTCTCCGGGATTCTACCGGTACCACGTGCAAGCGGAGGAAAGCAGAATTTTATCTGGAGGTTTAACATGTGGCTATGAACCTGGTGTAGGAAAGAGGGGTACAGGTTTATGGGGCACTGGAACTTTTTCTGGGACAGGGGTGACCTGTTCAAGCCTGACGGGCTGCACCTGAACCGGAGGGGTACCTTTGCACTGGGTCAGCGTATGTTGAGGGTAGCACAGGATTATTTAAACTAGGGACTTGGGGGGCAGGGAGGTTAGTGAGTGTTACACATGGGAAAATGCAGACTGCCCTGATGGAAGCTGACGGCGTTACATGCACTATTGATGATATACTTTTAAAGCAACAAAGCATAGTGGGGGGCTTGAAGCAGCGGCCGCATGGGAAATCAAGGGGGAAGAGCATTAGTAATAACCTGAAATGTTTCTATTTAAATGCAAGAAGCGTAAAAAATAAATTTCCAGAGCTTGAGGCCGTTATGATTAGTGAGGGCCATGACATAGTTGGGATTACAGAGACATGGCTTAGTGAAGAGGATGGAGATGAATATAATATAGAAGGTTATAAGCTCTTTAGGAAGGATAGATGTAATAGGCGAGGAGGGGGCGTAGCAATCTATGTGAACGAAAACATAAATGTACAGGAAATTCCTGAAATTGAACATTCCAGATATCTGGGTCAGGCTCATTGGCAAACACGAGACAGGTTTAAACATAGGAGTATGCTATCGGCCACCAGCTTTGGACAGTACAGTCAATGAAATGCTTTTTAAGAGGATCACGCAAGCTTGTAGAGGTGGAGGGACTATTATTATGGGAGACTTAAATTATCCTGGTATCGATTGGGAAATGGTGAAAGGACAGGGTAGGGGGGAGGAAGAATTTCTAGATGTTATAAATGATAATTTTTTGGTGCAGTATGTTAATAAACCGACAAGAGAGAAGGCAATTTTAGACTTAGTGTTCTGTAATGACCCAGATAAAATTAGCAATGTTGAGGTACTGGAGCCACTTGGGACAAGTGATCACTCTGCTGTTAATTTTGATGTTTCATGGGAAGTTAAAAAGGTGTATTCAAAAACAAAAATTTTCAATTTTAGGCGAGCAAACTTTGACAGGATGCGCTCATATCTAAGTGAAAAAAAATGGGAGACACTCCTGGACTGTGAGTCTGTAAATGAGATGTGGGAAAGATTTAAGGGGGTTTTACTTGATTCACAATGCAAATTCATTCCAAAGGTGTCCAAAAGTAAGCTGAAAAAGCAGAATCCTCAGTGGATGACCAAAAGTATTCGTAGGGATTTTGAGGGAAAAGAGGAATCTTTATAAGATGTACATAAAGGATAACAATGAGAACACTAAGGCTGAATACTGTAAAATGCGGGCTGTGGTCAAAAAAGAGCTGAGGAATGTTAGAAGACTGTATGAAAGACAAATTGCAGAGGGGGCAAAAACTAACCCTAAGCGCTTCTTTCAGTACTGTAGCAGAAAACGGAAAGTCAAAGAGCAGGTTAAGTGCATAAAGAATAAAAATGGATCGCTGCTATATGATAACAAGGATATTGCGGATGCCTTAAACAGTTACTTTGTTGAGAATTTTACCTCAGAGTGGGTCTTTATTCGGCCAGAGGGCATGTTAAATGCTCAAGATTATTTAGCGGAAATTGAGGTTTGGGATAACAAAGTATTAGACAAGTTGCATAAACTAAAGGCAGATAAGACGGCGGGTCCTGATGGCTTATATCCTAGAGTGCTCAGGGAAGTTGGTGAGATCATCTTTAAGCCGCTATCCGCCATCTTCAGACGGTCTTTAGAAACTGGAGAATTATCAAATGATTGGAAACAGGGCAATATAATACCAATATATAAGAAAGGGGACCGTACTGAGCCAGGAAATTACAGGCCAGTCAGTTTAACTTGCATTGCGTGCAAAATATTGGAATCTATCCTAAAAGATGAGCTGGACTTATTTCTTGAACGTAACAGTATCTTGAGGGATAGCCAACATGGTTTCCATAAGGGAAGGTCATGCCTGACAAACCTTCTGGAATTTTTTGAAGAGGCTACCAAGACTTATGACCAGAGCAGGGCTTATGACATCATATACTTGGATTTTCAGAAAGCATTTGATACAGTACCGCATAAGAGACTAATTTTTAAAATGAGCTCCATTGGAGTTACAGGAGGTATTCTGGAGTGGATTCAAAACTGGTTACAGAACAGAACGCAAAGAGTGGTGGTCAATGGTATCTCATCTGAGCTAGGTATGGTGGGGAGTGGCGTCCCCCAGGGATCGGTGTTGGGACCCCTGCTGTTCCTCATCTACATTAATGACCTTGATAGGAATATTGAGAGCAGATTAGTTAAATTTGCAGATGATACTAAATTGGGGGGTTTGGCAAATAGTTTAGAGTCCACTAAAGTGATTCAGGATGATTTGGATAGAATCCAGAATTGGGCAGAAATGTGGCAAATGAAATTTAATGTAGCGAAATGTTAAGTTGTACATGTAGGTAATAAAAACATTAGACGGGATTACTTCATGGGAGGTTTAAAACTGGAATGTGCTCCACACGAGAAAGATCTGGGAGTGATTGTTGGCCAAACCCTAACAGGCTCTAGCCATCGTGCCGTAGGAGTTGAAAAAGCCAATCGGATACTGGGATACATTGCCAAAAGTATTGAGTACAAATCTAAGGAGGTGATGCTTCTTTTGTACAACACATTTGTCAGACCACATCTGGAGTATTGTGTACAGTTCTGGGGACCATACTTTAAGAAAGAAATAGAGGCTCTAGAGAAAGTTCAGAGAAGAGCCACTAAGCTAATTCCAGGTATAAAACATGAAAGCTATGAGAAGAGGCTGAAGATCCTTAATCTCTTTAATCTTAGGAAAAGGAGACTAAGGGGTGATTTGATTGAGGTCTTTAAATATGTTAAAGGGATTAAGAAAGTGAATTATGTAGGATTCCTTCGACCAAGTGTTGTTAGTAGAACTCGGGGTCACAAATGGAAGTTGACCAAAGGTAAATTTAGCACTGATATTCAGAAATATTTCTTCACCCAAAGGGTAATTTCGATGTGGAATAGCTTGCCTGACCATATTGTTGAGGCAGAGACCTTGGGGGTTTTCAAGAGTAGACTTGACTTAAAGCTAGATACCATTGAGTCATTGAGTATCTGAAGGGATATATTCACAATAGTATAAAGAAACTGGTGAGCGTAGTTGGGCTGAACGGCCTGTTCTCGCCATTCATGTTATGTTATGTTATGTTCGTAAGGCATCCCCCTTAACTTGCCTACTTAAGTGGGAAACACGTCTCACTTCAGCAAATTCTTAGTATAACAAAATGCCCCACAACCTGCAACAAACTACCCCTCCTGTAACAAACTACCCCATATATGAGGGAGTTTGTTACAGGTGACAGGGGGTCTATTTTTTCCTCACCAGCATTTCGCATGCGCAGAATATAGGGGTTGCTGCAGATCAGTCATGTAGTCTAATAAACTTTCTATCTTTACAGTGCATATTGATAACAAAAACCTGATCATGTCAATTCTACAGCCGTTAAAAGAAAAAAGTGTAACAACTAGACCCGGTCTCCCCTACGGACTTTGTTGAATTTATAAAAATGGCCCAAATAAATTGATTGCAGTGCCCATTGGATGTTCTGATTGTTGGTGATATATTCTTATTCTTCATGTCGTTATAAATCTGCTCTCATATCAATACTTCAACTTTCTGCTGGCTGCCGGACATGGACTATTTTGCATTTCGCGTCCGACAGTCTTGATCGTGCATGCGATTGTTTAATTCACAATGTCAACGGTCATGGAATTGATTTGCTCACTGACTACAAGCACTATTTTATCTCTGGTGTGGAAATAAAGTGTGAATCTGTTCGATCCATCTGACTAATTTTCAAAAGAGAGACCGAATAAAGACTGTTGTCTATCTTCAACGGAAAAAAACAGACGAATAAAAAGACCAAGAAAAGTCGATAGCTATCAATTTGCATTTTGTGAAGGTCGAACATAAACATGGCCAAGTTTGTATGTCTAATAAGTGCTGGAATACTCGAAAAATTAGAACTTTTATGATTTTTGGACATGGAGTATTTTAGGATCTCTGTCCGACAGTCGCTAAATTCGACATAAATGCATTAAGTCCCGCGCCAATGTCGACTCACTTTATTGAGCAGAGCTTAAACAGAAACATTGATTGAAATTCTCGGTACTCATCTTGAAGAACTGAGCCCTCTTATCAAAACATTCACATTTAATATCTAAAAGATTCAGTAGATTTGAAGAAATTAAAAACGAATAGAAAAGCACACAGAGAGAGCAGACCTCCACCAGGTGGCAGCAAAACCCAAAACACACGGCGATCGGAACTCCGGCCCATTGGAAAGACTTGAAATCTTGAACTTTGGCGTATATCTCAGCTGTACTTTGGCCTTGATATGCCAAAATTTAATCACCTGTTCCTTGTCCTAATAGCCACCTTCTCTGAAAATTTCATCAAAATCCGTGCATTACTTTTTGAGTTATCTTGCAAACAAACAAACAAACAAACGCCGGCGATCACATAACCTCCTGCCAACTTCGTTTGGCGGAGGTAATAATCGACTGTCGGAGTTATATTGAAACCATCCGACTGTCGGACACGGAGATATATTAAAACCCTGTCCAACTTTCGGACACGTAATCGCATGACAAATGGTACAAAATCTGCGACAATCAATGGAACAAAATCTGAATATCATTGCAGAATTTATCATGTACGTAGTGGGCTGTAAAGTGTGGCTTTTTTTTTGGCGTTCACAGGTATAAAAAGAAAGGATTAATATCGCGGATAATTTTGCTATTTGAAATGAGCGGGACTAAGTTATCCTAGTTGTTATACTCACAGAATAGTAGAATTAAACCTGGGCTGTCGCACAGATGATGTGATACAATGTGTAAATTATAATTTTAATGTATTTAATTTAATTTATTTACAATCTTTTGCATACAAATTGCCTAGCGGTCACATCATGATTTGGAACTCTAAAATGCTTTTTATATAAGAAGGAAAAAATGGCATACTGACACCACACGGAAGCGATGTTCATTCCAGTAAAGTATTCACACAGCAACATTTGAATGTTTTGGCTGACTGAACGTACCCCGGTACCATTGAATCACAATTTATCTCCGGTCTTGACTGTGGAATGTGTTAAAGCATCTTATTGAACTCGATGAAAAGCGTAAGCGTATAGCGGAAGATTGACGATCGGTAAAGATATAATCTCGAAACTGGAGATTTGGTAGGATTTTTTAGTCGACGTGAAAACTGTTGTTTAATGGGCATGTACCTTACAATATACTTCTAAATTCTGCAGGATGGGAGACGGGGAATTTTTTTCTCGTAAGAAGGAAATATTTACGCATGTTGGTGTAAATTTTGCGAAGTGGAGAGCAGATTCATTTTGTAACGCGAGAGAGGGTAGCTGCGTTAATTTGTGGATGCCGTCTGGTCAAAAATGAACTCATGCTTGTTCATTTTTGAAGGCAAAATGAATGCATGCTCGTTCATTTTTGAACACTCTGCCATTCGTTTTTTGGCTGAACACGAGTGGAGACTTGTTCATTTTTGAATGCCTGTTCAAATTTGAATGCGTTCAGAATATTGACAAGGTCCCTAAGGGAAACATCTCCTACAAGTGGTTGTTTATGAAGTTCTCTAATTCAGCTACATTGGCTGCCACCGCTGTTAATCATCCTCACCAGTCAGTCAGAATCGATGGCGTCAGCAGCCGTAAGTAGGTTTCTTAAACCTGTGTTGCTTGTCCTCTTAGCGCGAGTCTGTTCATTTAGTCGCGAACAGGCTACGGCATCGTCTTTAGCCTGTTAGTGTAGTTTGCTTGCTTTGTTCTACTGTCCGGTTGTTGCCGCAAGAAAGTTTTAAAACGCTGACTGTATTTCTTTTGATTCGCAGAGTGGATAGACGAGTGGGTTTCTTAAACCTGCGTTGCTGGTCTGTGTCTGTGTGCGGGCGCTCTGGAGAAAAATACCTGTGACTGAGAGTTGGGTAGCTAGCTATCATGACAGTTTTGATAAGTTCTGATTCCTTTATTTACCACTAAAATAGTTACACTGAGTTGCATTTCTTAGTTAAGGCATGCTGTTGTTTAATTAACCAAGTTAGTTCGTGTGTGTGTCCGGAGAAAAATATACATGGCTGACAGTCAGTGCAGTAGAACCAACTAAGGTGATCTGCAAACTGCAAAGCTAAAGTTAGCAGAGGCAAAGATATTAATCACCGGTCAACATCTGCCATTCATAATCACTTGATTATTGTTGTATTTATAATTTATTACTATTATTATTTATTCACTTATTTACAGGATTTTTATTTATGGTAAGGGTATTTGTATTGTACTTCATATTTTTTTTGTATTTATTTGTTATTTACTAAGCATGTAAATTGGGTGACATGTTATCTTATAAATTAAAGACAATGGTAAAAACAATGCTATTCGATTTCTTTAGTAAGCGTATGTAAATCAACGATGGAGGGGGGCGCCATATAAAATCTCGCCTAGGGTGCCACATTGGGTAGGGCCAGCTCTGCCTCAACCAAACATTTCCTGTATCACTGATCAGACCTGCACAACGGTCAGGAGGAATTCTGGACCATTCCAATATTCTTGGGAAGTATGGTGTGAATAGCTGTCAAGGTCATGCCACATCATCTCAATCGGGTTGAGGTCAAGACTCTGACTGGGCCACTCCAGAAGACCTATTTTCCTATGTTGAAGCCATTGATTTACTTCTGTGCTTTGGGTCGTTGTTCTGTTGCATCAATCATCCTCTGTTGAGCTTCACCTGGCAGACAGATGGTCCTTAGTTCTCCTGCAAAATGTCTTGATAAACTTGGGAATTCATTTTTCCCTCAATGATAGCAATCCGTCTAGGCCCTGAGGCAGCAAAGCAGCCACAAACCATGATGCCCCCTCCCCCATACTTCACAGTTGGGATGAGGTTTTGATGTTGATGTGCTGTGCCTTTTTTTCTCCACATATAGCGTTGTGTGTTCCTTCTAAAAAACTCAACTTTGGTTTCATCTGTCCACAGAATATTTTGCCAGTAGTGCTGTGGAACATCCAGGTGCTCTTTAGCAAATTTCAAATTTGCAGCAATATTTTTTTTTGGACAGCAGTGGCTTCCTCCATGGTAACCTCCCATGGACTCCATTCTTGTTTAATGTTTTACTTGTCGTAGATTTGTCAACAGAGATGTTAGCATGTGCCAGAGATTTCTGTAAGTCTTTAGCTGACACTCTAGGGTTCTTCTTCACCTCATTGCGCATTCTGCGCTGTGCTCTTGCAGTCATCTTTACACGACAGCCACTCTAGGGAGAGTAGCAATAGTGCTGAACTGTCTCCATTTATAGACAATCTGTCTTACTGTGGACTGATGAACATCAAAGCTTTTAGAGATACTTTTGTAACCCTTTCCAGCTTCATGCAAGTCAACAATTCTTAATCGTAGGTCTTCTGAGAGCTCTTTTGTGCGAGGCATAGTTCACATCAGGCAATGCTTCTTGAGAACAGCAAACTCAAAACTGGTGTGTGTTTTACGAGGCAGGGCAGCTTTAACCAACACCTCCAATCTCGTCACATTGATTGGACTCCAGGTTGGCTGACTCCTGACTCCGATTAGCTCTTGGAGAAGTCCTTAGCCTAGGGATCCACCCTTCACTGTGAATGTTTATGTGTTGTGTTTAATAAAAACATGAAAACATAACTGTTTGTGAGGTATTACAACGTAGTTTAAGAAGACTGTGTTTGCCTATTGTTATGACTTAGATGTAGATCAGATCACATTTCATGACCAATTTATGCAGAAATCCAGGTAATTCCAAAGGGTTCACATACTTTTTCTTGCAACTGTATGAAGGGAAAAAAGCTATCCGAACCTACCGGGCCCTATGTGAAAAAGTAATTTTCTTTGTCCAATATTAAAATCTGTTTGATGATCTGAAACATTTAAGGGTGACAAATATGCAAAAAAATAAGAAATCAGGAAGGGGGCAAATACTTTTTCACAGCACTGTATATGTACAGTACTGTGCAAAAGTCTTGGGCTCCCTTCATTTTTAAAAATTTAAATCTGGCTTTAGATGTCGTGTTAGGAAGAGGTCAGGAGGACACCAGTTGCAGGATCCAAAGTGTTTATTAAAACACAAAACACTGGGAGAAAATGGGCACACAGGCCAGAAACAAAACACCCTGCACATGCACTGAACAAATGGGAAAACTAAAGTACACTGCCCAAGGCAGGGGGAAACAGAAGTACACACTCCAAGAGTGGCTAAACTAGAAAAACAAAAACTGAACCTAACTAGACAGACGGACACACTGGGAGACTTAAACAAGGGGCAGACAAGACGTGGGCGCAGCAAAAAGCAAGACTCGGGAATCATACACAGGAAAAACTCGGAAGGCACAAGGAGCTGAGATTTCACCATGCAGATCAAGTCTAGCAAAGTTCCGTCTGATGTCTCCTCCCATCTCTGCCACATTTATAGTCACGAGAGGAGGCGGGGACTCGGAACGCAATCTCGACTGGAAACAGAAACACATGGGATTAATAAACAAATTAACGAGGACCGGGTAAACCATAATGACTCGAGACAAGACGCTGAGACCATCAAACTAGACAGTTTAGATTAAGGTAATCTAAACGTGTCGAGTAAAAAGCACCACGAGAGAAGCAAAGGAAAGCACAGCTTTAAACGTAATTAGTCAGGGAAAGCTTAGGCAGGAATTACTAAAGCGAGAAACGCTCGCACTCGCTAATGAGTTACTTAAGGTTAATACTACGTGACGAAACATTTACAGTCACCCTCAAATAAGTGCTGGTTAGTACGGTTAGTAATTATCCTATCAGAGAATGCATTCACTCAGTTTAGCGAGACCCAGAATTAAGCACAGGTGGAAACAATGAAATACCACAGCCGAAACCGAAAGAGGAAACGTGATTGGACAACGAGACGCAGGCATGCTGAAGGCTGTCACGCGACATCACTGGAGATTGGCAGAAAGGGAATCGATCATCAGACGGCAGAATGAAAGCTGAAAAATAAAACGAAAGTAAGCACAAGCACAAATAAGCACAAAGACAACACGAGGCAGAACCATAACAGTACCCCCCCCCCAAGAAGCGCCACCTGGCGCTTAAACGGAACGAAGAAACTAAAAATACAAGAAACAGCAAAAAACTAAATACAAAACCCCACAAGACTAACACAAAACACCTAACCAAATACAGAAAACAAAACCCTAACACCAAAAATCTAACCAAAAACACAAGAACACAGTACACAGAACATAAACAAGGATACTCAGGGTCTCCAGCAAAAGCTGGGGCTAAGGCTTGGGATGAGTCTTGTGGAACTCGGAAATCAGGTTTTTGTCCAGAATGAATCTGGCGGGGACCCAGGAACGTTCCTCGGGACCGTAACCTTCCCAGTCCACGAGGTACTGGAGACCTCTACCCCTCCGCCGACAGTTGAGGAGCTTGCGGACGGTGTAGGCCTCTCCACTGTCGATGATGCGTGGCGGAGGCGGGGGCTCGGGATCCGGGTGGAGGGGGTGGGTGACAGAGGGCCGGACTCGGGAAAGGTGGAAGACTGGGTGGATGCGGCGCATGGTGTGGGGGAGTTTCAGACGGATGGCGGTGGGACTGATGACTTTGTCAACTGGGAAGGGACCGAGGAATGGGGGCGAGCCACGAGACTCGACTCAGAGGGGGAATGTCCTGGGCGGAGAGCCAGACCTTCTGGCCGACACGGTAGGTGGGGGCCGGCTTGCGTCGCTTGTCCGCCGAGTCCTTCATCTGCTTCCCCGCCCGGATGAGAGCGCGGCGGGCGGAGTGCCAGGTGTTTCGGCAGCGCCTGATGAAGGCCTCGGCAGAGGGGACCCCCACCTCCACCTCCTGTGAGGGGAACAGGGGAGGCTGGTAACCCAGGCAGCACTCGAAGGGGGTGAGACCAGAGGCTGCGGATGCGTGGGAATTGTGGGCGTACTCGACCCAAGGCAGATGGGCCAACCAAGAGCTTGGGTTCTTGGTGCACACGCACCGCAGCATGGTCTCCAGGGTCTGGTTGGCCCGCTCGGTCTGGCCGTTGGTCTGGGGATGGAAACCCGAACTGAGGGAACATGAAGGGCCTAGGAGTGACAGGAAAGCTTTCCAAAAGCGGGAGGTGAACTGGGAACCACGGTCAGACACAACGTCTGCAGGGATACCGTGGGGATGGACAACGTGCTGTATCAGGAGGTTGGCAGTGGACTTGGCTGAGGGGAGCTTGGGGAGTGCAATGAAATGGGCTGTCTTAGAAAAACGGTCAACAATGGTGAGGATAGTGGTATTGCCTTGGGAGGGAGGTAAACCGGTGACGAAATCTAAGGCTACGTGGGACCAGGGGCGACTGGGGATAGGAGTGGCTGAAGGAGACCAGAGGGGGGGGTGTGCGGGGTTTTGGCCGTGGCACAGACCGAGCAGGCACTCACAAAGCCCTTGACATCGTCTGGTAGGTCCGGCCACCAGAAGCGACGCCGAATGAAGGCGGTGGTCCTCTTGACCCCCGGATGGCCCGAGAACTGAGATCCGTGTCCCCACTGAAGCACCTCAGACCGGAGGCCCTGGGGAACGAACAGGCAGTTACTGGGACAGGCACTGGGCGCGGCCTGCCCGCCCAGTGCTGCCCGGACCTTTTCCTCAATGGGGAGCTGGATGGCACTGAGGAAACGACACGGAGGAAGGATGGTCTCGGGAGGGTTCTCGGAAGCGGTACTCGTCTCGAACCGCCGAGAAAGGGCATCAGCCTTGGCATGACGGGACCCAGGCCTGTAAGCCAAGGAGAAATTGAATCTCTCGAAAAATAAGGCCCACCGGGCCTGGCGGGGATTAAGCCTCTTAGCCGTTTTCAGGTACTCGAGGTTTTTGTGGTCCGTCCACACCAGGAATGGCGTAGTGGCTCCCTCCAGCCAGTGACGCCACTCCTCTCGAGCCAACTTGACTGCCAGTAACTCCCGGTTACCGACGTCATAGTTGGCTTCAGTAGGCGTGAGGCGATGCGAAAAGAAGGCACAGGGGTGTACCTTCCCGTCCTTGGTGGACCTTTGGGACAGCACCGCTCCCACGCCCACGTTGGAAGCATCCACCTCCACGATGAACTGGGATGCCGGGTCCGGGGTCATCAGGATGGGCGCAGATGTAAACTGCCGTTTTAGCTGCTGGAAAGCCTGGTCTGCCTGGGGATTCCAGCAGAACAGGTGCTTGGTGGAGGTGAGCGTGGTCAGAGGGGCTGCCACTGAGCTGTACCCTCGGATGAAACGCCGATAAAAATTAGCAAAACCCAGGAATCCTAGGAGAGCCTTGCGGTCCTTGGGCTGGGGCCATTCCAGGACGGACTGCACCTTAGCAGGATCCATTCTCAGGGACCCGGGAGAGATGATGTAGCTCAGAAACGGTGTGGAGCAGGTGTGGAACTCGCACTTTTCGGCCTTCACGAAAAGGCGGTTCTCCAACAAACGTTTCAGGACTTGGCGCACATGCCGAATGTGCTCCTCCCGGGTGCGTGAAAAGATAAGGATGTCGTCCAGGTAGACATAAACGGACCGACCGATCATGTCACCCAGGACATCGTTTACCAGCCGCTGGAACACTGCGGGCGCGTTGGTAAGGCCAAAGGGAACCACCAAGTATTCCCAGTGACCACTGGGGGTGTTAAAGGTGGTCTTCCACTCATCTCCCTCACGTATCCTCACCAGGTGGTAGGCGTTCCGCAGGTCCAGCTTGGTAAACACCTGGGCCCCTTGGATGATGTCAAAAGCAGACGACATCAGGGGCAGGGGATAACGGTTCCCGGACCGTTATCTTATTCAGCCCCCTGTAGTCGATGCAGGGCCGGAGCGACCCATCCTTCTTCGCCACGAAGAAGAACCCGGCTCCTGCTGGCGACGTGGAGGGCCGAATTATCCCAGCCGCGAGAGACTCCTGGAGGTACTTCTCCATGGCAACTCTCTCGGGCTGAGACAGAGAGAAGACCCGCCCCCGGGGCGGCACTGCTCCCGGCAGGAGGTCAATCTCGCAGTCATAGGGTCGGTGAGGTGGCAGGGACACCGCCCTAGACTTGCTGAATACCGCACCCAGGTCATGGTATTCAGCAGGGACTCGGGAGAGATCAGGCGCTGGCTAGGAAGAAACCTGAGACCCAGGCACAGGTGAGGCCGTGTGGCGAAGGCAACTGGCAGAACAGGAGGACTTCCGTTCACGAACCTCGTGAGTGGACCAGTCCAAGACTGGGCCATGCTCGCGGAGCCAGGGGTGTCCCAGAACCACCGGGGATCTGGGAGACCGGATGATCAGGAAGGTGATGGTTTCCCGGTGGTTGCCTGAGACCAGCAGCTGGACTGGAGCCGTTTGATGTAGAATCTGAGCCAGTCTTCGGCCCCCGAGGCCAAAGACGGTCAGAGGCCGCGCCAGTGGGGAGAGTGGAACACCCCAGGAGGCAGCGGCTTCGGCATCCAGGAAGTTCCCCTCCGCTCCAGAATCCACCAGGGCAGAGGTACGGCGGCTCTGGTTGCCCCAGGAGAGGGTCACCGGGATGCAGGTCCGACTGTTGGAGGAGGCTTCGGTGTGAGAGGTGCCCACTAATGCTCCTCCAGTCACTAGTGGGCGTTGGCTTTTCCCGGGCAATTAGCAACAAAATGCCCCTGCCGACCGCAGTAGAGGCAGGCCTTGGACCGCATACAATGATCCCTCTCCTCCTTGGTAAGGCGACTGAATCCCATCTGCATAGGTTCTGGCTCGGGATGGTGGGCTCGGGAGGATGCACGACTGGGAGGATCTGGTGACAGAGGTCGGGTGACAGGAGCATTGGAGGGGTCGGAGGAAGCTGGCCAACGTCGCCCCAAGCGAGTGGCAGTCTCCTCCAGACGGTTGTCAATCCGGATTGACAGATCCGCCACAGCCTCGGGAGTCTTGGGCAGCTCATGAAAAATCAGGTGGTCCTTAATACGATCAGCCAGGCCTTCAACAAATATGTCACGGAGTGCTTCAGGGTTCCACTCGGAACTGGCCGCTAGGGTCTGAAACTCGATGGCGTATTCTGCCACCGAGCGGCTTCCCTGCCGGATCCGGGTCAGCTCCCTTCCTGCAGCCGTACCGCGCCTGGTGCGGTCGAATAATCTCTCCATTTCAGAGGCCAGGGCAGAGAAGGAGGCTACGCAGGGTAGGCGGGCTGACCAGGCAGCGGTTCCCCATTGGAGGGCAGGGCCGGTCAGGTGGGATATGACGAAAGCTACCTTGGCAGGCTCCGTGGCGTAGGTGCTGGGCTGTAGCGCGAAGTGCATTTCGCAGGTGGTCAGGAAAGGTCTGCAGAACCCAGGGTGGCCATCGTATCGCTCGGGCGGTGGTAGCCGAGGCTCTGGTGCAGGACCAGGAGGAAGTGCAGCAGCTCCAGCAGGAGGGTGAGGTAGCACCGCGCTCCCAGGGGCGGTGGCTTGCTGCGCCGCCAGAGCAGCAGTCAGGTGCTGGATCTGCTGCCTCTGGCGCTGGAGCTCTGCATCCCGTGGGTCCATCCTGCTGGTCTCCATGAGACGGAACTTCTGTTAGGAAGAGGTCAGGAGGACACCAGTTGCAGGATCCAAAGTGTTTATTAAAACACAGAACACTGGGAGAAAATGGGCACACAGGCCAGAAACAAAACACCGTACACATGCACTGAACAAATGGGAAAACTAAAGTACACTGCCCAAGGCAGGGGGAAACAGAAGTACACACTCCAAGAGTGGCTAAACTAGAAAAACAAAACCTGAACCTAACTAGACAGACGGACACACTGGGAGACTTAAACAAGGGGCAGACAAGACGGGGGCAGCAAAAAGCAAGACTCGGGAATCATACACAGGAAAAACTCGAAGGCACAAGGAGCTGAGATTTCACCCTGCAGATCAAGTCTAGCAAAGTTCCGTCTGATGTCTCCTCCCATCTCTGCCACATTTATAGTCACGAGAGGAGGCGGGGACTCGAACATAATCTCGACTGGAAACAGAAACACATGGGATTAATAAACAAATTAACGAGGACCGGGTAAACCATAATGACTCGAGACAAGACGCTGAGACCATCAATCAAACTAGACAGTTTAGATTAAGGTAATCTAAACGTGACGAGTAAAAAGCACCACGAGAGAAGCAAAGGAAAGCACAGGTTTAAACGTAATTAGTCAGGAAAGCTTAGGCAGGAATTACTAAAGCTAGAAACGCCGCTTTTCGCTAATGAGTTACTTAAGGTTAATACTACGTGACGAAATATTTACAATCACCCTCAAATAAGTGCTGGTTAGTACGGTTAGTAATTATCCTATCAGAGAACGCATTCACTCAGTTTAGCGAGACCCAGAATTAAGCACAGGTGGAAACAATGAATGAAATACCACAGCCGAAACCGAAAGAGGAAACGTGATTGGACAACGAGACCAGGCATGCTGAAGGCTGTCACGCGACATCACTGGAGATTGGCAGAGATCATCAGACGGCAGAATGAAAGCTGAAAAATAAAACGAAAGTAAGCGCAAGCACAAATAAGCACAAAGACAACACACATGAGGCAGAACCATAACATGTCGACTTTTTGTTTTTCTCATTGGTGTTGCTGCAGATAAAAAAGTTGATCTGAAACTCCTAATGTTGATTTAAAACATAGTTTAAGAAATGAATGTTTGTATTTCATTTAAAATAATTTATGCAGATAATGCAGTCTTGACAGTGCCCCGATGTCAACATCATCAAGGATGTCTGTGAATGCTTGGAGGGACAGACACAAGTCAGTCTGTCAGTCTGCAGAGGAATGGTAGCAAGTTTTCCACTTTGCTTGGAACAAGGGAAAAGCCAATCATCTTA